>OX451736.1:1181569831-1182169831 GCA_948472305.1 Vicia faba
ATAACAACCATTCTTAAATGGGCTGACGTAATTAAAAACATATTAATTATTCGAAATTGTTTTATTTTTAAATTTCATGGGCCATTGGCCAACATGCTTAGCGAATGGATTCATGGATGCATGGGTCTTTCTGCTTTAGAAAGCCCCATTTTCGCGAATTAAAATACACCCCCTAGTCTTGGATAAGGATGGGCCATCAGATACTGCTGTACCATCCTTAATTAAATATTTCTTCTATTTTAATAAAATCATCGAGGTAGGACAAATTTGGGGTACAACAGCTGCCCCTATTCAATTATCTTTCAATCGAATAGCGTGAGAAATCTCGAGTCTTGCGCATTCTGATCAGAAGTTTATTGAATACCTGAAGTATCCTAAAATTTGTCTGACAAACAAAAGGTTACACTGATATAGCATACCCTTAAGAGTCTCAAGGAAGTAGGCAAAGCTGATGATATATCGCTTACCCGAGTTTGATAACGAGGCATATGGTTTTAAGAGCGCAATTTTCGCATGTCTTGGCTTATTCACCCATTTGGAGGATGAATAGTAACAATGATCGGCGATGCATGGCTGCATGACGTCTGAGGAGATGGGCTAGAGTTTTGGGATAAAGAAACACATTGTTACATGAAGTCCGATGCAATGGGTTAAAGTTTTGTTTTCTTCTGAGCGTCGCAGCATGAAGTTTGAGGAGATGACCAGTGTTTATGGAATAACGAAACATATTGATGCATGAAGTCTGATGCAATGGATTAAAGTTTTGCAAATTGCTGCATGAAGCTAGATTTGGTCTTCGGACATCGCCACATGAATTCGGAGGCGATGGTTTGTGTTACAGAATAAGAAACACATTGCTGCATGAAGTCTAAGGCAATGGGTTAGGTTTGCAAATCACTGCGTGAAGTCTGATGTGATAAGCTAAATTTGCTTTCGAACATATCTGCATGAAGTCTGAGGCAATGATCTGTGTCACAGAATAAGAAATACATTGTTGCATGAAATCTGAGGCAATGGGTTAGGTTTGCAAATCACTGCATGAAGTCTGATGTGATAAGCTAAATTTGGTTTCAAACATCACTGCATGAAGTCTGAGGCAATGATCTGTGTCGTAGAATAAGAAACACATTACTGCATGAAGTCTAAGGCAATCGTTTGTGTCGCAGAACGAAGAAACACGTTGTTGCATGAAGTCTGAGGCCATGAACTGAATTCGATTTTCAAACATCGCTGCCTGAAGTCTGAGGCGATGGTCTAGGCTTTGCGAGTACATTGCGGCTTAGAGGCAATGTAATGAGTTTGAAGAATACATTACAACTTACAGGAAATGTGTTGAGTTTACGAATACATTGCGGCTTAGAGGCAATATGTTGAGTTTGGATAATACATTACAGCTTAGAGGCAATGTGTTGAGTTTGGACAATACATTGTGGCTTAGAGGCAATGTGTTGAGTTTGTGAATACATTGCGGCTTAGAGGCAATATGTTGAGTTTTGATAATACATTGCGACTTAGAGGCAATGTGTTGAGTTTTGATAATACATTGTGTCTTAGAGGAAATGTGTTGAGTTTTGATAATACATTGTGTCTTAGAGGAAATGTGTTGAGTTTTGATAATACATTGTGGCTTAGAGGTAATGTGTTGAGTTTGCGAATACATTGCGGCTTAGAGGCAATGTACTGGGATTGTGAGGAACTCATCACTGCGGGAAGACTTAGGTGATGGACTGAACGTGTCACGGCATGAAGACTGAGGTGACGGGTTAAATCGTAGGAGAAGTATTGCGTTGGTCGACCCTTAGATAGTTGAATGAGGGTGAGATTATTTGTTTGTTTGCTATGTGATACATGTGTATGCCTGTGTATTAAATGTTGTATGTATGTGAAATGTATGATGTTTGACATTGACATGGAACCCTGACTATATGCGTATTGTATGCAAGAATGCGTAGTGTATGTATGCTTGAGATATGCAAAATGTGTGTATGTGTGAAATGTGTGTAAGATGCGCGTATGCCTTGAAATGTTATGAAGACTATTTCTGGCATTCTCCTTTAAACCATTGGCTTAGAGTTACCAATTCCTGGAGTTGTGTGTTGTGTCATCGTAGCATTGTTAAACTTGAATGTTAGCAAAATTTGAACATTGATTTTGTATGGTAAGCACGGGCGTAGACGTAGGTAATGTCCTATGCATATATTTGTATGTTGTGAGCGCATACATAGACGTATATATTGGCATACGTGTGGCCTTTGTGTTGTAAGCACAAGCGTAAGCATAGACGTATGTAGATTTGTGTGTTGTGAGTGCAGACATAAGCGTAGACATACGTATAGAATTGACAGGAGTACCCATGTGTGTGGATGCGTGCGAATGTAGAGTTCATGTTGCAAGTGTAGGCATAAGCGCTGACATGGACGTAGACTTCGTGTACGGATGCGTAGATAGGTGTATAGACTTTGTATTGTTGAGTGAAAGCATATGCACAGATGTACGTGTAGGCGTAGACTTTTTGCATCGTGAGCATAGATATAGGCGTAGACCTATGTGTAGACTTTTGTGTTGCTAGACGTAGGAGTAGCCATGTGTGTGGACGTAGACGTGAATTTTCTTTCAATATTTTTCTGACCAAAATGTTTTTTCGGTGTTTTCTCAAATGCTTTTATTTTGTTAATCCCTGAAATGATTTCAAGACAATGTTCACAAGTAATGATTGTAGTATTTTGTAAACAAGTCTGAGAAAAGAAAAAATGCATTTTGAAAAAATGCAAAGAAAGCCAGTGTTTTATTAATATGCCTCTGAATAGGTGAGAGTACAAGATGTAATTCCTAGAAAGAGGTAATTACAGAAGGTTTTAAAACTGTAAATGGCAATAAAAATGATAATTGCTACTGCTGCTCCCCAATATTTTTTTAATGATCTTATCTCCTTTGCTTAAGAGTTGAATGATTCAGATCTATCTCTCCCTTCGTGGTTCATAGTCACAGTTCTTAGATCATAGTCTTTTTGTTCTTTGTTTCTTTGTATGAAATCCCTAACCTTTTCCTGGATTGCCCTTTCGGGTTTTCAATCCACCGGGATAATTTTTGTTTATATGCCCCTAATTTTTGCCTGGATCTCCCTTTAGGGTTTTCGATCCACCGGGACGCTCCTTTTTGCCTAAGTCGCCAGTTTAAGGTTCGAGCTTAGCGAGCTTCTTATACATATTATTTTTGACTACATCTGAATTTGCCAGATGTGGTAGTTGTTCCCCATCCATTGTTGTGGAGATAATACCATCACCGGAGAATGTTGTTTTGACTACGTATAGACCTTCGTAATTGGGTGTCCATTTACCACGTGAGTTGAGGCGAGGTAGCAGAATCTCCTAGAGCACTAGACCATGTCGTGGTCCACTTCGTGCAGTATATTGTTACTCAGAAAGAATTTCGAGGATAATTTTCATAGAGTTTTCTTGTTGATCCTAGAGGCATTTTCTGGATGTTCTGTTTTTCCAGGTACTTCTTGGTGTCGTAAACCCAAGGCTCGTTATATTGTCATTTTTCAAGGTAGTGTACGGACTCTTCGAAGTGTCTATTTATAATGCGTGGTTTGCGGTTTGACCAGGTTACTTTGAACGTAGCTGATAGAGTTGCCTGGGCGCCCGCCATTTGATTTTCTTTTCGTGGGATGTGACTGAAAGTGATCTTTGTGAATTCCGCAGTCAGTTTTCAAAACATGATCCCGATATGGAACCAGTTTTGGATGTTTAGTATCCCGTTCACCATTGACTTGGTATATGGCTTGTGCGCATTCTTTGGAGAAGTCAATACTGCCCCTATATCGTGCCCGGGTGCATTTGAAGCCTCGTCGAACGTGGATACCCAACGTGCCCCTGGCTTGGGTTCTTTGTCAGATCTTTGTATTTCGTAGTCACTTATTTTTACAGCACTGTGTTTCACCTTGGCCTGTTTCTGTAGATATGCGCAATAACTTGATCAGCTTATTTGTGGCTCCACTCTAACATTACCCCTTAGCTTGGTTTCTTTCAGATCTTCCCTTGTGCTTAGATTAATGGTCTTAATAGCCTCCTGATATGGTTGCGTATTGATAGCTTTTCTTTTTGTTTCCCTCGTCATTTTCTCAGAGAGTTTAAGATCTTTATCATCTTTCTCTTTAGCTTGGTCGATAGGAGCATCAAAATTATATCGGATCCCAGCAGTAGCATTATTAGTGGTTTTGGGCATGAATTCGCACCTTTATCATGTTTTGGTGCAGATTTAGTATATGAATATTTGAAAATGCACGTGCAGAGAAAGTATTTCCATTTTTTAAATTTAAGATATAAATGCAAGAGAAAGACAGAGATCTTGATTGAAAATAAAACATAACTTTTATTAATCGTAAATATTGTCTGAAACAAAACAGGGAAACCCTTACAAGCAACCCCTATTCCTTGGGCTTGACATAGGTTCTTTCAAAAACAAGAAAAATTAATTTGGAGATAAAAAGATCTCAGGAATCTCCACGGTCGTCCATCTTTTGAGTTTTTCTCCTGGGCGCATTCTCAGATGAATTCAGTTGCCCCTTCGTTGTTGGCCTTGTTGAATACTTTTGCCCCATGTTTGCCCTGCACTACTCTATTGGTGACAAGAGTCCCTTGGATCATAAGAAAATATGCTTTGCCCTTCAGAGCAGCTTTATATTTTTCTTTAGGGTATTGTTCGAACTGGACTATCTCCTTGTCCCCTAGCCTTTATAGAGCTCTTTCGAAAGCTTCATTGTATTTTAGTGGGATTTCATATACCAACTGATACTCTTTTAGCGATTTTATCGGGGTCTTTGCTTTTCTGCTTGCCCCAGAGTCAATGAATACTTCGATTGCATTTATCGTTAGCCCATCATGCGATGGCATAGGGTCTGATGTGATTTCGGGTTTCTCGAAAGTGATGTCTTGAGAATCCAACAAATCATGCACCTTGTGTTTGAAAGGACAACACTATTCTATGGCATGTCCAGGAGAATTAGCATGATATTCGCATCTGCTGTTGGCATCGTATCTTCGTGGGAGTGGCCTGACTGGAGGAGCTAGAGGCTTGAGTTCCACCAAGGATGCCTTAACTAGCTGTTGCAATAACTGGCTAGGTGGCATAGGGAGTGGATCAAATTTCCTGGGTGGCCTTCTACCTTGCTGCTGCCCTAGGGGGATCACTAATGGTTATTGAACCCTGGGTTGTTGCGCTACAACATTAATCTTTCCCTCCTTTCCTCTAGTGAAGTTTGAAGCATGCCTCCTTGAATTGTAGGGAGTGTTTGATTGTCCCCCAAATATTTTCCCACTTTTTATCCCAGTTTCGATTCTTTCTATGATGGTTATTAGGTCTAAGAACCCCGAAGAGATACTTCCAACCATCATATCATAATACAGCCCGTGCAAAGTTCCCATGAACGTGTCTACTAACTCCTTCTCTAACAGTGGTGGTTGCACACGGGATGCCAATTCCCTCCATCTCTGAGCATACTCCTTGAAGGACTCTTCTTTCTTCTGGGACAAATTCTTGAGTTGCATGCGGGTAGGCGCCATGTCCAGGTTGTATTTGTAATGCTTTAGGAAAGCATTAGCAAGATCTGCCCAGGATCGAATATGCATTCATTCCAATTACATATACCAGTCTGAAGTTGCCCCACTCAGGCTATCTTGAAAATAGTGAATCATCAGCTTCTGATCGTGGGCATGGGTATGCATCTTCCTGCAATATATGCGAAGATGATTTCTTGGGCAAGTGAGCCCCTTGTATTTTTCAAAGTCGGGTACTTTAAACTTTGGTGGAATCACCACATCAGGAACTAGGCCCATTTCAAGAGCATCTACTTCGAAAGCGTCGAAACCCTCCACAAATTTTAATCTTTCTTCCAGCGCTTTGTACTGATTCATCACTAATGGATTATCTGCAGCATAAGTACCAATCGTCTTTGAGGGCTCTTGGTTGGCATCCTCTGGGTCGTGGTCTCGGTATTACATGTCCCAGTAGTTGTCTGCAATATTGGTTAGAATCTGCAGGGTACGAGGTGCCCCTGCTTTTGGTGGCGGTGGGACAAACCCTTTCGTTTCAGCTTCATGTTGGGCTATGACGGACTTCTGGAGTCCTGCCTCTGACTCTTTCTTTAGTTGGTGACCTCTTGATGCACCAATAGTCTGGGCTACTTCTTCGAAAGCTGCCCTGGGAATCTTGTCTTGTCTGTCAATAATGTTCTTCAAAGCTAGGAGAACTTAACTTATATCTCCTTTCATTGAAGTGACGTCACCCTTTACTTGGTCAAGATCCTCTCTGAATGCAACCTGAGTTTCCTCGATTTTCTCCATTGCTTTTTGTTGATAAGCCCTGGTTTGGTATGGAGGCCAAGGAGGTAGAGGTCTTCTTTTAGCAATGGCTTAACTGGAGATATTTTTTATAAAATAAAATGAGTTTTGATATGACATGCAGGTGCTTTATAAATGCATGCGTGCGAATGGATGTGCATGAACATGAAATGATTTCTTGTTTTAAATGTATTATTCACTTGGGTATGCATTTGTCTTATGCTTATTATTTTACTTAGCGACTATCTTTAAAATAGATATACAAACAGGATGTTGAAACAAGATGCCTTTACTAAAAGTAACATAATTCAGATATTGAAAAATATTATAATCTTAAACCAAAACTTTATTTGCGTGAAATCAAGAAAAAGGAAATAAGTCTTCTAGGTGCGCCTACAGACATTTGATCTTGAAACCATCCCTTATTGCTGGACAAAGCTTGAGAAAGTCTTCAGTACATTATTTCCCTTTTGTGGCCTTGATTTCAGACATGTTTGGCGTGTTGACATGGGCAAGTTGTTTCCTTCGGTATCCATTTTAAAAGACAGTCACCGAGATCTTGAGTTTATTATTATGTTTTATACCCCCTGTGAATAAGACAAATGTAGGGTGACGAATATATGAAATGCATGACGAATACATGAAATGTATGAATGCGTGGGTGTAAGGTTGAATGACGGAAATTTTGTAATAAGTACCCCTAGAAGGTAGGCTCCTTATTTTTGACCTACGGTTAGTCTACCCTCCCAAAAGGTGGCTTCCTTAAGGGTGTAATGAATAACACCAGAGGGATAAGGCACAAGGGCCTCCCTTAGGTGGAGCCTCTTTACGTACTGAAACTTTCGTCTCAAAGTCGTGAAAGGTCTCGTCATGAGATTTTAGGTTAAGGTCGTTACAAAGAGTCATGGGTGACCTTCCAAAGTCCTACTCTTCAAGAGGATATCTCTCGATAAGTATTCTTTTTTCAGAAGTTCACCGACTATAGGAGAAATCGTCACATAAACTCGCAGGGATGATGTACCCCCTAAGCTAATAGACGAACCTTCTTTCTAAGGGTTATATTGGAAATATTTTTTAGATAGAAAAATCCTGCCACATAGTAAATATGTGATGATAAGAGAAATTGATAGTAAATAAATAAATGCGATAAAGTAGATAAATGCAATAAATAAATAAAGAAAATAAAAATAAAAAACCAAAAATACCTAAACCTAGGGTTAAGGAGAATCCCCAGCAGAGTCGCCAGCTGTAGCAACTGGTTTTTTAATCAAGAGTCGCCACTATTAGTTTTTATCCTAGGGAAGGGAACCTAACAGAAAACTCTAACTCACAAACATAGATTCTAGGTTTCAGACTCAATTAGACGAAAGGAAGGTGATAGGCACCTTTCATCCATCTTGTTCACAAGGATATTAGACGTTAGGTTTAGGTTTGGGGTAAACTGGATTTTAAGTTTTAATTAGAAAGACTCGCCACGAGTTTTAATTGTATGCCTACGTATCCTCTTATGAGGAATCAGAGTCCCAATTCGTAGTTCATATGTGGTTAGTGTTTTTTAGGGGTTTGTAAACATATTTTGAATCACCTAGCACTCGGTCAGGAGTGGTGATTGCGGAGATTTTGACCGAGTGCGTAGTAAGTCAAAACTAGTTTGAAACCCTTTTGCGTAAAAAGCAGTTGATTAGTTTAGTTTATTGCGAAAATAGTTTTAGGATTTGTTGAATAATTTTTAATGGTATTATTTGCGAAGATTTTGATTAATGCATGATTAGAAAAGATTTAATGCAGATAATATATAAAATAATATATGCAATTTTAATATAAAATAATTTATTTGATCACATAGTAATATTTAGATAGTAAATAAAATATATTAATAATAAATTGAAAATAAATATTGGTAATAATAATAGCAACTATAATAATAATAATAATAAAGAAAACTATTTGATAACATTAATAATTATAAATAAATAATATATATGTATATTTATAAAAAAATAGAAAAAAATAAAATAATTAAATTTTAAAAGAAAATAAATTAATTAACTCAGGAGGGTGTAAATCCAGATGTGTAGTAAAATAGGGGGGTGCGGTTAACAGTGGGAATTAGGAAACTTTAGGCCCAACTATTATTCAGACCAAGGGGGGTGTGCTGTTGTTTTGAGTTTAGCTATTTAGGCGAATGGGGGTGCACTAAGAAACTGGGCTTTCCCCAATATGCGTTTGAGAGGGGTCCGGTGGATAATGTATGGTGAGGGTGCACGCTACTGTGGTACAGACTTGTCCTATGACAGTCTGATCAAGATTAAATGGATAATAACGAGGGAGCATATTAGTTATGGTAGGAGCGTGGATACGTGATTGAAACAAATTACAAAACATTTTTTATTCATTTTTTCATTTGTGTTTTAAAGTGAATGATATTTTCCTCTTTCTCTCTCTCTCCACAAAACCCTTCATTCTCCTCATCCCTTCTCTAACCCTAACCTAATAATCATCGCGTCGGCGTTCCAAATACCGGACGAATCCCATCGTGTCCTAACCAAAACAAACAGTAAAAGAAAAAATAGAGCTAAGTTCGTTTACCCCTTGCAATTCTGTTTTCTTATTTTTCGTGCTTCATTAATCCCTATTTTTCTCCTTGTTTATAGGTTACAACGAGTTTGAATGGATTAGCAGTGGCAGATGGTGAGTTTGAAGATGATGGTGGACGAAGGCTCCGGCGGTGACTGCACTAGCAGTGGGGCGGTAATGGCTAGGTTTGCAACAGTGATTGTGGTTTCTGATAATGAAACCCCAATCGCCCCTTTTCTTTGTATCGTCTTCTGTTCTTGATCTCACCTACTATAACAATTTTCTCTCCTCCTCTGTATATCCTCTTCTTCTGTCTTCGCACCTCGTCCCTGTTTCTGTATCGAATTTCTCTTTTTGTCATTCATTTTCTGTATTTATACAGTTTGGTATTTGGGGTTAGAAATCTGTTAAGGTTTATTGTAATTGATTTAGTATATCTGTATAGGATTTGATTTAGTTTGGACTTGGTTTGTAATCTGTATTGAAGATTTTGTTTAATACATTTTAGTTTTCTTCTGAGCTGTAAAGGATTTGACCTTTATTTAGATTTGTTGGAATTGATTTTGGGATTATGTATTTTTTAGATGAAGATTTGCAGATTTGATTTGAACAGTTGTTGTTGTTGGCAAACAAGCATGAATCAAGGACGATGTGCACAATAGCAGTTAGTGATTTGGGCAGCTTAGCGGATTTGGGCCTGCATTAATTTAGTTAGCCCAATAGTGCTTGCTTCTTTCTTTTTTTTTGCAAACAACAATTCCTTTTTGGACATGCATTGGGCCTAATAGGCATTATATTTTTTTTTCAGAACTTTTAATAACTGCTTGTAAAATATAAAATAATAGAATGTTTTAATAATACTCAAATATTTTAATGATTTATAAAGAATTTTTTTTATAATAACAGAAAATGGTTTGGATAATTTTTCCAAAATGATATAACAGTGAAACATTAGATGGGCTAGAGTTTGACGAGCCTTTAAACTGATAATATACCCCCCTCTTTTTATTTAATCAGGAATGCTAATGGACTTTTAAATCTAAAGTTGCACCCCCTTTTACTAGAAAACAACAAGCCTCTATTGGGTTTTATAATTAAAACTTAATAATTATTTCTTCTTAAAACAACAATGACAAAATGGGCCAACTTTAGAAATTGTTTAACGGGCCTGTAAATCGAGTTTTCAACCCCATATTTCTTACAACAGACCTCCATTTGGGCTTTACTAACAAATAATTTATAAAATCAGTAAAACTAATGCTTTTAATAATAATTTTCAAATTAAACTAACAATCACTAAGAATCCTAATGGGCCTTTAACAACCATACCCATATATTTGTTATCAACAAAAAAATAGAAATGGGTCTAAACAAAATGGGCTCGCATGTTGAAACTTCGCCTCCCTTTTTACTAACAACAACCATTCTTAAATGGGCTGGCGTAATTAAAAACTTAATAATTATTCGAAATAGTTTTATTTTTGAATTTCATGGGCCATTGGACAATATGCTTCGGGAATGGATTCACGGATGCATGGGTCTTTCTGCTTTAGAAAGCCCCATTTTCGCGAATTAAAATACACCCCCTAGTCTTGGATAAGGATGGTCCATCAGATACTGTTGTACCATCCTTAATTAAATATTTCTTCTATTTTAATAAAATCATCGAGGTAGGACAAATTTGGGGTACGACAGTTAGTGAAAATGCTATGGCATGATTTCATGATGTTATGTACACATAATCATATGCAAGCAAAGCAAACAAGTCCTTAGGTTTAGGCTTGCATGGGGTTTATAGGTAAGTACCATCTTGAAGTTTAGTTGGTTCAATTTGTCCGAAAAAGTAATCGGGTTCTAGGGAATCTCAATATTATTGATCTTTTTTCATCAGGCATTGTTTCAGCGCAAGCATCTATTTTGACGATTGAAATATCCCAAAATTCTAATCTCAATGAGTGTATTATCGAGTATCAACCAACTTCCGACTGACCCAAAGCCGGCTATCTCACTACTTCCTGATGGCCAAGTTATTCAACTAAATGTTCTACAGTCAGTTAGTGCTCCATGACACCACACAGCGACCCCGTATTCTCCTTGATTCTCCTTGATTCTCCTTAAGGCATACCAATATCAACAAATGTGTCACACTAACGTAGACATTATTTCCACCATATTGGTCTACACCGTACAATCTCCATAATCTATTGCTACTTACCTAATAATTCTCCCAGATCTGGGTAGAGGATCTATTCAAAACCCAAATAACCGTTTTAAGAGTAAAGGGTATAAGTCAAGCAAAGAAAGAATTTTAAATGTGAACTAATCTTTAAGGTAACCCCACTTTTAGTTTTATAAGTCCCCTGTAGAGTCGCCAGTTTTGTAATACGGTGGGAGAACTGACTTAGATGTTTTGCATTTTATCGCAATTGTTGTGGATAACAAGAGTCGCCACAAACTTTTCTTTTATCCAATAAAGGAATGGGTGAAAAGAACATGAAAGACCTTTTGAGAATTTTCTTGAGTTCGGGGGGTAGGTTATGAAAAGGGAAGGTATTAGCACCATTTTCATTCGTAGTTATCTACGGGCTCTTAGTTGCTAGCTCACTTTTGGAATGCTTTATAAATGTTTTTGTGTTTGTTTGAAAGTATTTTTGAAAAGTGCCTTTGTTTAGGAAAACTTTGTAATGATTCTCGTCTCTATAAGAATGTATACAAAGTGTTGACTTTTGAAAATATTTCACGAAAGTGTTGGTGTGTTTGAAAGATGTTTTGTTTTGAAATGTTTGTGATCAAGCAACTGCGAACGTTATACCTACTCAAAGGAAAGTCTTTGTTATTTTTCTCCCCCTTTATATAGTGCTTTTTCTACCATTAGTTAGTAGGAATCCCTATCATTGGATGTGAAGGGACATGTGTTGGTCTTTGTTCAGAAATAGAAGACATCATTAAAGGATACCTTAGCAATTTGTCGCAAGGGTTTAAGATCGTTTACCGAAGGCAACATCAAAGGGTCATTGAGGGACTACGATCTTGTAATCAAGGGTCTTTACTAAAGTATCCCATGTTCGAGGGACATGATTGTTTTAAATTCAAGGCAACGAGTGTGGGTTATCCTAGAGGTGCAAGTGTGTAAAGTTTTTTTTTCATGCATTTGTCTTGAATTAGGGTTGTCTACTTGTTTGTTTTAAGTCTTTCCATACAAACCCTAATTACTAGCAATAATATGGAAAGCGATAAATTGCAAAATTTGAAGTCCTACGCTATTACAATACTTTAGGGGATAGGGGATACAAATTTACAAACAGAGATGAAAGTAATTAAAACCTAATTACTATTACAACCAAATTGAATAATGCAAAATAAAATATACAGGAATATAAAGATAATATAAAAGAAAAGAAAATTATTTTATGGATTTTTTGTATGAAAAGAGTTTAGTTACCCTAATTGATTTGAAAAGAAGTTGATTAATTAGAAACCTAAAGTCTAAGTTAATTTAATTAAAAGAGAAATCTAAAATAAAACCTAAGTCTAAATTAATTTTTAAAAAAAGGAAATTAATTTGTTAAGAAAATATTTTTTAGGTCTTTTGTTTATAGGAAAAGAAAGTGAAAATAAAATAATAATTTTATTTTAATTATTTTAATAAAATATATTTTTTGTATAAAAATAATAAGAAAACAAAACAAAACAAAATAAAATTAAAAATAAAATATGAAGTCAAGGGGGTTTGAAAAGAAAATGGGTGGTTAGAAAGTAAAAGAGTTTGATGTTAGGCCCAAACAAATTTTTTATTTGAAATCAGAAAAGCATAAAAAAAATATAAAAAAAAAGACCGGCCTGCGTGTTTTCAGTAAGAGAGGGGGTGAGAGTTAGAAAAAGATTGTGGCCCAACATTGGAAGGCCCAGGCGCTAGCAAACAAAAAAAACGAAACAAGGAAAAATGTTAGGAAAAATAACAAAAAATATGGCGTTGGGGCTCGAACCTAGGTTACAAAGGTCATAGGCTTGCGCTTTAACCACTGGGGTGGTGATAAATCTGTTAACTTATGCACAACCAACACATTATATTACAAACTCCTTCCTCAATGCACTTCATCCCTAGCCTCGCGCCAGTAACCAAGACAACAATTTTGAATTTTGTAACTTGCTCATTTCTCAACCATTTCAGAAACTGTAAACATCAAACTTGTTAGAAATTTAACCATGATTTCAAATATGTAAATAACTTAAACTATGGATCAAAGATGAAAACAATTTTTTGTTGGTACCAAATTTAACCTAATTTTCCTGTAATTTCAACTTCAAAATTATCTATGCTCAGGCAACATAAATGAAATCAAAAGGCATGGTTAGTTTCAGGGCTATGATGTCTACATTTTATCTTTTAAAATCAAAGCTAAATGATGCTTAAAAGAAGACTTTGAAATTCAGAAAACTCACCTTGTAAATGGAGATCGTGTTTTGAGTTTGATTACTATTCAAGGTGTTGTAATGATCTGGTTAGCTTCACTAAACCTCCAAGAAGCTATTGCAATGCTTACTTTGGATTGAGAGTGCCTGAGATGTTCTGGAGAAGTCAACCTGCAAGAAACTGTTTTTGAAAATGGAAGATGATGAAAATGGTGTTTTAGTCACGTTGCATGTGTTTGGATTGTCTCTATATGTGTATTTGAAGCTTGGTGATTAATGAAAATGGAAAACGCGCGAGGGGATTTTGAGATGGATGTTCAAAGTCAGAAATGACACAATAATGGTGTTTTTAGAGCAATTTCTAGTTTGAGAGAGTTTTAGGGAGTTTCAAGGCTTGTAATTTTGTGTCTTAGCTTGCAAATAATGTCTCAATTTATAGGAAAGAGGTTTGAAGGCTTAGAGGGATCATAATCAAGAGTTCACATGTTATGGCCATTTGACTTGTTTTTGAAGCAAGCTTGACAAGCATTGTTCCAAGGCAAGGTACATGGCTATATAAAGTGGTTAGGCACTTTAAAAGTACTTATATAATTTTATAGAGTAAGTTTGTGCAGAAAGAACAAGTGCAAAGCTCAAGACAAGTTGACTTTGCGATTAAAGCAACTTTACTAGAATGGTAATGTTACTTTGTGCCAAAAATGGATGAATCTCTTGGAAAATGGCTGAAATGCTTGGATCAAAGCTTTAAGAGTTATGTAATCAATTAATTATGTAGTGAAACACAAGTTATAAGCCTGCAAAGTGACATTATACAACATGGCTATGAGATTTTGCCAAGGGTTCATCATCAAAATGACTTGTAAATCAAGAATGGATGCCCAACTTCTTGCCTTCGATTCTCTTAGCTAAAGCATGATCACTTCAATTTCTTGGAAATTTTGGAAATATTGAAACATTATCTAAAACCTTCATATTGACCATTTTGGATAAATCATCTTGGATCTAGGTGAAAATTGGCCAAGAAATTAGGTCAAAAATCTGACTAAACTAGGTGAAAATTTCACTAAGTGTTTTAGAAAAAGATCATGAATTTATGAATTTATAACTCAAAATCCAAGAACTTCTAGGACTTGATCAACAAATAAAATTTGTATATCTCATCAAGATCTACAACTTTCATGTTGAAAGTTTTCTTTGAACCATCTTGCATCTGGGTAAAAAATGTCATGAAGTAGTGAAATTATCACATTTAAAAGTTTGAATTTTTATATTAACTTTTGACTTTCTTGATTCCTTGATGATAAATATTCATATTTTTAATGTCTTGATGAATTTTGATCTTTGAAATTCAATGTTGACCAAAAAAGTCAAAGTTTGACTTTTGGTGTAACAGTTGACTTTTCATTAGTTGATCAAATTTCAACTATCAATTGTTTGATCTTGAGAAATGATTTGAGCCATGAATTTAGGTCAAGATATTGTGTTTGAATTCTAAAGATCATGCTTCAAACCATTAAGTCATGTATTAGGTCAAAAGTCAATGATTGGTCAATCCCAATCAAAAACCTAATTTAAACCATTTTGCCCCTTTGATGATTTGAATGTTTTTCTTGAGAAATTATGATCAAACCTTGATCAATTGATGAATATGACTTCAAAATATTGATATTGGCCAAAAATATTGAAGTTTTACTGTGGGTTAACCATAATTGACTTTTACCCAATACAACTGATTTTTCAGTCATCTGATCAACTGACTGAGCAAAAATGTGATCCAAGACTTGAAACATGGCATGAGTATTCTTGGAGGTATATAACGAACCATGAAAGTAATTTGGGGGATTAGAAGTCCAGTTTTCCTTGTGAAAATCAAAACCCTAATTTGTGGTCTTAGTGTTTAGGAGGTAAGTTTGTCTGATCAAACCTTGAGAAATGTCTTGAAGAGAGGGAGGGCAAATTTTAGGGTACAACAGAGGCACTGATGGCATTTTCAGTTGTTGCATGCCCGAGGAAGAAATAGAAAGTATCATAACTCATTTTCATGTTGCGCCTTATGGAGGGAATGCAAGCACCTTTAAAACCTGTGCGAAAATCCTATAATCTGGCCTCTATTGGCCCATCTTATGGAAGGATGTACACGCTGCAGTTATAAATTGCGATTGTTGTCAATGAACTAGTAACATCTTTATGCGGAATGAAATGCCATTGAATAATATCCAAGAAGTAGACGTTTTTGATGTGTGGGGTGTTGACTTTATGAGGCCCTTCCCATCGTCCTTTGGAAATAAGTTTATACTCGTAGCTATTGATTACGTGTCAAAATGGATCGAAGCTGTCGCTTCCTCTACAAATGATGCGCGAGTAGTAATTAACCTTTTCAATAATCAAATATTCCCTAGATTCGGTGTACCAAGACTTGTCATCAGTGATTGTGGGTCCCATTTAT
Organism: Vicia faba; assembly: GCA_948472305.1. Classification (NCBI taxonomy): domain Eukaryota; kingdom Viridiplantae; phylum Streptophyta; class Magnoliopsida; order Fabales; family Fabaceae; genus Vicia; species Vicia faba. The sequence continues at coordinate 1,181,585,609 of OX451736.1, forward strand.
CTCCAAAATATTCAAAAAATTATTACTTAAGTATTGAGTCAAACACCACATAGCAACACCTTACCACCCACAAAAAAGTGGCCAACTGGAAGTCTCCAATAGAGAGATTAAACAAATTTTAGAAAAGATGGTTTCTACATCTAAGAAAGACTGGTCATCTAAGCTACCCGATGCTTTATGGGCATATAGAAAATCCTATAAGACTCTCATAGGAACAACACCGTTTAAATTAATATATGGTAAGTCTTTCCATTTTATGGTTGAAATAGAGCATAAAGCTTATTGGGACATTAAGGCCCTCAATATGGACTATGCAGCCGTAGGTGAAAAACGATAGTTAGATATTCATGAACTCGAGGAGTTACGACTAGATGCTTACGAGAACCCCAAAATTTACAAGGAAAGAACAAAGAAATGGTATGATAAACGCATATTAAGAAGAAAGTTTAAAGAAGGGGATTTAGTCATTCTATTCAAATCTCGACTTTGACTCTTTTCGGGTAAACTTCGCTCTAGGTGGACCGGTCCCTTTGAAATCACCATAGTTTTTCAAAATGGCGTGATAGAAATCAAGGATAAATCTACTGATCCATTTATAGTGAACGGGAAGAATTTGAAACATTATGATTCCGTCAACGACATAGACTATTATACTAGTCTAAAGCTTGAAGAGCTGCCTGCTCATTCACCAAATTAGTTTTTGTTAAAAACTCTGTCGAGCTTACGACATTAAACGAAGCGCTTGGTGGAAGGCAACCTACATTTTAACTTTAATTTTAATTTTCTCTTATTATTCTTAACTAAGTTTATTTCTTTTTTCTTTTTCTTTGATACGCGGTATTATTCTCTAGAATTAACCATTACTAACTTAGTACCATTGTCTACTTACTTTCAGGCTACTAACTTCTTAACTAACTTTAGAGATGGATAACATAGATAATATGGATGTCACTTTTGGAAGCGATGCCCAGCTGAGACGTTATGAGATTCTTTTTCAGAGAGAAATGGCACTGACAAAATATGTCGATAGCCTGACCATGATTGCTCTAGGTATTGAGGAAAACATCTCCTACATGATTAATCAAATAGGATGGGAAGGTTTTATTAGGAAGGAATACCCCAATCACCATAAGTTGACCTTAGAATTCCTAAGTTCACTCACTTATGATCCTAACCCGGGGATGGGATTAAATAGGGGAAGAGCATCTTTTAGACTATTAGGGTTTACCTATCACCTGACCACTCGTATGATTTCAGAATTGTTAGGTTTACCAAATGGTCTAGATGATTTCACAATGGCACATGAGGGTTTATTTATGAATACTGAACTCAACTATTTTTGGAGTCAAATTTCTGGCCAATATAATCATGAACCAAACCAAATGCAATCCACCTAAATCTATAACCCTACTATCCGATAATTCCACGTGATCTTGGCCTTTACCTTTTTCGAAAAAGAACAAAACAACACCTTAGTGTCTAGGGATGAACTTTTCATTATGTTATGTGTTTTCCAGTCTAGACCCGTAAGTGGTACAACCTTCATAGTTGCTAACTTACATAATATTGCATAAGATACTCATGGCTCCATCCTGATCAGTGTTCTTATTTCTATGATTGCCACTGCTTTAGCCCTAAGAACCCAACTTTCATGCTTAAACCCTTTAGGAGGCTATTTCCTAATGGACATCATTTTCAGTTTCAATACGAGACTAATCGGAAACCTTGTTCCTAATGATTTTCAACTGCAAGTACACCATGATCCTGCTTATCATTTTACATTACCTAACATTGAGAAAACTAGTGTGCACAAAAAAGATAACTGGATTTTTGATTTAGAAGGATAAGAAGAGACTGAACCCGACCCTAAGACCCCTCCGCTTTTCCTTTACTATCCATCCCCAGAATCTACCACCCATGTTGTTGCCTCCTCGTCCATTGCACCACCTTTGGTTGATCACACAACTGCAATCACTGCTTTACAGATAAATATTTCTAACATTAGAGGGGAGTTGAGCACTTTGCGCATGGATTTCCAAAACTTTATGGACGTAGTAACAGAGAAATTGGATCACATTTATCAGCACATTTATTCTGCTCCTCCTACCGGTGGCCATAATAGTGGCTAATGCTTTTGGAATAATATTGCGTTTCCAACCCTGGAATTTAAAATAGTGAGGACATTGTCTATTTTAAGTGTAGGGGAAGGACCAACTTTAATTTTAGGATTTCCACTGTTTTCTAGATTAGGATTTCCACTGTTTTTTAGATTAGGATTTCATTGATTGCTTAAGAATTTTATCGTTTCAGTAACTTTGTAGAAACTCTGAGTATTATTCCACATTTAATGAGTTATGTTGTTTACTTTACTGCTCTTATATATTTATATAATGTATTAGATATACATTGTAGTACTGTTATATATTCTGCTGATACATTCTAACGCATGCATACTGTGTTGGTCAAAAAGAAAAGAGAGAAAATGACACATGCATACTGTGAAAGTAACATGCCCGTATGAAACAGTCAAGAATATTCACAAGTGGCCCCCACAACCTTTTGAATGTCCAATCAAAACACATGCAAGTCTATCACATGTGGCCTACACCACCTTTAAAGTACCAAACAAAGAAAAAAAATAAAAATTCAGACCACCTACCTGCCATATGTTGCCTACCACCCACCACCTCTTGAACCTCCTCCAATTATTATGCATTCACTAATGTGGCGCCTGCCACATTGCCTTGTGTGGCACCCGCCACCCTTTCCTAGTGGTCCCTGCCACTTCCCTTTCTCTTTGCATTCCAGCCACATTACCCTGCATACACTTTCTTCTTTCTTTAACCGTAATAACGCACTGCATCTACATCACCACCCATACTTAATACCATTTATATCCACCTTCAATTCCATCTTTAATACCCACAAAACATTCCAACGTCTCTCTTCTTTAAACTATATTTATTCACCATTTTCCTCTCATCAAAAGAAGAACTAACAGAAAAATGGCACAAAGGAAAGGGTTCAAGATATTATTCAGAGGAGGCACGCATGGTAAAATGCAGAAACAACTATACAGGTCTCTAAGCGACAAAGACATAGAATCAACAAGGTTTGTTGATGAACCATGTTTAACAGCTTTAGGAATTTTTGACAGTGTTAATCATATGCTTAATACATTGAATTTAAATTATTTCTTATCTTTTATTGATCATGTCTATGTCCAACTCACCCTTGAATTCCTTAGTTCTCTGATTTTTGACCCCACCGCCGACACTGACTTTTCTCATGGGATCTTTTAGTTTCGCATGTTTAATGTTGAATATGCATTTACTTTTGACTAACTTGCTGATTTGCTACATTTTCCCCACGGGAATAAAGTGGTATGTGAGGTTCCATATACTGAAGGGTGGAAAAGGGCTTTTCAACCATTCTGGAGGGCCATAACGGGTACAGTAACACACAGCTTTAAGGGCAACAAAGCCTCACAAATTAACAACCCAAACATACACTATTTCCGCCAAATTTTAGCCTGCACTATTTTTGGCCGGGCAAATTCTAACAAAGTGAATGAAAAACAATTTTTCTATCTGTTTGCCACATTTGTGCCTAAAAAGGTTAACACGGTCCCGTTCATGATCTCTCACATGCATGCACTAGTCACCGCGAAAAAGGGAGCATTAGTTTTTAGCATATTAATAACCTCTATAGCTCGAGTCCTAGGACTCGTAAATTTTTTTTGATCATGACGCCACTCCCGTCACGTGCAATATATCGATATGGTTAGGAGCATAAATTTAGTAAAACAATGACAAAGGCGATAAATTTGAATTAATGATTAATAATGCGTTTTCCCAAATTTCATTCTCCCAAACCCGGACAACACAGATATGCGTTATTTGAATAATTTTTGCTATATTGATGACCCAGTACTTAACCCAGTACCTACGCACATTCTTGAGAATGTAGCTGCTGGAGGGGACACTGATGACGGGTACGACCAATGAGAGAGGGGATCTCCAATGAATACCCAACCCCCTCCCTCTCATACTAATGCTACATATGCACACACTGCACTTGGTTCTTCTAACTTCTATGCGAGTACCTCTTCTGGCAGGTATTATTTTACTGAATATATGATGAGAGAATAGATGGCGCCCGAGGAAGAGCGTGATGGGTTATTATAAACTATGTATGAGCACCAATAAGAGATAATGGATTACATGCACGCATATCAAGCTCAAGCAATAAGCTCTTTCAACTAGATACAAAAAAACCAAGCGCACATGGCACTTAACCTATGCCAGCTGCAAGATTCCAACGCTGCACTAGCTGCCCAAATTCAGAAGCTTCAGCTCTCTGATCGTCCCCACTGAACCACGAGTCATCGCTGATGAGAAAATTCATCCGAGGAGTCAGGAGGTTGTAGAGGCATGCATTAGCCTCCTTTTAGGTTTGCTCGTCATTTTTCACCTTATTTCGAAACATTGGGGATAATGTTCGGTTTAAGTGTGGGGGAGGTACTTTATCGTTCTTATTTATTGTTTTCTAGGTAGATTTAATTATTATATTTATTTTCTTTGTTTAATGTTAATTGAGTCAAATTCATGTGTTGTGGAGTCTTTATGCATGGTTTCTGTTATTTATTTGATTTTCCTAGTTTCTTGAGCCATAACAAAAAAAAATTAAAATTAAATTTTGGTATTGAGGAAGATATTAGGGGTCTTTTGTGATAACATAGAAAAAGAGAGAGTTATACGATTCATTCTGTACGATCGAGATATTGGGAGAAAAGCAAGAGAAGAAGCTAGGGCATAAAAGTTGGAGAAGATCATCGTAAGAGGAACGAAGAATAGAATCGATCACTCGAAACAATAAGGTAAGGGGTTTTATCTAATTATTATGTTTAATCTAAGGTCTATATAATTGTAAGATTGCCTTTGTGTGATGATTTTGGGATGAAGATTGATGAAATTAGAGAAAAATCATGTGTTGAATGAATGAATGAATGAATGAATGAATGAATGGATGAATTAATCCTTGATGAATGTGTGATGTTAGGACCTTTAAATAAGTGTTAGAGGATGTTAATAATGTTGTATAATCATAGGATTTCGAATTCTGAAACCTGGACTTTTTACGGAATCAAATTCAGAGTTCCGAAAGGCCTCCAACAGTGGAAAATCGCAGGACGAGAAGTGTCGTCAGTGACACAACACCGGGTGACGCAAAAGTGATGCATCATCGGGAGACGCTAGGGTGGCGCATGGCGACGGGTGGCAGAATTGAATGGCTATCTAATTTTCTTTAAAATTCTATAACTTGAGTTTCAAGAGTCCGATTGATGCGTCGTTTGAAGTAGTGTGTAGATAATGTAGTAAACCTTAATTTGGTGAGATAAAATGGAGACTTAGGAATATATTTACAAGACCTAAGTTAGAATAGAAATAGGTTCCCCGCTTTGAATCGCAATGATGATTCGTTTGATTATGATGATATGTTGTTACTATGATGATATAATGATATTTTGATGATGTTTTGATTATATGAGTATATATGATGATGTTTTATGTATGATGTTGATTGTTACATGAATGATGATGCGTATGACTGGTTATGATCATTTATGTTGTTATTGTGCGTCATGCATTCTTTGAAAATATTGGGTCCTTTTTGATGAGTTAGGACGTTGGTCCATTGATTTGGTCTTAATCCCATTGTATGGATTTTGGATGTCTATGATTTTGCTCCTGTTCCAAGAGGGAGTCGATCCTATGATTGGGGTCTTTGGAGGGTATGGCCCAGTTTCCATTAAGTGATTTGGTACCACATGCATGAGTCTTGTCCTTACACTACATCTTATGTGGCGTTGCATGGTTCTTGATTTTGGTGATATTGTGTTGTGTTGTTGAACTTGGAAGATGATATTGATGAATTAATTATTGTGATACTTTTGGCTTACTCTGCTATGTCTATCACTTACATCTTATATAATGATTGTGATAAACTCACCCTTTCTGCTTGAATGTTGCCTCTACGTGGGTAACGTGCAGGTAATCAAGAGAAGTCCTTAAAGGTTTAGAAGAATAGCTTTGGCATGTGATTTATTTTGTTGAGTCTAGAAGGTCTTGCTCTGATATGTAACATCGGGAACGGGAACGCCTTGTTTTGGAAACTATTTTGTTCTTGTTTTGTTATGACATTTAAATTGTTTCCATGGTGTTTAAATTATGTTGAATTGTGAACCATGAATCATGGGGCACTATTAAGTGTTTTTAATGAAACTTGTTTGAACTATGATTCCGTTGCAAGTATGTGAAACATTGATAATGCATATGTCATGAATAATTTTGAAAATCTGTGTTACGGAGTAAGACAAGCACGTATGATTAACTTACGAATAAAATGTGAGCCCTTTTGTTGTATTACTCTAATATTATTTTAAATAATTATGAATATTCCGTTGGGTTTAGAAGGGTGTTACGGAATGATTTGGATTGGTTTGCATAGATAGGGAGTTTTTGATCCTATTATATGATTTCGTGTCACTATGGTACCCTTGGAGTTAATATTTAGTACCTATCTTTCTAACAAAAGCCTCGCAACCACGTATGATTTGAGTTTTGTCATGATTTTGTTTCAAGACTTGTGCTTAGTATGATTACCATATTGATTATTTGCTTGAGCACAAGCAAAGGTTCAAGTATGGGGGAATTTGATAATGCAAAATTATATCTTATATTTGACATGACTCGCATGGATTTTTAGTTTATTTTTCCTTTATTTATGTCTTGTTATGCCGATATTATTGTCCTATTTTAGGTATATCGAGCAAGTTGAAGATTTGAGTGAAGAGAAAAAAAGAAATAAATGAATTCAATAAAGGTGGTAAAAGAGCAAAGAGGGGGTGAAGTATTAGCAAATAGAAAAAAAATTATGAAGCCCATGCCCAACTTACAAGCAAGTGGCACCTACCAATTCAACATGTGGCCCCTGCCACTCATGAAGGGTTGCGCCCCATCACACCTAGCATGGCCCCTACAATATCCAAACTTCTTTAAGTGGCGCCTGCCACTTCTAAACGTGTCCCCCGCCACTAAACAATATTTTCACAGATTTTTCTCCAACTATTCACGTGCTTGATTTTTCTCATGCAGAAATTCTTCCACATCCCATCTTCTTCGTTAAGCGCAACTGTCCTAAACGCGCGTTATTTTCTAGATTTTGAAGGACGAGGTTGCAATATAAAAAGGAACAGACACTGACAATAGGGGGACCGTGCAATTTTACCAGCCAGAGCTTCGTTCTTAGATTGTTTTATGCAGTCAAATTGCTCTCAAATAGTGATAAATCTTCCACATCGAGGGACAATCACAACTCTAGTTTTAGGATATAATTTTCAATTTTGTATTTTGTACTGGATTCTTCTTCAAGCGTGACAGTATTATTTCAACTGCTTTCAAGTTTTTATACGTAAAGATTATTTTCCAATTTAATCATATTTAATTTTGTTTCAGGTTCTTTTTTATTTGCAATTTTAGTTTTAATTCTCGTTTTAATCTTATTTCATTATTGTTATGTTTTCTGAAATAATGTTATATTTATTTATTATTAATCGTACTAGTATGTTAGTGTGTAGAACCATGTTCGACTAAGTGATTAGATACCAGTATGTAACAACAGTCGTCCAAATGGAATTCGACGATAATTGGCTTTAACAATTATTAGTAATTTTTCTTGTTTTGGTTTTCAATTTAAAAACAAAAACAACTTTTCTACAAAAATAAAAAGTCAGTAAAGGTTAGGATCAATAGAGCGGCATATTGAGATTTTAATCGGATAATAGAAATTAGGCATTAATCCTAAACACAACGACAACACTTTAGGATTAATTAGAAATTATTGATTTTCAAAAACTACTTCTAATACAAATGAGTGAGCGATAGTAAAGCATTTTGGCTTAAAAGCATGGCCAGAGTGAATAGCACGACAATGTGAGATAAATTCCTTTAAATCAATGTTTTACATAGAAAAGAATTTCGACATGCCAACATTTTATCAAATCCCCGAAGAATGATGAGTTACATACTAGTGTCCCGTCATTGAATATTTTTATTAAGTTTGAATTAATTTCTCGTTTTCCTCAAACCCAAGATTAATCATTATCCTTAGATTTACATAGTAACATTAGGTAACATTAGTTTGATCATCAGTCCCTGTGGGTTTGATATCTTTTAAGACTACACAATTAAACTATGCACTTACAGTCAGTAAACCCAATAGACTCTTAAAGTCGCGATCACTAACAAGTGAAGGTTAACCATTGTGGTTGATCCTTATATGAAAACTCCTGATGTGTGAGGGATAACTACCATGGTTGATCCTTTAATTGTGCACTCTTGATGAGATTTGAGTGCTCAATTGGATTAACTAAACCCTACCTTGCCCCCCGGTTAAAAATGAAGGTTTTTTCAGACTAGAAAAGAAACTCCTACTTCAAGGCTCAAAATGGGTTAACGAGGGTTTTACTTCCTTATATCTCTGGTGTTTAGGAATTGAAACAATGTATGTACATCATCAACTGGGCATTATTTCAAAGCATACAAACAAAGATTTTTTTCATTTTTAATTATCATTATCCTCCCCCCAATCTTTGCCTAAGCAAGAGATTTAGTTATAGTTGGTATCGTAATACAAGAAAAACCTTTCATAAGTGAAGATGAATGAATGAGTGAAAACGAATGAATCACTTCAAGACAAACATATACATTGTATTACAATTAACGTTCAAAAATCAACAAGTTCATATATGCAAATAATGTTTACACAAACAAGCAAGATTACAAATGAAAATACAGTAAAGAATAAGATGATTGCCATTGTTGAGGAGACTTGACTTAGTATGGACTTATTTCTTCTGACAAATTTCAATAGTCTTGTGTCATACCCCAAATTCACCCCGTCAATTTTAATGTTCACTTTACTTATATTACTAATACACTCCTAAAAATTATAAAATTATTTTGTTTCAATTGGTGTACTTTTGGGTCTTATTCTAATAGGGTTTTTAATGCATAATAAGGGTGTATTGTTCCAAAATGGACCATCAAAATCTGATGGCCCATTAAGTTTTTTCTTATAATTAGAAATGGGGTGTATGTGGCCAAGTTTAGTGGCCCATTCTCATTAGGGAGCCTTTATAGTTTCTAAGGAGGGGGTGTATTTGTTGCTTAGATTTCATCCCATTAAGTTCAAGATAAGATAACAAGGGGGTGCACTCTTGGAATTTGTTTATCCCAATAAATTAGAGGCCCATCAAGCTTCTTTTTGGCCAGTTAGGATGTTGACCAAGTAAATAGTAGTTTCATTGTATAATTTTATTTATATTTTATTTTTCAACATCATCATTTTTATTATTGTCAAAATAATTTTTATTATTTTTAGATTGTTGACCAGAAGTCAACTTCTGAGTTTTTGGTTATGTAATTATTATTACTAATATTATTATTATTTATTTTATCAAAAAATTGTTTTATTTTTATGAAAAAATCATATTTTATTTTATTTTATTTTTGTTGGATGTGTTGACTAAGTCAAACCGGGTTAGAAACCCTAATTGCATTTCATCAGCGGCGGTGTTTGTTTCCTATTCACTGATCTCAAATGCTAAAGCTAAGCAAGCCCAGAAACAGAAAAAATAATTACTATGCAAATCAAATAAACGTGTATCAAATTTCAAACAGACAAAATCTAAACATATCAAATCTTTCATTACATTACAAATCGTCCATAATTGCAAAATCAAATCCCTAATTTACAAATCTAAAACCTAATTGTAAAATTCAAACTAAATCGAATCAATTTCTTCAATCAACGATTTGTAACAACAATTAAACAAAATTCTCCTAATATATTAATCCCTCGAAAACTATAAATAACCCTAATTTTCTAAGAACAGAAAAAATTATAAACAGAAGAAGAAGGAGAAAGAGATGAAAGAGAAACTCCCAAGACGTCCCTCTCTTCCAACTGATCTAGGGTTTCTAAATAGAAACGCTAAGATCTCCTCTGCAACACCGTTGGCCACCATGTTCACCGCCTTCAGACGTCGCCGTTACCTGCGAACCAAAAGAGGATAAGGAGAATCAGAAGGCAAAATCAGAGAAAAGAAATATGATTCACGGCCAAGACGAGGTACCGCACACACTTAACTTTTGCATTTTTTTTGTTGCATTGAACTGTTGAATGATTCGGGGGTTAGGGTTGCAAATCAGTGGTTTGAGGGGTGAATTTTTGGGGTTTGGGGTTTGATATCGCTGTCGCCGTTAGGGTTCCAGTGGTAGTTTGTTTTGTTGTTAGAGAAAGAAGAGAGAAAGAAGAAAGAAAGAAGAACGGAGAGAGAAAGATGAAGTAAAAATAAAACAAAAAATGAAGAGAAAGGAAAAATATAATGCGTTATGATCCCATACAGACCTCTCTACCGTGCACCCTCAACCTCAATCTTATGATATTGATCAAATGTCCCAAAACCGTGCATTCATCGTAATCCCATGCGCTAGCCATACATGATCTAAGCGAATCCCCTCTGTTCAACGCTGGGCCATGCCCATTACACTTCACACCCCACACTTTTCCTTGTCAAATAGCCAACCGTACCCCCAGCATAGTGGGCCAAGTCTAACATCTGAACTTGGGCCCTTGATATTTACCCCCCTCCCCCCCATTTTTGCTATTAGGATCAAATGTTCACCCCCTGCGTTTTGGGCCTAAATCCAATATCTAGATTTAAGGCCCTAATGTCCACACCCCCTAGAATTATCTAGCTTGGATAATTTACACCATCTGCATTTTTTAAATAAAATTAATTTATTTTTATAATTTCATTTATATATATATATATATATATATATATATATATATATATATATATATATATATATATATATATATATATATATATATATATATATATATATATATATATATATATATATATATATATTATCATTTTGCATAATTAATATTTTAAAAAATATTTAATATATTTTCGTTTAAATTATAAAAATAGTTGTTTACTAATTAAACTCTTTTTTTTTTAAATACTAACCTTTTCTTTAATCGCATCAAATATTTCTCTCATGCTTAATATATATTTTTCTCATATTGCATCACTTATTCGAAAATATCTAACCAATCAAACACCAACTTTTTTCCTACTAACATAATCGAAAATTACAAGATATTTTCCTAAAAAGGATTAAGTATAATTACTATCAAAATTAACTGCGAACTGCATCTACGATCACTCAATTTTCAAACCAAGACAAGGTTCAAGGATAAATTCGTAAGGAATTCTAGGAAATCCTATAAAAAACACCAACCAATACTACGAACTACGAATTGGGACTCTGATTGCTCATAAGAGGATACGTAGGCATATGACTTAAAAACAGTGACGAGTTCCCCTAATTAAAAGACTAAAACCATTTTTCCCCAAACTAAAAAATTAAAACCCTATTCCTAAGCCTTAAACCTAAACCACAGTATCCTTGGGAACAAGGTAGATTAAGGGTGCATAACACCTTCCCTTCGTCTGAAGTGAGTCAAGAAATTAGTATCTCTATATCATCAATTAGGGTTATTTTGTTATATTCCTGTCTTAAGATAAAAATTAATGGTGGAGACTCTATATTTTTTGCCGGTTATTACAACTGGAGACTCTGTTGTGGGCTCAACCCTAGGGTTTAGAAGCCTCTCCTTTTTGTTTTATGGTTTTTAGGGTTTTTCTTTATTTTGGTATTTTTCTATATTTGCTTTATTTATTTATTTATTTATTTATTTATTTATTTATTTTCTCTTGTCTATTGTTATATTATTATTGTCATTTACTTGTTGGCGGGAATTTATTTCAAAAAAAATGTTTTCAAAACCTTAGAAAGAAGGTTCGTCTATTGGCCAAGGGGATACTCATCCCTATGAGTTTTTGTGGCGACTTTGCCTAGAGTCGGTGGAATTCCAAAAAAGAAATATGTCTCAAGAGATATCCTCTTGGGGGTAGGACTTTGGGATGAAACTTATGACTTTTTGTAGAACCCTAAAACCAAAAAATACTCATGGTGAGACCTTTTACGACCTTAGAGACGAAAGTTTCAGTCTACAAAGAGGCTCCACTTAAGGGAGGCCCTTGTGCCTTTCCCTCTAGAGTAATCCATGATGCCCTTAAGGAAGCCACCTTATGGGATGGTAGAATATACGTAGGCCAATACTAGGAGCCTACCAACTAAGGACACATTTTATAAAACCTGTTACTATCATCATGCATTCATACATTTTGCATCTCACATATTCATTACTCTCCATTCTTTTTTTGTTTGTCTTATTCACAGTATTATAAAAAATAATCAAAGGTTTTGGCGAGTATCTTAAAAATGAATTCCAGAGGGAAAAAACTTGTCTGTGTTAGTGTTGTTAAGCCAAATATGATGAAGATCAAGACCATAAAAGGGAAACTGTCTGAGAAAGCTTTGAAGATGTTTGTTCGTTGCTACGAGGATACTCTTGAGTTGACAAAAGTGGATGTACAGTTAGATTCCGTATCTGCCTTGGGTCAGTTCTACGATCCTCCGTTGAGGTGTTTCATCTTTCAAGACTTTCAGCTAGTGCCGAATTTGGAAGAATTTGATATACTTTTGAATTTTTCAAAGGGAAAATCATATGTGGGAATTGGACAAACTATTGATGTTAAGGACTTAGCAAAGGGTTTATGGATCTCTTATACTGAGTTTTCACTTAATTATAAAAAAGAAGGTGATGTAAAAGGGATTAAAAGACAATATTTGGAGGCTAAAGCCCTTTCTTTTGCCAATAACAAAGAATGAGAGTCTTGTGTTGATTGTTTAGAACTATTGGTCTTTGGTGTAATTCTGTTTTGATGGACTTTGGACTATATTAACCCTGCAACTATTAGTGTGTTTTGGGGTGCAAAAGCTTTAAATACGGACCCAACTCCTGCTCTGCTTGCAGATATCTACTACACTATTCACACTCGTTACGAAAAAGGGAGGGGTACGCTAAATTGTTGTATCTCGCTTGTATATTCTTGGTTTATGACTCACCTATATAAAGAGGACTACATGATTAAAACTCTGACACGATTTGAGTGGCCTCAAAAGTTAAGGTCTCTTACTACTGATTCTGTATTGTGGTATGCGGGGAAGCTAAATATTGGAGATATCATTTTCATTTGTAGAGATTTTCTGAATGTTCCATTGATTGGATCACGTGGTTGCATCAATTACAATCCTATTTTGGATTTGCGACAACTTGGATACCCTTTGGAGGATAAACCCTCCGATGAAAAACTTTAATAATTAATCATTCACGACATGGGCAAAAATGACAGAGATTTGCTCAACAAGATCATCTGGGCTTGGAATAGGGTTAATAAAAGAAAGGCCGAAAGGAAGAATGTTCTGGCGAAAGAACCTTACACTCGATGCGTTTTGGATAGGGTGTAAGTTGTTAAGTTACCATTTGACGTTGATCCTGAGTAAAAGCCAGATGTCCCAGATCCTCTTCCTGTATCCTTAGAATAAATAGACAACTTAAAGAAAGCCTTGAATCAAGCTCAAAAGGAGAAAGAGAAATTGGAGCTTGACCTTCATAATTTAGCTAAGGAGAAAAGATAGATGCAATGCGAGCTTGAGTCAAAAGACCAACAGATTCAAAAAGACCGTGAAGCTTTTAAAAAGGAGAATCTTAAACGGAAACGTTCAACCGAAGGGTTTTTAAGTTCTACCTTCAACTTGGATTCTCACAACCAACGTTTGGAAGACGCTGCTAGTGAAATCAGGAGGCTAAGTAGGTGGTACAAAAAGGTGATGTACAACAAAAAGGAGATGGAAGAAAATTTGAGGGATCAAATTCAAAGTTTGGCACAAGTTCTTTAGATCAAGAAGAGAAAATGCATTATCTTACTACGAAACTCCAAGATAGCCAAGAATCGGATGTAGGAGAATGTATCAAGAGGATGAGGGCCGAAAGACTTATCACCCAAAAGACTGGTGAATATGAGCAAGTTTGTCGTGAGTTAGAAGACCTTCGCAAGAATTTCCTTATACAAAAGAGAATCTATAAAGAAATAAGGGCTGAAAACTATATTTAAAAGAGAAACACGCAAAGATTGCTAAGGCAGTAAAAGATAATCATAAGATAGTTTCGGACCTCTACCAGGAATATCGATTCTACAAAGACAAGCATGCAAGATTCGCCTTCTTAGCCAACTACCTCATCGATGACATCCTTAGAAGTTTGAGAGATGCGGAAAATGTGATGGTCCCTCTCCCAAAATATGTTGAAGACTTCCTCAAGCTTTATAGGAAAATGGTTGATGGTTTCAGAGCAGATATCCGCAGGCGCACTTAGAAGATCTTGTTTCCCTTTGTTATTTCGTCTAGCAATTAAATTTTAATGTTTTGGCTTGAATATTTTTCAATAATTGAATTGGATTCTCTTTTTGAAAGACAATTATTATTTCAATAAAAAATTTGTTTCTATATCTAGTTTGTGTATTTATTTTTGAGATGCTCACCAATAAAAAGCAAAACCTGGAAATATATATATATATATATATATATATATATATATATATATATATATATATATATATATATATATATATATATATATATATATATATATATATATATATATATATATATATATATATATATATATATATATATATATATATATATATATATATATATATATATATATATATATATATATATATATATATGAAAGAGAATCCAAGTGAATAAGACATTCAAAAACAAAAACTCTTAGCATATTCATACGCATCCATGCAATCGCAAACATTGCATTTCATACAAAAACTCATTATTTTTCAAAATCATCTTCAGTTAAACCATTGGGAAAAAAACACAACCTCTCTGGCCGCTATATCAAACAAGAGCCCATCAAAAGAAAGTGATGGAACAAATCAAAGAAAACCAAGCTGCCTTCAAGGAATATTTGGAGCAGGTGAAAGGCAACATCAGAATCTATGAAGGGAGATATGAGAAAAGTTATTCTAGCCTTGAAGAACATCATCGAAAGGTAAGAACAGATTCCTAGGGTAGCCTTTGAAGAAGTATCCCAAAATATTGGTGCAACGAGCAGTCACCAATCAAGAAGAGACCAGGGTCAAGACCTCTATAGTCAACTGTAGCACAACAAGAGGTCAGGCAAGCTGATACTGAAGGGTTTATCCTACCTCCACCGAAGGTAGGGGCATCCCATACTTTGTAGATTTCGGTCAACAATGCGAATAATTACCTAAACTTACAATATGGAGACCTTGATTTAGAAGGTGCTACTCAGACACACCAGCCCAAGATAGTTGAGAATCCCTTGGCGCTCAATCACTATAAAGATCCTTAAGAAAGGTTGAAGGTTGTAGAGGGTTACAATGATTTTGATGTCGATGCTCTCGAAATGGGCCTAGTTTCAGATGTGGTGATCCTTCCAGAATTCAAAGCACTTGACTTCGGAAAATATAAGGGACTCAAATGCCCAAGAAACCATCTACGCATGTATTGCATAAAAATGCATACTTATGCTCAAGATCAGAAGCTGATGATCCATTGTTTCCAAGATAGTTTGAGTGAGGCATCTCTAGATTGGTACATGCAATTGGAGCGAGTTCATATCCACACATGGGAAGATCTTGCCAACTCTTTTCCGAGACAATACAAGTATAATTTGGACATGGCGCCTAACTGCATGCAGATCCAAAACTTATCTCTGAAGAAGGATGAGTCCTTCAAAGAATATATGCAAATGTGGAGAGAAATGGTTGCCCGTTACAACCACCACTATGGAGAAAGAATTGGTCGATATGTTCATTAGTACTTTACAAGGGTTGTACTATGATAAGATGGTAGGAAGCGTCTCTTCGAAATTTTCTGATTTGGTAACTATTGGTGAAAGGATTGAAGCAGACATAAAGAGTGGTAAGATACAAGAGGCATTATCTAGTACCCCTTTTAATTCAAAAAGACATGTCCCTAACTTCTCAAAAAATAAGGAAGGAGAAATTAATGATGTCACATCGCATCCAAGGGCACAACAACCATTGGTAATTTTATGGAAACAACAACAACAGAACAGGTTTGAAAGGCATCCGAGAAGATTTGATCCTCTCCCCATGCCGCATAGTCAGTTATTGTAACACTTACTCAAAGCATCTTTGGTAGAGCTGAAGCCATTGGATCCTCTAATTGGGGCACTCCTGCCAAAATAGATGCTAATGTGAGGTGTGAGTATCATGCCAACTCTCTGGGACATACCATAAAAAAATGTTGAGCCTTCAGACATAAGGTTCAAGATTTGTTGGATTCCCAAGATATCACTTTTGATAAATCAAATACAAAGAAGAACCCCATGCCTCCACATGGTAGACCAACCATGAATACAATAGAAGCGGTGACTGACTTTGGGGAAGCCAGATGAGCAAAGGCTCCAATAAACCTTTTGAAAGAGTATTTGCTTGAATATGGGTTCCGCTTGTAACACAATGAAGCTTTTGTGAAGACGTTACAAGAATTGGTGGATCAGGGGATAGTCCAATTCGGGCAATACCCTAAAGAAGAATATGTAGCTGCGATCGATGGAAGTATAAAGAAGCCATTGGTAATTCCTTGCCAAGGGCCAAGTCCTAATAAGAAAAATCTTGTGATTACATGGGGAGAGTCAATAGAAGCACATGTGATGATACCACGCAAGACTCTAAGAAATCCGGTGATTCCAAAAACTACAATGGTGATTAGGGGACCATCCCCCACGCCGTACGAAAGTGACAAACTCGTGCCATGGAGTTATGATTCTAGTATCTATGTTAATGGTTTAAAGGAAGAATGTGAGACATCGACAAGTCAAGGACCTGCAATCACAAATATAGTAGGAACGAGGGGCATGACTCACAGTGGTCGAATCTATGGTCCCGAACCACAAGAGAAGAATGATGTCATGGTTAAGGATAAAGGATAAGCTATGGTGGAGGCCATCCAAGAACAAGAATCTTTAAGCAAGAATAATACTGACCAAGAGGCAGACGAGTTCTTAAAGATAATCAAGAGGAATGATTATAGGGTTGTGGATCAACTACACCAAACCCCAGCCAAGATCTAAATACTCTCGTTGCTTATAAATTCAGAAGCGCACCGAGACTCTCTAATGAAAATTCTAAGTTTTGCTCATGTTGCAAAAGAGATTACAATGAATCAGTTTGACAATGTCGTAGCAAACATAACTTCTGGATCATACCTAGGCTTCAATAACAGCGACTTGCCTCCACAAGGTAGAGCTCACAACAAGGCATTTCATATTTCCATTCAGATATGTATAACTAACATATCTAAGGTACTAGTAGATACTGGTTCTACCCTCAATGTGTTACCAAAATCCAGCTTGATGAAGTTAGCACTAGATGGTGTTGTTATAAGGCCAAGTTCTACAATAGCTAAAGCTTTCCACGATTCTCAAAGTTCAATATTTGGAGAAGTGGGTCTTCCTATCAAGATCGTTCTACATATGTTTTATGTTACCTTTCAAGTAATGGATATAGAGCCCACATATACATGTTTTCGGACGACCTTGGATTCATGTAGCGGGGGATGTTACTTCAACTCTACATCAGAAATTGAAGTTCCTCCTTGAAGGAAGATTGGTTATAATCGACAACAAAGAGGACATCTTTGTAAGTCGCATAGAGTCCTACAAATATAACAGTATGGATGAGGACTGCATAGCAACACTGTTTCAAGTCTTAGAGGTTGCTTCAATGGTAACCCTACTTGTGGAGAAAATCAAGAAACCTGTTGTGACTTCATGGAGAGATTTACAAACACCGGTGGAATATGGTACCTCAAAAGGTTAGGGTAAACGGATAGAGATACCTGAGAAGAAAAATCATTTTAGTTTGGGCTACGATTCATCAAAGGCTACTCTGAAAGGCAAGGGGAAATTTCCTTCCATCCAAGAAAACTTAATCAACAAATGGGTAGAGCATGGCAGATAAGTGGCGATGATATCTAACAAGAGCAACACCAAGAGAGCATCTGACTTCATTCATGAATGTGCTTCAGGCGAAGAACTCAATAATTGGACAACCCTGGAGATTTCAGAGATCTTTTTCTTTCCAAAATATTTTTTCTTGTTTTTGAAAGAACCTATGTCAAGCCCGAGGCATAGGGGTAGCTTGTAAGGGTCCCCCAATTTGTTTTAAAAATTATTCTCAATTAAAAAGAGTTATATTTCACATTCAAATTAAGATCTTTGTCTTTCTCTTGAATTTATCTCTTATGAATTTAAAATGGAAATATTTTTCTTCATATGCATTTTTTTCAAATTCACATATTAAAATTGCACCAAAACATGATAAATGTGCAGATCCATGCCTAAAATAACCGATAATGTTACTGCTGTTATCCGATATAATTTTGATGCACTCCTCAACCAAGCGGAAGAGGAAGATGATGAAGATCTTGAACTCTCCGAAGAATTGACAAAGGAATTAGAGCAAAAATCCGACAGTATACAACCATGCCAAGAATCTACTGAGACCACCAACCTTGGAATAGAGGAAGATCCGAAAGAGATCAAGCTAGGGGAAACACTGGAGGAAAGCGTCAAAGAAAGATTGATCAAGTTGTTACATGAATATGTGGATATTTCCTGGTCTTACAGAGATACGCCATGGTTAGATATGGATATTGTGGTACATAGACTACCTCTCAAGAAAGGTTTCTCTCTAGTTAGACAGAAGCTCAGAAGAACTCATTCAGACATGTCAAGCAAGATTCGAGAGGAAATCCCTAAACAATTTGATGCAGGGTTCTTAGTAGTGGTATATTATCCCCCTTGGATAGCTAACATCGTACTAGTACCCAAGAAGGACGAAAAAGTATGCATGTTTGTAGATTATCGGGATTTGAACAAAGAAAGTCCCAAAGAGGATTTCCCCTTACCTCACATAGATGTTTTGGTGGATAATTGAATGGGACTTTATGAGTCTGTCGGGATACTAACTGCAAGTATACAGTTCAGTCGTTCTAGTTTTAAAAGATTATCGAACCCACAGAGACTGAGGATCAATCACATACGATCTAATGCTACAATTTGTTTAACTAAGCGATGAATATTCGACTTTTGGGGGAAATAGTTTAATTAAAAGTAATAGTAATAGTTATACCAGTATGCGATAATTGGACTTCGGGAATTCAGTGAATCGCTTGGCCTATAAAGTATTTCGGTAAAAACTAATTGTTTAAAAACCTGAGACATTCACTCTCGTATTCATGAAATAAGTTACGCTACTAAACCTAGTGGATGCACTTTAAATTTAATAACACTTTTTGAAAACAATTTGAGTTTAATTAATTTATTAAAACACTCTCGTGTATTTAAAAATTAATGTTTCGTTACCACAATCTGGGTTGAACCCCAACTCTCGCATGCAGGTTCTTGCCTTAATTAATTTCCCACTCTCGTGGCAAAATCGTGTTAATTAACCTCTCACTCTCGTGACAAGGGTAGTTAAATTAATCTTGGAAATTGGAAACCAGAAATTGTTTTATAAATATTTTTGGCCAAGGTATCACTGAATTCTCTCAGTTCTTAAGAGTCACATACCGGTACAAATAATTTAGCCGGACATAATAAATTTAACAGCAATGCAATTCAAAATATAATTCATAACAACAATTGGCATAATATAAAAAAATTGAATAAATATTAATTGCAATAGAAACCTAGAATCAAAGTTGCTATGGTAATCTTGAAGTGTTACAATAATCCTTGAGCTCGATTGCAGTAAATAAATCGTGTTAATTCTTGAATGAAGAATTAACACCTAAAACTAAAAACTAAAGCTTGGAATAAAAATTACAGCAACGTAGAAAAACTCTAAAACAAGGAAATAGAAATAATTGCAAAAGAATAATAAATTTGTTCTGAGAAAATTCCTTCGACCCTTGGTACTTTGCACTTGCACACATATATATAGCAGAGGAAAAATAGCAGTTGAAAAGTCTTGAGGAAAGGTTGAATGGAGAAAATATAGGGAGCATGGTTAGTGGGTGGAGGAAAAATAGGAGAATGAGTCTGCCCTTGCGTTGCCCATGTCTCCACCCATTTACAACGTCCATCTTCACGCGCGTTGTGACACCCCAAATAATCCGATTATTAAATAATTAGAATTTTTAATTATTAATTTAATTGGAAATTTAATTATTGGTATTTTTGGATTATTGGAATTAATTTAATTAATTAAAAGAAAGAAGTATTGGTGGTGTGAAGAGTGATTAGAAGGTGTGAGGGGTAAAATACTCTACTCTTACTAATTACTAATTTAATTATTTTATTGGAATAATAAAAGGAGTATTAAAAGGAAAAAGAAGAGAAAGAGAGTTATTTTGGAATATTCATCATACGTGCATTTGAGAAGAGGAAAAAGAAGGAGAAAACCGGAAGCGTCAGAATTCGAAGAACCCACAAGGTAAGGGGTGATTTCGATTAGTTAATTCGTATTATCGGTTTAGATATTCAATAGTATGGATCATAGTATGTTAGGGAATCTCGGTTTGTAATTCTAGGGTTCCGTAGAATTGTCCCTATTGCGTCGAATTGTAGGTTGAAAACCATTAGGGTGTCAGATGATAAAAAGGAATGATGAAATAATGTTGTTTGATGTTATAATGGTGCAAAATGGATGTGTTTTGGTGTTTCTCATGTTGCAATTCGTATGGGTATGTTTGGAATTGGTTTAGAATGAATAAATACCGTCAAAAGTGCAGAATTTGACTCTGCAGGTCGTGGGAACCGGTTCCCAGTGGGGAGGAACCGGGTTCCACTGTGTGAATTTATAAAAACTGGCAAAAATGCACGTAGGAACCGGTTCCTGTATAGGTAGGAACCGGGTTCCCATACATTTTTCCAGAAGCGTGATTTTTGAACTTCGCAGGAACCGGTTCATGCATATGTAGGAACCGGGTTCTGCTGTAACTTTTTGAAAAATATTAAACTTTGAAAATTCATAACTTTCAAACCGTAAGTCCGTTTTGAGTGCCGTTTTGGACGTTATTTCTTAAATTTAATGCTCTATTTTATAAAATGAAAAGATTTCCTAAAACCTGAAATTATTTTGAAAATGAGTCAAATCCCGGAATAAGTGATTATTGGCTAACGCACATGGGTGTGTATGTAGCAGTGAACCTGTGATGGATGGATGTATTAGTATTGTGTGAATGAAAGGCATGTTTATGTTGCTAATGATGGTGTGCATGATCGTTGAGATATCATGTTTTTGGTTTTGGTTCAGTTATGATAAATTGATGTATTTCATAGACTGATTTGATGTTGCATGCTAGTGATGTGCGTGCATATGCATTGTTTTGGTGAAGTTAATTCCCATTGTATGGAATTTGACTTGTATTGCCGTTAAATGATACCCGGGTAATGATGGGTGGTTAGGCTGGATTCGTGTCCGGGTGTTTATGGAGGAATCGATGGTTGCTGTATCCAGTTGATGATGGATCAGTGTTGGGTGACTTGGTCACGTGTTGGTACCACATGCATTGTGTCTGCATTTGTGTTTGCATGGAATTGTAACATGTTAGGATGTCTTCCAGTGTTACAATTCTTTGGTTGATTATTGATTTGTGCATAATGACTTGTATGATTGGAACTGCGTGTTGAATCTGAATTTATGCTAAAATGGGTGAAATAATATGCTTGTGATATAATGTTGATTGAGAAGCTTATAATGCATGTTAATTATGAGAAATCTCACCCTTACTTTAACAATTTCAGATTGAAGTTAACAGCTCAGGAGTTGGTGAGGATGGCTCTAGAGCTATGTTACTTTAAGTCCGCGTGTCAGTGTCGTGCTCTGATAGGTTGTAACACTGGGGAACGTTTAGTTGAGGAATTAGTTATTATTCAATTATTTCTTTGAATTTCATTGGGAATAATTATGTTTTGGTTTATTCCGTTTTGGTTATGGTATTTTTTCCGCTGTGTAAGACATGGTCTTAATTTGATTGAATTATTTGAATAATGACCCTTAGTGTAGCATGACTACTGTTTTATTGGAAGTTTTATTTATTTCATAATTGTGACATCCCTTGTTCCGTGTTAACTCTGATGGAATATGTATTTAATCATTGATATAATTAATATTATTCGGGGTATTTTAGAAGGGGTGTTACAATAGTGGTATCAGAGCTTAGTCGGTCTTGTCTTGTGTCGTTATCCCTTTTGTATGCGGCTAGTGTAAGATGACACTGTCGATACTTATGTGCTGATGAGGTTGTTTTGTAATGTTACAAGAACAATGGCCGGAAGAGGTAACGGAAGAAACGACGATGCTATTGCTAAAGCATTGGGAATGTTGGCTGGAGTACTCAGAGGGAACCAGCAGGGAGCTGTGATTGGTGCTGACCGACAATTGGGGAATTTTCAGAGGAATAATCCTCCGTTGTTCAAGGGTGCACATGATCCCGAAGGTGCTCAGAAGTGGTTGAAGGAGATCGAGAGGATATTCAGAGTAATTGACTGTGCTGAAGGGCTGAAGGTGAGATACGGAACTCACATGTTAGCAGAGGAAGCTGATGACTGGTGGGTTGCTACCAGAACTGAAATGGAAGAAGATGGTATTGCATTGACTTGGGCTGTGTTCAAGAGGGTTTTTCTGAGGAGGTACTTTCCTGAGGACATCAGAGGCAAGAAGGAGATTGAGTTTCTAGAAGTCAAGCAGGGTAACAAGACTGTCAGTGAGTATGCTTCGAAGTTTACTGAGTTAGCGAAGTATTATGCTCATTATACTAACGATGCAGATGGAGAATTTTCCAAATGTATCAAGTTTGAGAATGGTCTTCGTGATGAGATTAAGCAGGGTATTCGGTATCAGCATATCCGAAGATTTCCTGATATGATTGACTGTAGTAGGATTTTAGAGGAAGATCTTGCTAGCACTAAGTCGAATGCTCGAGGGTATGTTAATAGGAAGGGTAAGCAACAGATGGATCGTGGTAAGCCTTATGATAGAAGTAATCAAAGACCCGGTGGTTGGAAGAAGTTTGGTGGAGGAGATTCTAGTTCTTCCATTAAGTGCTACAAGTGTGGTTAGACAGGACATCCTATGGAGGATTGCAAAAGTAATGATAAGAAGTGTTTCAAGTGTGGGAAACTCGGCCATGTGGCCAATGATTGCAGAGTAAGAGTGGTGACTTGTTACAACTGTGGTGAAGAAGGTCATACTCGTCCTCAGTGTACAAAACCCAAGAAGGAGCAAGCTGGTGGTAAAGTGTTTGCATTGTCTGGGTCAGAGACTAAGCCAGATGATCGGCTGATTAAAGGTATATGTTTTATTAATGACATACCTTTGATGGCGATTATTGATACTGGAGCTACGCCTTCTTTTATTGCTTTGGATTGTGCTAAAAGATTGAAATTGGAAATTTCTAATATGGATGGAAGTATGGTTATTGATACTCCTGCGTCGGGTTCAGTGACTACTTCGTATGTTTGTAGGAATTGTCCTATTGTGATTTTTGGTAGGGGTTTCGGTATGGATTTAGTGTGCCTACCGTTAGAACAACTTGATATCATCCTTGGAATGAACTGGTTGGAATTCAACCAAGTTCATATCAACTGTTTTGTGAAGACAGTTATTTTTCCTGGAGAGGTTGGTGTCGAAGATGTGACTATGTCGGTTAAACAGATGAACCTAGCTGTGAAAGAAGGTGTTGTGGTATTTATGTTGTATTCTGCAATAGAAGCGGAGGGAAAAGCAAAGAGTGATGGATTGCCAGTGGTGAATGAATTTCCCGAGGTGTTTCCGGAAGACATTAGTGAATTGCCACCTGAGAGGGAGGTAGAATTTACTATAGATTTGATTCCTAGAACTAGTCCGGTGTCGATGGCGCCTTACCGTATGTCGGCATCTGAATTAGCGGAGTTAAAGAAACAGTTGGAGGAGTTACTTGAGAAGAAGTTTATTCGTCCGAGTGTTTCGCTGTGGGGTGCTCCGGTGTTGTTGGTTAAGAAGAAAGAAGGTTCAATGAGATTATGTGTTGATTACAGACAGTTGAATAAAGTTACAATCAAGAATCGGTATCCTTTGCCGAGGATCGATGATTTGATGGATCAACTAGTTGGAGCTTGTGTATTTAGTAAGATTTATCTGAGATCTGGATATCATCAGATTCGTGTGAAGTCGGAAGATATTCAGAAAACTGCATTTAGAACGAGGTATGGACATTACGAGTATTCTGTTATGCCGTTTGGAGTTACTAATGCACCTGGTGTTTTCATGGAGTATATGAACAGGATATTTCATCCGTATCTTGATAAGTTTGTGGTGGTGTTCATTGATGATATTCTAATTTATTTGAAGAGCGATGAAGAGCATGCATAACATCTCAGAGTTGTGTTGGAATTGTTGAAAGAGAAGAAGCTTTATGCGAAGTTGTCCAAGTGTGAATTCTGGTTAAGTGAAGTAAGTTTTCTTGGCCATGTAATTTCCAAGAATGGAATTACTGTGGATCCTACGAAGGTAGAAGCAGTATCTCAGTGGGAAGCACCGAAGAATGCTTCTGAGATCCGTAGTTTTCTGGGTCTTGCAGGTTATTACAGGAAGTTTATAGAAGGATTTTCCAAATTAGCGTTACCGTTGACTAAGTTGACCAGGAAGGGTCAGATGTTTGTTTAGGATGTTGAATGTGAGAAAGGATTTCAAGAGCTGAAGAGGAGGTTGACAAGTGCTCCGGTCTTGATTTTTCCAAATCCGACTAAGTCTTTTGTTGTGTATTGTGACGCATCATTAATGGGATTATGTGGTGTGTTGATGCAAGATAAGCAGGTGGTGGCTTATGCTTCGAGACAATTGAAAGTACATGAAAGGAATTATCCGACTCATGATTTGGAGTTGGTAGCTGTTGTGTTTGTTTTGAAGTTGTGGAGGCATTATTTATATGGTTCTCGGTTTGAGGTGTTCAGTGATCACAAAAGTCTGAGGTATCTCTTTGATCAGAAAGAGTTGAATATGAGGTAGATGAGATGGTTAGAATTTCTAAAGGATTATGATTTCGGTTTGAATTACCATCCTGGTAAGGCAAACGTTGTTGCGGATGCCTTGAGTAGGAAGTCCTTGCATATGTCGATGTTAATGGTCCGTGAGTTAGATTTGGTTGAGCAGTTCAGAGATTTAAGTTTGGTATGTGAAACTACTCCGAATAGTGTGAAATTGGGTATGTTGAAACTGACTAGTGGTATTCTGGAAGAAATTCGGAATGGACAGAAGACCGATGTTGGGTTAGTTGATAAATTGACATTGATCAACCAAGGTCAAGGAGGCGAGTTCCAGATTGATGAGAATGGTGTTATGAGATTTGGTAATAGGGTGTGTGTTCCGGATGTTGCAGAGATTAGGAAGAGTATTTTGGAAGAAGGACATCGTAGTGGATTGAGTATTCATCCTGGTGCTACTAAAATGTACCATGATTTGAAGAAGTTGTTTTGGTGGCCGAGAATGAAAAAGGAAATTGCTGAGTTTGTGTATGCTTGTTTGGTTTGTCAGAAGTCGAAGATTGAGCATCAGAAACCGTCAGGATTGATGGAACCGTTGTTTGTTCCGGAATGGAAATGGGATGGAATCTCTATGGATTTTGTGTCTGGTTTGCCAAGGACATCGAAGAATTGTGATTCTATCTGGGTTATTGTTGATCGGTTGACGAAATCTGCTCACTTTATTCCGATAAGAATGGATTATTCGATGGAATGGTTGGCAGAATTGTATGTTGAGAAGATTGTGAGTTTGCACGGTATTCCTTCTAGTATTGTGTCGGATCGAGATCCGAGGTTTACATCTAAATTCTGGACGGGATTGCAAGAAGCTTTGGGTACTAAGTTGCGTTTGAGTTCTGCTTATCATCCACAAACAGATGGTCAGACAGAGAGAACGATTCAGTCGTTGGAAGATTTGTTAAGAGCTTGTGTGTTGGAGAAAGGTGGAGCTTGGGATAGTTATCTACCATTGATTGAGTTTACCTACAACAATAGTTTTCATTCGAGCATTGGTATGGCTCCGTTTAAGGCATTGTATGGTAGGAGGTGTCGGACACCGTTGTGTTGGTATGAATCTGGAGAGAGTGCTGTGATTGGACCGGAAATTGTCCAACAGACTTCGGAAAAGATTAAGATGATTTAGGAGAAGATGAGGACTTCTCAGAGTCGTCAGAAAAGTTATCACGATAAGAGGAGGAAAGATCTTGAGTTTAGCGAAGGAGAACATGTTTTTATGCGAGTTA
Organism: Vicia faba; assembly: GCA_948472305.1. Taxonomy (NCBI): domain Eukaryota; kingdom Viridiplantae; phylum Streptophyta; class Magnoliopsida; order Fabales; family Fabaceae; genus Vicia; species Vicia faba. The sequence goes on from OX451736.1 coordinate 1,181,611,981, forward strand.
CTCCGATGACTGGTATTGGTCGAGCTTTGAAGTCAAAGAAGTTGACTCCATGTTTTATTGGTCCGTTTCAGATTACCAAGAGAGTTGGGAAAGTTGCTTATCAGATTGCTTTGCCACCGTCACTTGCAAATTTGCATGATGTTTTTCATGTATCTCAGCTAAGGAAGTACATTGCTGATCCGTCTCATGAGATTCGGGTAGACGATATACAGGTACGAGAGAATTTGACTGTGGAAGCGGTACCTGTGAGAATTGAGGATCGGAAGTTGAAACAGTTGCGAGACAAGGAGATCGCGTTGGTAAGAGTGGCTTGGGGAGGACCAGCAGATGGAAATGTCACTTGGGAGCTGGAGAGTCAGATGAAGGACTCGTATCCCGAACTGTTCGTCTAAGGTATGTTTTCGAGGACGAAAACTCTTTTAGTTGGGGAGAGTTGTGACACCCTAAATAATCCGATTATTAAATAATTAGAATTTTTAATTATTAATTTAATTGGAAATTTAATTATTGGTATTTTTGGATTATTGGAATTAATTTAATTAATTAAAGGAAAGAAGTATTGGTGGTGTGAAGAGTGATTAGAGGGTGTGAGGGGTAAAATACTCTACTCTTACTAATTACTAATTTAATTATTTTATTGGAATAATAAAAGGAGTATTAAAAGGAAAAAGAAGAGAAAGAGAGTTATTTTGGAATATTCAACATACGTGCATTTGAGAAGAGGAAAAAGAAGGAGAAAACCGGAAGCGTCAAAATTCGAAGAACCCACAAGGTAAGGGGTGATTTCGATTAGTTAATTCATATTATCGGTTTAGATATTCAATAGTATGGATCATAGTATGTTAGGGAATCTCGGTTTGTAATTCTAGGGTTCCGTAGAATTGTCCCTATTGCGTCGAATTGTAGGTTGAAAACCATTAGGGTGTCAGATGATAAAAAGGAATGATGAAATAATGTTGTTTGATGTTATAATGGTGCAAAATGGATGTGTTTTGGTGTTTCTCATGTTGCAATTCGTATGGGTATGTTTGGAATTGGTTTAGAATGAATAAATGCTGTCAAAAGTGCAGAATTTGACTCTGCAGGTCGTGGGAACCGGTTCCCAGTGGGGAGGAACCGGGTTCCACTGTGTGAATTTATAAAAACTGGCAAAAATGCACGTAGGAACCGGTTCCTGTATAGGTAGGAACCGGGTTCCCATACATTTTTCCAGAAGCGTGATTTTTGAAATTCGCAGGAACCGGTTCCTGCATATGTAGGAATCGGGTTCTGCTGTAACTTTTTGAAAAATATTAAACTTTGAAAATTCATAACTTTCAAACTGTAAGTCCGTTTTGAGTGCCGTTTTGGACGTTATTTCTTAAATTTAATGCTCTATTTTATAAAATGAAAAGATTTCCTAAAACCTGAAATTATTATGAAAATGAGTCAAATCCCGGAATAAGTGATTATTGGCTAACACACATGGGTGTGTATGTAGCAGTGAACCTATGATGGATGAATGTATTAGTATTGTGTGAATGAAATGCATGCTTATGTTGCTAATGATGGTGTGCATGATCGTTGAGATATCATGTTTTTGGTTTTGGTTCAGTTATGATAAATTTATGTATTTCATAGACTGATTTGATGTTGCATGCTAGTGATGTGCATGCATATGCATTATTTTGGTGAAGTTAATTCCCATTGTGTGGAATTTGACTTGTATTTCCGTTAACCGATACCCGGGTGATGATGGGTGGTTAGGCTGGATTCGTGTCTGGGTGTTTATGGACGAATCGATGGTTGCTGTATCCGGTTGATGATGGATGAGTGTTGGGTGACTTGGTCACGTGTTGGTACCACATGCATTGTGTCTGCATTTGTGTTTGCATGGAATTGTAACATGTTAGGATGTCTTCCAGTGTTACAATTCTTTGGTTGATTATTGATTTGTGCATAATGACTTGTATGATTGGAACTGTGTGTTGAATCTAAATTTATGTTAAAATGGGTGAAATAATATGCTTGTGATATAATGTTGATTGAGAAGCTTATAATGCATGTTAATTATGAGAAATCTCACCCTTACTTTAACAATTTCAGATTAAAGTTAGCAGCTCAGGAGTTGGTGAGGATGGCTCTAGAGCTATGTTACTTTAAGTCCGCGTGTCAGTGTCGTGCTCTGATAGGTTGTAACACTGGGGAACGTTTAGTTGAGGAATTAGTTATTATTCAATTGTTTCTTTGAATTTCATTGGGAATAATTATGTTTTGGTTTATTCCGTTTTGGTTATGGTATTTTTTCCGCTGTGTAAGACATGGTCTTAATTTGATTGAATTATTTGAATAATGACCCTCAGTGTAGCATGACTACTGTTTTATTGGAAGTTTTATTTATTTCATAATTGTGACATCCCTTGTTTCGTGTTAACTCTGATAGAATATGTCTTTAATCATTGATATAATTAATATTATTCGGGGTATTTTAGAAGGGGTGTTACACGCATGACGGTCGTCACAGGTGGGTGACGGTCGTAACGCGCTTAAGTAGCGCATTACGCTCGTCAGTGATGTGTGATGAGCGTTATTCTAAGATGGGGGGCGTTACGCCCGTCACAAGGGTGTGACGACCGTCACTGCTCCAAAAATCCAAACTTTGTATTTTTAGTTCTTTTTCTCTTTGTTTATTGTCTAGCCTTCTTCATGTTGTCCTTTTCCATTGGTTTGAGTTGGCAAATGTTATACCTGTAAAAAGACAAATAATCTCGGAATAATCGGGGGTTAGACGACTTAATGAAATATAAAATCGGTAAAAAGCATAGTAATTATATGATATGTTTTCTCGTTATCAAATTCCCCCATACTTAAACCTTTGCTTGTCCTCAAGCAAATAGTCATTCGAAAGGTCAGACAAGTTTTGTCAAGCGCATAAGCATGACATACCTTGGATGTTTAAAGTAATTTCGGGAAATCCTCGTCGGTTCGGCCAATACTTGAGTAAAATACTAAAGATACGCTAATGACACAAGAAATAAGCTTAGTCGTAGGCTTCCATTTCAAACGAGCTATCCAATGGTTCCATTATAATTCTGCCTGGAGTTCCTCGTATCTATTTCACCCGGTTTCGTTCTGGCGCAATCACATTAAGCCCTTTGTCTTAGCACGCACGTAGTGGAGTAACCGGTTAGTGACTTTGATCCTTTTAGCACGGGGTCTGGTACATGAATGTGGCAACCCTACATATGTTATCCAAATTGGAGGTTGTGGGGGATCGGGCCGTAGCACGCCCTACCGAGTTCAGAACCAGATACCTTTAAACCAACCAACACTGGATTCCTTCATTATTTGCTCAGCTCTTATATATGCCCGTATATTTTGGTACACAAATTTTCTTTTCTTTTAGCAGCGAGATAGGAAGGATATTTTTAGAATCAGGCATCAAACACTTATATTCATTGATTCTCCACATGGTTTATGTCAAGACGGTGCTGACTGCTAGTATAAACTACTAGGGGTTACTTCTAGAAATTGAAACTCCAGATATCGGTATAATGGTTATTGAAACGGATCGCGTAATTAGGAAGTCTACGGTGTCATAACCGTATCGATCTTGGTATGTCGTTTTCGGCTTCCTCAACTGAGATTTCGTTAAAATAGGTATGTCGGGCTAATGCGAAGATAAAATTTTTTCGGTATGGCTAAATAAAGCGAAGAATTTGAATCGAGACATATCGTAAAAAATTTACTAGTTTAGAAAAGATTGAAAGGTACCTCTCCCACACAAAATCCGACATTGTCCTCAATGTTGCGGTATATAGGCGGGGAAGTACAATTACAAAAACAAACGGAAAAGAAATGAAACAGAAAAATAATAAATTACATAGAAATTAAAGAAAGACTACTGGTGACCACGTCCTCTACTCCTGGTGTGAGAGCGTCTGGTAGGAGTGGCTTTAGTGTCAGTGTCTTGGAAACCAAGGGTGATGATGTCCATCCTTAAGGCGTTAAGCTCTGACAGGGCCTCATCTAACCTCTCATTCATGTTGCGCTGCCCAGTCAAGATCTAAGCGTTTTGAGCGCACAGAGACTCAAATTGTTCATGTTGCCTTCTTTCAAGTGCCGCGTTCATTTGGTTCTGCATATGGAGGGCGCGGAGGATGTCTTCAAGATTAATAGGAGGAGGTGCAGATGAGGATCCTGGAATGTCGTGGACTGGAGGAGCACTATCCAACTCTTCTTGCATTTCGTCTGCGGGGGCTACAGGTTGGTCTTCATGAGCAGGTGCACGCTCTGCGGGAATTTCAGGCTTGAACAACCAATTTGCTCGGTTACTTGGATCAATTCGGTCCCTGCAAGGCAAAATGATGTTCTGATAGACAGTGTTCCTGATTACAGGGTGGAATCTGCCATCTTCCCGCTCGTAAATGAGATGTGCGGCTTTGCAGTGATCCAAAGTTAGCAAAGTCGGTGCCGTAGAAGGCAAGGTTGCGAGAGCAGCATCGTAGTTCAGACCTATGGCAAGTAAAGTGACCAGCCCTCCGAAATAAAATGGTTTTCCGCGTCTAGCACAAATAGAGTGGATGTGAGCGAGTAAGAACGGGGCGGCATTGATCTTTTGCCCAGTGAACACACAATGCAAAAAGAAGAGCTCCTTCGAGTTGAGCTTATGGTTGCTGTCGCGGGCGAAGATTGTGTTGCTAAGGATGCGGTGGAAATAGCGGATGGCCGGATTATGAATGTGGGTGGCATTTAGGTGGTTGTAGGATCCGGCACGGATATTCGTCAGACTGTGCCATAAGTTGAAAGCTTCCTCACCAAAATTATCCGGCACCCGGAGATGAACACCTTCGTCCGAACAAAAGCCTAAAAGTCGCGCGATGTCGGATTGAGGCAACTCGTGCTCAATGCCAAACATGCGGAATTTGGCCAGGCCTGACAGTTGGTTCGTGGCACCTGGCAGAGTGATGTAAACAAATGAACTCAAGAACTCAAGAGTAAGAGTTTCATAGATCAGTCTTGGTTCGCGGCACAAGTTCCACAAATCCACACTTTGCAATAATTGGCGGACACTGTCAAGTAGTCCCAAACTCCTCAGGCAGTCGATGTCAACATACCTTGTGGGTTGGAGACTTCGACGTTGAAATTTATGAAACTTTGCCCGTTGATTTTCTCCTTGTTCGCCGATTCTGAAAGTGAGGGCGGGGGCTTGTGGGTTGTTTGCCATGGTGTAGGTAGAATTTGATTGCAAAAGGTTTAGAATATAAAATTGGGGTACTGTGTGGATAGTAATTTAGTGTTGGGAGTTTTAGAAGTTAGAAGAAAAATGGAGTGGAGTGGGTAGTTTTCGTGTGATGTGGTAACAATGGGGGAAATGGGTTTATGAAGGGAATGGTTGGAACGGTTCTGTAATAGCCGTTCTGATACATTGTATGCGTGACGGTCGTCACGAGGGTGTGACGGTCGTCATAAGGCAAAAAGGAGTGTTACGCTCGTCACAAGGGTGTGACGGTCGTAACGCGTTCAGTGTCATTAATGAGACGACCGTTACAGGACCGTTGGGGGTGTTTATATATATTTATATATTTTTATTGTCTTCTTAGTAATAAAGTTTGACGTAATTTAAATTTTTGAAATATTTTAATTAATTAAAGTTTTGAATATATTAAAGTAATCTAATAATTAAAGTTTTGTAATATTAGTTACCAACACATAACGAAATAGTAATATTGCGGTAAACATAAACCGTAAATAAAAAGAAGTAAATAGTAAGCTGGAAATGAAAAGAAATAAAAATTTAAAATAAACTTGGTACTTGATAAATAATTGAATAAATTCATAAGAAATTGTTTCGAAATAACTAATGATAAAGATGATAAAATGCTGAAATAATAACTAGAATCCCTCCCACACTAAAACTAAACAGTCTCCCCACTGTATGTACAAATGCGAGAGAAAAGAATAGGATAACAATGGCAACTCTAGCCACGGGGAGGCGGAAACATATGCTGGTGCATGTAATCCAGTTGATCGGTCACCAAATCCATGAAGGCTATGAAGTCCACCCGGAGAGATGTCAGCTCGCCCCGCATGTCAGTAATTGCTTCATGCAAAGAGTGCAGGGTAACAGTAGGTGAAGGTGGTGTAATCTCCGGAGCCTGAGTGGCGGTCTCAGCGGAAGTAGCCTGCTGTTCCCAAGGATCAGGGAACTCATGGTATCCTGGTGGTGTGGCAGGATCTTCATCAGCATTAGTAGTGTTTGGGACCTTGTAAATGTCAACAGTAGATGGTGAGGAGGGTGGTGTAGCAGGATGGTGAAGGTCAAAAAGCCAGTTATCTCTGTTATGCACACTGGTGATAGGGGCCAGAAGCTTAAACTGGTGGACGATCTGATGATTAACTAACAACTCAAATTGATCTGGTCCAAGGTTCCCATAATGCTAGTGTTGAAGCAGAATGCAATGTCCATCGGCTTTATTCCATAAAGCGGGGCTGATCCTAGCATAGGCATGCGAAGTCCAATTGCATTTGATAGCATGGTAACTAAACCACCCAACAGGATTGGTGCATTTGGAGTCTGGATGATACGCTCCATATTAGCGAGCATATAAGCGGCACCATTTACCGGACGACTCTGGGATGCACAATACATAATGAAGAGCTCATCGCGGGATACATATGTGACATTCTGCTATTTGCCAAAGATGGTGTGGGCGATGATCTTGTGAAAATACCTGATAGCCGGGTTATGGATGCATTCAGAATAAAGATCAGACGGCTCATGATGGTTATTATCAGCGATGCTTCCCCATAAAAAATCAAGATCAGAGTCAGGCAAGAGGTCCTCCTGGGTCATAGTGATAACATCAGGTCCAAAAGGGAACCCAAGCAGGTGGCTAAACTCCCTGAGGTTATAAGTGTAGTCCATGTCAAACATGCTGAAAGTGATCAACCCACGGTTGAATCCTATCCCATGATTTGCAATGAAGCTCAGGGTGCTCAGGAACTCAAGGGTCAGCTTCTTGTAAGTACAGTACCGTCTTCGGATAGGAGCAGTGTCCCAGCCAATCTGATGCAGCAAGTACATGACACTCTCATGAATGCCAAGAGCGGTCATAGCATGGTCATCTGCGTAGATAGTAGGGCATATTTCCCGCTCAGCCAGGTCCTCAAATCGTCTTCTTTGGTGTCTGCTTCTCAAATTGACATTCATGAAGTTTACACGGGCCATAACACTAAATATGAAAGCAAAAGAATTACCCCCTGAAAATATTTAATAAATGTTTGAAAAAAAAAGAAGGAGAAACTAAGTTAGTATTTTCGGGTTAAGAAATTGCCAAAGTTAAATCAAAAAGAAAAAGAAAGTTTAAAGGGAAAATAAAAACAGAAGAAAAAATAGAAGGGAGTAAGAGATGTAATCATGAAAATGTTTTAAAGATTAAGAAAAAGAAAAGAAAAATAAAAACATGTTAAAGCAGTAAAAATAATTAAAGTAAAACATGGGTTGCCTCCCACGAAGCGCCTTTATTTTATGTCGACGGCTCGACAGTTAATACCTATTCAGTTAGGTATCGGGGTAGGCGGCTCACTTAACTGAAGATAAGCCGAATAGTTGATATTTCCGACGTTAAAGTAGTGCTTTAAGCGCTGGCCATTGACTATGAATGGTTCGATAGAACTGCCTTTAATTTCTATCGCACCACTTGGGAAAACTTTGTTAATTTCGAATGGTCCGGACCATCTGAAACGTAATTTCCCGGGGAAAAGTTTCAGTCTAGAGTTGAATAGGAGTACGATGTCTCCTTCCTTAAATTCTTTCCGCGAGATACGCTTATCGTGCCATTTTTTGTTCTTTCTTTATAGATTCTAGCATTTTCATAAGCGTCTAAACGCAATTCTTCTAATTCATGGATATCTAACACTCGTTTCTCGCCAGCAGTCTTGTAATTTAAGTTAAGGGTTTTTATGGCCCAATAAGCTTTATGTTCTAATTCTACTGGAAAATGACAAGATTTTCCATAAACTAACTTGAACGGCGTTGTTCCGATAGGGGTTTTAAAAGCTGTCCGATATGCCCAAAGAGCATCATTTAGCTTGGAGGACCAGTCTTTTCTGGACGAGGTTATAATTTTCTCAAGGATTTGTTTTATCTCCCTATTTGACACTTCCACTTGTCCGCTCGTTTGAGGATGGTATGGTGTGGCTATACGACGTTTAACGCCATATTTTGAAAGTAACTTTTAGAAGATTCTAGAGATAAAATGGGACCCACCATCACTGATTACTAGTCTTGGTACACCGAATCGTGGGAAGATAATATGCTTGAATAGTTTTAGTACCACACGTGTATCGTTTGTGGGTGCGGCGATGGCTTCAATCCATTTTGATACGTAGTCGACGACTACCAAAATATACTTATTTCCAAAAGATGCGGGGAAAGGTCCCATGAAATCAATTCCCCATACATCGAAAACTTCTACTTCGAGGATTCCTTTTTGCGGCATTTCGTCGCGTCTAGATATATTTCCTGTGCATTGACATCTATCGCAGTTCATAATTGCTACGTGGACGTCTTTCCATAAGATAGGCCAAAAGAAGCCAGCTTGGAGTATTTTTGCACAGGTTTTCGACGTACTAGCGTGTCCACCATAAGGGGCGGAATGACAATGGGAAATGATGTCGTCTATTTCATCATTAGGGACGTAGCGACGGTAGATACCATCAGCGCCTCTTTTAAAGAGCAATGGTTCATCCCAAAAGTAGTGTGTAAGATCATGGAAAAATTTCTTCCGCTGTTGGTACGTTAAATCAGGTGGTAAAACACCGGAAGCTAAATAGTTGACGAAGTCAGCGTACCATGGTAATGTGGTGTTAGTACAAATGGCTTTTACTACCGTAGTTGTTAAAGGTTCATTGTGTTGATCTAAACTGTCGGTAGGGTTTATCTCTAGCTTAGCAACAAGGCGTTCATAAGGGAAGTCTTCGTTTATGGGAACACTCTCGGTTTGGATTCCATCTAATCTCGATAAATGGTCAGCTACCACGTTTTTAGTTCCTCTCTTGTCTTTTATTTCTAAGTCAAACTCTTGTAGGAGTAAGATCCATCTGAGTAGTCGTGGTTTGGCGTCTTTCTTGCTTAGTAAGTATCAGATCGCAGCATGATCCGTGTAAATAATGATTTTGGCGCCTACTAAGTAGGAACGGTATTTATCCAATGCGAATACCACAACTAAGAGTTCCTTCTCCGTAGTGGCGTAATTCATTTGTGCGGGATCGAGTGTTCTGCTTGCATAGTAGATAGCGTGAAGCTTTTTTTCTTTGCGTTGTCCTAGGACTGCGCCTACAGCATAATCGCTCGCATCGCACATTATTTCAAATGGTAGGTTCCAATCAGGAGGTTGCATAATAGGTGTTGATATTAAGGCCTCTTTAAGTGTCTCAAATGCGTTCAAGCATTTATCGTCGGAAATAAACTCAGTCTCTTTCATTAATAATTCAGTTAGTGGCTTGGTGATTTTAGAGAAATCTTTTATAAAACGTCGGTAAAAACCCGTGTGTCCTAAAAAGCTTCTTATTTCTCTAACTGTTTTGGGTGGTTGAAGGTTTTTGATAATTTCGATCTTTGCTTTGTCGACTTCAATCCCTCTGTTTGATACAATGTGACCCAACACAATTCCTTGTCTCACCATAAAGTGACATTTTTCCCAGTTGAGCACTAGGTTGACATTGACACAGCGTTTCAGTACTAATTCAAGATTTGATAAACATCCGTCGAAACTCTCTCCATAGACAGAGAAATCGTCCATGAATACTTCCATAATTCCGTCTAAAAAATCTGCGAAAATCGCCATCATGCATCGTTGGAAAGTTGCAGGTGCGTTACATAGTCCAAATGGCATTTTTCGGTATGCAAATGTACCATAGGGACATGTGAACATGGTTTTCTCTTGATCATCAGGATGAATGGGAATTTGAAAGAATCCTGAGTACCCGTCAAGATAGCAGAAATGGGAATGTTTGGCTAAACGCTCGAGCATTTGGTCAATGAATGGTAATGGGAAATGGTCCTTACGCGTAGCTTTGTTTAGTTTTCTATAATCTATACACATTCTCCATCCTGTTTGGGTATGTTGTGCTACCGATTCACCTTTTGTGTTTGTTATAACCGTAACACCTCCTTTCTTAGGCACCACGTGAACTGGACTGACCCAGTTGCTATCTGATATTGGGTATATGATGCCTGCCTCTAGTAGTTTCTGCACTTCCTTCTTAACGACTTCACTTTGGATAGGATTTATTCGTCTTTGATGTTCTCTAGAAGTCTTGCAGTCCTCCTCCAGCATAATGCGGTGCATACAGAGAGAAGGGCTTATTCCTTTTAGATCTGATATATTATAGCCTAATGCGGCTGGATATTTCCTTAACACACTAAGAAGTTTTTCGGTTTCGATCTCTCCTAATTTGGCATTGACTATAACTGGTCGTTCGAGTTCTTTATCTAAGAATTCATACCTAAGATCTTCAGGTAATGTTTTAAGTTCTATACCAGGTTTCTTATTAGTTGGGGGCAGGATCGGGTGTTAAGGCTAAACATTCGCTTAGGTCGGCATCTAAGTGTTCTTATTTCCAGTCCTCGTTCTTAAGGATAGTTGGTGTCTGAATTTTCAGCATCGCAGAATAGGTGTTCTCTTGGCATTCAAGTTCTTTGACACATTCATCAATAATATCTAGGAGACAACATGAGTCATCTATAGCAGGGGCTTTAAAGAATTGGGAAAGAATGAATTCTACTTTTTCTTCTCCTACCTCGAAGGTAAGTTTTCCTTTCTTAACGTCTATGATGGCTCCTGCAGTAGCTAAAAATGGTCTTCCTAGTATGATGGGAATGTTTGAATCTTCCTTGATGTCCATTATTATAAAATCAGTCGGTATGTAAAATTGTCCTATTCGGACAGGAATGTTTTCTAGCATACCAACAGGAAATTTGACTGATCTGTCGGCTAGTTGTAGGGACATCTTGGTAGGTCTCATGTCGCCTAATTTGAGCTTCTCGCAAATAGATAAGGGCATTAGACTGACACTGGCTCCTAAATTGCATAGAGCTTTGTCTATGACAGATTTTCCAATTACACATGGTATGGAGAAACTACCAGGATCTTTTAGCTTTGGAGGCATGTTATTTTGAATTATGGCGCTACATTCGGCAATTAGCATAACAGTTTCGTTTTCAATGATTTTTTTCTTATTAGACAATATTTATTTTAGGAATTTAGCATATGACGGCATTTGGGTTATAACTTCTGCAAACGGAATAGTAACGTTTAATTGTTTCAGAAGTTCTACAAATTTCTTGAATTGTCCCTCGTTCTTGGATTTTGCAAGTCTTTGGGGGTATGGAATTGGTGGTTTATATGGTGGTGGAGGCACATAAGGTTTTTCTGAAGCCTCTCTGTTCTCATTCGCGTCTTCTTCTACATTTTCAGATTGATCTTTCGACTTCTCTAGTTCTTTTTCAAGTTTTTGATACATGGTCAGGTTTTGGAGTCTAGGATCTACCGGTCCATCAAGGGCTGTCCCACTTCGTAATGTGATAGCATTTGCATGTCCTTTAGGATTGGGCTGTGGCTGTCCAGGAAATGTACCAGCAGGTGCGGCAAAACTAGCTTGGTGTTGTGCTACTTGGGAGATTTGGGTTTCTAACATTTTATTGTGAGTTGCTAGGGCATCTACCTTATTTGCTAATAGCTTCAACTGTTCACCGGTGTGAACGTTTTGATTGAGGAATTCTTTTTTTTGTTGGGCTTGATTAGCGATAAAATTTTCCATTAGGATTTCAAGGTTAGATTTCTTAGCAATGTTAGGAACATTAACAGCGGGTTTTTGATACCCTGGAGGTACAGCAGGTGCTTGGCCAGGTGCATATAAAGCGTTATTGCTCTTGTACGAGAAGTTAGGATGGTTCTTCCAACCAGGATTATAGGTATTGGCATAAGGATTACCTTGAGCGTAATTTACCTGATCAGCTGATATTCCTGCTAAGATTTGACATTCGGTTCCAACATGACCAGGAACTCCACAAACTTCACAGCTTGGGGTAACTGCAGCCACGGTAGCTGCAGGAGGTAAGGTCAAGCTTTCTACCTTTTGGGTAAGAGCATCTACCTTAGCATTAACTTTATCTAGGCTACTAATCTCGTACATCCCACCTTTGGTTTGAGTTTTCTCCATAGATGTTCTTTCTCCTCCCCACTGATAGTGGTTTTGAGCCATGTTTTCAATGAGTTGGTTAGCTTCGTCATAAGGCTTGTCCATCAGTGTACCACCTGCGGCGACATCTATAGAGAGTCTTGTGTTGTACAAGAGTCCATTATAAAACGTGTGGATTATCAGCCATTTTTCTAATCCGTGATGTGGGCACATTCACATCATATCTTTGTAGCGCTCCCATGCATCAAATAGCGATTCAGTATCCTTCTGCCTAAATCCGTTGATTTGGGCTCTTAGTGCAGCGGTCTTGCTTGGGGGAAAGTATCGTGCTAAGAATACAATCTTCAGTCCTTCCCACGTAGTGACGGAATTTGATGGCAAGGATTGCAACCAAGCCCAAGCTCTATCTCTTAGTGAGAAAGGGAAAAGACGTAATCTTATCGCATCTTTACTAACACCATTTGCTATAACTGTGTCGGCAAATTGAACGAATTTTGTAAGATGTTCATTCGGATCCTCAGAAGGATCTCCAGAGAATTGTCGTTGTTGGATAGCTGATATCAATGACGGTTTCAACTCGAAATCGTTTCGGTTTATTGCTGGAGCAGCAATGCTGTTGTGTGGTTCTTGTTGTGATGGAGCTGCGTACTCCTTCAGTGGACGGGTCCTTTGTTCTTCGGCCATGTCTAATTCTGGATTGGTTTCGGTCTCAGAGGAAGAATTAGAATCTATTTCAGAATCAATCTTGATTTCGGGTTTGGGTAAAGGAATAACGTGATTTAAATAGTAATCCCTGACTGCACGTCTTACGGAAAGAATGCGTTAAGGTTCGTCCGTCGATTTGTCAAGTGGTTCGCCTTGTGAGCGAGTCCTTGGCATACAAATCGAAAAAGGGTATCTGTTGCCTAGTCTAAACGCGCAACAGAAGAATCATAATTAATTGACTACCAGTCCCCGACAACGGCGCCAAAAACTTGATCGGGACTTTATGAGTCTGTCGGGATACTAACTGCAAGTATACAGTTCAGTCGTTCTAGTTTTAAAAGATTATCGAACCCACAGAGACTGAGGATCAATCGCATACGATCTAATGCTACAGTTTGTTTAACTAAGCGATGAATATTCGGTTTTTGGGGGAAACAATTTAATTAAAAATAATAGTAATAGTTATACCGGTATGCGATAATCGGACTTCGGGAATTCGGTGAATCGCTTGGCCTATAAAGTATTTCGGTAAACACTAATTGTTTAAAAACCTGAGACATTCACTCTCTTATTCATGAAATAAGTTATGCTACTAAACCTAGTGAATGCACTTTAAATTTAATAACACTTTTTGAAAACAATTTGAGTCTAATTAATTTATTAAAACACTCTCGTGTATTTAAAAATTAATGTTTCGTTACCACTATCTAGGTTGAACCCCAGCTCTCGCATGCAGGTTCTTGCCTTAATTAATTTCCCACTCTCGTGGCAAAATCGTGTTAATTAACCTCTCACTCTCGTGACAAGGGTAGTTAAATTAATCTTGGAAATTGGAAACCAGAAATTGTTTTATAAATATTTTTGGCCAAGATATCACTGAATTCTCTCAGTTCTTAAGAGTCACATACCGGTACGAATAATTTAGCCGGACATAATAAATTTAACCGCAATGCAATTCAAAATATAATTCATAACAACAATTGGCATAATATAAAAAAATTGAATAAATATTAATTGCAATAGAAACCTGGAATCAAAGTTGCTATGGTAATCTTGAAGTGTTACAATAATCCTTGAGCTTGATTGCAGTAAATAAATCGTGTTAATTCTTGAATGAAGAATTAACACCTAAAACTAAAAACTAAAGCTTGGAATGAAAATTACAGCAACGTAGAAAAACTCTAAAACAAGGAAATAGAAATAATTGCAAAAGAATAATAAATTTGTTATGAGAAAATTCCTTCGACCCTTGGTACTTTGCACTTGCACACATATATATAGCAGAGGAAAAATAGCAGTTGAAAAGTCTTGAGGAAAGGTTGAATGGAGAAAAAATTGGGAGCATGGTTAGTGGGTGGAGGAAAAATAGGAGAACGAGTCTGCCCTTGCGTTTCCCACGTCTCCACCCATTTACAATGTCCATCTTCACGCGCGTGACGGTCGTCACAGGTGGGTGACGGTCGTAACACGCTTAAGTAGCGCATTACGCTCGTCAGTGATGTGTGACGAGCGTTATTCTAAGTTGGGGGGCGTTACTCCAGTCACAAGGGTGTGACGACCGTGACTGCTCCAAAAATCCAAACTTTGTATTTTTAGTTCTTTTTCTCTTTGTTTATTGTCTAGCCTTCTTCATGTTGTCCTTTTCCATTGGTTTGAGTTGGCAAATGTTATACCTGTAAAAAGACAAATAATCTCGGAATAATCTGGGGTTAGACGACTTAATGAAATATAAAATCGGTAAAAAGCATAGTAATTATATGATATGTTTTCTCGTTATCAATAATACAACTCAAGCTTCGGTATTTTTATTCATGGATTGTTTCTCAAGTTATAATCAGATCAAAATAGCACCCGAGGATATGGAAAAGACTACTTTCATGACTCCTTGGGGCATTTTCTATTACAAGGTGATGCCTTTCGGTCTAAAGAACGCAGGGGAAACTTATCAACGAGCTATTGTTACATTATTTCACGATATGATCCACAAAGAAGTTGAGGTATACATGGATGATATGATTGATAAATCTCATATAGAGGGGGATCATATAATTCATTTACAAAAGTTATTCAAGTGTCTGCGAAAGTTCAAACTGAGGTTGAATCTGAACAAATGTACACTTGGTGTCGGGTCAGACAAGTTACTGGGCTTTATCGTAAGTCAGCATGGTATTAAGGTAGATCCTGATAAGGTTAAGGTCATACCAGAAATTCCATCTCCAAAAATAGAAAAAGAGGTTCGTGGTTTCTTAGGACGATTGAATTACATTTCAAGGTTCATATCGCACCTAACTGCTACATGCGAGCCTATATTTAAATTACTTTGAAAGGATCATACGATGGTATGGAATGATGAATGTCAGACAGCCTTCGAGATAATAAAGAAATATTTACAAGAGCCACCAATATTGATGGCACCAATTCCTGGAAGATCGCTCATCATGTACTTAACAGTGCTTGAAGGGTCTATGGGGTGTGTATTAGGATAACGTGATGAAATGGGTACAAAAGAGCATAAAATTTACTACCTTAGCAAGAAATTCACCGACTGCTAAACCAGGTACTCACATCTTAAGAAGACTTGTTGTGTTTTAGCTTGGCCTAAATGATTAAGGCAGTATATGCTAACTCACACCACTTGGTTAACAGCAAGAATTGATCCTTTGAAGTATGTGTTTGAAAAACCATCCTTTACAGGAAGGATAACTAGATGGAAGATGTTATTTTCCGAGTACGACATCCAATATGTTACTCAAAAGGTCATTAAGGGTAGTATACTAGCTGATCATCTGGATCATTAGCCATTGCCAAAATGCGAACCAATGAAGTTCGACTTTCCAGACGAAGATGTCATGGTTATAGGTGACTACAAAATACCAGGACCCGACGAAGAACCTGAACCAGAGGAACGTTGGACACTCATGTTTGACGGTGCTTCAAACGCACTAGGGCATGGTATTGGGGAAATTTTGACTTCTCCGAAAATTTTCACAAACCTTATACTGCAAGATTATGTTTTGACTACACCAACAATAACGCTGAATATGAAGCTTGTATCTTAGGTCTAGAAGCTGCTATCGATCTAAGAATTACGTACCTTGAAATATATGGAGACTCAACATTAGTCATATACCAAGTCAACAGTGAATGGAACACTGAACATCCCAAATTGATTCCATATCGGGATGATGTTTTGAAGCTAGCTATGGAATTTACTAAGATTACATTCAGTCATATTCCGCGAGAAGAAAATTAGATGGCAGACGCCTTGGAAACTTTATCAGCCATGTTCAAAGTGACCTGGAAAAATCATGAACCACGCATTACAATTAGACATTTTGATGAACTTTCACATTGCCTTGCCATTGAAGAAGGACTGGATAACAAGCCATGGTTCTATGACATCAAAAGGTATCTCGAGAAATAAGAATATCTAGAAAATGCATCTATGATTGACAAGCGAACTTTGAGGAAGCTAGATTCAAAGTTCTTTTTGAATGGTGATGTATTATACAAAATAAACTATGATATAGTGTTACTCAGATGAATGGAGAAACATGAAGCAAATACACTTGTGAGAGAAATCCCCATGAAGGCACTTTCAGAACTTCTATAAATGGACATGCCATGGATAGAAAAATCTTATGAGCAGGTTATTATTGGTTGACGATAGAAGTTTATTGCTACTATTATAGAAAGACATATCACAAATTCCAGATCTACGCTGACAAAATGCATGTGCAACTGACTCCTTTGCATGTCCTAAATTCTCTTTGGCCATTTTTGATGTGGGGAATTGATATGATAGGAATGATCAAGCCAAAAGCCTCTAACATAAATGATTCATACTAATTGCCATAGATTACTTCACCAAATGGGTGGAAGTTGCGTCCTACGCAAATGTAATGAGACAAGTGGTTACTCGGTTCATCAAGCAGAATCTTATATGTAGATATGTGGTTCCTAGCATAATCATTATAGACAACAGGTGCAATTTGAACAACAAAATGATGAAGGAGTTATGCGATGGCTTCAAGATCGAGCATCATAATTCCTCACCATATCGAACCAAGATGAACGGGGCCGCTGAAGTTGCCAATAAGAATATCAATAAAATCATTCAGAAAATGGTGAAGACATACAAATATTCGCATGAAATGCTCCCCTACGCTCTACACGACTATCGTACTTCTGTGCATACGTTAAAGGGTGCAACTCCTTTATCTCTAGTATATGGCATGGGGGAAGTACTCTCTTTTGAAGTAGAGATTCCATTGCTACGAGTTATAATGGAAACAAAGCTTGAAGAGTCAGAATGGGTTCATACGTGACTTGATCAACTTAACCTCATTGAAGAAAAACGCCTGATAGCTTTGTGCAATGGTTAGTTATACCAAAAACAAATGAAGAAAGCATTTGACAAGAAGGTTCGTCCTTGAGTGTTCAAAGAAGGAGATTTTTGTGCTCAAGAAGATTCTACTACCTTGCCTTGATTCACGTGGTAAATGGATACCCAGCTATGAAGGTCTATATATGGTAAAAACAACATTCTCGGGTGGTGGTCTTATCCTCACAACAATGGATGGGGAAGAACTGCCACATCCGACAAACTCTGACGCAGTCGAAAAATACTACGTATAAAAAGCTCGCTAAGTTCGAACCGTAAACGGGCAACTTAGGCAAAAAGGAGCGTCCTGGTGGATTAAAAACCCTAACGAGCGATCAAGGCAAAAATTAGGTACATAAACAAAAAAATTATCCCGATGGATTGAAAACCCAAAAGGGCTGTCCATGAAAAAGTTAGGTATCTTATTTCAAAATAAAGAACAAATAGATTGCGATCTAAGAATCACAACCACAACTATGAAAGAGAGGAATTAATCCAAATCATTTGATTCATAAGCAAAGGAGATTTGAACTATCAAAAGGACATTGGAGAAACAGCAGTACCAATTTTATTTTCATTGCCATTTTTAGTTTTGTTAAAATTTTATGTGATTACCTCTTTCTAGGAATTACATCTTGTATTCTCGCCTATTCAAAGGCATGTTTATCAATAAAACATATTTGTTGTCAAATCTTTTCAAATTTATGTTTTTATTTTTGGACTTCATTGCAAAATATTACAATTATTTCTTGTGAATACCATGTTGAAATCATTTTGGGGATTTTACAAACAAAAGAAGCATTTGATAAAACATCAAGAGGCTTTTTGGTTAGGAAAACATCGAAAGAAAATCCGCGCCTACGTCCACGCCTGTGATCATAGCCACATCCACGCCTATGTCCATAACTACGTCCATGCCTACACCTGCGATACAAATAGAAAAATGTTAATGACACTTATTCACCTTATTCAAATCAAGTCAAAGACACCACGACAATGCAACATACAACATTGGGGGAGTCGCTGACACAAAACCAATGGTTTAAAAGGAGAGGATATCAAAACATTTACAACAAACATTTGGTACATATATAAATATTTGATGCAGATACAAACATTTGAGGCATGTACAAAATACTCAATGCGTATGCATTTTGGGTTCCATATTAATCCAAGGCATCATGCATATACATCATGCATGACATTTTTCAAATCTACGTTGGTCAAAACTACAACTTTTCTTGGGGCCCATTGTTGGATTATATTGTCCACAAAACAAATGAACACCTTGGTTGAGCACAGACACAATCGGTAAACTCTGATCTTATCATTGATCTAGTTATCTAAGATTCGATTACTAAAACACTTTCCAATTATCTATCCTCTAGGTTGTGGTAGATATGCGAATTGTCAGGATTACATTATTTATCCTCTAGGTTGTGATAAATGCGTAAGTCTATCCTCGTGTCGTTTGTTCTCTAGGTCGTGATGAACACACAAACTTTTCAATTATCTATCCTCTAGGTTGTGGTAGGTGTTACTTTAAAATTTATTTAAGGAATTTATTGCATTGTTAGTAGGGAAACCTTGTGAACTGAAGGGAAAGTGGCTTCCAGGATTAGGGACTTTAAGAAGATTAGAGTCAAGAAAATTATAGTTGTAAAGTTCTTATAAAGAATTAAAGGGAGATCGACAAACAAAAGAGAAAGTAGTCGACAGAGACAATAATAAGCCAATCGATTTTAGTTCTGTCGACAAAAATGGAATCCAAGATTTAGAGAATCTGGGTTATTTGTCCACATCAATGGTTGATGTCGAACAAAACTCATAGGCAAGATAGATTTTGAAATTTTAATATGACAGCGGTTGCAAGAAGTTTCCTGATCAAGGCGCCAACTACGTGGCTAAATCTGAGGAAGCAGTTTTATTAAGCCACATACGTGTCATATTAGTATTATGTTGAAGTGCATGTTAAGTTATTATGTAACTACTATAAATAAGAGGGTCTAATATAGGATTAAGTGGATTTACTTTGTACTAAAATCACTTGTAAAACTCCATATTTACAAGCGTAATGAAGCAAGAGTTCAAGAGTGTTAATGTACGTGAATCGCCACATTTATTTCAATGCAAACTCCTTTCTTTTCAGTTGTGCCCTTTAAATATTTTACTTGAATCTTATTTACTTTTCAACAATCTTTTTATATTGTCATTTATGTTATTGAATCTCGTTCCATTACGATAATGGAATTCACTTAGGGTTCACTAAACATTTACTTCATTTAGGACAAGTCCTAGTCTTCTATCGGTCACGAGTCACCTTCAGTCAGTCAATTCATAGCATATTTGTGTAAAACTTTTACTTGTTCCCTTATTTATATGAAAACCGTTTGTCACAAATTAAGGCGATGCATCGACAGAACAAGTCCCATTTCATTCTATTGGCACATGTCTTAGGATTAACTAGTCCATCCTGTGAGTAACCCTTAGTTTTAGGCTTTGGGAGGACTAGCAGTTGTTTACCATTTTCCACAATAAACAAATTGGCAAACCCGGTGGGACCAGTGCTAGTGGATTCTATCTAAAAACGCTTGAGTGTTTGTAAGTGTATGAGACTTAGAAGTGGAAAGTTAACCAAAGAGTACAATAAGCCACAAGTTAAGAAACATACACCAAGGATGACTAATCCTACCAACACTAACGCGAATGTAGTACCGCCACGAATGATAACTACCACGAATACAATAGTTTCTCAAGTTGCACCTTTTCTGTGTTGGAAAATACAACTACGTCAGTGTCGACTGCAAGCGTAGTCACTATCCCCTAGGCTCCACCAGGGAGTCCAGGGCCACTGGTAACTATGAACATAAGGCCTAATGTGCCTCATTTTTGTATTTCTAATCCTATTTATGGAATGTCGTATTCCTTAATGCTAGGATATCAGTCGACATCAATCCCATCGTTATTTTTAGATAATGGTCAGAATGTGAATTCCTCGTTATTAGGATCTGCACCAGGAGGAAATTTTCTATATAGAAATAACCAAAGTATAGTTATGCCTCTTCAGCCAGTGCCGCCTCTAACTAACACTTTAATGGCGGTTTTAAGGCAGCAAATGGATGATAGTAACCATGAGTTAGTTAACATGTTAACCAATCAAATGGGTACTGTGTTTAACCCTATAGTGCAGGAATCAGGTGAGAGAAATAGGAATGTAATTACTCAATTAACACACTTGTGTAATTTTCTGGGTGCTCCTCCAGTGCCTGTTCGACAGGCGCCACCTGTTGTTTAACCAGTCGTCCCTATTCACACAGAATTGGGGGAAATAGATGATGAAACTGTTTACCAAGGGAAAGTAATGAGGCCTCAAGCATAGCAAAATCTTGTGGTCGACCCACCAAGGGTGATAGAACGCCCTCCAGTGGTATTGTTAACCGACAACAAGATGTTGATCAGATTATTGATCAATATCGGCAAGAAGATTTAGCAATATAAAATAACTTAACCACCACTGTCAAAAGAATCATGGCCAGGAATGGTATGAATACCATACTGCAAAGGCCAATGTATTCTTCCCCTTTGTCTGAATACATTTTGCAGACTGAATTACCTAGGGGATGGAAAATCCCTAAATACACAAAGTTAGGGGGTGAATCCAGTGAGTCAAAATTAGAACATGTTGTTAGGTATTTAACTAAGTCAGGGAATATGGTGAATGATGAAAACCTGCGGGTGAAATTTTTTCCATCATCCTCTACTAAGGCAGCCTTCACATGGTTTACTACCCTGCCCCTAAATACAATTGATTCATGGACTAAGTTGGAAAAGCTTTTTCATGAACAATTTTATGAGGGACATTCGAAAAATAGTTTGGTAGAATTATCAGATATAAAAAGAAGGTTTGCAGAGAGTATTGATGATTACTTAAATAAGTTCCGCTCATTGAAAGCAAGGTGCTTCACTCAAGTGCCTAAACATGAATTTATTGAAATGGCTGCAGGAGGTTTAGATTACTCCATTAGGAAGAAAATAGATCTAACCTATGTGAAAAGTATGTTGCAGCTAGATGATGGAGTTCGACGGCTTGAGCGTTTGAGACTAGAGAAAGCTAGATATACAAAGGCCAAAAAAGAAAAAGTGGCCTTTGTAAAATTTGATGACACGGATCCTATTTATGAGGCTGATTATATCTCACTTAGAGAGGTAGAGATCGACATGAATGAGATGAAGCCATGGCCTTCATATGAGTGCAAAATATTATTTCCTTCCAAAGGAAAAAGCCCTGTCGAAAACAATCCAAAATTTCCAGCAAAGACTTATACTTTTAATGTCACTAAGTGTGAATAAATTTTTGATTTGCTGGTTAAAGATGGTCAGATTTTAGTGCCTCCAGGTGCTAAATTACCACCATTGGAACATCCACAGAAAAGAGGTTTTTGTAAATATCATAATTATCATGGTCTCACAACCTCACAATGTTTTCTTTTCAGGGATCTTGTGAAAAAATCACTTCAGGAAGGAAGGCTGAAATTTTCCAGTAGAAAGATGAAAATTGATGTCGACCCTTTTTAGCAAGAAAAAGCGTTGTTTGTCGACCCAATCAATATAAACATGGAGGAAATTACTGAGTTTTCTAACACAGACATGGTAGAGGGAACTGATGAAAATCCTGATGTGGACTTGGCTGACGTCTACCCTAATCCTGAAGAGGATTTGCTAGACTTCATATATCGATGCAAGAATAAGAGCTCACAAGCTTGTTTGTGCCCTAGATGTGGAGCTCTACCTTACAAAATTGGTGCTGAAAATTTTCAAAGATTACAGTTGGAGAAAGCCAAAGGCAGGTTCTTTAATCAGAATTTCCACCCATGCAAAGAAGGAGCTCCAAGAAAGGCTATGGGAAACTGTCAGCCCTGGCCAAGGAGTTTCTTTCTTTCAGCCAATGTTCCTAAAGCCACCTGGATAAAGCCTCCGGGAAAGATGGAGACACCAAATGGTGTTGCCACTGCCAGAGACAAGGGAAAGTCGACCATAAACTACCAACGAGAGTTCAAATCTGAGAAGAAAAATCATGTTTTTGAGAATTATATGGGTAAAAACCCTATGACAAGGACCCAGTGGAGACGCTTTCAGCGTCGTAAGCAGGATGAAAGATAGGTTGCTGAAGGAAATGCTGGAAGCAAAGAGGGTTTTGGAAAGGAATATGTGATGAAAGTCGACACGGTTGTAAAAGAGCATATACAAGAATTTGTTTGTCGACCAATCATTAAAAGTTTCAAATAAGCTAGTGATGATTCCAAATCAGGTTCAGAGGAGAGTTTGAATATTTTGGTGAACATGGTGTCAATTTTACCAGCTGGTTATGATTGCCCCACTGAAGTTGATGATTTGGCAGATGCTGATGTTGAAGAAATGGCTTTATATAAGCCAACATTCTATTTTGTTATGAATAATGGTTCTGTAGAGAACCAAGATGCTTTTTTCAAAAAGCCAAGTGTGGCCATGAAGAGCGATTTGAAGCCTCTCTTAATTAGAGAAAAATTAGAGGGGATATCTATTAATAAAGTTTTGATGGATTGTGGCGCTACTGTGAACATAATGCCACACCATATATTGAAGAAAATTGGCAAATATGATACCGACATACAGTATTATAATATAGTCTTGTCAGATTATGGGGGCAAGATAGGAAGCACCATGGGAGTGATCCAAGTGGATATTACCGTTGGCACAATAACAAGGCCGACCATATTTGTGGTTATTAATTCCAAGCCAAGTTATAATCTTTTAGTAGGAAGAGAATGGCTACATGGTGTGGGAGTTGTGCCATCTTTCATGCACTGTTTGATGATTTGGATAGAATATGGTATAGTAGAAAATATTGAGGCTGATCAGGGATATTTCATGGTCGACGTCAATAATGTTGGTAAGAAACAATTTGAGAGAAAATTATCCCATATTTCTCCTTGCTATCCTGCTGAAGATGTCTACCAAAACTTGGATGATGCATTTGTTTCCTTAAAGTTGCATGAGACCCATGGGTTTACTTGGGATGTTGAGGCTTTAGAAGAAACATTTTATAAAGGAATCTTGCCGATAGGCTGGGGTTATATTTCTGATTATAACACTTGAGCTAGAAGCTCTAAAAATGATTCTGACATACATAGCTGAAAACAAGTTAAATTCGGCTATAGAGGCTGAAATAGAAAACATGGTTGTTGAAGCCAATAATTATAAAGTCCCAGGAGAAAGGACCATTTTGGTTATGGAACCAAAACCACCATACAAGCCAAAAATGGATGGAGATAACATCGACAAGCAGCACCTGAATTGCATCTACAACGACGAACCCCTAGGCTTCGAGAAGGATCACATGGCGCCAAAAAAGATAAATCCGTAAGACCCTTTAGAAGAAGTAAATATTAGCGAAGACAGAGATAAATGGTCGACATATATTAGCACAAATATCGATAAGGACCTAAAAGTTGAGGTAGTATCTTTACTTAAATAATTTAAAGGATTTTTTGTTTGGAACTGTAATGAAATTCCACGTTTAAATGGGGATTTAGTGAGTTGAAACTGCCAATAAAAGTTGGGAAAAAGCCAGTGAAGCAAGCTCCTAGACGTTTTGCTCCAGCTATAATGTCAAAGATCAAAGAGGAGATAGAAAGACTCCTTAGAAGCAAGTTCATATGAACTGCAAGGTATGTTGACTGGCTGGAAAATATAGTTCCAGTAATTAAGAAGAATGAAACTTTAAGAGTATGCGTTGATTTCAGAGATTTAAATGTTGCTACCCCTAAAGATGAATATGGCATGCTTGTGGTAGAAATGTTAGTCGACTCTACTGTTGGGTTTGAATATTTAAGTATGCTTGATGGTTATTCTGGATATAACCAAATTTTTATTGCAAACGAAAATGTTCCGAAAACGGTGTTCCATTGCCCAAGGGCCTTAGGCACCTATGAATGGATTGTTATGCCATTTGGCTTAAAGAAAGTCAGAGCGATATACCAGAGGCTAATGAATTCAATTTTTCATTACTTTGTTGAAGATTTCATGCAAGTATATATTGATGATATTGCCATAAACTCTAATAGTAGGCCAAATCACTTGGAACATCTTCAAAAGTCCTGTGAAAGAATGAGAAAATATGGATTAAAAATGAATCCATTAAAATGTGCTTTTTGTGTGCAGGAAGGTGACTTCCTTGGCATTATGGTTACATAAAAAAGGAATTTAAGTGAATCATAGCAAGACCAAAGCCATTATGGATGTAAAACCTTCGTCGCCTAAAAGGGAGCTTCAGTCTTTGTTGGATAAAATAAATTTCTTAAGGAGATTTATATCTAATTTAAGTGGTAAAACTAAAGCGTTTTCACCATTACTTCGACTAAAAAGCGAAGATTTTTCCTGGCGAGAAGAACATCAAGACGCTTTCGACAAGATCAAAGATTACTTGATGAAACCTCCAATATTAGTGCCTCCTGTTAGATATAGGCCAATGAGGTTGTATATCTCAGTGTTAGAATCGACTATAGGGAGTATGTTAGTCCAAGAAGACAAAAAAGGTGTTGAAAGACCTATGTATTACCTTAGTCGATTACTTAATGACCCTGAAACTAGGTATAGTGATATAGAAAAACTATGCATGTGTTTGTATTTCTCTTGTATTAAATTGAAGCAATATATCAAGCCATTTGATGTGTATGTGTCTTCTCATTTTGATATCATTAAGCACATGTTGTCTAAACCAATTCTGCATAGTCAAATTGGTAAATCGGCTTTAGCACTAACTGAATATTCTCTGACTTATATGCCCTTGAAAGCAATAAAGGGGAAGATAGTGGCTGACTTCCTTGTTGACCATTAAATGATCGATATGCCCCAAAATTACATGAACATGGTACCATGGAAGTTATATATTGACGGTTCTAGTCATAAAAATGGAGCTGGTATATGAGGAGTTATCATTTCTCCAAGTGGAATTCCAGCATGGTTCAAGTATATAATTAAAGGTGTATATACAAATAATGAAGCAGAATATGAGTCTTTGATAAAGAGACTTGGATCTCTGGTAGAATTGGAGGGGCAAGGAATGTCAAAATTATGGGAGATTCAGAACTAGTGATTAAACAAGTGTTGAGGGAATATAGGTGTGTTAAGGACAACTTAATCATGTACTTTGTGATTACTATTAGATTGCTTAGGAAATTTGAACAAGTGAGTGCTCGACACATACCCCGATGGGAGACTCAAGAAGCTAATGATTTAGCACAAGAAGCTTCAGGGTATAAAGTATTGAAGAATCAAGATGAAGAACCAATCCCAGCAAGGGAGAAGGTTCGGGCTACCTTATTGTAACCTTCATATTTGTTGATAACAAAGTTAGGGGCTGTAGATGCTGGAAATTTTGAAATTTTGACCATTGATAATCTGTCGGAAAATGACTGGCGAAAACCATTGGTCGATTATCTACGGCACCCTACAAGATCGAATGATCGTAAGGTCAAGTATCATGCACTCAGTTATGTCTTGATGAAAGATGAGTTATTCAAAAAGATAGTTGAAGGGGTGTTGCTAAAATGCCTTAGAGAAAGCGAGGCATATATAGTTGTGTCAAATGTGCATAGTGGAGCTTGTTATGCATACCAGGCTGGACATAAAATGAAATGGATTTTGGTGCTGATGGGTGTCTATTGGCCTTCAATGTTGAAATATTGCATTGAATTTTCTAAAGTTTGCCAAGAATGCTAGTTACATGGGGGCACACAACATGTTCCTGCGAGTGAATTACATGTAATTATAAAACTTTGGCCTTTTAGGGGATGGGCATTAGATATAATTGGAGAAATAAGGCCAGCTTCATCAAAACAACAAAGATATATTCTAGTTAGAATTGATTATTTCACAAAATGGGTTAAATCAGTAGCATTAGTAAATATCGACCAAGAAGCTGTCATACATTTTATCCAAAAACACATCATGTGTAGGTTTAGAGTTCCAGAGACAATGACAACTGACCAAGGATCGGTCTTTACTGGTAGAAAAATGCAAGATTATGCAAATGAAGTTGGAATTAAGTTGCTAACTTCTACCCCTTACTATGCCCAGGAAAATGGCTAGGTTGAAGCCGCCAATAAAGTTATAACTAGCCTGATCAAGAAGCATGTAGGAAAGAAACCAAAGAATTGGCATAAAACACTAGATCAAGCTCTATGGGCATGTAAAACTTCACCAAAAGAAGGAACGGGGACTACTCCATTTAGACTCACATAAGGACATGATGCAATATTACCAGTGGAGATTATGTACAGTCAGTTAGGGTTCAGAGGAAAAATGAATTACCATCTAAAGATTACTGGAGCATGATGACATATGAGCTTGTCGACTCGGATGAAGAAAGGATGTCAACTTTAGATTCGTTAAGAAGACAAAAAGAAAGAGTTTCCAGAGCCTGCAATAAGAAGGTAAAAGATAATGTATTTTCTGTTGATGATTTGGTTTGGAAAGTTATATTGCCTGTGGACAGGAATGATAGAGTTTTAGAAAAATGGTCCCCAAATTGGGAAGGACCTTTTAAGATAGTACAAATTTGTTTCCAACAACGCATATGAAGTTGAATAATTGGCCTTAGATCGACGAATTTTAAGAGTAAATGGAAAGTATTTGAAGAGGTATATGCTTACTCTTCAAGAATTCAAAATTTAGACAAAATAAGTAGTCGTCGAGTTACTAAGTTGGAAAAAACTGTGAAACCAACTACAAGCATACATAAGTGCGTGTAATGGTTAAAATATATTAAGCATTAATATATTAGGCATTAAAGGGAAAATACTTCATTTAAAGGTGGCCTAAGGCCATTGTTCAAAAAAGTACAAACCATAAAATACAAAGTACAAGCAATTAGAAATGTTTGTATAAATCTTGGAATACACACAGTTCGTGATTAAAGTGGTGGGCTTGAGATTAGAAATCTTATGTTTGAATTTTGAGTTCCTTAATCTCAGTTTCTACAGAAGATATCTCTTCGCCTTTAGCTACAACATCTAAGACGATTTTGTTGACCTTTTCTTGAGTGGGATTGATGAAAGTGTCGATTATTTCTTCTTCTTCTGCAAGTGTTTCCAGTTCATTATTCAAAGCAGCAATTTGAAGGAGTATTTCAGTTGCCCTTTTCTGTTTGGGGATCAGGTCCTCCTTCTTCTTTTCAATCATTTCCAGCATCTTAGTAGCCTCTTTGTTGGATTTTACAACCTCCTCCCAACTCTCCTTCATAAAAGTCTCCTTAGACTCGACCAATTGTTCATTCTTGTTGTTATATTCATCGTTACGGAACATGGGAACAAATAACTTCTCAAATGCTGTCATAATAGTTCGAGCAGTTTCAGAAATGTTGAGTTCTTTCAGCTGGCCAAGCGCATCCAAAATTTCTTGACATATGGTAGGTTCAGAAAGAATAAAATTAGGAAAATCTATATTCAACGCGTAAGTACAAACTTTATTCATCAGCATCTTGATTTTAGTTGCATCAGGGCCCGGTTTATCATTATGAATTTGAGACTGATCGGAGTTAGAGGAGGAAATTTCACGAGAGCTTATCATGTTGCATAATATAGCCATTGATTCTAAGGCAGAAGAAGGCTTTATAATCAGCTTTCTTGACAATGTCGACAAATCTATGTTATATCGCACAATAGATTTTTGAGGCACACCTTCAGAAGGAGGTATGGTTTCAGAGGGGTTGTATTTCCTTTTTCCCCTGAGCCCTACAAGGAATCTGAAAGACTAGAGTTAGAACTAGTCGAACTAGAATATGTTAGAACATAGTTTGGTTCTACATCCTTGTAATAGTTTTGATGATAACAAACACATGATATATGTAAATATCAAATATCTCTCTAATAATGTATTTGAATATGCATAGAAATTCTGATGAAAGAAGCATAGAAGATGATGAGAGAGTTACATTTTGAAGCTCTGTTTAGACACAACATACTTAGAAGCAAATCCGTGTAACACGCTAAAAAGAAGAAGTTCTGATGTTACAACTTTTGAAGCACCAATGCTACAAGCAAAGCTCTAATATTCTGATAAGTAAAGTCTATAAGAACAAAAGAAGTCTCAATGCACTCATCTATACAACTTTTTTAAAGATTCAACACTTAAGCTACACTGTGATAGTAAATACTCTGATATGCAAAAGAAGCCTCAATGTATGATCATAGTTCTAATGAATATCAAGAAACTCTGAGGATCTAAAGTCTCAATGGTAATATTCATTTTCTAATGAATATCAAGGACGAAAAAGTTCTGATATGTTACAACTCATTTATTACAAAACAAAAGTAACGGCTGAACTAAGATAAGATCTATATTTTTGGAAAGTGCATTAACAATTCTTTATCAAACTTCCAAAAATATCTTATTATGACTCTTATGCCTCGCCTATATAAAGAAGACTTGAAGAAGAAATCAACACAACACTACTGCACATTGAAAGAGAAAAATATTATTACCCGGTTCTATTTTGTGCTTTACACTTGTGTATACATCACTTTTGTGATATAGTTTTGTCTAGAAACATTATTGTACACACCCTCATTCGGCTTACTTTTTAATTCCTTGAAAAAAAATGAGTTTTGGTTTAGACTCAAGAAGAAATTGATAGTAGTCATTGTGTTTGTGTAATCAAGTTTTGATTAGTGGATTAAGACCTCGTTTGAGAGAGGTTAAATCACCTTGGCGGGTGGACTGGATTCATTTGAGTTCAAAAAAAATAGGAAACCAACGTGTCTACTATTTTATTTTTGAAAACCCCAATTCAAACCATCCCTTCTTGTGTCTTTCCATTATTCAATTGGAATCAGAGCGCCTGGTTCTGGGTGCAAATTCTTAACCGTGTCAAAAAAAGATCATAGCAAGAAAGATACTATGGTGGGACCATGTCAGCTTATTAGCAATGATAACCATGATGAGAAAGACAGAATCAGCGAAAAACCTCCAATCTTTGATGGTGAGAACTTCTATTACTGGAAAGACAAAATCAAAAGTTTCTTTCTAGCTCATGACGCTGATCTCTGGAATATGGTGACTGAGGATACATTCATCCAGTTGATGAAAGAGGTCAGAAGATTGATAGAAAGAAAATGACAGATAAAAAAAAGATATAATTCAAAAATCATCACAAAGCTAGAACAATCCTCTTGAGTGTTATCTCGTACATTGAGTATGAAAAGATCACGAACAGAGAATCAACTAAGAACATGTTTGACCCTCTAGGAATGACGCATGAAGGAAACACGTAAGTCAAAGTAACCAAAGCTCTTGCACTCATTCAGAAGTATGAGGCCTTCAAAATGGAAGTAAATGAAATAGTTGAAACAATGTTCTCAAGGTTTCAAATTATGGTTGTTGGGCTAAACGTTCTGGACAAAGGGTACTCAACAACAGACCATGTACAGAAAATCATCAGAACTAGAACTAGCCAAAGATCTGAATAAAATAGCCAAAGATCTGAATAAAATATCTCTTGAAGAACTTATCAGCTCCTTGAGAAGTCATGAGATAGAACTATAAGAAGATGAGCTCCAAAAGCAACGTAAGTCTCTTGCCCTTAAATATAATAAAAAATATGAACCTAAAGTTTTTTAGGAAAGAGAAGAAAACACTGGTGGATCATCGTCAGAAGAAAACGAACTATCTCTTCTCTCCATAAGAGTCAATAAGCTTTGGAAGAACAGACAAAGGAAATCTAGAAAACCCAGAAGAACAAGAAATCACTCTGAATCATCTTCTAGATACAGAAAATATAGCAACAAATATATTGTATGTTACGAATTCAATAAACCAGGTCATTACAAAAGAGGCTTCCCAAATCTTCAGAAAGAAAAACCTAAAAAGAAGTTATTCAAGGAAAAGAAGAAAAGTCTTATGGCAACGTGGGATGACTCAGACTCTTCTAAAGCTGAAACAGAATCAGAAGATGAATGAGCTAACATAGCGTTAATGGCTAACATATCAGATGACACTGGATCATATGAATCATAATCATACTCAGAGGCAGAAGAGATGTCTTTAACAGCAAAGTTGAAACACCAATCTTGGTACCTGGACTCTGGATGCTCTTGATACATGACGGGAAGAAAGCATATGTTCCAAAGTCTGGAGCTTAAATCTTGAGGCTATGTAGTTTTCAGAGGCAATCAGTAAGGAAATATTATTGACTCTGGAACTATTTGTAACGGTACACTTCCCTCTATAACTAATGTTCTGTTAGTAGATGTATTAATGCATAACCTGTTATCCATAAGTCAATTAAGTGATAATGGTTATTATATAATCTTTAATCAAAAGTCATGTAAAGCAGTTAGTCAAAAATATAGGTATATCCTTTTTAGTGGTAAGAGAAAGAATAACATTTATAAAATAAAAGTTTCTGAACTAAAAAGTCAGAATGTAAAATTCCTTATGTCTGTTAACAATGAGCAATGGGTCTGGCACAGAAGATTGGGGCATGTTAGTATGAGAAGAATATCTCAGATTAACAAACTCAATCTGGTCAGAGAACTTCATAACTTGAAGTTCAGCTCAGATGCTCTGTGTGAAGCATATGAAAAAGGAAAGTTTGCAAAACCCTCTTTCAAATAAAAAAATGTTGTTTCTACCTCTAGACCATTAGCACTTCTGCATATAGATCTGTTTGGACCAGTGAAAACTGCATCCATCTGCAGCAAGAAGTATAGATTAGTGATCGTAGATGACTATAGCAGATGGACATGGGTAAAGTTATTAAGACACAAGGACGAGTCACACTCTGTGTTCTCTACTTTATATAACAAGTTCAAAATGAAAATTAATTTAGAATTGTTAAAGTCAGAAGTGATCACGATGGGGAATTCGAAAACAAAAGATTTGAAAAAAAAATAATGAGAAATGGCATATCTCATGATTTCTGTTGTCCTAGAACTCCTCAATAAAACGGAGTTGTAAAACAAAAGAATAAAACTTTACAAGAAATGGCTAGAACCATGATCAACGAGACTAATATTTCTAAAAACTTCTGGGAAGAAGCAGTTAACACAGTGTGTTATAGTAAAAATAGAATCTCAATAAGACCTATTTTGGATAAGACTCCATATGAACTGTGGAATAATAGAAAGCCCGACATCTCTTATTTCCATCCATTTGGATGTATTTTCTTTATATTGAACACTAAAGAACATCTGAACAATTTTTGATTCTAAAGCACAAAAGTGTCTCATGTTAGGATACTCTGAATGCTCAAAAGGTTATAGAGTATATAACACGGAAACACAAATTGTGGAAGAATCTATTAGTGTCATATTTGATGATAAGCTTGGATCTCAAAAGTCAAAGCAGGGTAAAACTTTTGCAGTTATAGAAGTTCCACTTACAGGTACTGAAGACAGACCGTCAAAAAATCATAATACAAAATCTCTGACAAATACAAAAGAAGATGTCACAAATATTGCAGTAGCTTCTGAAGAATCCACCCAAAAAAGACAACCTGGAAGCAGCTTAGTACATCCAGAAAACATGATTCTGGGAAAGAAAGGTGACCCTATCAGAACAAGATCTACATTCAGATATTCTGAAGAGTCACTCATGGGATTAGTTTCTCTGATCGAGCCAACTTCCATTGAAGAAGCTCTTATAGACAATGATTGGATCCTTGCAATGCAGGAAGAACTAAATCAATTTACCAGAAATGATGTGTGGTATCTAGTCCCTAAACCAAAAGGCTACAACATCATTGGAACCTTATGGGTCTTCAGAAAGAAGCTAAACAAACAAGGAGAAGTCGTCAGAAACAAAGCACGACTGGTTGAACAAGGTTATAGTCAACAAGAAGGGATAAACTATATAGAACCCTTTGCTCCAGCGCATGGTTAGAATCTATCATACTTTTAATTTCTTTTGATGTAAATAATGGTATCGCTCTTTATCAGATGGATGTTAAAAGTGCTTTTTTAAACGGTTACATTGATGAAGAAGTTTATGTGCACCAAACCCCTGGATTTGAATATACAAAACATCCATAATATGTTTATAAACTTAAGAAATCATTATATGTTCTGAAACAAGCTCCCAGAGCTTAGTATGAAAGACTAAATAATTTTCTGTTAGAAAATGACTTTACCAGAGGAAAGGTGTGAAGAATGGAAAAACACAAGAAGGGGGATTTGAATTGGTGTTTTCAAAAATAAAGTAATAGACAAGTTGGTTATCCTGGTTCGTTTGAACTCAAACTACTTCAGTCCATCCGCCAAGATGATTTTGCCTCTCTCAAATGAGGTCTTAATCCACTAATCAAACTTGATTACACAGATACAATGACAACTCTTAAAGTCTTCTTGAGGTTAAACCACAACTCGGTTCTGTCAAGGTTTTACAAAATAATATAACTAATAGTGTGTACAAAGATGTTTTCTAGATAAAACAGTATCAATATGGTGATATATTACACAATTGAAAAGTACAAGATAGAAAGGTAATGAGATTTTTCTTTTTCAGTGCACTATAGAGTTATGTGTGATTTCTCCTTCAAGTCTTCTTTATATAGGCGATGCATGAGAGACATGAGAAGATTCTTTTGAAAGGTTGATAAAGTGTAGTTAATATTCTTTCCAATAGTAGAGATTATGTCTTGATTCAGCCATTACTTTTTATTTGCAATGAATAAATTGTAACACTTTAGAACATGCCTTCTTGGGATCATATCAGAAGATGAATGTTACCATTGAGACTTCTTTAGTTCTTTCCAGAACTTTACGTTTCAAAATATCAGAGTTTTTGTTCACAGTGTTGGATTATTCAGATGTTGTAACATTAAAACTTCTTCATTTAAGCGTGTCACACGGATTTGATTCTAAGTATGATATGTCACAACAAAGCTTCAAAAATGAAACTTTCTCTTCTTCTATACTTCTTACATCAGAATTTCCCTGCATACATTAAAACTTTATTAGAAAGCATATTTGTTATTTATATATATCATGTGTTTATTATCATCAAAACTCTTACAGGGATGTAGAACCAAACTATGTTCTAACAATCTCCCCCTTTTTAATGATGACAAAAACATGTATATTTTGATAGATAACTTTAAGAGCATAAAGAATTAAAGTCTCCCCCTGAGTTGGATACTCAGATAAAGAAAAAATACTTCCCCGAAAATGTTCTGATCAAAGATTTAAGAAGGAGGTTTTTGATGTGTCCACAATAGAAGTTACTTTCAAAGGTTGCTTTTCAATAGATTTTTCCTGTATGCTTTCAGAGGATAAAAATA
Source organism: Vicia faba (assembly GCA_948472305.1). Classification (NCBI taxonomy): domain Eukaryota; kingdom Viridiplantae; phylum Streptophyta; class Magnoliopsida; order Fabales; family Fabaceae; genus Vicia; species Vicia faba. The sequence continues at coordinate 1,181,645,571 of OX451736.1, forward strand.
GAAGTTATGATATTCAAAATGTTTGAGACTGAGTCTTGATACTGATAAACTGTAACGCTTTAGAACTTCTTACATTAGAGGATGAATGTTACCGTTGGGAGTCCCTTACTGCTTGTATCAGAACTTTACAAATCAGAGTATCAGTGGTCCTGTTTCACAGCGTTGGTGCATTCAAAAGTTGTAACAGAACTTCTTCTCATAAGCGTGTCACACAAATTTTCTTCTAAGAATGTTGTGTCTGAACAGATCTTCAAAACTAAACATCTCTCATCTTCTTATATCAGAACTTCCAGATGTTCTAGCAGATCTTCTATGCTTCTTACATCCGAGCTTCTATTATGTTCTAGTAGATCAGAACTTCCTGTGTATAAGGATACTTTTTATTAGCGAGAATATTTGTTCTTTATATATATATATATATATATATATATATATATATATATATATATATATATATATATATATATCATGTGTTAGTTATCATCAAAACTCTTACAGGTATATATAACCAAATTATGTTCTAACAATCTCCCCCTTTTTGATGATGACAAAAACTTGTATATTTTGATGAAATATAAAGAACAAAGAAATAAAAAAAACTCCTCCTGAGTAGAATACTCAGATAATTGAGAAAATAAAATACTTCCCTGGAGATCTTCTTAAAGAGTCAACTTCTGATAGGAGTCAAAATATCTTTCCTTCTCCCCCTTTTTGTCAATAATCAAAAAGTATGGAAAAACTCTATTTGTCTTGCTTTGATAGATGTTGCTTGAGAAGGTGTGACATCCTCTTCTGGATTTAATTGATATTCTTTAGAGAGATTCTGATGTTGTATTTTCATTACCGTTCCCAATAGTTCCAGAGCCAATAACTTTTTATTTCTAATTGCCTCTGAAACCTGCGAATCCTCCAGATTTAAATTCCAGGCTTTGGAACATATGCTTTCTTCTCGCCATGTGTAGAGAACATCCAGAATCCAGGTGTTAGCATTGGTGTTCCAACCTTGCTGTTAAAAATATTTGGAACATAGATGATTTTATCCTTTGGTACCCATATCTTTTTGGGTCCATGATTGTTAGAGTTTCCAAAATTCTATTTGAATTTTGGTTTAGCATAAAACTCCTTACTAGTATATTTTATATCATGTGTTTTTCCAGAAGTGAAGTGAGAATAAAGAGGAGTGCATTTAATAACCAAATCCTTAACTTACCCAGGTTGGGATACTTTACCTTTGTATCCTATACCTTTTCTGCCATTTCTACTAACTCCATAGATCATTGAAGCCATCTTTCTTCTATCTATGTTTTTAGCGAGGAATTTCTGAAAGCTATGGTCATATTCCTTTATGATCTTATCAGGGTTACTACGAACTTTTGAGATGGTTTCCTTCTGAGTATTTTGTAATTCATTTTCAAGTTTTGAAATATTTTCTTTCAACTCAGAGTTTTCCAATCTCAGTATCTTAGTTTCTTCAGAGTCAGAAACTAGATCCTTTTTCAGGTTCTTGTTTATGACTCGAAGTTTTTGATACCTTTCTAGAATTTCTGACAGACTCTCTTCTAATTGAGATCTATAAAAGTTATAAAATACCTCTTCTGACTCAGAGTCTGATTCTGATTCTGATTCAGAGAATTCGGAGACATTTGATAAGTTTTCCGTTTGAGCTATATTGGCTCGTTCATCTTCTGATTCTGTTCCATCTTCATAAGGTTCAAAGTCATCCCACATTGCCATAAGACTTTTCTTCTTTTCCTTAGAGAGCTTCTTTTTAGGTTTCTCTATTTGAAGATTTAGACAGTCGCTCCTGCAGTGACCATGTTCATTGCATTCATACCAGGTAATGTTTCTGTTACAGGACTTTCTATATCCAAAAGATTGTTCAGAGTCATTCCTTGCTCTTCTGGAATTTCTGAATTTCCTCCGAATGTGCTTCCACAGCTGATTGATTCTTCGGGATAGAAGGAACAATTCATCTTCTTCTGACGAGGATTTACCAGAGTTTTCTGCTTTTGCTTTTGCCTGCCAAAATTAGGTTTCCTATTTATTAGACTTTAGAGCGAGAGACTTACCTTGCTTCTGAGGCTCATCATCTTATAACTCTATTCCATGACTTCTGAGAGAGCCAACAAGTTCTTCTTGAGAGATTTTGTCAAAATATTTTGCTAGTTTAAAAGCAGGGACCATGGGTCTCCATTTCCTTGGTAAACTTCTGATGATCTTCTTTACATGATCAACAATTGAGTACCCTTTGTCCAGGACTTTTAGCCCAGCCACCAGAATTTGAAATCTTGAGACCATTGTTTCAATGGTTTCATCTTCTTCCATTTTGAACGCTTCATATTTTTAAATGAGTGCAAGGGCTTTGGTTTCTTTGACTTGTGTGTTGCCTTCATGCGTCATTCTCAAGGAATCAAACATGTGTTTTGTTGTCTCTCTGTTTGTAATCTTCTCATACTGTGAGTATGAGATGGCACTCAAGAGAATAGTTATGGCCTTGTGATGATTTCTAAAATCCCTCTTTTGATGATCTGTCATTCTTTTTCTGTCAATCATCTGACCGCTTTCATCAACAGGATGTATGTACCCATCCGTTACCATATCCCAAAGGCCAGCGTCACACGCTAGAAAGAAACTTCTGAATATGTCTTTCTAGTAATCAAATTTTTCACCGTCAAATATTGGGGGACTGCTTCTGATTCTGTCTTTCTGATCATGATAATCATTGTTGATGTTCTGACTTGGTCCCACCATAGTGTTTTTCCTCCTAGGGTCTTTTTCTGACACAGTTAAGTGTTTGCACCCAGATCCAGGTGGTCTGATACCAATTGAAGAAGGGAAAAACATAAGAAGGGGGGTTGAATTGGGATCTCAAAACATAATTAAAAGAGCACGTTGATTTTTATCCTGGTTCGTTTGAACTCAAACTACTCCAGTCCACCCTCCAAGGTGATTTTTCCTCTCTCCAACGAGGTCTTATCCACTAATCAATCTTGATTACAAATCTACTTTGACAACTGCCAAAGTCTTCTTGAGTATAACCACAACCCAGTTTTTCTCAAGGAAATTCACTAAACAATGTATGAATAAAAGTGTATAGTAGTATTTCTAATTAAACAATATCACAAGGATGTTTTACACATATTAAGATTACTTGGTAGAACTGGATAAATGATTTTATTTTTCGTGCGTAAATGTTCGTCACTTGAATTATTCTTTTCGTCTTCTTTATATAGGCCATGCAACAGTGACATAAGAATATGGTTTTGGAATGTTCATAACATGAATTAATGATCTTCCCAAACTATGAGATTCTTGTTTGTTTGTAGCCGTTACTTTTGATATTGCATTGATAAACTGTAACTCTTTAGAACTTCTTAAATTAGAAGATGAATGTTACTGTTAGGAGTCCTTTATTGCTTGTATCAGAACTTTACAGATCAGAGTATCAGAGATCCTGTTTCACAACGTTGGTGCATTTATAAGTTGTAATAGAACTTCTTCTCATAAGCGTGTCACACTGATTTACTTCTAAGAATGTTGTGTCTAAACATATCTTTAAAATGAAACTTCTCTCATCTTCTTATATCATAACTTCCAGACGTTCTAGCAGATCTTCAATGCTTCTTGCATCAGAACTTCTATTATGTTCTATTAGATAAGAACTTCCTACATATAAGGATACTTTTATTAGCGAGCATATTTGTTCTTTATATATATATATATATATATATATATATATATATATATATATATATATATATATATATATATATATATATATATATATATATATATATATATATATATATATATATATATATATATATATATATATATATCATGTGTTTGTTATCATCAAAACTCTTACAGGGATGTAGAAGCAAATTATGTTCTAACAATGTTCTCCCCCTTTTTTGTCAAGAATCAAAAAGCAATAAAAACACGTAAATAATAAAATGTATTTTGTATTCAAGGTAGATTAAGATAAACAGAAGGAGGTATATAACCAGAATATTGAAATAGGAAACAAAATAGAAACAATTTTTCAGAACTAAGGTTGAGGGGGTGGAAGTCGTGTGAACAAGGCTTCCAATAAACTCTTGATCAGATTGTTCGATTCCTCGTGTTTCCCAAGCATCCCCTTAATTTATTTTCTAGTTTCATCCTGCTTGTCTAAGCTTTCCTGAAACACAACATTTTCTTTCTTCAACTCCTCTAGAGTTTTCAGCACAAGCGAAGATGAGACTGTTTCAGCAGAAGAGACCACTTTTTCAGAACTTACAGCAGCTGATTCTGGCGCAGGAGATTCTTCGACTTCCTTGCCTTTGTCTTGAAACATGACTAGAGGAAGAGGATCAATAGACGATTCATTATACTTTGATGTCTGAGGGGCTTCCCAAGGGGTTTTGTCCAACAGAAGGAGGGGTTTCTTTACCCAGTGTTGTAAAACTTGATCCTTGAAGATTTTTAGGCGATCGTAGAAGCTTTGTTGAGCGATTTCATAGCTAAGCTCATTTAGCTTCAGAGATTCAGAGTTAAACTATTTTCTGAACTGATTTCAATGAGAATCAGAAGCATCTGGATTGAGATTCTCCATGAAAGCTAGCTTTAGAGAGTTAACCCATTCCTGTATTTCTGTTTCAAAGATCAGCAAAGATTTGCCAACATATGCTTTGGAGATTTTTGGTGTTGGTTTGGGAACGAAAATTTTCTGAGAGCTTGTGACAAGATTGTCCCAAGTTTCTAAATCAATGATTGTTCTGAGGGGATCTTTTGGGAAGTTATTTGGAGATGGAGAGTCAGAAAGAATAATAGGTGAATTTGGTGGTGTTAAATGATAAGGAGATGAAAGATCTGGAATGGAGAAGGTTTATGATGAAGTTGTGGGGATTATTGGTGGTTGAGAAACCATGATAGGGAAAGTGATACCAGGGATGGATGTCGTGGTATCAGAGCCAAAATTTGTATTTTCGGTTTGGGGAGCTTCAAACAGCAGATCAAATTGATCAATATCATAGAGAACTTGTGCAAGTTCTGGATGAGGTTGATCAAAATGGGTAGAAAGTGGATTGTTCATAGGATTGTTTAGAGGTATTGAAGTGTCAATATCTAGGTAAAAATCATTAAAGGTTTGAGGAGATGGATCTTTTGTGGGCTTTGGAGATGAGGGGTTTTCAGATGCTGATAAAAATATTGATTCAATGACAGAAACAAATGACGAGTTACCTTTATTTTTGGCAGCTTTGGGGGTCTTCTAGAGGTTCCTTCTCCAACAACTTTCCTTTTTCTTAATTTTCTAGGAGCAACTTCCAGAGTTTGTTGCCTTAAATCAAGAATGTTCACATCTAGAATCGTATCATCGCTCTTGCAGGCTTCTAGATACCTGGGAATAATTTATAGAGAAGAATTTGCTTGAGTGGAGAGAGGAAAATCCTTCAGAGGAACTCTTTGGGTGGTTATGACTTCCTTGGTGGTGATTGTTGGTTCCTTCTTAATAGTTTCAATAATCTTCATCTTCTTCATATTCTTGGCGTTGAGAGGTTTACCAGCACAAGCTTCCAAAACACTTTCTTGTTGAACCTCTGCTAGATGTTCTATCAGTCTTCTTTGTGTCAAAACATCTGAAATGAGTCTTCCTATAGGGATCCAATCTCTCTTTGTTCTTTCTTCTTCTCTTGTTTCTTTTACACTAGTCTTCAGATGGTTGAACAGATGACGTGGGAGATGAACTTTTGCTTTGGTGGCTATAAAGTATAAAAGGTACTGCTGATCTATGTTGATGTAGTCTAGAGAGCTGGTAGGCTTCCTGTAATTGATGCATCCAAGAATTATTTTGGACCAAATCCTGAGATAGTCATTCAGATCTTTGATTTTGTTGGATGGTTGGCCAGAAGTAAAAATTTCCTTTGAGACCATGGTTAGGTCAGAACTTTTGTCTTCTATATCACTGCATCGAATACCGCCGTCATTGTTACCTATGAGTTTCCCAATGAGATCTTCAGTGATGATGATCTTCTTTACCATAACGTAGGATGTTGCCTGATGATTTGAAGTTGTGGCATGGATCCAAAATTCTTTCACAAGTTTTGGAAAAACTAGACCTATGAGGTGATCAAAGTACTTCGTCCATCCTTAGAACTCAACATCAGGGATTAAAGTATACCCATTTTCCTTCATGCTTACGAAATCAACATTAACATCACACAAAACTTACAGAGAATCAATGGGCGTGAGAAGATTTCTTGACGGTTCGATGTACCTTTCTTCATTAGAGAAGGAAGAACCAGGAATTGTTTGAGAAACTTGAGGAATTTTATAAGAGGAAGCCATTTGTTCACACAGACTCTTTTAGGGTTTTTGAAATATGAACAATTTGAAGAGAGAAAAAAAGAGTGAGAGTGGAAATGTGATAGTGTTTGTGAAAGAGTGAAGTATATATATCCAACGGAAATAAAATAGAAGCTTTAATTAAAAAGAAAAGGAATTAAAAGAAAAATGATTCTGAGCATTTAAAGATTCTTGAAAAGAGGGATAATGTGAAGATATAGAACAGTTACCACTTTGACTCGAGCCTTAATGCATTAACTCAACTATTTTAGTCCCTTCAGAATTTGAACATGTGTTCGGCCTTAGAGGGTGGAATTGCGTTTAGAGTTGACAGATGTTGATGTTGTGATCTACTTGCTTCTATCTTAGAAATGAACCATTTTTAGAGAACATTCAGATCTTCTGGATAGATTCTGATACAACTTTACTTCTCACTTCTGAAGAACTATTGATCAGACGTTCACACAAGGAAAATTTAAAGCATAAAGTTCAGAGGGTTTAAATATATAGAAACAACACTATCATTCTGGGCATTATTTCATACTAAGATGATTCAGAATGAAATTAAATCTATCTTCAGAAAGGGGTTTAGTGAAGACATCAGCCCATTGATGGTCTGTGTCTATAATTTTTAAGGAGAGAATTCCTTTCTGAATATAGTCCCTAATAAAATAATGTTTAATTTCTATATGTTTAGCCCTAGAATTTAAAATAGGATTTTTTGAAAGACAGATAACAGAAGTATTATCAGAGGATAGGAATGTTACTCTCATATATGTTAAAGTCTTTAAGATGACTCTTCATCTAGAGCATCTGTGTGTTGTATCCAGCTGCCGCTATATATTCAACTTTAGCAGTTGACAATGCAATGGTGGATTGTCTTTTACTGGACCATGAGATTAGATTGTCTCCCAAAAATTGGCAGCATCCAGAAGTATTTTTTCTTTCTATTTTGTCTCTGGAAAAGTCAGCGTCACAGTACCCTACTAATTTGTATTCTCTGGATTTTCTATAGCAAAGACCAAGATTAGTAGTACCTTTCAGATACTTGAAAATTCACTTAACTGCTATTAAGCGAGATTCTCTAGGATCTGATTGGAATCTAGCACAAAGACAAATGCTGTAAAGAATACCAGGTCTTGAAGCTGTTAGATATAAGAGAGAGCCAATCATACCTTTGTAGAGCTTCTGTTCTACTTTCTTACTTACCTCTTCCTTTTCTAGAATGCATGTGGGATGCATAGGAGTTTTGGATGGCTTACATTCTGACAAGTCAAGTTTCTTCATAAGTTCTTTGACATACTTGCTTTGATGAATGTAGGTTCCTTCTGGATTTTGATTGATTTGGATACCTAGAAAGAACTTGAGTTCGCCCATCAAGCTCATTTTAAACTCTGTCTGCATAGACTTAGTAAATTCTTTTCCCAAATAGGCTTTAGTAGATCTAAAAATTATATCATCTACGTAAATTTGATAAATCTGAATGTCATTTTTAAACAGTTTACAAAATAAGGTTGTGTTCACCTTTCCTCTGGTAAAATTATTTTCTAGCAGGAAATTACTTAGTCTTTCATACCAAGTTCTGAGAGCTTGTTTCAGACCATATAATGATTTCTTAAGTTTATAAACATATTTGGGATGTTTTGTATTTTCAAAGCCTTCTTCAATAATCTAACCATTTAAAAAATCACTTTTAACATCCATCTGATAAAGAGTGATGCCATTATTTACAACAAAAGAAATTAAAAGTCTGATAGATTCTAACCTGGTGACTGTAGGAAAGGTTTCTGTATAGTCTATCTGTAACACCCCAATTCTACCCCAGCAAATTATATAAATAAATCAGAGTTGTAAAAAATCATTCATGCAAACGAATCGGGATGCCACAAATTCTTCTATCAAAATTCATTGCATTCATCATGGATATATAACACTTTTAAAACATCGGATGAACCATCATCATAACATCTTTAGTTAATTAATTCAACATCTACGCAGCGAAAATTCTTAATAAAATCTCTGTCATCATTACAACAATTTCAAAACAACACAAGTTAATAATAATCAACTTAAAGTTCAACAACTGAATAATCAACAATCAAAAGCAACAAGCGTTCATCCCCACGAGTGTTACATATCAGAGCAATGACACCGACTCAACTATTGAAGGTATACAACCTTCACTCTCGATTACCTGCATGTTACCAACATAAGGGAAACATTCAAACAGAAGGGGTGAGATATCTAACAATATAATAAAGCCCATGATAATTAATATATTAAATTAGATCACATAACATCACCACTTCTCATCTCAAAATCAACAATAATAATACACATTCACCACATCAATACACACTTCTTTATGCAGTCATATAATGCTACTCAATACTATGCAAATGCATGTGGTACCATTGGAGAAGAACTCCCATCTCAAAAATTGCCAATTAATAGAGGCATCAACAAGGCATAAGCCTTCATCTCGGTATTCGCCAATACAGGCCATCTCAACGAGCATAAGCTCCATCTCAAAGTGAAATATATGCGACACAATCATGAATGTAATGACAACACCATAATTGACAACATCTCAATACAATATCATCATTGGCCAAAGGCCTACATCTTAAAGCATCTCAACATCTCTTTATCAACATCTCATATCATCATGATAATTCACCAAACATCATTTATTCATCAAACATCATTTATTCGTCAAACATCATTTATTCATCAAACATCATTTATTCATCATAATCTATCAAACACAACTTCATTAATAACATCTCATTAACAACTCAGATGTACATTAATAATACGACAGTAACTCATACTGTTATTCTGTAATCTTACATCATTACTATCATTACTCCTACTGTTACAAATCAAACAGCAACCCATAAATATTTCATCCTCATCACTCTTCACAAAAATCAACGTAACAATTAATGCGGGAATTAACTCTATTCCTAATTGGGATCACTAGGGTTATCCTTCCTACTCTTCATTTTAATCCTTAAGAACAAATCTCATCGCGTTATCTACTCAACATTTTGAGCGGCACCTCAAACGGAGTCCGAAAACTCAAGTTACAGCATTTTCAAACTGAATCTGCCAAAAATTAGACAATATGGATCGACGCAAAACATCTTGAATCGACGCGTACTGCACTAAACGTGCAGCATGAGTCGGCGCACCCTCTCTTGGATCGACTCATCCCGAGTCTAACACACAGCATGTATCGATACATGCTCCTATGGATCGACTCATCCTGAGTCTAAAAGCACTCATGTATCGATGCAAAACCCCTTCGTGTCGACTCATCCTGAGTCTCTAAACCTTCATGTATCGACACATCATGTTTGGGGTCGACGCATACTGCTCTGTCCTGCATAATTTCTGCGATTTTCTCTGTGTTTTCGCTACGGGTTCTATACTTTAAGCCCTAAAAACTTAATCTAATCATAGATAATCATCACTTACAATTATCCTATAATTCTACGTCAGTTAAACATCATCGGAACATCGTTCTTCATCTAAAATTCATCAATTCATCATACAATATCATATACATTCAATTCATGAACAAGACAACAATCACCTCTAGTCCCACATACCAATTAACATGAACCCAATTATAGGGTCAGAACCCCACCCTTACCTTGGATTGAAGGTCACTCTATAACTTCCGGTTGAAACCTCGTTCTGCCATTTTTCCTGTTTTTCCAGCAGCTTCACGTTCTTCTTCTCAATCCTTATTCTTCTACTGCCTCCTCTTTTCTATTCTTTTTAACAACAATAAAATAACCTATTATTCTCTTAACTCCTTATTAGGCTCAAAACTAATACACCCCTTTTATTACTACTTCCATTCCTTAAAACAAGCCCACATCAAATAATATTATACTTCTAATATTATTTCACCATTTAATAAAATAATTAAATCCAATTAATCACAACACATCTTCTCAAATATTCCAAAAATAATTTAATTAAATAATTAATTAAATTACGGGCGTTACACTATCCCTTCTTGCTGAATATAACCTTGTGCCACTAGTCGTGCTTTGTTTCTAACGACTTCCCCTTGTTCATTTAGCTTGTTTCTGAAGACCCATTTGGTTCCAATGATGTTAAAGCCTTTTGGTTTAGGAACTAGATCCCACACATCATTTCTGGTAAATTGATTTTGTTCTTTCTGCATTACAAGGATCCAATCATTGTCCATAAGCTCTTCGTCGATGGAAGTTGACTTAATTAGAGACATTAATCCCATGAGCGATTCTTTTGGATTTCTGAATGTAGATCTTGTTTTGATTGGGTCATCCTTCTTTCTTAGAATCGTGTTTTCTGGATGTGCTAAGCTGCTTCTGGATTATCTTTTCTGGATGGGGTCTTCGGAGGTTGCTGTAATATTCACTACATCTTCTTCAGTATTTGGTTGTGATTCTTTATTAATACCTTATGACGCTCTATCTTAAGTACCTGTAAATTAAACTTCTATATTTGCAAAAAATTTACCCTACTTTGACTTTTGAGAGCCAAGCTTATCATCAAATCTGACACTGATAGATTCTTCCACAATTCGTGTTTCTGTGTTGTATACTTTGTAACCTTTTGAGCGTTCAGAGTATCCTACCATGAGATACTTTTGTGTTTTAGAATCAAACTTGTTCAGATGTCCTTTATTTAGTGTTTAGAATAAAACAAGTACATCCAAATGGATGGAAATAAGAGATATTGGGCTTTCTATTCTTCCACAGTTCATATGGAGTCTTATCCAGAATAGGTATTATGGAGATTCTATTCTTACTATAACACTATGTGTTAATTGCTTCTGCCCAGAAGTTTTTAGCAATGTTAGTCTCGTTGATCATGGTTTTGGGTATTTCTTATGAAGTTCTATTATTTCGTTCTACAACTCCTTTTTGTTGAGGTAGGACAAGAGAAATCACGAGTGATGCCATTCTCATTAAAAAAATTCAAATCTTTTGTTTTCAAATTCCCCACCATGATCACTTCTGACTTTAACAATTCTAAAATCTTTTTCATTTTGAACTTGGTTACAGAAGGTAGTGAACACAGAGTGTGGCTCGTCTCTGTGTCTTAAGAACTTTACCCATGTCCATCTGCTATAGTCATCTATGATCTCTAATCCATACTTCTTTCCACTGATGGATGCAGTTTTCACTGGTCCAAACAGATCTATATGCAGAAGTTCTAATGGTCTAGAGATAGAAATAACTTTTTTATTTGAAAGAAGGTTTTGCCAACTTTCCATTTTGACATGCTTCACATAGAGCATCTAAGCTGAACTTCAGGTTAGGAAGTCCTCTGACCATATTGAGTTTGTTAATCTGAGATATTCTTTTCATACTAACATACCCCAATCTTTTGTGCCAGATCCATTGCTCGTCGTTAACAGACATTAGGCATTTTACGTTCTGACTTTTTTGTTCAGAAAGTTTTATTTTGTAAATGTTGTTCTTTCTCTTTCCATTAAAAAGGATAGATCCATCTTTTTGACTAATTGCTTTACAAGACTTTCGATTAAAGATTATATCATAACCATTATCACTTAATTGACTCATGGATAAGCATTAATCCATCTAGTAACAAAACATTAGTTATAGGAGGAAGTGTATCGTTACTAATAGTTTGAGAGCCAATAATATTTCCTTTCTGATTACCTCTGAAACCTACAGAGCCTCCAGATTTAAGCATCAGAATTTGAAACATATGTTTTCTTCCTGTCATGTGTCGAGAGCATCCAGAGTCCAGGTACCAATATTGGTGTTTTAATGTTAAAGACATCTGCAACATAAACAATTTTGTCCTTAGGTACCCATATGTTTTTTGGTCCTTATTTGTTAGAGTTGCCAAAATTCTATTTGAATTTTGGTTTAGCAGAAAAAGAATTACTAGTATACTTTATGTCATGTGTATGTCCATATGTAAAGTGTGAATAGAGAGGTGTGTGTTATATGACTATATCATCAACTTTCTTTGGTTGAGATTCTTTCCCCTTATATCCTATACCTTTTCTGCCATTTATGCTAACTCCATAGATCATTGAAGCCATCTTGTTCCTATCTATGTTTTTAGCTAGAAATTTTCGAAAGCTATGATGATATTCTTTTATTTTTCTATCATAACTATTAGAAACTTCTGAAACAGTTTCTTTCTGAGCTTTTTGTAATTTATTTTTAATAGGATTAAATGCATTTTACCCCCCCCCCCCCCCTCAATAGTAGCGACTTTTGATTTACCCCCCTTTTAAAAAAATTCTTTTGGAAAATATTTAGGTTATAAAGCCCTTTTGGAAAATGTTTTGATAACATTTGGTTAAACTTATTATAAGTACTGGATCAATACATTTTGTTAATGTATAAATATGGTTTATAGATCATACATTTTTCTCTTTGATGTTTAAATATAAACCATAATTTATACCACTTTGTATACAAGTTCCATTAATACATGTTTAAATATGAACCATATTGATCGTACTTGATCAGAAGGGGTTGTCAAAGCCCACAAGCTTCAAGTCGAGCAGCAGTTGAATGTGAAGTGGGGGGATACCTGCAAGACACTCTGATGCCAAAGTAAGGTTCAGAGAAAGTGCAAGCAAGTATAAGAGTATGTATAAGTGAATGAATACCTGACCCTCTCAAGTGAGAGGGTATTTATAGCCCCCAACGTTGGGCCAAGGTCCCCATACTGGGCTAAGCAAGCAGGCCTAAAATGGAGACTGCCAGGTCCTACGTGCGTAGTGGGGGCCAGCACGTGATCCCCAACATGGATGGACTCCTCCAAATTATCATGAGGAAATGAATGCGGTCTTTTCGGGGTCAAGAGGACTCTGGGACATTCATAGGTGTTGAGGGACAGCCCTACGAGGAGGATGCTCGCGAGGTCTTTCTGATCATCGTTGGTCCTCCTCTCAAGTCGTGAGGTTGTCCCCAGAGGACATATCCTGGTCATAGAGAATAGTGGATGATACACGCGAGGAACTCCTGAGCATCATTGTCCCTCCTTGCCATTCATGGGTGTATCCCCGTAGGACAAAGCCTGGTCGACCAAAATAGTGGAATCACTACTCGACATGGTCAAGGGAAGACTCTTTCCTGTTGGTCTTCTCATGCAGCATAGTTGGATTGGGCCTTGTCTGATGTTTGGTCCAACTGCAGACCCGGTCTAGAACAGAAGCCCCCTAAGTCTTTTCTCCTGACAAAAAGGAGTTATGACTTAAGACCAACTTCCCTGAATGGTGAGCATAGTTTAGCCAGGGGTTTCCACCACGTCGAGGGACGGGGTCATTTTTTTATGTGTGGTCATTCGAGCAGAGATTGGAATTTTTTCTTGGAAAACATTTCAGTTGCTCCTCGACTCGCGGGGAAATGGAGTTCGGAGGATGTCTACCTCGTAAGCTACGTGGAATAGTTTTTGGTTGCGACTATTTGAATAGAGATTGGAGTTCATGCACAGAGAAAGTTTATTTGCTCCTCGACTCATGGGGAGACGAAAGTTCGCAGGACGTAGCCACGTGGTGTAGGTTTTGGAATAGAATTATGGCCTAGGTTGTAGGGGTCATTATGACCTTGAGCGCGTAGGTGGCAAGGAGATGGGAGGTTAACGCGCTGTTCGACGTGACACTTCATCTTTCGTGTCGGCCATATAAATAGTGCCTAAGGGTTCATTTTCAACATTTCTAACTCTCGCTCTCTCCTTTCTCCCTATCGTCCTTAGTTTCCATCGTCTTCTATCTTCTTCTCCAACCGCAAGCGTTGTCATAACTTCCTCCGTAGACTCCCCACCAACTTTAATCAAGTAAGTGTTTTCCAGTAATTATTGTCATTTACAGTTGGATTTTTTTGATAAATCATGACGAATTTCACTACCTGGGGGATTTTTGCTCGGGATATTCACACCTCTCTTCTTGATATTCACGAAATGGCTTATGAAATTCATCTGCTCCCTACAAAACTCATGAAATTACTCGGGGAATTCATCCCATCACCGTGGAACTCATGAAACTATTCAGGAAATTTATTGTATCCTCGTCACCTTCATGAGGTTGCTCAAGGGGTATGTACTTTCCTTGTGGAATTCACAAGTGTCTTTGCTTTTACTGAATGAGGGTTTGTCGACCTTGTTTGGTCGTAGCAACCCCCTTTCACTTGTATTACGGTAGAAGGATGTATTTGATTTAGCTATCAAATTCACTGATTTCATCTGTTTTACAGGTGAAATGGCTGAACCAAATGAGTCATCCGAGCAGGTCGAGGTAGAAGAAATAAGTGGAGCCGACAAGGGCGTCTAATTGGTCGACACTGTTACTGATCCTTCATTATCATGGGTCGGGCCAAAACCCCAAGGGATAACCTCGGTCTTTAGCTATACGAGGAGGGAAGCATACACCATCGTCGAGTATGGTGGCGACCACTAGGGTTTCCAACAGAATTTCACGATCCTGCGGCCAATACCTATGGCTAGAATATGCTCGTCTTTCAAAGAATATTTCTTCCCCATGTATGAGATCATCTTCAGGGATCTGGGGCTTCATCTGCCCTTCGGTGACTTTCAGATGGGTGTCTTCAATCATTTGTTCTTGGTGCCCTCCCAACTACATCCCAATGTGATTGCTTTTATACGAGCTTTCAAGATTGCTTGTCGATACTTGAGGATCAGGGTGATGATTCGCTTGTTCTCCAGAGTTTTTCATCTTTAACGACAATCTAGGGGAGGAAAACACAGTTGGGTTTCTTTCAAACAGTTGAAGAGGCTGTTTCGGATGTACATGGACTATGTCTGTGATTTTAAAGACAAGTGGTATGTCGTGTAGCCTTCGTCTTAAGAGGCAGTGGATGCGGTGTTCGACCCAGTTTCTCTCGTAGATGAGGACGGGGAAGTGTGTTATGACGAGGATGGGGAAGAAGAAATTTGGAGGCTCTCAAAGTTCCCTATTCATTGGTGTCAAGGTCACTACAACCACGGCCCTGACCATTACCATACTCTTGTTAGCAGTATGAGCATTGAGGATGAAGGAGCCTTCGGTATCCTCAACAGATTCATCGATGGTTTCTTCCCCTCGAGGTGGGTGACGAGGAAAGGAGATGATGTTCTTGATGAACACGGAGAACCTATGTTCGAGGCCCGCCCGATCAACACTAAGGCGCTTGTTCAGTGTTGTACCTACGGGGAAGTCATGGCTCTTCAGGGTCTCTGTCCGTGTAACTCTATTGCATCATGTCTTTAACTTATTTTGGGTATGTCCCTCTAACAAGGCTGAATCGAGCATGTTGTTTTTTGTTTTTGTAGGTAACATGGACGAGCGTCGCGAACGTCTCCTGAAGTTGACCCAAGAGAAAAAAAACAACAAAAGGTTAGTGAAGCCTAACCAGCCCACATGCCTTGGTCCTATTACCGAGCTGGCCAGGGACGGGTCAAACGGCTCATCAGGTCCTCGCGATGTCGTACAGCATGCGGATGCGTCGGGAAAGAAGAGGATTCGCCGTGAAGGCGGGCCTGCGGATTTGATTGACAAGGGGTCATCTGCTCGGGCCTTTACCCTTCCTCCTTGCTTTGTCTAGAAGGACTTCTTCGAAGGATTTCCCTTGGCTGTGTCTGATGGTGAATATGATGTCATTAGGCGCTTTGATGAGGAAGGTAGGAGGTAACATCTGGCCTCGGGCATGGTCGTTCTGATGAAGGTCGTGGAGATGGTTATCGTCCGCGCAGGTGAGGGTGCCATCTCTTCTTCCCTGGTGAGAAAAATGGAGTCGGAGAAGGCGGCTCTCCAGGAAAAGGAGCATAATTTGAAAGTTTCCCTTGGACGAAGTGAGGAAAAGTTCTGGGGGCAAGCTGATGAGTTGCAAGAGAGAAAAAGTTTCCCTTGCAAGAGAAAAGTTCCTTGCTGCTCGAGAGGGAACGCCTAGAGAAGGGGGTCACTGACTTAAAGGCTACCATGCTTCCCGCGGAAGACGATCTTGAGGGGGTCTCCAACTTAAAGACTCGTGTGGAATTGGTTGCTCAAATTGAGGTCCTCGAG
Source organism: Vicia faba (assembly GCA_948472305.1). Lineage (NCBI taxonomy): Eukaryota > Viridiplantae > Streptophyta > Magnoliopsida > Fabales > Fabaceae > Vicia > Vicia faba. The sequence goes on from OX451736.1 coordinate 1,181,661,949, forward strand.
TCAGACTGTGTGGACGCTCTGACCGACGGTTTTGAGACCGTGATGGTTCAGTTGTCCGTGCTAAATGTAGAGCTTAACACTAAAGGTGTCAGAGTTTTGCCTCAGGTAGTTAATGGTAAGGTGGTCCCTCCTCCTGATTCTCCCGAGATATTGATTAAAGTGGGTACCCTACAGAGCGACTAGTAATTTCTTGATTACTTAGTTGTTTATATTTGGGGCATGTGTGCCCGTAATTTGTAATTTGTTTGTATCGAGGCCTGCCTGCCCATATTCTTATAATATTTAGACAACGTCGGCCTTCGTGGTCGGTATTTATAAATGATTTTACTTTGCCTTTATATTATATTTGTTAAATATTTGCTCGTCGTTATGCTTGACTTGTTTATTTTGTGAAATGTGGAATTTCCATAAGTGGAGATTTGTGCTCGACCTTAGTTTTGGTCGAAACATGTTGGGATGTGTCTAGGAGGCGAAGTAGGAGTTTGAGGAGACAAGATCAAGATCACGATGGGGGTCTTCACTTTGTGGCGTGAACTTCCCATCGCGATCTGGGTGTTCTGCCTGTTGGGTACTTCGACAATGGAGCTCAATCGAGGTGTTCCTGTCGAGCTAAGGTTCTGCTCGGAAAATGAGCAATAAACCCGCCTTTCATAAATGGTTGGAGGCTTTTGTAGTACCTCAACATGCCTCCATGGTCGAGCGCGCCCTGTCGTTTGTCGGAGAGGTCACATCAACAACTAGGCCCCAATGTTTCCCAGGGACCTAACTGAAATATTTTTTAGCTTTGTAGCGTTCCATGGTCGAGGTAATGGTTCTCCACTTAGGTGTTTATGGTAGTATGCCCCAATGCCCGTTGCTCCGCAGATGCGACACGATCCTTCCCAATTGGCGGCCATCTTTCCTTCACAGGAATCTTTCTGATTTCTTTGCGAGACTAGGTTGCCGACTTGGAATTCGCATTTTATGACTTTGGTGTCATGACGCAGGGCTATCTGTTGTTTTAGTGTGGCTTCATGAAGAGTTTCTCCTGATTGTATTTCTTCGACCAGGTCGAGCTCTTCCCTTAGGGCCTCATTATTTAGTTCCTTGTCTAAATGGACTTCAATTCGCCTAGATGGCTCCATGATTTCCATGGGGATTACAACTTCAGCGCCATAGGTTAGACGAAATGGGGTTTCGTTGGTCATCGAGTGTGGTTTTGTTTGGTAGGCCCATAGGATGTTGTGAAGCTCTTCGACCCAAACCTTTTTGGCTTCTCCCAACCTGCACTTCCATCCTCGCAAGATGACTCTATTTGCAGCTTCGGATTTCCCATTAGTTTGAGCGTGCTTGACGGACGTGAAGTGTTGTTTGGTGCTGAGCTTCGCGATGAACTCTTGGAAACCATGATCAGTGAACTTAGTACCATTGTTGGTGACGAGCGCTTGCGGTATGTCGAACCGGGAAGCATGCTTCATTTGTAGAAACAGAGGATGTTATTGGATGTGATTCTGGACAGGGCTTCGGCCTCTAACCAAGTCGTGAAATAGTCGACGGCCACGATCAGGAATTTATGTTGACACGAATACACGAATGGTTCGAGGATGTCCATCCCCTACCAGGCGAATGGCCACAGGGATGACGGTGTTTTAAGTTCGTGTGGGGGCGCGAGGTGCATGTCTGCATGTCTCTGATATTTGTCGCATTTTTGACGTGTTCCTTCATATCTTGCTGCATGATGGGCCAATAATAGCCTGCTCGCAACACCTTTCTTGCTAGAGATTATTCTCCCAAGTGTTGGGCATTAATTACCTCATGGATTTCCCGTAATATCAAATTGATTTTGGATTCCTCGACGCATTTCAGGAGTGGGATGGATAATCCTCGCGGATAGAGTTTGTGCTTGATCACCATGTAAGAGCAGGCTCTTCGTTTGGTTGCATTTGCCTCTTTTTGGTCAACGGGAAATTCTCCCTTCGTGAGAAAGTTAAATACCGGGGTCATCCAACATAAATTGTCCCCGATGGCATTCACCTTGGGCAGTTGTTTACCGTGGTTTTTGGTAAACAACCGCTAATCTCCAAAAAGGAAATTTCTTTTTGGTTTACTCACGGGATCGATCAGATTAATCCCAGAACATATGCTAATTTTTATGTAAGACGGATAATCAGGAAGAACGCACGTTCGACCCAGAGAAAAGTTGTTTGAGATTTTGGAAAAGTAGACAGAAATGTAGAAATGCAGGTAAAGATGCAAGAAAGATAACTTTGCAAGATAAGATTAAAGCAATGTAAAATACTTTCATAAATAAAAAGAAAAGGTGTTTCCAACGTACATTTCTCAGTTTTATCCTTTCTCACACGACGGTTACTTGGACAATATTTGAGTGACTAGTACAATAGGTTGAACACACTTAAAAAATACACAGGTTTCCTAATTTATACTAAAAACTAAGTAACCGCGAAGGGATGATTCTGGGATAAGATGAAGACAAGTGTCTTCTACATGTCCCTCGACCTATGGCTTCCAGCCACGTCGCTTCTTCTTAGCCGCTGGCGAAACTGCCTTTCCCTCCAATAATTCAAAATTCAAATATCCCTCGTATCATGTGTCAAAGCGAGGATATTTTCTCTCAGTCGAAGGACATAAGTCCTCTTCAGTCGAAAAGACCTGAAAGTGAGCCCTGGTCGAAGGCTCAATTATAACTTAGATATTTTTCCTAAGTTATTTAATATGTTGAACATTCTTCTTGGCTTGGTTTATTCCAGTTTTTTGGTCTAAAAGACCAAATATAGTAGGTGTCGAATTCGGGAGCCAACAAATTGCTCCCCAAGAATGTCTATTTCGACGCTCAAAGAAATAGCCATTCTTTGATCTTTCCATTAGACACCTGTCTTTCTAGTTGTTCACAAAGTCCTGATGTGCACTTTTTGTCTTCCAACAGCTGTTACTCTTGGAAAAAACCATCATTACTCTTTCTCCAAGATGTCTTTTCTAACAGCCGTTACCACGCTGCCATGATATCCATATTCCTAGAACCTAGGCAAGCATGTCAAAATGTTTCCCATTGTCTGCACGGTAACGACTTCATACTTCGCCATGTGCCCCACTATCTGCAAAATATTAAATGGCCTTGACGAGACATATCCCTTTCTGAAGACTATAAATACTTCTGAGCCTTTTCATTTGGAACTTTCACTACTTCAAGCATTTCCAAATCTCTTGCTTTTAAACACTTTGTAATGTCAACTTCGTTTTCTCCAAATCTGCAACAATGGCTTTTCTTTCCAATGCACCAAACAATCCTCAACCTAAAAACGCTGATGATATCCAAAACCCACCAGAGGTCTTTTCTACTAACCCTTCAACTTCCTTGATTGATCGGTACATTGCTGAACCCATGACGAGGGAGTGGCGAGAAGCATATGATTCTCAGCTCCTCATTCCCATTAGGTACAATGGAGACATGTATGCCATGTATGGTCCTTTGTCTTTGTGCGTCGAGAATCCCTTGAAGAATCGCGCCTTCTTCCCTACTCACCCAAGGCTCAGACCCATAGGTTGCGCGAAGAAGCCTAGGGATGACCCTGAAGACGCTACTCCGGCCAATCAGCAGCACGCTCAAACTATGGAGGATATTAACCTCCAATTTATGAACAAAGGGAACAAGATCTTTCGATCATGCCCTAACCTCTCCTCAGAGTATTCAGATTGGCTGAATAAGATGGAGAAGGCGCAAACCTCTGTCTGGAAGGAAATGGGAATTTATGATTTGGTGATGCTGTCGAAGACAGGATTGTCCTATTGTCCCCTCATGCTGGTATCTTCGCTGTACTTCTGGGACAACACACATTTTACCTTTCATCTTCCCTGTGGGATGATGAACCCCACTCTATTCTACATAGCTGCAACCGCCGGTCTTTGACCGACTGGCGATTTCTTCGATCCTGAGGATTTGTCTGAGGATTTTATTGGGTTTGCAGCTACAAAACCAACCTACACCACCTTTATCAACCATTTCCACGATAAAGCCTCTAGTATTGTGTTGGAGGTGGAGCATATAGCCTTTTTGGCTATGTGGTTGTCTCGTTTCGTTTTTTGCACTAAGTCACTTCAGGTGACTAAGAAGATGCTCACACTTGCGACGCAGCTTCACCATGGTTATCCCCTTTGTTTGGCCGAATTAATTTTGGCCAATCTATATGAGTTTATCAGTAATGGTGTGACTCAACTCAAGGTTATAGGGGACAGGGGGAGCCTGCTGCTATCTGGCCCTTTTTGGCTTCTCCAACTTTGGCTCAATGCCACCTTTGAATCTTTTCTTCCTCAGAAGAATAATATTAATGAAGAGGCCCCAGAAATCCTCAACAAGAGGGTCGAAGGCACCAGGCTTGCACTACTGACTCCTACAGATGAAGGAAAACAATTTCAGAAGGCTTTCACAAGCTTCATGATGATGTTTACAGAGAGAAAACGCTTTGTTTCGACCATGGCTCCTTTTTCCAGTCGAAAAGTTGGTCCATAATGGTTCACCAGACCATTTCCTTCGACTGAGGAGGAACACTTGACTGATGAATACGTGGGCATGTGGGAATCATTTATTCGCCCTAGAATCATGCCATTGAGATTCAAGAGCTCCAAAAATCAATTAAGCTTGACCCCTTATCAACTAAACCTTGTCTCTCGACAATTTGGTATTGTTCAGTCACTTCCCTCACCCATTTATCCTCGAGAGAAGCTGCTATTATTTTACAATGCAGACTACTCAGAAGATGCTGCTACCAAGCATATTGGTAGGTACACCGGTCGAACTATACTGACCTTGCTCGACTTTAACCTCAATTTTTTGAGTTCTGTTAATTTTGAGTGGTGGTGGCAACAATATTATGATGAAGAGTTATTCGATGAGAAGGACTTCGCCCACCACCTTTGTGAAGCGTTTAAGATGGTTCTCGATAAGATCAAGAAAGGTATTACTTATTTTCTTTCTCTTCGCTTCAGATTTGTCATTCGACGCTCGATTAACTTTAGTTTTCTTGTATTTTGTTTAGCTGTCAAGAGAACCACTTAGAAGAAGGTTGCTGAGAGCACAAAAGGGGGAGATTCTACTATCAACCCCTCTCCCAAGGTATTCACTTTCTTCCATGCCCTTATTTTCTATGATTGTATGACATGGGTACTGATTCCTTTGACTTGTCTTTCTAGGTATTCAGAAAACTACCCCCAAAAAACGGAAGGTCCAGGAGATCCAAATCTCTACCGACGAAGAAGAGGAGTCTCCTCCTGTTCCTCTGCAGAGACGAAGGTTAAAGAAACAAGTTCCTACCGTTGAATCTTGTCCCAAAATTAGGATTAAGACTACAGCTGCGAGGCCTCCTCCTATAGTTATCAAAGATCCTACTGAACAGGAAGTAATTGCCAGGCTAAACAACCCTAGCGAGAGTGATAACTCCAGTCCCGGTGCTGAAATCTCGGTCCAAGTATTTGCTTCGACAGACCATCCCTTACTTTTCGAACTCCCCTTTATGATAATCCTAAAAGAAATCAACTTTCTTTATTTTCAAGGACACTGCTGGCACTTCCAAACGAGTCCCTACTCCTGTCGAAGGCTCTGTCACCCTCTTGAATAGTGAAGGAGAGCCTACTTATAGGCCTTCTTCAGTGAAAGGCTCTTTCATGAGTTCAGCTGATGAAGTGAATCAAACTTCCGAACCTCAACACGAAACCGTAGAAGAAGTTAATGAAGAAGAACATGTAGTAAATCACGAAGAGACTAGGGCTCTATTGGCTGACGTTCAAGAAAATGAAGAGGAAAGGATCCCTGATGCTGAGACTGTGATAGTGAGGGAGAATGAAGGGATCCCAAAAGCTGATGGAGAAGAAGGTTCTGCTGAAGGAAACCAAAATCCTACAGGCACTGAGGCAATTCCAAAGCAGGTGGCCAACGTGGTTGTTGCTGCCAACAAAAGTGTCCCTTCGACGGGATCTAGAACTACGGAGGATTTGGCCTTGCTGAAATAGCAAAATCCTTTAGGCTATCTGACTGCAGTTCTAGAAGGCCGAGAAAGTTCCTCTGATCATAGTGCCTCAACTGCATCTAGAAGATCGACTTAGACCTCTCCTCTCGACGAGGCTCTTCAGAAAGTTAAAGCACAAATCTTCAAAAGAGATTTGATGTTAACCTTGGAGGGGGAACCAACGGCTCCTTCTTTTCTGAAGACTACCCTGAGGGTTGTCGATCTCCTCGTTGCTTCTCCAGACGTGGCCAGCGTTATCTTGGACTTAATCTACATTATTGACCAAGTATCAGCGGATTATAACCGTTAAAGGACTCTTAATCGTGAGATTGAAGAAGCCAATTGTCAAGTGGCTGCTGCCTGGCATGCTGCTACTGAATCAACTTCTAAGGTAAAGGACTTGTCGAAGGCCCAGGAGGCTAGACAAAAAGAGGTCGAAGAAATAGGTCGAGACAATGCTTAACTTAGGGTGCAGATTGCAGAGTTGGAAGCTAAAATTGCTGCCAACGACAAAAAGAAGGAGGAACTCCTTGCTATCAACACTGAATTAGAGAGTCAAGAGGAACTGACTGAAGGGTTAAGGCACTCTGATCGAGCCCAATCTCTTGATGCTAAGCTCGAGACCCTACATTAATCGAAGGCTCTATGTGATTGACGCCTAGAATTACAAAGAATTAAGTATCTTCAGATTAAGGCCAATCTCCCCTTTTGAATCCTGTTTCTTTCATTTATGTAATCACTTGTTGTAATGATTTCAAAGCCATTTGGGCTATTTTAATGAAAATTTAAGTTTCCATTTTGGCATTTTCTATTCAACAGTGACTATATATTACTTATTTTTACCTCTTGAAGCATAGGTCTATACGCTTTCAGGTATTTACCATTCACCTTCAAAAGTCTTTGATCTTCGCTTAACTCTTCAATCTCATAGGCTCCACCAGAGAAAGCCTGGACAATCCTGAAAGGTCCTTCCCACTTAGGAGAACATTTTCCCAAATTTCTATCTTTTCGATCCATCGGAAGAATTACTTTCCAAACTAGATCCTCAGGCTGAAATGTCTTAGATTTCACTATGCGATTATATGATTTCTCCACTCGCTTCTTTTGAGTCTTAGAAGATCCAGAGCTTTCAACCGTTATTCGTCTAAGTCAACAAGTTCATCTAACATCATATTCCAATATACCTCAGAAGGGATGTCATGATGTATCTGAATTCTTGTTGCCTGCAGGTGGATTTCCACTGGCAACACTGCATCATGACCATAGGTTAGGCGAAATGGTGTTGTTCCCGTGGCTTCTTTCGGACAAGTTCGACATGCCCATAGAACTTGATCTAGCGTCTTGTGCCAGTTTCTGGGTTTCTTTCCCATGTGTTTCTTTATTAAACTGATCACTACTTTATTCGCTGCTTCGACCTGGCCATTAGCTTGTGCATAATAAGGTGTAGATGCTAATAGTTTAAACCCCATTTCCGCAGTAAAGTATTGCATCTTTCGACCAGTAAAGACTGACCCTTGGTCTGTAGTTATTGTTTCGGGAATTCTAAATCTATACATGATGTACTTTTGAATGAATTCAATGACATTCTCTTGGTCTACATTGACTAAAGGGATTGCTTCAATCCACTTAGTAAAATAATCAATGCCCACCAATATATATTTCTGGCTTTTGGAAGATGCTGGTCGAATTTCTCCAATAAGATCCAAAGCCCATCCTCTAAAAGGCCAAGGTTTCACAATCGAGTGAAGTTCGCTTGCTGGCACATGTTGAATACCTGTATGTTTTTGACATTCTTGGCATCCTTTTGAAAACTCAACACAATCTTTTAACATAGTGGTCCAATATAATCCTTGTCGAAACAATAACCATTTCATCTTTTGGCCTACTTGGTGTGCTCCACATGCCCCAACGTGTGTGGTGGAAAGAGCTATGTATGCTTCTGTTTCACTTAGGCATTTCAGGAGCACACCTTCAGGTGTTTTCTTGAATAATTCATTTCCTATCAACACATAACACATTGCTCTATACTTTATTTTTCATTTTTTCAAAGTCGTTGGATTTTGTAAATAATCCACTACAAGCTTTCTCCAATCTTGTTCTGTTAGATTGTCTATGAACGAAATTTCAAAATTTTCTTGGTCAGTGCATCCCAATGTTGTGGTCCTTAAATCCAATGGAGATAACTTAGTGGAAGTTACTCTCCTTCTAACTTTGATTTCTTGTTGTAGCCTGTCTTTTGACACCTTATACCCGGAGGCAATCTGTGCTAAGTCGTTAGCTACCTTATTTTCCAATCTGGGTATATGTCGAATGTTAACTACTTCGAAGTTCTTCAACAACCGCCTGGATATTACGAAATACATGATAAGATTTTCTTTTATGCATTTGTATTCTTTCGTAATTTGTTTTAGGACTAACTCTGAGTCTCCCATTATTTCTACCTGAGTTACCCCCAATTCCAACAGGATTTCAAGGCATGCGATTAACACTTCGTATTCAGTCTCATTATTAGAGCAATCCCCATCAATCTTGTACTTAAATGTTGTTGGAATTTTTTTTGGATAAATAATAAGGACTCCGACTCCAGTTCCATCTTTATAACTAGAACCATCAAAGTATAGTTTCCAAGGTTCGATCTCCAAATAATTCAGTGATCCCTCTTATATAAAATGGTCGACTATAAAGTCTGCTACCACTTGACCTTTCATAGCCTTGAGAGGCACAAAGGTTAATGAGTACTCAGTTAATGCGAGTGCCCATTTGCCAATTCGACTGTGCAAAATGGGTTTCGACAACATATATTTGAAAACATCAAAATGAGACGAAACATAAACATTAATTGGCTTTATATATTGCTTAAGTTTTGTACATGAAAAATATAGACATAAACATAGTTTTTCAACTTCGTTATATCTAGTTTTTGCATCATTTAAAACTCTAATGAGGTAGTATATGGGCCTTTCGACACCATGCTCATCCTCTTGAGCCAGCATGCTCCCTAAAGTTTTATCAGACGCAGCTATGTACAGTCTCATGTTTCTACTTCGACAAGGAGGCACCAAAATAGGTGGTTTGGTGAGGTACTCTTTGATTTTGTTGAAGGCTTCTTGATGTTATTGCCTCCATTCAAATCCTCCTTTATTGAGTCGAAGTAGTGGCGAAAAGGCTTGCATTTTCCCACTGAGATTGGATATAAATCTCCTCAGGAAATTTATCTTCCCAAGTAAGGATTGCAATTCCTTTTTGTTAGTTGGCGTTTTAGCTTGCAGGATAGCTTTGGTTTTGTTTTGGTTTATCTCAATGCCCTTTTTATGGACCACAAAACCTAAGAAATCTCCCGCTTTGACACCAAGAGCACATTTTAGGGGATTCATCTCCAGGCTGTAGCGTCTCATCCTCTCGAAGGATTGTCGAAGATGATCCATGTGAGTCTTCCCTGAAACAGATTTGACAAAAATATCATCAATATAAATCTGCATGAAAGTGTCAATAAAATCATGGAAGATCGAATTCATGGCTCTCTGGTACGTTGCCTCTGCATTCTTTAGGCCAAAGGGCATCACTACCCATTCATAAGTGCCTAAGGCCCTAGGGAAATGGAATTCCTTTTTCGACACATCTTCTACAGCAATAAAGATTTGATTATATCCAGAGTAGCCATCAAGCATACTCATGTACTCAAAACCAGCGGTAGAATCCACTAGCATTTCTGCCACTGGCATTGGATATTCATCTTTGGGTGTTGCAGCATTCAGATCTCTGAAATCGATGTACACCCTCAAGGTACCATTTTTCTTTATAACAGGCACAATATTTGCAATCCATTCGACGTACCTAGTCGTTCGGATGAACTTGCATCTCAGAAGCCTTTCGACTTTCGTTTTGATTTTTGATAAAATTTCTGGTGCAAACCTTCTTAGAGTCTGCTTAACGGGCTTCTTTCCAGGCTTTATTGGAAACTGCAGTTCTACCGAACTTCTGTCGAGACCAGGAATCTCATCATAATCCCATGCAAAGCAATCTTTGAACTCTTTTAGTAATTGGATCATTTCGACCTTTAGTCCTGGATCCATTTTTGTGCTAATGTACGTTGGCTTTTTTACAGGACCTTCGCCTAGATTTACCTCTTCTAGAGGATCTTGCGCTAACATTTTAACATAGTTCTCCAGCGGGTCCTTTTCGAAACCCAGAGGTTCATCGTCATAGATGGCGTCTAACCTCTGATCTCAAAGGTCTTTCGTTCCTAAGTCGGAAGGCTCTGGGTCGAAATCTTTCCCAGGTCCTGTCTTAGAAAGGACTTATTCATTGGCTTCGAAAGCCATATACTTAACTTCAGTCTCCAAGGCCGCTATCATTCTACTTTCGGCCATATACGCCAAAATCTTTTACAGAGTTTGTGACTCAGTCATCATCACGAAACTCACTTCCCCAGCCTGTTGGCCGTATATCATCAACTCCTCCAAATTCGATGTTGGATAAGTCTTCTCTATCCCACTGAAAGCCGTAGTCGGAGTGTAGGTATAAGGAGAAGAAGGCGTTAGGAGTTGGGGTTAAATCAAACTCAGGTGGATTACATGGCCCTATATGAGCCAAATTTCTGTCGAAACTATTCTTTCCGACACTGTTGATTTCACCTAAGTAATAACTCTGATCTGCTTCAATGTTTTCCACAATACCGTCGGGGTGCCATATTGTGACCCTTTGGTGCATCGAAGATGGCACTGCTCCGATGCCATGTATCTACTCTCGACCTAAGAGCAGATTGTAGTTTGGTTTTGCTGAAATCACCATGAACATGGTGGGTCGGAGGATTGATCCCACTTTGAGGTCTAGTTGTATGACACCCATTGTGGTGCCAATGCCCCCTTCATAGTTGGACAAGACCATGTTAAGTGGCTTTATGTCAGCATCTCCCTTTCCTAGCTTTTCTAGCATGAATTATGGGATGATATTGATGGTCTCCCCATAATCAACCAGAATTTTATTTATAGTTATCTCCCCTATCTTTTCTCTAATGAACAGGGGTTTCAGATGATTCTTCATTGCCTCTGTTGGTGGCTCGAAAAATGTGTTATGTTCTTCTACGCAACCATTGTTCATTACATAGTAACATACTGGCTTGTGTCTAGCCATTTCTTGTTTAACCATTAGGTCAGTTTCTTCAACTTTGACCTGCCGGTTGTATTCTTTAGGTAACACTGATATGACATTTACCATGATGTCTAAACTGTCACCAGAATCGGAGTTGTCTTCATCATTCGAACCACATTCCTCCGTCCAAGGCATATGATTTCTATCTAGAGGCTTCCTTTGTTTCCTTTGCACATTGTTGCTAATCTCTGGATGAGGTCCAGCTGCCTCTTTTTCGGCCTTTCGCCGTCTTTGGAATCTTCTCCATTGAGAACGAGACATAGGATTTTTTCCTTTATAATTGCTCGATATATGGGTCATTTTATTCGACACAGAAGCATGGTACTCCTTTCTGTAATCTAAAGAAGAACCTCTTGGCACATCGAATGCCTGCCATCTCTCTTCATTTGGCCTCTTTCTTCCCGTGGTGTTTAGCCAAGTATCTGTAGGTACATTAGTTGGAGGCCGAAAAGTTGGTGGCCTCCTTACCTGACTCATGGGTCCTTGTTGATGCCCTCTTTTGGGGTCGAATCTGACTTCTGAACCCATTTTTTGTTGGGCATTGGTGCCATTTTTTGCTTTCACAATCCGCATAGCTTGTATGTGTTATGCGGCTTTCTTGTCGAAAATAGAGCTACATCTAGGGCATATCATTACTTCCGATTTCTTCTTCTGGCACCTATGCAGAAAATCTTCCAGATCTTCATTCTCCTTTGGAAATGACGTTTTATTTACTTCTTCTTGTCGAATGGCTTCCTCTGAGGCTTTGGCGCCAGAGACTTCAACCATGTTGACCTGCATATTGCTTTTGGAAACAAGGTTCATTTTCTGCATTTTGGCCTCTAGATTCTCTATCGAACCTTTTACAGCAGCCAAATAAGAACCTGTGGTAGTTCTTTTGCTGGAGCTCTCAGCAACTCCTTTGCTTTTGTGTGGGTCTTCAGTAACCCATTTGTTCAATTTCAGGCTTTCAGCAACCTTCTTGTTTGACCCTTGGGCAACTTCCTTTTTCAAATTTAGACCTTCAGTGGCCTTTCTCACCCCTTCAATAGTTTTTCTGGAGATGTTTCTAGTAAAACTTCCAAAGATGGGTTTAGTGATGAAATCTTCAGAAACTTCCACCATGTGAATACCAACTTGTTTAGCATAATGTGCCTCCATCTGCAGTGGGTTTGTGTCGATTTTCATTGCTGGCTTATCAGCAAATTTCAGCCTTCCTTCCTTTAGTGCTTGTTGAACGAGATCCCTGAAAAGGAAACATTATGAGGTTTTATGTCCCAAAAAATTATGGTATTTACAAAAACCTCTTTTCTTTCTCTGTTCTAAAGGAGGAAATTTTGCCCCTGGGGGCACTATCATCTGGCCATCTTTAACTAATAGATCAAATATTTCGTCACATTTGGATATATATATATAAACTATAAGTTTTCTTAGGAAATTTGTCGCTGTTTTTCTCAGGCTCTACGGGATTTTTCCCATTTGATGGCACTAGCAATTTACAAGAATATGGTGGTCCCTGTTTTAATTATGCTAAATCTATTTCGCCTTCTTCGACATCTATAGGATCATTAGATATCTCTGGATCGTTATCATCCATTTCGACATAGGCTACCCTTTCTCGTCGATGAGTTTTGGCAGCTTTAGCTTTCTCAGCTTTAAGGCGTTCTACTTTTCGAACTCTGTCAGTCAGTTGGGCCATATCTCTTAGGTATTGTGTATCTAACTTTTTCCTGATCGAATAATCCAGGCCCCCCACTGCTATTTCGACCAATTCATGCTCAGGCACTTAGGTAAAGCATCTAGCTTTGAGTAATCGAAACCTATTTAAATATTCATCAATTGGCTCTGTAAACCTTCTCTTCACACTAGCCAATTCTTTTAGACTTATCTTGGTTTGGCCCATGTAGAATTGTTCATGGAACAATCTTTCCAATTGGTTCCAGTTGTGGATCGAATTGGCTGGAAGGATGGTGAACCAAGTGAAAGCATTCTTTGTCAGGGAACTTGGAAAATATTTGATTCTAAGGTTTTTGTTGTTTGCTATTTCCCCGGCCTCTATCAAATATTTAGCCACATGTTCGACAGTGGACTCTGTCGTATCCCCTGAAAATTTAGTAAACTTTGGAACCTTTCCCCTAGGTGGTAAGTCTGTTTGTAGAATATATTCTGACAATGGGGATGTGAAGTTTGGTCTGTGAAAACCAACGTTCATCCCGTTTTGAATCATAATCCTTTCGATCATGGCAGTTAGATTATTGTCCGTCCCATAGTTTTGGTGTCGAACTTGCTGTATTAATTCGTCAGCGTTTTGGTTTCTATTAGCCATAATAACTCTTTGATCGATTTCTCTAGGGTTTCATGGTATTTTAACCCTTAGTTGTTCTATTTCTGCTCTAGGAATCTGGGGGATTGGATTAACGGTCAAATCCTCTTCCATGATTACCCCTTGATTTGCTCTTATTGGTATTCTCTGGGGTTGTCGAACAACTTGGGGTACCCCAAAGAATTCGGCCATGCGCGTCATTTGTGTTGTCATCTATTGATTCGACTGTGTAGCAATTTGAATGAGGGGGTTTAGCATTGTACTTAGAGTTTGTGCTAACATTTGTACCATGTCATGATTACTTTCGTTGATCTGTTGCCTCAAAATTGTTGTCGAAACATTTGTGAGGCTAGGTATTGTATGAGATGGCCCTCCTAAGAATTGGTTTCTACTGGCTCCAGACCCCTGTAATGGCGATGTTGTATTCACCAAAGGTTTTGAAAAAGTTGAAGCAGCATTCATAAGGCTATCCATTTCAGTAGTTGGCATGCCATATGGCTGCTCTCGACCCATCCAGGTTGTCGAAAATCCTGGGGGCACAAATGATCGAGATCCTAGGTTTACCCTTGGTGGATGCTTTCCTAATGGACCTCTTGGACCTACATACAAAAGTAAGGGTCCAGTTTGATTTGTGGTTAGCGTCGGTATTGATCCAACGGAAGTTGGGATATTCCCTTCGACAGCAGTAGTAACCACTGTTCTAGTAACTGGTGGAGGTATTTCTCCATGATTTGGCTCATTAGCCATACTACTCTCGCTATTTTTCTTCCTAACAGTATACTCGTTGGTTACTTTACCACTTCTTAATAAAATGCAACGTTATAACTGTACAGGAAAAACACAATAACATAAACAAGATTTTCAACAAAAATTAGCAAGGTCCCACTGGGCGTGCCAATTTGTTTACTGTGGTTTTTGGTAAACAACCGCTGATCTCCAAAAAGGAAAGTTCTTTTTTGTTTACTCACGGGATCGATCAGATTAATCTCAGAACATATGCTAATTTTTATGTAAGACAGATAATCAGGAAGAACGCACGTTCGACCCAGAGAAAAGATGTTTGAGATTTTGGAAAAGTAGACAGAAATGTAGAAATGCAGGTAAAGATGCAAGAAAGATAACTTTGCAAGATAAGATTAAAGCAATGTAAAAGACTTTCATAAATAAAAAGAAAAGGTGTTTCCAACGTACATTTCTCAGTTTTATCCTCTCTCACACATCGGTTACTTGGACAATATTTGAGTGACTAGTACAATAAGTTGAACACACTTAAAAAATACACAGGTTTCCTAATTTATACTAAAAACTAAGTAACCGCCGAGGGATGATTCTGCGCTAAGATGAAGACAAGTGTCTTCTACATGTCCCTCGACCTATGGCTTTCAGCCACGTTGCTTCTTCTTAGCCGCTGGCGAAACTGCCTTTCCCTCCAATAATTCAAAATTCAAATATCCCTCGTATCATGTGTCAAAGCGAGGATATTTTCTCTCAGTCGAAGGACATAAGTCCTCTTCATTCGAAAAGACCTGAAAGTGAGCCCTGGTCGAAGGCTCAAATATAACTTAGATCTTTTTCCTAAGTTATTTCATACGTCGAACATTCTTCTTGGTTTGGTTTATTCCAGTTTTATGGTCTAAAAGACCAAATATAGTAGGTGTCGAATTCTGGATCCAACAACAGTACATTAGGTTTTTGGATGCTCGGGCGAGAAAGGGATTCTTGGATGATGGATTTATTCCCAACTTTCTTCTTTGTGCTCGCGAGTTTTGAGAGTATGTCGACCCGTGTGTTCTGTTTGCGGGGTACATGTTTGATTTCTTCCCAGACTAACTTTTTCATTCGTTCTTTGACTAGGTTCAGATATTGTATGAGTTTATCGTTCTTAGCCTGATATTCTCCTCGAAATTGAGATGCAACGAGTTGGGAGTCCGTGAATATTTGTATTTCTCGGGCACCCAGATCCTCGACAAACCTTAATCCTGCAAGCAGGGCCAAGTATTCAGCCTAGTTGTTCGACGTGGGAAACGAGAGGGAGAGGGAATGTTCAATCACGACACCTTCTCTGTTCTTGAGGAGGATTCCTGCTTCGCTCCCTATCGAGATAGAAGCTTCGTCTACAAAGATGGTCCACTTATGTTTCTCTCTTGCGAGGGGATCGTGAGTGGTCATCTCTGCGACAAAGTCGGTCAATGCTTTGGATTTAAGGGCTTTCCTGCTCTTATACTGAACGTTAAAATCCGAGAGCTCTAGGGACTATTTCAGCATTCGACCGGCCATGTCTGGTCGACCTAAGAGTTGTCTCACGGGTTGGTTTATTCGTACGATGAACGTGTAGGCCATGAAGTAATATCTAAGTCTCCTCGCCGCGATGATGAGGGTTAAGGCTAGTTTTTCAGTCTGTTGATACCTGACCTCGAGGCATTGTAACGCTTTACTCGTAAAGTACACTGGTTTCTTCCTGTCTGGTTTCTCGCAAACGAGGGTCGCGCTTACACCCTCGGTGGAGACGGCCAAATAAAGGAACAATGTTTACCCATTATCTGGTCGTGATAACACGGGAGTTTGTGAAAGGCTTTTCTTGAGGTGGAGGAGGGTTTGTTCGCACTCATCGATCCATTCAAATATCACTTCTTTGTGTCGAAGTTTAAAAAATGGTAGTGCATGCTGCGCGGACTTCGCCACGAAACGGGGAAGCGAGGTGAGCATGCCGTTTAGGACTTGTATGGATTTTTTCGAGCTTGACATGGGATGCTCGGAGAATGCTCGGCATTTTTTGGATTTGGCTTTAATTCCCCGTTTGGTTAGATAGAAACCGCAGAATTTTCCCGCCTTAACCCCCAAGGTGCATTTCTTCGGGTTGAATCTTATTTTGCATTTTCTTTCTTGGGCGAAGACTCTTTTGAGGTGGGAAGCATGGTCAGCTTCTGTTCGATATTTGACGATCATGTCTTCCATGTATACCTTGAGGATGTCTATGATCTCGTCACATAAGACTTTGTTCATCATCTGCTGGTATATTTCCCTTGCATTTTTTAGGCCGAAGGGCATTACATTTTAGTAGTAATTTCCCGAGCCGGTCATGAAGGTGGTGCAATGTTTGTCGCTCATCGCCATGGGAATTTGGTTATAGCCCGAGTAAGCATAAATGTTAGGTAAAGGAAAAGAATCTTTGGGACATGCCCGATTAAGATCAATATAATTGACACACATTCTCCATTTTCCTTTTTTTTTTACAAGTACAAAGTTTGAGAGCCAGGTTGAATATCGGGCCTCAGAAATAAAATTTGCCTCTAGGAAGTCTTTTACAGCTTTTTCAGCAGCCTTCGCTTTTTCGAGAGATTGCATACGCCTATGTTGCACTATTGTCCTAGCGGCTGGATCAATGGCGAGTTGCTTCCTGCAGCACTCCATGCGAACAAGTCAGCATTCTCCCTCAAGCAGGCTTTAAGTTGCTACCTCTCCAGGTCGGGGAGTCTAGCGTCGATCTTCACGCATTTGTGAGGGTCTTCACCAAGGGGAATGAACTCAAAGTCTTTGTCATGGACGGGTCAGAGAGGATCATGTTCGCCATTGGTGGCTTCGACTTCATCTTTGTCAAAGCGGGTATCGAGCAAAATGGAGTCGACCTTTGGTGGATCCTATTGTTCTTCGATCCGAGCAGGCTTCGATTCAAGTTGAGCAGTGGTTTCTCTTTTGGCAGGTCGCACTCTAGTGTCGACCATGTTTTTACCTTTGGAAGCTACGTGAAAACATCTCCTGGAACATGAGATGTCTCCATGGATGGTGGCAACGCGGGCCTTCCTAGTATAAAACTTCATTTTCATATGGACCGTGGAGGGTACGGAGTTCAGCTCGGCCAATGTTGGTCTCCCTATGATGCAATTGTAAAGAGACGGGCAATCGATCACCAGAAACCGCACCTTAACCTATCGGGATGCAGTTTCTTCCCCGAAGGTAACAAAGAGCACAACTTAACCCCATGACTTGGAGGTCGAGCCGTTGAATCCTTGCAGGTCAGACCCCACGTATGGTGACAAGTGGGTATCGTCGAGCTGCAGGGTTCGGAACAGGTTGTTGTACATGACATCGACGGAACTCCCCTCATGGACTAGAATGTGATGTATGTTAAAGTTGGCCATTTTTTCCCTCACCAGCATAGGAATGCTTGAGTTTGGGGCTCCATCAGGCAGCTCCTCAAGGTAGAAAGTTATCAGCTCATATTTTCCCTTGAACTTTTCAAGGGTTACTTCCTGGGTTGGGGCTGCATCCCCCAACTCGTCGAGCTTCCTCTTCATCAAATTTACTGAGATGTCGTTGAATTCCCCGCCAGATATGACCATGGTAGAGGGGAATTCCTCCCATCTATTTTGTATGGACAACGGTTCTTCATCTTCGAAGTCGTCGGGGACGTGAAAGTCCTCGGGCCTAGAGATTGGGAAAGCCACCTGGAGGGGACCCAATTCATCGGATGATTGAGTTTCCTCCTCGATTTCTTTTACCTCATGGGAATCCTGGCGAGGGGCGTCGTTTATTCTATACTTCCCGAGTCTCACACCTTTGATGAGGGTCTCTATGGTATCCTTGAAATAGACGCAGTCTTCTGTCAAGTTCCCGTGGCTCCGATGGTACTAACAGTATTTTGTTCTGTCTACCTCAGGCTTTACAGGGGCGGGTCGAGGAATTCTGACACCGTCGTTGTTGTACCCCAAAATTTTTCCTCTCTTTTCTCAAGATATTTCACAAAGGATCTCCAATGGTCAAGGATTCTCAAGAAATTGATCAAACAAAATCACCTTCAAAACACGGAGACCACAATTTAGGGTTTTGACTGAGAATGATTGATCACTAACTTTTGACCTAATACACAATCTATTGGTTTTAAACATGGTCTCAAGTATTCAAATTCATCATCTTGACCTAATTTCATATATCAATTCATTTCTCAAGATGAATTGATTGATAGCTGAAATTCCATCAACTGATGAAAAGTCAACTGATACACCAAAAGTCAAACTTTGACTTTTTGGTCAACATTAAGTTTCAAAGGTTAAAATTCATCAAGTCATTCAAGAATATCAAGCTTGATCATCAAGAACTCAAGAAAGTCAAAAGTCATTTTGAAAAGTCAAACTTTTCAAGACTTAGAAATTTTTCTAAGTGTTTTGTACATGATAATTTCACTACTTCATGCCAATTTTTCACCAAGATGCATGATGATTCAAAGGAAACTTTCAACATGAAAGTTGTAGATCTTGATGAATTCTACAACTTTGTATTAGAGGGTTTATTTCCAAAAAACACTTAGATTTGAAGATATAAGCCCATGAAGTCATGACATTTTCATCTAACACAGAAATTTCCAACAGATTTTGGTCAGGATTTTATCCCAACTTCTTGGAATTTTTTCACATAGTTCCAAGATGATTTTGTCAAAATGGTCAACATGAAAGTTATAGAGGATGTTTCAAGATTTCCAAAACATCTAAGAGCATGAATTTATCATACTTGAGCTAGGATATTCAAGGGCCTGAAGTTGGGCATTCATTCTTGAATTGCAAGTCATTTTGTTGAAGAACAAATAATCCAATTTGCATGATGTGCTGCTCAATCTTACTTTGCAGGCCTTGTGACTTGCAAATCTATCCATAATCAGATGTTTACACAATTTATTGAACCATTATCCAAGTGATTCAAGTATTATCATTGCATCATTCCATTTATAGCACAAAGGCACCATTGCCATTCACATAAAGAAAGCTTTATGCAATTGTCAACTCCTTGAGCCTCTCAATTGTTTAATCTACACAAACACAATGTTAAAGCAAGAAGAAATATTCCTAAAATCCTCTAGCAACTTCAGACCATGCTTGTACCATGCATTGGAACACCAATTTTCACATAACTTGGTTGTTTCATCTCAACCAAACAACAATTTTGACAATTTGTAAAACAAACTCTCTCATTCTCTCAAACCGCCTCTATAAATAGAGAGGTCATTTGCAAGACAAGGAGAAGTTTTTGGTTGTGTAGACGAAATTTCTCAAAACCCCTCATACTCTCAAAAAGCCATAACTATCCATAAAACCTCCACTCTTGAGCTTAGAAACCAAAATCTTCAAACCTTGCATATTTGTCCAAACAAACCATCCACATACTTCATATATATCATTTAGAAGTTGTCTAAACACAATAACAACTTTTGTAACATCATTATCATCACCGTCTAAACTCAAAAACATTATCTTGCAAGTTGACTTGGTTGGAGAGACCCAAACACTTTAAGCATAAAGTATTGAAACAACTTCAAGGAGGTCTAAGGAAGCTCAGTCCATCATCACATTGCACCTGAAAACATCCATACACATTTTGGATTTTTACTTGAAGAGGTAATATTTCTCAAACTGTGATATCCTTGTTCATACACCATTTTACTTTCGTTTTCAAAAGAATAAAACAGGATATTTCAAAGTAGAAGGGTTCCAAATACTCAAAACTAGAAAAAAAAATGCTTCTGGAAGTCTGACATGACCGGCCGTGTCACCTGACACGGGCCGTGTCAGGAAGAAAATAGAAAAATGGCAAGACAGGGTTTTGACACGGGTGCATGTGTCACAAGACAAGGCCCTTGTTCCTCTTACTTGGATTAAAACTTGGCAAAATGGCAAGACAGGGTTTTGACACAGGTGCCCGTGTCACAAGACACGGCCCGTGTCCCTCTTACTGGGATTAAAACTTGGCAAAATGGAAAGACAGAGTCCTGACATGAGTTCCTGTGTCACAGGACACAGTCTGTGTCAGCTCGTCTAGGACAAAAAAATCATGCAAGGATAATTACAGGGTCCTGACACGGGTGCCTGTGTCACAGGACACGGCCCATGTCGGCCAGGCACCAGATTTTTTTATTTTTGAGACTTTTTGTTGATTGTTTTGGATCATTAATGTTGTAATAGTAATTAGGGATTTATCGCTTTCATCCCCATTCATTAAACTTGTACCCCCATCCCCTAAAAGTATTGTAATAGTGTAGGACTTTAAAGTTTCGCAATTTATCGCTTTCGATTAAAATGCTAGTAATTAGGATTTGTATGGAAAGACATAAAATAAACCAATATAAAACCCTAATTCAAGACAAACAAAGCATGAAAAACAAATACTTTGCACACTTGCACCTCTAGGGTTAACCTCACTTGTTTTCTTGAGAATAATAGTCATGTCCCTCGAACGTGGGATACATTAGAAATGACCCTCGAATACAAGATCGTAGTCCCTCGATGACCTTCAATGTTGCCTTCGGTAAACGAACTTAAACCCTTGCGACAAATTTCTAAGGTATCCTACAATGTTTCCTTCTATGACTATACGACGACCCACGCCCGTCCCTTCGCATACAATGATAGGGCTTCCTATCAAATCAATGGTAAGATAGCAATATCTAAAGGAGGAAGAAATGAACAAAGACTTTTTTTGTAGGTAGAACGTTCCTAGTTTCTTGCTCACAACCATTCTTCAAAACATCTTTCAAAACACACCAAACACTTTCAAAGGAAATATTTCCAAAAGTCAACACTTTGTATACATTCTTATAGAGACGAGAATCATTACAAAGTTCGCCAAAACAAAGGCACTTTTCAAAAATACTTTCAAAAACAATCACAAATACATTTCAAATAAAGCATTTCAAAGTGAGCTAGCAACTAAGAGCCCATAGATAACTACGGATAAAAAGGGTGCTAACACCTTCCCTTTTCATAACCTACCCCCTGAACTCATGAAAATTCTCAATTCCTGTTCTTTTCACCCTTTCCTTTATTGGATAAAAGAAAAGTTGGTGGTGACTCTTGCTATCTGCAAGATTTACGATAAAACGTAAAACACCCAACTCAGTTCTCCCACCGTATCACAGAATTGGCGACTCTGTTGGGGAAATACTTAAAAGTGGGGTTACCTTAGAGCTAGATCACCTTTAAATGCTTTCATTGTTTGAATTTTTTGCTTTACATTTTAGGTCCTTGTTTGGGTTTTGTATTAATCCTCTACCCGGATCGGGGAACATTATTAGGTAAGTAGCAATAGATCGTGGGGACTGTGCGGGGTATACTGATATGGTTGAAGCGATGGGTACGTTATTGTGAATCATTTGTTGGTACCGGTTTCCCTTGAGTCCATTCAAGGAGAATATGGGGCTGCTGTGCAGTGTCATAAAGCACTAACTGGCCGTAGAACCTTTAATTGAACAACTTGGCCATTAGGAAGTAGTGAGGTAGCCAGCTATGGTGCAGTTCGAAGTTGTTTTATACTCGATACTACGCTCATTGAGATCAGACTTTCGGGATATTTCGGTCTCCAATAAAGAGGCTTGACTAAAACAATGCCCGATAAAGAAAGATCAGTGATATTGAGATTCCCTAGAACCCGATTAATTTCTAGGACAGGTTGAACCAACTAAACTTCAAGAGGATACTTACCTATGAACTTCATGCAAGTCTAAACCTAAGGACTTGTTTTCCTTGTGTGTATATATTTACTTGTACATAACATCAAGACATCATACCATGGCATTTTGCACTAACCATTTCAATGATTTTTGGGATTTATCTTTGTGCTATTTTGAAGGACATGGCTTCCACTCACCTGAATACTATCTAAATCAACCTCGTAAGAGTGCCTCCTCAACTCAAAGAGTTAGCATCAAGGGTTCCTGAGAGTTCTCTGTTCACCAAAATACATGGTCGACTTCTCAATTTAGTTACCTCAAACCTTGATGAAGATATGATGAAAGTGCTCTTTCAGTTCTTTGACCCTTTACACCATTGCTTTACATTTCCTAATTACCAACTAGTGCCCACCATGGAGGAATTTTATCAACTCTTGGGATTCACTATTCTTGATCAACTACCTTTCACCGGTGTTGAGAAAGACCCAAGACCTAAGGAAATTTCTTTAGCTTTACACTTGCACGATCTGATGTTGTGGCAAATTGGGAAACAAGGAGTGGTGTTAAAGGGTTTCTAGCCAAGTTTCTGTTTGAGAAGGCTCAACAATTTTGGGAAGCTCTAGATTTACAAGCTTTTGAAGAAGTGTTGGCTCTTCTAATCTATGGGATGGTATTGCTTCCTAACCCAGACCAACTCATAGATGTGAATGTGGTCAAAGTTTTTCTATCTCGTAACCCGGTGCCTACCTTACTCGGAGATATTTTACATTCTCTTCACACTTGTACCATGAAGAAAAGTGGAATTCTTATGTGATGCCCTCCTTTGTTATCTAGGTGGTTTATTTCACACCTACCTTGATCTGTTTTGAAGAGTGAGAAAGGCATGAGATGGTCTAATAGGTTGATGTCACTCTCGCATTTGGATATTCATTGTTGTTCTCGATCTTTGGATGATGTTACCATTATTGATTGCTGTGGGGAATTCCCTAATGTCCCTCTCCTTGGAACTATGGGAGGTATCACTTATAATCCTTTCTTGGCTCTAAGACAGTTTGGGTATGCTAGGAGGGATGGTCCTCATGATGCACTTGTCAAAGGAATTGCATTTGACTATGAGAGCGATGTCCAAAGTTACCGTCAGAGATTTATGCGAGCTTGGGGCATGGTGAACAAAGTTGATAGAAAGACATTGGGGCATAAGAACTCCATTCCTTTGGAGCCCTATCTCAAGTGGGTACAAACTCGTGCTCAAAGTCTCGTGATGCCTTACCCTGCCATCCTACCAGTAATTATGGAGGCCATTGCTGAGGGAGAATCCCCTTACACTCTTCTTCATCCTAACATGCCATCTGCTCTCGAGGAATTGCAAAGATAATGGATTAAACTCAAAGGAGAGCAGGACACCTTTGAAACCCAGTTCTACGCAAGCGAGAAGAAGGTTTTGTAGCTTACGAGACAACTTCATGAAGAGCGAAGTTTAACGCCTACATTGCATCGAAGAGGATGCGCTCATGGGAAGCCTGATTCTTTTTTGTTTTAGGAGTTTATTTTGTATTATTTTTTCTTCCTCCATTGTAAGCCCAAGAGGCATCTTGTAACCGTTTGAACTTATTAATGAAATTAATGTTTGTTCCCTCTTTGTCTAAACAAATTTAAACCTTAAGAGTCCTTGAAATCATTTGCATTCGCATCGCATGCATCATAGCATAAGCAGGTTTTCCGACACGGGTTTCCTCATCTTTCTACTTTTCATTTCAGTAAGATGGATATCGAGCAGACTGTGAAAGACTTGCAGATACATAATTGTCAATTTCAAGAAACCTTGCTCACCTTAGCCAATGGGCAGTAAGAGATGATATCACTTCCGGTGGAAAAAAGAAGACAAAGAAGAAAGTAATAATCAACATGGGAAGAGATTCAAAGGCCCCTTCCGACATGTTCAATTGGAATAATACTCCTCCGAGGAAGAAGATAATTAGAATGAAGACGCAAGGAGCACCCGTGCTGGGATTGCAAACAATCAAGCTTTTAAGGATGAAGATTACTTTGATGAACAGTATCCACCGGCTAGGGATAAGTACAAGCAACTGGAAGATAGGTTGAAAGCTGTGGAAATTCAAGTTGTACTTGGATTAGATTTTGGTGATTTGGACTTAATACCTGGGGTTGTTATCCCCCACAAATTCAAAATTCCAATCTTTGCTAAGTACGACAGAGTTTCATGCCCAAAGCTTCATTTGAGGTCTTACGTCCGCAAAATAAAACTGCATACCAATGACAAGAAGCTCTGGGTACACTTATTTCAAGAGAGTCTGTCTGGGACTCAGTTAGAATGGTTTTACCAATTGGAGGGTTCCAGCATTCATACTTGGGAAGATCTGGCCACCGCTTTCTACCGCCAATATCAGTATAACACTGATTTGGCACCAACTAAAGTTCAGTTACAAGGAATGACAATTGGTTCCAATGAAGGTTTTAAAGAGTACGCACAAAAATGGAGAGACCTTGCTGGTAGAGCACAACCACCATGGACAGATAAGGAGTTGGTGTATATGTTCATGGGAACATTAACTGGCCCATTTTTAACTTGTTAATTGGGAGCTCATCGTCTGGTTTCACTAAGTTAATTATGACTGGTGAAAGGATCGAGAGTGGTATCAAGAGTGGAAAAATTCCCATGGCATATGCTTCTACATCAAACATTGTAAAGAAGCCCTTTACTGGCAAGAAAGAAGACAATGTTGTTATGGGTCAAGGGCCCATACCAAGAAGGATCACCGTCCATCTGTTAATGCTGTTTTGATCTCCAACCCTCCATTTGCTCAAAGACAACCACAACGAGTCAACCATCAAAGGTATGAGGTTCCAAGAAGACAGTTCACGGGGATTAACATGTCACTGTCCCAATCCTTGCAACACCTGTTGAAGGCCAACTTGGTAATGTTGTGCGATCCACCATCAAATCCCAATATTTCATCTCCGAAATACAATCCTAATGCCAAATGCACTTATCACTCCGATAGACCTAGGCATGATACTGATCAATGATGGGCTCTAAAAAACAAGATTCAAGATCTTATCGACAACAAAACTATTGAGTTTGATCCACCTCCACTGAATATTATTAAAGAGAAGCTGTTGAGAGTTGGGGTTTTCCATTGCTATTAAAAAGACTGTAATTGTTGCGTCGAACAAGTTAATGGATGCAAATGGCTGAAAGAAGGTGTTCAATGCCTGATAAATAGTCATGAGGTCCTGTTTGAAAGAACTCCATCCATCAAAAGTTTGACCAATAAAGCTAAAGACATTTCCATCATAACAATTTCCAACAAGCTTCTTAGGATCTCTTCAAAGGTTCCTATTAGGATTTACAATAAACCAACGATTTCTCCCTTGATAATTACTGCTTCTGGGCCGATTCCTTACTCCTCTGACAAAGCAGTCCCTTGGAATTACGGTGTTGAAGTTTACTATCAGGGAATTAAACAAGACTCTTGGATCAATGAAGACAAAGTTGATGACATTACCAATATTGCTGGTTTTAGTAAGGTGACAAGAACGGGGAGGATTTTCTCTCCTAACATTTCACTTCTAACTACTACAATGACACATGTCTGCATTAACGTTGATAAGCGTAGTATTGACACTAAGGGTAAAGAGAAAGTAATTGAGCCTGTTGGGATAGAGATGCCAGCCAAAGGCATTGCTGCTGAGGAACCTTCCACCCAAGAAATGGAGGAAATCTTGAAGATTATAAAAAAGAGTGATTTCAAGATAGTATAGCAACTGGGGTAAACCCCCTCCAAAATCTTTATGTTATCTTTGTTGCTTTGTTCCGATGCTCATGCCCAAGGTTTAATCAAATTTTTGAAGAAAGTACATGTTCCTCGAGAGACCACAACCGACTAATTTGAAAAATGTGTGGCGAGTTTGACTGCTGACAATGGATTGGGGTTCTCTGTTGCTGACTTAACAATAGTTAGAAGGAATCATAACAAGGCTTTGCATGTCTCTATTGAATGCAAAGGAACTACTATGGCCCATGTCTTGGTGGATACAGGGTCCTCTCTAAATGTCTTACCCAAAGGTGCCTTAGATCGGTTGGATTGCTACGGTTTGGTGTTAAAGCCAAGTGACATAGTTGTGAGGGCTTTTGATGGATCCAAGCGGATCGTACTTGCAGAAGTGGATCTCCTCATTAAAGTTGGTTCACAAGTTTTCAATTCTACTTTCTACGTGATGGACATTCGTCCCGCTTACTCTTGTTTACTTGGACGCCCTTGGATACATGGGGCGGGAGCAATGACGTCCACCTTTCTCCAAATGTTGAAATATCCAGTCAAAGGAAAAACTGTTACTGTTTGTGGTGAAGAAGAATTCATGGTTAGCCACCTAAATTCGTTTAAGTATGTGGAGATGGATGGTGAGTTCATAGAAACGCCATGCCAAGCATTCAAAGTGGTTCCTCCCATGGTTTCCGCCACCAAAATATCTTGTGACACTCTAAAAACTGATGAAGTTGTGCCAAGGATGGATTCACTTAAGGACGCTCGTGTCGTGATTGAAGGTGGAAGTAGTACAAATTGGAGACAACTCCCTGACATTTCTTTCAAAGCAGACAAGTTTGGGTTGGGTTTCACCGCCAAAGCTCAAAAGGAGGTCAGACGTGCTCGCATAGGAAAACAACATTTTTGCATTGCTAATCATAGAGTGAATGCTATTGAAGACTCTAAGGATGACTACGACTCTGATGAATGGATCTACCCGTCTGCTAGAAAAGAGCTCAACAACTAGCATGCCTAGGATTTCATTCCCATCTCCTTCAGCGAAGAGTAATTACCATTTACTGATTTGTCAATTCAAGAAATTTTGTCTGTAATTTTAATTCCTAACAATGACTTTAAGCCATGGGCCTTTCCCGGGGCACCATGGTCCATTTGTTAAGGGTTTGTTCATTTCCATATGCCATATGACCATTTAATGAAATACATTGGACCTTTTGCATTCAAATTTTGTGCTCATTGTCTTTCTTTTTCTTATTTGCATTTTCAAAATAGCCATGTATCTTACATGCACACACACACACACACACACACACACAGACACTTGCAGATCTTCATCCACTCCGGATCTCATTTCCAACAACTCTGCTATTGCCATATATGACTTTGAACATTTGATCTACCACGCCAAAGACGAAGGCGAAGAAGATTATGAAATACTTGGGGAATTATCCAGACTTTTGATGCAAGAGGAAAAAGCCATTCAACCTCTTGAATAGCTAATTAAAGTAATCAACCTAGGTATTAAAACATATAAGAGGGAAGTCAATATCAGTGCCAACTTGGAAGGTGTTGTCAAAAGCAGATTGGTCCAGATTTTACATGACTATGTTGAGGTGTTTGGTTGGTCATATGAAGATATGTCAGGACTTAATACTAACATTGTAGTTCATCGTCTACCAACAAAGGAAGATTATCCTCCAGTCAAGCAAAAGGTTCGTCGTATGCGGCCTGACATGTCTGAAAAGATAAAATCTGAGGTAATGAAGCAATTTAATGCAGGTTTCCTGGTTGTAACATCGTATCCTCAATGGGTGGCGAATATGGTCCCCTTAACAAAGAAGGATGGAAAGGTATGTATGTGCATAGATTATAGAGATTTGAATAAGGCAATCCCCAAATATGATTTTCGACTACTGCATATTGACGTCTTGGTCGACAACACAGCTCAGCACAAAGTCTTCTCTTTCATGGATGGCTTCTCCGGATAAAATCAAATCAAGATAACTCCCGAGGACATGGAGAAGATCACCTTTGTCACATAATATGGTACCTTTTGTTACAAGGTCGTGCCTTTCAGTTTAAAGAATGCAAGGGCAACCTATCAACGAGCTATGGTAGCCCTATTTCTTGACATGATCCATCATGAGATAGAAGTCTATGTTGATGATATGATTACAAGGTCGCAAATTGAGGAACAACACCTTGATCATCTTCATAAGTTGTTTGAGAGGTTGAAGAAATACAAGCTAAGGTTGAATCCTAACAAGTGCACTTTCGGAGTAAGATCTGGAAAACTCTTAGGTTTTGTCGTCAATAGCAAAGGCATTGAAGTTGATCCGGTGAAGGTTAAAGCCATACAAGAAATTCCAGCTCCTTGTACTGAGAAGGAAGTCAGAGGTTTCTTGGGTCGACTTAACTACATTTCTCGATTCATATCTCACCTAACTGCTACTTATGAGTAAATCTTCAAACTCTTGAAGAAAGATTAAGTAGTCAGATGGAACGATGATATCCAAGTAGCCTTTGACAAGATCAAGGAATATTTACAAGAACCTTCTATCCTGATGCCTCTAGTTGAAGGAAACCTCTAATTATGCACTTGATTGTATTAGAGAATTCTATGGGGTGTGTGTTGGGCCAACATGACGAGTCAGGCCCAAAAGAGGATGCAATATACTACCTGAGCAAAAAGTTTACCGAGTGTGAAACCAGATATTCACTGCTCGAGAAAAGTTGTTGCACTCTAGCATGGGATGCTTATCGGCTAAGACAGTATATGTTGACTCACACCACTCTATTGATTTCTAAGATGGACCCTATCAAGTATATCTTTGAGAAACCGGCTCTCTCCGGATGAATAGCTAGATGGAAAATGATTCTGACCGAATATGACATCCAATATGCAAAACAAAAAGCCATCAAAGGAAGTGTGCTAGCAAATCATTTGGCCCGTTAAGCTGTTGATGACTACCAACCCATGAACTTTGAATTCCTGGACGAGAATATCATGTTGATAACTGATTGTGACATGCTTGGACCGTATGAAGGACCTGAACAAGGATCTTAATGGACTATGGTTTTTTATGGGGCTTCCAACGCTTTGGGTAATGGAATTGGTGATGTGATTATTTCTCCCGAAGGTTGTCATACACTTTTCACTGCTAGACTTTTCTTCGACTGTACAAATAACATGGCCGAGTATGAATCATACATCTTGGGTCTAAAGGCTGCTATTGACCTAAGGATCAAGTTCTTAAACGTGTATGGATATTCTGCTCTAGTAATCATTCAAGTAAAAGGAGAATGGGATACCAAACATCCTAACTTGATCCCTTACAAAGAGCTTGTGCAAAGTCTGATTCCATACTTTGAGGAAATCACCTTTGAACACTTCCCAAGAGAATAAAATCAGTTGGCAGATGCCCTAGCAACAATGTTATCTATGTTCAAGGTCAATTGGGACAACGAGGCTCCTAGAATTATAGTCGAAAGATTTGATGAACCGGCGCACTGTTATGAGCTTGACACTGACGAAGAGAAGCCATGGTACCATGAGGTGAAGAGATATATTGAAGCACAAGAGTATCCTGAAGGAGCTTCCATCAATGATAATAAATTTTTATGGAGATTTTCAGCCAAATTCTTCCTAAGCAATAAAATCATGTACAAGCGCAGTCATGATTCTACTCTACTCCGGTGTGTGGACAAGAAGGAGGCAGGGAAAAGTATGGAAGACCTGCATGAAGGTGTCTTTGGAACTCACTCTAGGGGGCACACTATGGCCAAGAAGATTCTGAGGGATGGTTACTATTGGTCGACTATGGAAACTGATTGTCACCACCACTCGAGGGCTTGTCATAAGTGTCAAATCTATGCCGACAAGGTTCATGTGATTCCAATTCCTTTGAATGTCATGACTTCTCTGTGGCCGTTTGCAATATGGGGCATTAACGTGATTGGAGAGATCAAGCCCACTACCTCTAATGGACATCGGTTCATCCTTGTTGCTATTGACTACTTCACCAAATTGGTCGAATCTGTCTCATATGCCTCAGTCACAAAGAATGTTGTAGCCTGGTTTATCAAGCATAACCTCATATGTCGTTATGGTATCCCCAAAAGGATCACCACTGACAATGGAACCAGTCTCAATAATTCTATGATTACTGAACTCTGCATGCAGTTCTAAGTCAAGCATCATAAATCTTCTCCGTACAGACTGTAGCGATAAAAAATGTAGCGGGGTAAATCGGAGATCGAACTATTAATTAATTCGTCTCACAAAAAGCAAGAGTCGCCACCGCGCTTTATTATTTCCAAGGGAAAAGGGAAAAGAGTGAAATAAAACCCTAAAAAATGCAATGTAAAATAATACTTTTAAATGTAATGAAAATACAAGGCGTTTATGAAAAGAGGTCTAGAGTTCGGGGGTTGGTTATACAATGGGAAGGTATTAGCACCCAATGTATCTATAGTATTCTATAGGAACCTTTTGAAATATCTGTTTATTAAAATGTTTGTTTGATTAAAAATAAATTATTTTGGCCAAAAATGGGTATGGACGAGTTTTTAAAGATACGACGACCTAATGTCGAAGTTTTGACTTAAAGGGTGTGAGTTTTGAAAAATTAAATATTTGGGAAAATTATCTTAAGTTTTTTTAATGAAATAATAAAAGGGATGAATGAGGGTATTCGCACGATGTCTTTTGACGACATGAAGTCGACAAAAATTAAACAATTCCCTTGGATTTTTAAAGTAACATGAAGATTAAAACTAAAAGTATAAACACTCCAAGATTTTAAAAGAAAACCAAGAGAGAAGCCATGGAATTAAATCGAAATTATCACAAACTCAACCAACATGTATCATGGGAGGAACATCATAAGGGGCAATAAATTCAAAGAGATAACTTACAAACTTATCAATAAAAGACTAGTTAAAAAACTAACAAAATTAACTAACATACTGACCAAACGAAATATCAAGATTTAAATAAATTATAAAAACTAAACTAATTAATTGGGTTATAAACTGAAAACAAAATAAAGGTCCATCATGGGACTGAAATCGAAATCGAACAATGCTCCTTTCGAACTCTCTTTTTTTCTCTTTGAACTCCCTCTTTCGAACTCTCTCTTTTCTTTCTTCGAACTCCCTCTTTCGAACTCTCTCTTTTCTCTCTTCGAACTCCCTCTTTCTAACTCTGCTTTTCTTTCTTCGGACTCCCTCTTTCGAACTCTCTCTTTTCTCTCTTCGAACTCCCTCTTTCGAACTCTCTCTTTTCTCTCTTCGAACTCCCTCTTTCGAACTCTGCTTTTCTCTCTTTCGAACTCTCTCTTTCGAACTCTTATTAAAATGAAATCGAACAATACCAACAATGAATCCTGCTCCATCAATTCGAACTCTTCTCACTCTCTAAATCAAAAACGAACAATAACACTGCTTCTGGCTTCGAATTCCTTCCCAAATTAAAAACGAACAACAACACTGCTACTTGTTTCGAATTCTTCCTAAATCAAAAACGAACAATAATACTGCTACTGGTTTTGAGCTCTCTCTCCCTAAATCAAGAACGGACAACAACACTGTTTCTAGTTTCGAACTCCTTCCTAAATCAAAACGAACAACACCACTGCTACTGGTTTCGAACTCTTTCTAAATCAAAACGAATAACACCACTATTTCTAGTTTTTTCATGCAGTTAAACATCAAATCAACAAGGTGACAAACATTCATGGCAAGAGAAACAACAATAACAATCTCAGGGGTTCTGATTTATTGAAACATCAACAACAAAAAATGCAGCAACAACATCTAGTTCACAACATACATCATTATGACAAGCATGGCAACAGATTTTTTGAGAAAAAAATAGTAGGGAGACTTACAAGATCAGAGCAAGTCTGATGGTTTCTATTTTTGACAATGAAATAATAGAGAAATCCAGAGATGAGGTAATATGCTTTTTAATTCCTCCTGCTCTTCTGAAAATCTGTTTGTGCTTATTGATGATGTGTGGAATGGAAATTAAACAGAGAGCGAAAAACAAGGTATGGTGGCTATTGTGTTGTTGAACAGAGCGTGTGAGCCATGGAGGTTTGAAGGGAAACTGATGTAGATGATGGTGGAATGAGGAAGACGGTGATATTGTTTGTGGTTTCTTTCCTTTGTGAACTTTTTATGAACTCTTTGTTTTTTCTTTTCTTTGTGAACTGCCTTTTCTTTTTTCTCACCCTCTCTATCAAAAACGAACAACAACACTGCAAGTTTTTGTGTTTTTTCTCTTTTTTTGTTCCCCCCTTATTTCAATTGCTTCTGCCTATTTTTATAGTGAATAAGAATGGGGTTTTGGGAGGGAATTTTGGTGAGTTTGAACAAATGGAATAATCTGATTTAATTCTTTTCTGATACAGTTTTGGTATGTGCCATTTAAGGTAATTCCTGGACTGATGTGCACAAGTTTTTGGACTGGTGTTCAACATTTTTTTGGTTGTGGAGGCAGCAGAGATTTGGACCGTTAATGGGCAGCAGTAACACAAAATTTGTACTGAGCAGCATATGGACAGATTTATAATGGACATATTTAATAATTATAATTTTAATAATAACAGCAATGACAATAATAATAAAATAACTGTTAGTAAAACTAAACTGAAAATATAAAAGTGAAATAAAAGATATTAAAATTTTTTTGAGTTTTTTCAAATAAAGTGATGCAAAAATATAAATTATATGTAACTAAGATTTTTTTGATAATTTTAAATTAACACAAAGAACTTGAAAAATAAAAATAAAAGAATGTAAAATTACTATTTTTTGAGATTTTTTACTAAATTAAATCTAAAAGACTATAATTTTAACTTAAATGATACAAGAACAAAAAAACTAAATGAAACTTAAGGAAACTAATTTTTGTATTTTGAATATTTTGAATAAAAACATAAAGAAAATGAAAATAGCATGAACTAAATATTTTTATGGATTTTATTTTTTTATGAAAATAAGAATAAAAGAAAGATGATAAAAAATGAAAAAAAACATGATTTAATAAAGTCAGACAAAAACCAGTTAAATTTCACTAAATTCACAACAATTTCTAACGTTTCTATTTTTTGGTGGATTTTCAAAGCATAATCATCTCTTGACTTGTAAAGAAAAGTTATAGTTGTTGCAGAGGAGAATCATATGTAAAAGAACCACTAAAAAATTGTCGATATTTGAAGAAGTTATGAATTTTTTGAAATCTGACTCGAGAATTGGCAAAAATAGATCGAATCGCTTGTGAACGCTTGCTATGTAATAATGCAGATGGAAGGTGGTATCTTAGGTCAAAATTTGGGGTATGACAGCTGCCCCTATTTAAGTTTCTTCTATCCGGAGATATGAAGATTAAAACCTTCGTCTCAACGAGATTGAAGGTACTTAAATACATAATACGCAAATTTTGCCCTAAGATTTCGCCATTATGTTTGTGATATGAATGTAGTATTTAAATTCACAAAGAATGATATTGTATGAGACAAGATAATGCTGGAGAAACCAAACACCAATAAAACACAGGAACATAGATTATACACTACTGGGGAAATGATCCATCGACTTCAAATGATAGACTCTTGACGGCGAATGAAATTTGAGAGAAAACGACCTCTGACCCTAACAAAGAAGGCATCTTGCATAGGCCACAAAACAGATTATTGACCCAAAAATAACAGTGAGTTCCCAACTCAAGGTCAAAGATAGACAAAAGATGTATCAAATTTGCTGATAATGAATTACCGACTTCTGAAGGTAAAGATTCATAACAAACTTCTCCGCGAGATTTCCAGAGAGATACCAATTAATGCTGAAATAATAATATGGTTGCAGATACACAAGCTGCTCAAATAAAGAAGCTGCCACTTGCTGTCTTCAAAGATGCTATGACATACAAGCTGCTCAAATAAAAAAACTGCCACTTGCTGTCGTTCAAAGATGTCAATAACATACAAGCTGCCCAAATAAAGAAGCTGCCACTTGCTGTCCTCCAAAAAAACTATGACATACAAGCTGCTCAAATAATATGGTTGCAGATACACAAGCTGCTCAAATAAAGAAGCTGCCACTTGTTGTCTTCAAAGATGCTATGACATACAAGCTGCTCAAATAAAAAAGCTGCCACTTGCTGTCGTTCAAAGATGTCAATAACATACAAGCTGCTCAAATAAAGAAGCTGCCACTTGTTGTCCCCCACTATGACATACAAGCTGCTCAAATAAAGAAGCTGCCACTTGCTGTCTTCCAAAAAACTATGACATACAAGCTGCTCAAATAAAGAAGCTGCCACTTGCTGTCTTCCAAAAATAACCAATAACATACAAGATGCTCAAATAAAGAAGCCGCCACTTGCTGTATTCCAAAAAATAATAACGTACAAGTTGCTCATGAAGAGACTGCCGCTTGTCGTTTTCCAAAATAATAACGTGCAAGCTGCTCATGAAGAGATCGCCACTTGCCGTTTTCCGAAGAATAATAACGTACAAGCTACTCAAGAAGAGACCGCCACTTTTCGTTTTCCGAAGAATAATAACGTACAAGCTGCTCATGAAGAGACCGCCACTTGCCGTTTTCCGAAGAATAATAACGTACAAGCTGCTCATGAAGAGACTGCGACTTGTCGTTTTCCGAAGAATAATAACGTACAAGCTGCTCATGAAGAGACCGCCACTTGCCATTTTCCGAAGAATACTAACGTACAAGCTGCTCATGAAGAGACCGCCACTTGCCGTTTTCCGAAGAATAATTCAGAAGAAAATTGCGATAACACTACCAGAGAATAAAATCTTCGTCAAAGGGAACCATGAATCGATCCTTCCCGAGGAGATCAAATACTTAAATGCGCAAAATAAATGCACCATTCGTCCAGGTTGCCTAGCTTGGAGAAAATCCCGAGATAGCCTATGCAAGAGACAACAACTCCCTCCAGGAATAAACCAGAGAGAAAACAGTCAAACAAAACTCCACCCAATAAGAAAATAACTTGATTGGGGATTCATCCTATCCAGAAATGGACATGGAAGACTAAATCAAAAAATCATCCACGAGGATTAGCTCAGTTGGGGAATTTAGAAAGGAAGCACATTTTCTGCCTAAGCTAACATTCTACTTGGAAAGAACATGTACATTGTCTTAATAAACATAAACAAGGTATACGACCCAAAACCAACAGCAAGTGTGAATATGCATGCGTGATAGAAGTGTAAATGAATGAATGAATGTTATGTTGACAAAACAGGCAGACGAAATATCTTGAAGATAATAAGATATCACAAAATTATAGATACTCGGCCAATCTTGAAGAGACGGAAAATAACTAGAATTGGAACCACAAAGCGACGTCAGAGCGTATCACGCTACAAGGCTCAAATCTTCTGGGGAGAAAAGTATCGAATCCAATCTTCTAACACCAATAAACCACTGGCATGAGACAAAGCGTACCACACTTCAGAAATCTGCTCAAATAAAGATAACCAAAACAACGCTTAACTGGAAAAGCTGGGGAGTCACCAAACTTAGTACCACTAGAAGCAAAAGTTTACACAACCAACACCTCATGACAATTTTGAAAGAAAACATGTTCATCATGCAAGGATAAATTCTCGTATTGTTTTGCATTTCATGGCTTGGCCATCCTCGGAACAACTGTTAATATTCCTTTCATTATTCACGACACATTTTTAAAATAAGAATACTTTAAATAACTTTGTTTCAAATATTTCCGTAAAAATTAAAATTTTGCCCACAAAAGGTAAATGCTCAAATTTCATTAATAAGATGGTAGTTTGCTAACAACGCGACTCCAACGGTTTACAAAATTTTGGGAAATAGTACATGAAAGAAAGGGTTACACAAAAACAATGATCACTATTCTCCCTAACAACTTCGAATTCCGAAATGTGCTCAAATGCCACAGTCAGCCTGACCAAAAGCCTGCCTAAGCCGCCCCTTCGAGTTTTCAACTTAGCAAACTGTCAACTCAAACCTAGGCGAAATACTTCTTGACTGCGTCGGCGTTCACGGAGCGCGGGAGCTCTTCACCGTCCATATTTGTGAGAATCATGGCACCTCCAGAGAAAACTTTCTTAACGACATACGGTCCTTCATAATTCGGAGCCCACTTGCCCCTAGAATCAGGTTGGAAAGATAATATCTTTTTGAGCACAAGGTCACCTTCTCTGAACTCGCGTGGTTGAACCTTATTATCAAAAGCCTTCTTCATTCTCTGCTGATATAATTGACCGTGACACAACGCTGTCAATCTCTTTTCTTCAATTAAATTCAACTGATCATATCTACTTTGACAACATTCAGCCTCAGAAAGTTTAGCTTCCATCAACACTCTCATAGACGGAACCTCAACCTCCACGGGGAGTACTGCTTCCATACCATAAACTAGGGAAAATGGGGTTGCACCTGTTGAAGTTCGAACTGAAGTACGGTATCCATGTAAAGCAAACAGAATCATTTCATGCCAATCTTTAAAAGTTACAACCATCTTCTGGATAATCTTTTTAATGTTCTTGTTAGCAGCTTCAACAGCCCCATTCATCTTCGGCCTGTAAGGAGAAGAATTATGATGTTCAATCTTGAACTCTTCACAAAGCTCTCTCATCATCTTGTTATTCAAATTTGAACCATTATCAGTGATGATCTTGCTCGGGATGCCGTATCGACAAATGATCTGATTCTTTATAAATCTGACTACCACCTGTCTGGTTACATTAGCATAAGATGCTGCTTCCACTCATTTAGTAAAATAATCGATCGCTACCAAGATGAAACGATGACCATTTGAAGCTTTGGGTTCAATCATTCCAATCATATCAATTCCCCACATAGAGAAAGGCCAAGGTGAAGAGATAACATTGAGAAGGGTTGGTGGCACATGTATCTTGTCCGCATAAATCTGGCATTTATGACATTTCTTCACATATTTGCAACAATCTGATTCCATCGTCATCCAATAGTAACCAGCTCTCAACATCTTTTTAGCCATTGCATGTCCGTTGGCATGAGTGCCAAAGGATCCTTCATGTACTTCTTGCATCAGCATGTCTGCTTCATGTCTGTCTACACATCTGAGCAAGACCATGTCGTAATTCCTCTTATACAATACTTCTTCATTGAGGAAGAAACTGCTTGCTAATCTCCTCAACATCTTCCTATCTTTATTGGATGCCCCAGGCGGGTACTCTTGAGTTTGAAGAACACGTTTAATGTCATAGAACCATGGTTTGTCGTCGGTGACCTCTTCTACTGAGAACACATGAGCAGGTCTATCGAGGCGCATAACTCTGATTGTAGGCACATCGTTCCAACCATTCACTTGAAACATTAAAGACAAAGTAGCTAAAGCATCAGCCATTATGTTTTCATCTCCAGGAATATGATGTAACTCTACTTTGTCGAAGAAGGTTAACAATCTTCTAGTATAATCTCTGTAAGGGATCAAACCAGGATGACGAGACTCTCATTCTCCTTTGATTTGATTAATTACCAATGCCGAGTCTCTGTAAATATCAAGAATCTTAATCCTTAGATCCACTGCCTCTTTGAGACCCATAATACATGCCTCATATTC
Source organism: Vicia faba (assembly GCA_948472305.1). NCBI lineage: Eukaryota > Viridiplantae > Streptophyta > Magnoliopsida > Fabales > Fabaceae > Vicia > Vicia faba. The sequence continues at coordinate 1,181,699,240 of OX451736.1, forward strand.
AGCCATGTTGTTCGTACAGTCGAACTTCAATCTCGCCGTGAACGGGATATGAGTACCTCGGGGGCTGACGATGATTGCCCCAATTCCATTTCCATAAGAGTTCACAGCTCCGTCAAATATCAAACCCCAACGGGATTCAGGATCAGGTCCTTCTTCAGGTAATGGCTCTTCACAATCTTTAGCTTTCAAGTACATAACATCTTCATCTGGGAAGTCAAAATTGATGGATTGATAATCTTCAATTGGTTGGTGAGCCAAATGATCGGCTAAAATACTCCCTTTGATTGCTTTCTGAGTGTGATACTCAATGTCATATTCAGATAATAACATCTGCCAACGGGCTATTCTTCCAAATAAGGCGGGCTTCTCAAAGATATACTTGATCGGATCCATTTTGGAGATCAACCAAGTGGTGTGGTTAATCATATACTGGCGCAGACGGCGAGCAGCCCAAGCTAAAGCACAACAGGTTTTCTCAAGCATTGAGTATCGAGACTCATAGTCTGTGAATTTCTTACTCATGAAATATATGGCATGTTCCTTTCTTCCAGTCTCATCTTGTTGACCAAGCACACATCCCATGGAATCTTCCAATGTAGTCAGGTACATAATCAAAGGTCTTCCTTCCACTGGAGGAATCAAAATGGGAGGTTCAAGTAAATATTCTTTGATGCTATCAAAAGCTCTCTGACAATCTTCTATCCATACACATCCTTGGTTATTTCGGAGAAGCTTGAAAATCGGCCCACAGGTAGCAGTCATATGAGATATAAATCTAGAAATATAGTTCAGTCTCCCAAGGAATCCTCTTACTTGTTTTTCCGTCTTGGGTGTGGGCATTTCCCGAATAGCTTTGAATTTATCAGGATCTACCTCAATACCTTTCTGACTGACAATGAAACCCAGAAGTCTTCCAGAACGAACACCAAAAGTGCACTTGTTGGGATTCAGACGGAGTTTATACTTTCTCAAACGCTGGAATAACTTCAATAAATGTTCCAAATGATCTTCTTCAGTTTGCGATTTAGAAATCATGTCATCTACATACACTTCTATCTCTTTATGCATCATATCATGGAACAAATCAGTCATGGCCCTTTGGTATGTTGCACCAGCATTCTTCAAAGCAAACGACATTACCCGATAACAAAATGTTCCCCAAGGTGTAATGAAAGTTGTCTTCTCCATATCTTCTGGTGCCATCTTGATTTGATTATAACCAGAGAAACCATCCATGAAAGAGAAGACTTTTAACTTTGCAGTACTGTCGACCAATACATCAATGTGCGGTAAAGGAAAATCATCCTTTGGGCTAGCTCTATTTAGATCTCTATAGTCTACACACATCCGAACTTTGCCATCCTTCTTAGCAACAGGCACTATATTGGCTAACCATTGAGGATAGACCGATGTAACAAGGAAACCTGCATTAATTTGCTTTTGAACTTCTTCTTTGATCTTGTCAGCCATATCGGGACGAGTCCTTCTCAACTTCTGCTTAATCGGCGGACATTCAGGTCTCAACGGCAAACGATGCTCCACAATATTGTTGTCTAAACCTGGCATGTCTTGGTAGGACCAAGCAAACACATCAACATACTCTCTGAGAAGCTCCAACATTTTCTATTTGACCTCTGGGATAAGCAATGCTCCGACCTTGACTTCCTTTTTATCTTCTTCATCACCCAAATTGACAATCTCTATAGGCTCTTCAAACGGCTGAATAATCTTTTCATCATGCTCAAGCAAACGGGAAATTTCATCAGGGATCTCTTCACTATCTTCTTCCTCGGCTCTGAACACAGGGAATTCAAAGTTGGGAGAGGGCATAGGATCATTGTTTTCAATGGTTAAGTCATGGATTAATCTGCACATATGATTATGCTTTATTTTAGAAATCGATTAATATGAATATTGTACAAATGAAACAAAAGATTATTATATTTTCCTATTACTACCAATTAATTTCCATTACTATTTCCCAGAAAAAGTGAAAAAATAAAACAGTAATGGACAAAATAACATTTTTATGCATGATTGGCAATACTTGAAACAAAGAGCCCAAACATTTTCTCTTTTGCCTTGGGCAGAGCAAAAGGATTTATTTTCAACATAGCCCGAAACTAATACTCTTCGCCTTGGGCAGAGCGAAAGTTTTTTTTTTCAAAAATAAAACAAAACATTACTCAGAAATGTGCATCACAACAGGAACATCAACAGCAATCCAGTTCTGGCAAACCACTCCATGCGTTACAAAGTCGGGTAAATCCTCTTCAAAATCGTCTCCTATTATAGCATCAACCTCAGGAGGAGTTGGATGGATAAAACCTACGCTTCGGAAAACCTCTTGTATCGGACAGGTAACTGTTTCCTGCTTGACTCTTGTAGACACGGGATGAAAACCAAGACCTTCTCCAGACTTGTTCTCAGGCAAAGTCAACACCTGGCCCCAACCTTCAGCCGAACCACTTTCAACCACTCGTCGCACATCCTCAAAAGAAGAAATAGATGTCCCTTGCTTCTTCACTTCATTATTAGCAACAGATAAAGCTTGGAATTGGGTTCCAACATCCTCATCAGCATCAATAAAAGATAAAGATGACAAATGGCTTACCACCATAGCCTGCTCTACACCAATCATTACCAGCTTTCCATGCCTTACAAACTTCAATCTCTGATGGAGCATGGAAGTGACTGCCCCTACATCATGGATCCATGGACGACCCAATAGGCAACTGTAGGCGACACGAATATCCATTACTTGAAAAGTGATCTGAAAAGTATGAGGACCAATTACGATAGGAAGATCCACTTCACCAATGACATTCTTCCTAAAACCATCAAACGCTTTGACAATTACTCCACTAGGTCTCATGGGAGCACCTTGGTATGAGAGTCGAGATAATGTAGTTTTGGGCATTACATTTAACGACGAACCTGTATCTACCAACACACTTGATAAAGTATCATTTCCACAACTGATTGAGATATGCAAAGCCATATTATGGTTCCTTCCCTCCTCCGGAAGCTCTTCATCACTGAAACCAAGATTATTACACGAAGTAATATTTCCCAAAATTCCATCAAATTGGTCAACCGTCACATCATGATCTACGAATACCTGGTCCAAGACCTTCATCAAAGCTTCTCTATGGGCACCAGAATCTCTCAGTAAAGCAAGCAAGGAAATCTTGGAAGGAGTTTGCAAAAGTTGGTCCACAATCTTGTATTCACTTCTCTTGATGAGCTTCAGAATCTCATCATCATCGGGGTGTGGGATAGGTTCATTGGATCGGCCTACCTCAACCCTGGGTTCAACATTTCTCGCTGGAATTTCTGCCGGTACGGGCCTTCTGACTTGAACTTCTGGTCTCTTCAAAGGTACTGCTGCAAAGACACGTCCACTTCTCGTAACTCTGCTCACATCATCGATGTTAACAAAAGATGGCCTTGTTGGTATAGGGACTTCTACCCCATTCTCAATCATTGTGGCATTATACTTATACGGTACAGCTTGGTCTGAGTTGTAAGGCACAGGACCAGGTGGACAAATGATCAAAGGAGCAACAGGTGCAGTCTGACTGTCGTAAACGATCTCTACTGGTTCAGGCAAGTTAAATTGTGGTATTATAACATTCACTTCATCCACCGGATCTCTGTCATGTGTAATAGTGATAACCCTCTGGTCTAACAATTTTTGAATGTCCTCCTTCACAATAGGACAATCAACTTCTCTTGAACAAAATTCACAAACATCATAATCATGATGATGCCTAAAAAAAGCAAGTCTTCTTAAACTCTGATGTAACCTGATCAACAAATCTCTTATGTGTTCAACTTGAAAAACTAGAAACTTTCCCGGACAACCTTCCACCATATTCACTGAGGCTGTCCCATGTCGAGGCAAAGGATTATCTCTAACATTCGGGTTAACATCCTTGAAAGACAAGATACTGTTCTTAATCAATCTCTGCACGTCCGCCTTTAGAGCAAAGCAATTTTCAATGTTGTGCCCCGGTGACCCTTGATGATATTCACAAAACTGGTCCGCCTTGTACCACGGAGAAGTACTATTCGGTGCGACAAGAGGAGGCTTCGTCGTTATGAGGTTCTTTCTGATCAGAGCAGGGAACAATTCAGTGTAAGTCATGGGAATGGCATCAAAATGCGGTTTCCTTGGTGAACGATTCTGGTTATTAAATTGATAAGCCTGTTGTCGAGGCTGCTGTTGAATTGGCCATTGCTGAATTGGTGGGGTTTGATGAGGTGGGGTCACCAATGTTGGGAGGACAGCCAGAGTGACTGCCGCAACATGTGAATAACCTCTCCTTGGTCTCCCATGGAAAATTACACTGACCTCTTGTTCTTTCCTTTTAGGGAAAGCACTTCCAAACTTCTTGATACTGCTAGATGGACTTCCTTCCTTAACCAAACGTCCTTCACGAATCCCTTCTTCCAACCGCATGCCCATACTTACCATCTCGGTGAAGTCACTAGGTGCGCTGGCAATCATTCTTTCATAATAAAAGGAACCTAAAGTCTTTAGGAATATCTTTGTCATTTCTTTCTCCTCAAGAGGGGGATAGATCTGAGCAGCAATTTCGCGCCACCTCTGGGCGTATTCCTTAAAGGACTCTCTGTCTCTCTGGGACATCACCCGGAGTTGATCTCTGTCCCGCGCCATGTCGACGTTGTACTTATACTGGCGAATAAAAGCTTCACTAAGATCGTTGAAATTACGGATCCGAGTGTTGTCCAAACCCATATACCACTTTAGAGCGGCACCAGTCAAACTGTCTTGAAAGTAGTGAATTAACAAGTTATAATCATCAGAATATGTAGACATCTTTCTCACATACATAGTTAAATGACTTCGCGGACACGAATCACCTTTATAACTTTCAAAGTCTGGCACTTTGAATTTGGCTGGAATCTTTACATTTGGAACTAAGCACAGGTCATGAGCATTCTTTCCAAACAAATCTTTCCCCTTTAATGCTCTGATCTCCCTCCGCATCTCTTGAAACTGGTCTTGAAATTCTTCCATTCTATCGAAAAGACCCAGACTTTCAGCAGGCTCGGCATGATAAGCAGGTTCATTCATGTATGGCATAGAATGAACCACAGGAGCGACAATTGTCATCACCGGTTGAGGGAAAGGTGCCACAGACGGGATTACAGGCGGCATAGCAGTTGTCTTTGGTTGAGGAAGAGACACAGTAGGTTGAACCACAGGCTGTACGACAGGCTGATACCCTTCTGGCACAAAGTTATAAGGCATTCCCCACGGAAAACCTTTTGGCATCTGATGTTGAAGCGGAGAGTTGATTTGAGTCACAAATGTTGGAACGGTGACAATCTCAGAAACCATAGTAGTTGAAGTCTGAATCTCAGCAGCTGCAGCCGATGGCTGATTCTGAGCAGCCATCAAACTTTCTACCAGCGCAGTTAGTTTCTCCATACCAACACGAAGGGTAGCGACCTCCTCACGAAGCTCGTGGTTTTCCTGTTCTAGATCTTCCATCTTCCTCTGACGGTTGGCTCGAGTATCGTATTGATGAGACAGCTTGGCAATCTATTGGAGTGGAAAAGAAACAAGGATAAGACTCTAGAAAACATGTGAAGTGGAATGTTGGATGATGCATGATATGCGATGCAAATGATCGTTCATTGATAGTTTTTTCAAGGAACTTTGATAATTTTGCACATATCAATGGTAAAGGAATTTGGAACAACAAAAACTCGTTTCATTAATCAAAAGCGGTAAATTACAACTTACAACTTTGGAAAAACAAAATAATAAATTACAACCTTGGGACGACAACCCAATAATAAAAGCAGTAAATTACAACTTTGGAACATGAAGCCCATAATAAAAGCAGTAAATTACAACTTCGGAACATGAAGCCCTTTTAGAGTTTTACAAAATGACAACAGTAAAAATAAAACTAAGAACCAAAGACCACTCAGAGTCAACTTCGAGTGTTTCTCCTTCCAAACTCCATAATAATAGTACCTGAGATGTCTGCAAAAATCATTCTTAAGTTCCTTGAAAAACAATTTTTTTACAAAAAATGTTGATGGATGCATGGATGAATGATAATGAAACAGTTACACACAAGTTCACAAACATGGGGTTCAAAGGTTCAACGTTCGTGCATGGAGTCAAAGGTAAATCCCACCCCAAGGTACGTACTAATGGTTTAATCACACCTGTAAGACAAGGTTCTAAGAGTTCCCGGAGTCTACATTCCTCCTTCGGATATTACCAACATCTTGATTACTCAATAATTAGCAATATTCTCAAGAGAAACTCATCCGAGCGTAGCATCGCGTAACAATTACTTCCGGATTACTCCGTTATAATTTCCGCGCTACACCTAAAAGGCCAAGTTGGGTTAGGGTTCTACGGTTCTCAATTTCTCTGGCTCCCAGGTCGAAAATAATAATGTCTTCCCGATTACTCGGTAAACAAATATTATGTTCAAAAGGGCCTTCCATTGAGTGGGGGATTTCATGCCTCCTTCTTCGGGATTACTCCCTAAAAGTTAACATGACTATACCGCCTGTCCTATCCTTAAGTGTAACTTAATCCGGGTATAGGATTCGTCCTTTGTAAAAAACCCAAACAACCCCAATATAAACACATAATCAAACAAATCAAATAATAATAAAACAGATAAAACAAACTAGGCTTAACCCACTTAGGGATGGACCAGCAAGAGGTCAATCTTTCCCCAGCAGAGTCGCCAATTCTATAGCGATAAAAAATGTAGCAGGGTAAATCGGAGATCGAACTATTAATTAATTCGTCTCACAAAAAGCAAGAGTCGCCACCGCGCTTTATTATTTCCAAGGGAAAAGGGAAAAGAGCGAAATAAAACCCTAAAAATGCAATGTAAAATAATACTTTTAAAAGTAATGAAAATACAAGGCGTTTCTGAAAAGAGGTCTAGAGTTCGGGGGTTGGTTATACAATGGGAAAGTATTAGCACCCAATGTATCTATAGTATTCTATAGGAACCTTTTGAAATTTCTGTTTATTAAAATGTTTGTTTGATTAAAAATAAATTGTTTTGTCCAAAAATGGGTATGGACGAGTTTTTGAAGATACGACGACCTAATGTTGAAGTTTTGACTTAAAGGGTGTGAGTTTTGAAAAATTGAATATTTGGGAAAATTATCTTAAGTTTATTTAATGAAATAATAAAAGGGATGAATGAGGGTATTCACACGATGTCTTTTGACGACATGAAGTCGACAAAAATTAAACAATTCCCTTGGATTTTGCAAGCAACATGAAGATTAAAACTAAAAGTATAAACACTCCAAGATTTTAAAAGAAAACCAAGAGAGAAGCCATGGAATTAAATTGAAATTATCACAAACTCAACCAACATGTATCATGGGAGGAACATCATAAGGGGCAATAAATTCAAAGAGATAACTTACAAACTTATCAATAAAAGACTAGTTAAAAAACTAACAAAATTAACTAACATACTGACCAAACGAAATATCAAGATTTAAATAAATTATAAAAACTAAACTAATTAATTGGGTTATAAACTGAAAACGAAATAAAGGTCCAGCATGGGACTGAAATCGAAATCGAACAATGCTCCTTTCGAACTCTCTTTTTTTCTCTTCGAACTCCCTCTTTCGAACTCTCTCTTTTCTTTCTTCGAACTCCCTCTTTCGAACTCTCTCTTTTCTCTCTTCGAACTCCCTCTTTCGAACTCTGCTTTTCTTTCTTCGGACTCCCTCTTTCGAACTCTCTCTTTTCTCTCTTTGAACTCCCTCTTTCGAACTCTCTCTTTTCTCTCTTCGAACTCCCTCTTTCGAACTCTGCTTTTCTCTCTTTCGAACTCTGCTTAAAACGAAATCGAACAATACCAACAATGAATCTTGCTCCATCAATTTGAACTCTTCTCACTCTCTAAATCAAAAATGAACAACAACACTGCTTCTGGCTTCGAATTCCTTCCCAAATCAAAAACGAACAACAACACTGCTACTTGTTTCGAATTCTTCCTAAATCAAAAACGAACAACAATACTGCTACTGGTTTTGAGCTCTCTCTCCATAAATCAAGAACGAACAACAACATTGTTTCTAGTTTCGAACTCCTTCCTAAATCAAAACGAACAACACCACTGCTACTGGTTTCGAAATCTTTCTAAATCAAAACGAACAACACCACTGTTTCTAGTTTTTTCATGCAGTTAAACATCAAATCAACAAGGTGACAAAAATTCATGGTAAGAGAAACAACAATAACAATCTCAGGGGTTCTGATTTATTGAAACATCAACAACAAAAAATGCAGCAACAACATCTAGTTCACAACATACATCATTATGACAAGCATGGCAACAGATTTTTTGAGAAAAAAAAAGTAGGGAGACTTACAAGATCAGAGCAAGTCTGATGGTTTCGATTTTTGACAATGAAATAATAGAGAAATCCAGAGATGAGGTAATATGCTTTTTAATTCCTCCTGCTCTTCTGAAAATCTGTTTGTGCTTATTGATGATGTATGGAACGAAAATTAAACAGAGAGTGAAAAACAAGGTATGGTGGCTATTGTGTTATTGAACAGAGTGTGTGAGCCATGGAGGTTTGAAGGGAAACTGATGTAGATGATGGTGGAATAAGGAAGACGGTGATATTGTTTGTGGTTTCTTTCCTTTGTGAACTTTTTACGAACTCTTTGTTTTTTCTTTTCTTTGTGAACTGCCTTTTCTTTTTTCTCACCCTCTCTATCAAAAACGAACAACAACACTGCAAGTTTTTGTGTTTTTTCTCTTTTTTGTTCCCCCCTTATTTCGATTGCTTCTGCCTATTTTTATAGTGAATAAGAATGGGGTTTTGGGAGGAAATTTTGGTGAGTTTGAACAAATGAAATAATCTGATTTAATGCTTTTCTGATACAGTTTTGGTATGTGCCATTTGAGGTAATTCCTGGACTGATGTGCACAGGTTTTTGGACTGGTGTTCAACAGTTTTTTGGTTGTGGAGGCAGCAGAGATTTGGACCGTTAATGGGCAGCAGTAACACAGAATTTGTACTGAGCAGCATATGGACAAATTTATAATGGACATATTTAATAATTATAATTTTAATAATAACAGCAATGACAATAATAATAAAATAACTGTTAGTAAAACTAAACTGAAAATATAAAAGTGAAATAAAAGATATTAATTTTTTTTGAGTTTTTTCTCATAAAGTGATGCAAAAATATAAATTATATGTAACTAAGATTTTTTTGATAATTTTAAGTTAACATAAAGAACTTGTAAAATAAAAATAAAAGAATGTGAAATTACTATTTTTTGAGATTTTTAACTAAATTAAATCTAAAAGACTATAATTTTAACTTAAATGATACAAGAACAAAAAACTAAATGAAACTTAAGGAAACTAATTTTTGTATTTTGAATATTTTGAATAAAAACATAAATAAAATGAAAATAGCATGAACTAAATATTTTTATGGATTTTCTTTTTTTATGAAAATAAGAATAAAAGAAAGATGATAAAAAATGAAAAAAACATGATTTAATAAAGTCAGACAAAAACCAGTTAAATTTCACTAAATTCACAACAATTTTTAACGTTTCTATTTTTTGGTGGATTTTCAAAGCATAATCATCTCTTGACTTGTAAAGAAAAGTTATAGTTGTTGCGGAGGAGAATCATATGTAAAAGAACCACTAAAAAATTGTCGAAATTTGAAGAAGTTATGAATTTTTTAAAATCTGACTCGAGAATTGGCAAAAATAGATCAAATCGCTTGTGAACGCTTGCTATGTAATAATGCAGATGGGAGGTGGTATCTTATGTCAAAATTTGGGATATGACAGCTGCCCCTATTTAAGTTTATTCTATCCGGAGATATGAAGATTAAAATCTTCGTCTCGACGAGATTGAAGGTACTTAAATACATAATACGCAAATTTTGCCCTAAGATTCCGCTATTATGTTTGTGATATGAATGTAGTATTTAAATTCACAAAGAATGATATTGTATGAGACAAGATAATGCTGGAGAAACCAAACACCAACAAAACACAGGAACATAGATTATACACTACTGGGGAAATGAGCCATCGACTTCAAATGATAGACTCTTGACGGCGAATGAAATTTGAGAGAAAACGACCTCTGACCCTAACAAAGAAGGCATCTTGCATAGGCCACAAAACAGATTATTGACCCAAAAATAACCGTGAGTTCCCAACTCAAGGTCAAAGATAGACAAAAGATGTATCAAATTTGCTGATAATGAATTACCGACTTCTGAAGGTAAAGATTCATAACAAATTTCTCCGCGAGATTTCCAGAGAGATACCAATTAATGCTGAAATAATAATATGGTTGCAGATACACAAGCTGCTCAAATAAAGAAGCGGCCACTTGTTGTCTTCAAAGATGCTATGACATACAAGCTGCTCAAATAAAAAAGCTGCCACTTGCTATCGTTCAAAGATGTCAATAACATACAAGCTGCCCAAATAAAGAAGCTGTCACTTGCTGTCCTCCAAAAAAACTATGACATACAAGTTGCTCAAATAATATGGTTGCAGATACACAAGCTGCTCAAATAAAGAAGCTGCCACTTACTGTCTTCAAAGATGCTATGACATACAAGCTGCTCAAATAAAAAAGCTGCCACTTGCTGTCGTTCAAAGATGTCAATAACATACAAGCTGCCCAAATAAAGAAGCTGCCACTTGTTGTCCTCCAAAAAAACTATGACATACAAGCTGCTCAAATAAAGAAGCTGCCACTTGCTGTCTTCCAAAAAACTATGACATACAAGTTGCTCAAATAAAGAAGCTGCCACTTGCTGTCTTCCAAAAATAACCAATAACATACAAGCTGCTCAAATAAAGAAGCCGCCACTTGTTGTATTCCAAAAAATAATAACGTACAAGTTGCTCATGAAGAGACTGCCGCTTGTCGTTTTCCAAAATAATAACGTGCAAGCTGCTCATGAAGAGACCGCCACTTGCCGTTTTCCGAAGAATAATAACGTACAAGCTGCTCATGAAGAGACCGCCACTTGTTGTTTTTCGAAGAATAATAACGTACAAGCTGCTCATGAAGAGACCGCCACTTGCCGTTTTCCGAAGAATAATAACGTACAAGCTGCTCATAAAGAGACCGCCACTTGCCGTTTTCCGAAGAATAATAACGTACAAGCTTCTCATGAAGAGACCGCCACTTGCCATTTTCCGAAGAATAATAACGTACAAGCTGCTCATGAAGAGACCGCCACTTGCCATTTTCCGAAGAATAATTCAGAAGAAAATTGTGATAACACTACCAGAGAATAAAATCTTCGTCAAAGGTAACCATGAATCGATCCTTCCCGAGGAGATCAAATACTTAAATGCGCAAAATAAATGCACCATTCGTCCAGGTTGCCTAGCTTGGAGAAAATCCTGAGATAGCCTATGCAAGAGACAACAACTCCCTCCAGGAATAAACCAGAGAGAAAACAGTCAAACAAAACTCCACCCAATAAGAAAATAACTTGATTGGGGATTCATCCTATCCAGAAATGGACAAGGAAGACTAAATCAAAAAATCATCCACGAGGATTAGCTCAGTTGGGGAATTTAGAAAGGAAGCACATTTTCTGCCTAAGCTAACATTCTACTTGGAAAGAACATGTACATTGTCTTAATAAACATAAACAACGTACACGACCCAAAACCAACGACAAGTGTGAATATGCATGCGTGATAGAAGTGTAAATGAATGAATGAATGTTATGTTGACAAAACAGGAAGACGAAATATCTTGAAGATAATAAGATATCACGAAATTATGATACTCGGCCAATCTTGAAGAGACGGAAAATAACTAGAATTGGAACCACAAATCGACGTCAGAGCTTATCACGCTACAAGGCTCAAATCTTCTGGGGAGAAAAGTATCGAATCCAATCTTCTAACACCAATAGACCACTGGCATGAGACAAAGCGTACCACACTTCAGAAATCTGCTCAAATAAAGATAACCAAAACAACGCTTAACTGGAAAAGCTGGGGAGTCACCAAACTTAGTACCACTAGAAACAAAAGTTTACACAACCAACACCTCGTGACGATTTTGAAAGAAAACATGTTCATCATGCAAGGGTAAATTCTCGTATTGTTTTGCATTTCATGGCTTGGCCATCCTCGCAACAACTGTTAATATTCCTTTCATTATTCACGACACATTTTTAAAATAAGAATACTTTAAATAACTTTGTTTCAAATATTGCCGTAAAAATTAAAATTTTGCCCACAAAAGGTAAATGCTCAAATTTCATTAATAAGATGGTAGTTCGCTAACAACGCGACTCCAATGGTTTACAAAAGTTTGGGAAATAGTACATGAAAAAAAGGGTTACACAAAAACAATGATCACTATTCTCCCTAACAACTTCGAATTCCGAAATGTGCTCAAATGCCACAGTCGGTCTGACCAAAAGCCTGCCTAAGCTGCCCCTTCGGGTTTTCAACTTAGCAAAATATCAACTCAAACCTAGGCGAAATACTTCTTGACTTAGTCGGCGTTCACATGGCGCGGGAGCTCTTCACTGTCCATATTTGTGAGAATCATGGCACCTCCATAGAAAACTTTCTTAACGACATACGGTCCTTCATAATTCAGAGCCCACTTGCCCCTAGAATCAGGTTGGAAAGATAATATCTTTTTGAGCACAAGGTCACCTTCTCTGAACTCGCGTGGTCGAACCTTCTTATCAAAAGCCTTCTTCATTCTCTGCTGATATAATTGACTGTGACACAACGCTGTCAATCTCTTTTCTTCAATTAAATTCAACTGATCATATCTACTTTGACACCATTCAGCCTCAGAAAGTTTAGCTTCCATCAACACTCTCATAGACAGAATCTCAACCTCCACGGGGAGTACTGCTTCCATACCATAAACTAGGGAAAATGGGGTTGCACCTGTTGAAGTTCGAACTGAAGTATGGTATCCATGTAAAGAAACGGAAGCATTTCATGCCAATCTTTAAAAGTTACCACCATCTTCTGGATAATCTTTTTAATGTTCTTGTTAGCAGCTTCAACAGCCCCATTAATCTTCGGCCTGTAAGGAGAAGAATTATGACGTTCAATCTTGAACTCTTCACAAAGCTCTCTCATCATCTTGTTATTCAAATTCGAACCATTATCATTGATGATCTTGCTCGGGATGCTGTATCGACAAATGATTTGATTCTTGATAAATCTGACTACCACCTGTCTGGTTACATTAGCATAAGATGATGCTTCCACCCATTTAGTAAAATAATCGATCGCTACCAAGATGAAACGATGACCATTTGAAGCTTTGGGGTCAATCATTCCAATCATATCAATGCCCCACATAGAGAAAGGCCAAGGTGAAGAGATAACATTGAGGAGGGTCGGTGGCACATGTATCTTGTCCGCATAAATTTGGCATTTATGACATTTCTTCACATATTTGCAACAATCTGATTCCATCGTCATCCAATAGTAACCAGCTCTCAACATCTTTTTAGCCATTGCATGTCCGTTGGCATGAGTGCCAAAGGATCCTTCATGTACTTCTTGCATCAGCATGTCTGCTTCATGTCTGTCTACACATCTAAGCAAGACCATGTCATAATTCCTCTTATACAATACTTCTTCATTGAGTAAGAAACTGCTTGCTAATCTCCTCAACGTCTTCCTATCTTTATTGGATTCCCCAGGAGGGTACTCTTGAGTTTGAAGAACACGTTTAATGTCATAGAACCATGGTTTGTCGTTGGTGACCTCTTCTAGTGAGAACACATGAGCAGGTCTATCGAGGCGTATAACTCTGATTGTAGACACATCGTTCCAACCATTCACTTGAAACATTAAAGACAAAGTAGCTAAAGCATCAGTCATTTGGTTTTCATCTCTAGGAATATGATGTAACTCTACTTTGTTGAAGAAGGTTAACAATCTTCTAGCATAATCTCTGTAAGGGATCAAACCAGGATGACGAGTCTCCCATTCTCCTTTGATTTGATTAATTACCAATGTCGAGTCTCCGTAAATATCAAGAATCTTAATCCTTAGATCCACTGCCTCTTCGAGACCCATAATACATGCCTCATATTCAGCCATGTTGTTCGTACAGTCGAACTTTAATCTCGCCGTGAACGGGATATGAGTACCTCGGGGGGTGACGATGATTGCCCCAATTCCATTTCCATAAGAGTTCACAGATCCGTCAAATATCAAACCCCAACGGGATTCAGGATCAGGTCCTTCTTCAGGTAACGGCTCTTCACAATCTTTAGCTTTCAAGTACATAACATCTTCATCTGGGAAGTCAAACTTGATGGATTGATAATATTCAATTGGTTGATGAGCCAAATGATCGGCTAAAATACTCCCTTTGATTGCTTTTTGAGTGTGATACTCAATGTCATATTCAGATAACAACATCTGCCAACGGGCTATTCTTCCAAATAAGGCGGGCTTCTCAAAGATATACTTGATCGGATCCATTTTGGAGATCAACCAAGTGGTGTGGTTAATCATATACTGGCGCAGACGGCGAGCAGCCCAAGCTAAAGCACAACAGGTTTTCTCAAGCATTGAGTATCGAGACTCACAGTCTGTGAATTTCTTACTCAGGTAATATATGACATGTTCCTTTCTTCCAGTCTCATCTTGTTAACCAAGCACACATCCCATGGAATCTTCCAATATAGTCAGGTACATAATCAAAGGTCTTCCTTCCATTGGAGGAATCAAAATGGGAGGTTCAAGTAAATATTCTTTGATGCTATCAAAATCTCTCTGACAATCTTCTGTCCACACACATCCTTGGTTCTTTCAGAGAAGCTTGAAAATCGGCCCACAGGTAGCAGTCATATGAGATATAAATCTAGAAATATAGTTCAGTCTCCCAAGGAATCCTCTTACTTGTTTTTCCGTCTTGGGTGCGGGCATTTCCCGAATAGCTTTGACTTTATCAGGATCTACCTCAATACCTTTCTAACTGACAATGAAACCCAGAAGTCTTCCAGAACAAACACCAAAAGTGCACTTGTTGGGATTCAGATGGAGTTTATACTTTCTCAAACGCTGGAATAACTTCAATAAATGTTCCAAATGATCTTCTTCAGTTTGTGATTTAGCAATCATGTCATCTACATACACTTATATCTCTTTATGCATCATATCATTGAACAAAGCAGTTATGGCCCTTTGGTATGTTGCACCAGCATTCTTCAAAGCAAATGGCATTACCCGATAACAAAATGTTCCCTAAGGTGTAATGAAAGTTGTCTTCTCCATATCTTCTGGTGCCATCTTGATTTGATTATAACCAGAGAAACCATCCATGAAAGAAAAGACTTTGAACTTTGCAGTACTGTCGACCAATACATCAATGTGCGGTAAAGGAAAATCATCCTTTGGGCTAGCTCTATTCAGATCTCTATAGTCTACACACATCCGAACTTTGCCATCCTTCTTAGCAACAGGCACTATATTGGCTAACCATTGAGGATAGACCGATGTAACAAGGAAACCTGCATTAATTTGCTTTTGAACTTCTACTTTGATCTTGTCAGCCATATCGGGACGAGTCCTTCTCAACTTCTGCTTAATCGGCGGACATTCAGGTCTCAACGGCAAACGATGCTCCACAATATTGTTGTCCAAACCTGGCATGTCTTGGTAGGACCAAGCAAACACATCAACATACTCTCTGAGAAGCTCCAACATTTTCTATTTGACCTCTGGGATAAGCAATGCTCCGACCTTGACTTCCTTTTTATCTTCTTCATCACCCAAATTGACCATCTCTATAGGCTCTTCAAACGGATGAATAATCTTTTCATCATGCTCAAGCAAACGGGAAATTTCATCAGGGATCTCTTCACTATCTTCTTCCTCGGCTCTGAACACAGGGAATTCAAAGTTGGGAGAGGGCATAGGATCATTGTTTTCAATGGTTAAGTCATGGATTAATCTGCACATATGATTATGCTTTATTTTAGAAATCGATTAATATGAATATTGTAGAAATGAAACAAAAGATTATTATATTTTCCTATTACTACCAATTAATTTCCATTACTATTTCCCAGAAAAAGTGAAAAAATTAAACAGTAGTGGACAAAATAACATTTTTATTCATGATTGGCAATACTTGAAACAAAGAGCCCAGACATTTTCTCTTTTTCCTTGGGCAGAGCAAAAGGATTTATTTTCAACATAGCCCGACACTAATACTCTTCGCCTTGGGCGAAGCGAAAGTTTTTTTTTTCAAAAATAAAACAAAACATTACTCAGAAATGTGCATCACAACAGGAACATCAACAACAATCCAGTCTGGCAAACCACTTCATGCGTTACAAAGTCGGGTAAATCCTCTTCAGAATCGTATCCTATTATAGCATCAACCTCAGGAGGAGTTGGATGGATAAAACATGCGCTTCGGAAAACCTCTTGTATCGGACGGGTAATTGTTTCCTGCTTGACTCTTGTAGACACGGGATGAAAACCAAGACCTTCTCCAGACTTGTTCTCAGGCAAAGTCAACACCTGGCCCCAACCTTTAGCCGAACCACTTTCAACCACTCGTCGCGCATCCTCAAAAGAAGAAGTAGATGTCCCTTGCTTCTTCACTTCATTATTAGCAACAGATAAAGCTTAGAATTTGGTTCCAACATCCTCATCATCATCAATAAAAGAGAAAGATGACAAATGGCTTAGCACCATAGCCTGCTCTCCACAAATCATTACCAGCTTTCCATGCCTTACAAACTTCAATCTCTGATGGAGCGTGGAAGTGACTGCCCCTGCATCATGGATCCATGGACGACCCAATAGGCAACTGTAGGCGGCACGAATATCCATTACTTGAAAAATGATCTGAAAAGTATGAGGACCAATTACGATAGGAAGATCCACTTCACCAATGACAGTCTTCCTAGAACCATCAAACGCTTTGACAATTACTCCACTAGGTCTCATGGGAGCACCTTGGTATGAGAGTCGAGATAATGTAGTTTTGGGCATTACATTTAACGACGAACCTGTATCTACCAACACACTTGATAAAGTATCATTTCCACAACTGATTGAGATATGCAAAGCCATATTATGGTTCCTTCCCTCCTTCGGAAGCTCTTCATCACTGAAACCAAGATTGTTACACGAAGTAATATTTCCCACAATTCCATCAAATTGGTCAACCGTCACATCATGATCTACGAATGCCTGGTCCAAGACCTTCATCAAAGCTTCTCTATGGGAACCAGAATCTCTCAGTAAAGCAAGCAAGGAAATCTTGGAAGGAGTTTGCAAAAGTTGGTCCACAATCTTGTATTCACTTCTCTTGATGAGCTTCAGAATCTCATCATCATCGGGGTGTGGGATAGGTTCATTGGATCGGCCTACCTCAACCCTGGGTTCAACATTTCTCGCTGGAATTTCTGCCGGTACGGGCCTTCTGACTTGAACTTCTGGTCTCTTCAAAGGTACTGCTGCAAAGACACGTCCACTTCTCGTAACTCTGCTCACATCATCGATGTTAACAAAAGATGGCCTTGTTGGTATAGGGACTTCTACCCCATTCTCAATCATTGTGGCATTATACTTATACGGTACAGCTTGGTCTGAGTTGTAAGGCACAGGACCAGGTGGACAAATGATCAAAGGAGCAACAGGTGCAGTCTGACTGTCGTAAACGATCTCTACTGGTTCAGGCAAGTTAAATTGTGGTATTATAACATTCACTTCATCCACCGGATCTCTGTCATGTGTAATAGTGATAACCCTTTGGTCTAACAATTTTTGAATGCCCTCCTTCACAATAGGACAATCAACTTCTCTTGAACAAAATTCACAAACATCATAATCATGATGATGCCTAAAAAAAGCAAGTCTTCTTAAACTCTGATGTAACCTGATCAACGAATCTCTTATGTGTTCAACTTGAAAAACTAGAAACTTTCCCGGACAACCTTCCACCATATTCACTGAGGCTATCCCATGTCGAGGCAAAGGATTATCTCTAACATTCGGGTTAACATCCTTGAAAGACAAGATACTGTTCTTAATCAATCTCTGCACGTCCGCCTTTAGAGCAAAGCAATTTTCAATGTTGTGCCCCGGTGACCCTTGATGATATTCGCAAAACTGGTCCACCTTGTACCACAGAGAAGTACTATTCGGTGCGACATGAGGAGGCTTCGTCGTTATGAGGTTCTTTCTGATCAGAGCAGGGAACAATTCAGTGTAAGTCATGGGAATGGCATCAAAATGCGGTTTCCTTGGTGAACGATTCTGGTTATTAAATTGATAAGCATGTTGTCGAGGCTGCTGTTAAAATGGTCGTTGCTGAATTGGTGGGGTTTGATGAGGTGGGGTCACCAATGTTGGGCGGACAACCGGAGTGACTTCCGCAACATGTGAATAACCTCTCCTTGGTCTCCCAGGGAAAATTACATTGACCTCTTGTTCATTCCTTTTATGGAAAGCACTTCCAAACTTCTTGATACTGCTAGACGGACTTCCTTCCTTAACCAAACGTCCTTCACGAATCCCTTCTTCCAACCGTATGCCCATACTTACCATCTCGGTGAAGTCACTGGGTGCGCTGGCAATCATTCTTTCATAATAAAAGGAACCTAAAGTCTTCAGGAATATCTTTGTCATTTCTTTCTCCTCAACAGGGGGATAGATCTGAGCAGCAATTTCGCGCCACCTCTAAGCGTATTCCTTAAAGGACTCTATGTCTCGCTGGGACATCGCCCGGAGTTAATCTCTTTCCCGCGCCATGTCGACGTTGTACTTATACTGGCGAACAAAAGCTTCACTAAGATCGTTGAAATTACGGATCCGAGTGCTGTCCAAACCCATATACCACTTTAGAGCGGCACCAGTCAAACTGTCTTGAAAGTAGTGAATTAACAAGTTATGATCATCAGAATATGTAGACATCTTTCTCACATACATAGTTAAATGACTTCGCGGACACGAATCACCTTTATAACTTTCAAAGTCTGGCACTTTGAATTTGGCTGGAATCTTTACATTTGGAACTAAGCACAGGTCATGAGCATTCTTTCCAAACAAATCTTTCCCCTTTAACGCTCTGATCTCCCTCCGCATCTCTTGAAACTGGTCTTGAAATTCTTCCATTCGATCGAAAAGACCCAGACTTTCAGTAGGCTCGGCATGATAAGCAGGTTCATTCATGTATGGCATAGAATGAACCACAAGAGCGACAGTTGTCATCACCGGTTGAGGGAAAGGTGCCACAGACGGGATTACAGGCGGCATAGCAGTTGTCTCTGGTTGAGGAAGAGACACAGTAGGTTGAACCACAGGCTGATACCCTTCTGGCACAAAGTTATAAGGCATTCCCCACGGAAAACCTTTTGGCATCTGATGTTGAAGCGGAGAGTTGATTTGAGTCACAGATGTTGGAACGGTGACAATCTCAGAAACCATAGTAGTCGAAGTATGAATCTCAGCAACTGCAGTCGATGGCTGATTCTGAGCAACCATCAAACTTTCTACCAGCGCAGTTAGTTTCTCCATACCAACACGAAGGGTAGCGACCTCCTCACGAAGCTCGTGGTTTTCCTGTTCTAGATCTTCCATCTTCCTCTGACGGTTGGCTCGAGTATCGTATTGATGAGACAGCTTGGCAATCTATCGGAGTGGAAAAGAAACAAGGATAAGACTCTAGAAAACATGTGAAGTGGAATGTTGGATGATGCATGATATGCGATGCAAATGATCATTCATTGATTGTTTTTTCAAGGAACTTCGATAATTTTGCACATATCAATGGTAAAGGAATTTGGAACAACAAAAACTCGTTTCATTAATCAAAAGCGGTAAATTACAACTTACAACTTTGGAAAAACAAAACAATAAATTACAACCTTGGGACGACAACCCAATAATAAAAGCAGTAAATTACAACTTTGGAACATGAAGCCCATAATAAAAGCAGTAAATTACAACTTCGGAACATGAAGCCCTTTTACAAAGTTTTACAAAATGACAACAGTAAAAATAAAACTAAGAACCAAAGACCACTCAGAGTCAACTTCGAGTGTTTCTCCTTCCAAACTCCATAATAATAGTACCTGAGATGTCTGCAAAAATCATTCTTAAGTTCCTTGAAAAACAATTTTTTTTACAAAAAATGATGATGGATGCATGGATGAATGATAATGCAACAGTTACACACAAGTTCACAAACATGGGGTTCAAAGGTTCAACGTTCGTGCATGGAGTCAAAGGTAAAGCCCACCCCAAGGTACGTACTAATGGTTTAATCACACCTGTAAGACAAGGTTCTAAGAGAACCCGGAGTCTACATTCCTCCTTCGGATATTACCAACGTCTTGATTACTCAATAATTAGCAATATTCTCAAGAGAAACTCATCCGAGCGTAGCATCGCGTAACAATTACTTTCGGATTACTCCGTTATAATTTCCGCGCTACACCTAAAAGGCCAAGTTGGGTTAGGGTTCTACGGTTCTCAATTTCTCTGGCTCCCAGGTCGAAAATAATAATGTCTTCCCGATTACTCGGTAAACAAATATTACGTTCAAAAGGGCCTTCCATTGAGTGGGGGATTTCATGCCTCCTTCTTCGGGATTACTCCCTCAAAGTTAACATGACTATACCACCTGTCCTATCCTTAAGTGTAATTTAATCCGGGTATAGGATTCGTCCTTTGCAAAAAACCCAAACAACCCCAATATAAACACATAATCAAACAAATCAAATAGTAATAAAATAGATAAAACAAACTAGGCTTAACCCACTTAGGGATGGACCAGCAAGAGGTCAATCTTTCCCCAGCAGAGTCGCCAATTCTGTAGCGATAAAAAATGTAGCGGGGTAGATAGGAGATCGAACTATTAATTAATTCGTCTCACAAAAAGCAAGAGTCGCCACCGCGCTTTATTATTTCCAAGGGAAAAGGGAAAAGAGCGAAATAAAACCCTAAAAAATGCAATGTAAAATAATACTTTTAAAAGTAATGAAAATACAAGGCGTTTCTGAAAAGAGGTCTAGAGTTCGGGGGTTGGTTATACAATGGGAAGGTATTAGCACCCAATGTATCTATAGTATTCTATAGGAACCTTTTGAAATATCTGTTTATTAAAATGTTTGTTTGATTAAAAATAAATTGTTTTGGCCAAAAATGGGTATGGACGAGTTTTTGAAGATACGACGACCTAATGTCGATGTTTTGACTTAAAGGGTGTGAGTTTTGAAAAATTGAATATTTGGGAAAATTATCTTAAGTTTTTTTAATGAAATAATAAAAGGGATGAATGAGGGTATTCGCACGATGTCTTTTGACGACATGAAGTCGACAAAAATTAAACAATTCCCTTGGATTTTGCAAGCAACATGAAGATTAAAACTAAAAGTATAAACACTCCAAGATTTTAAAAGAAAACCAAGAGAGAAGCCATGGAATTAAATCGAAATTATCACAAACTCAACCAACATGTATCATGGGAGGAACATCATAAGGGGCAATAAATTCAAAGAGATAACTTACAAACTTATCAATAAAAGACTAGTTAAAAAACTAACAAAATTAACTAACATACTAACCAAAGGAAATATCAAGATTTAAATAAATTATAAAAACTAAAATAATTAATTGGGTTATAAACTGAAATCGAAATCGAACAATGCTCCTTTCGAACTCTCTTTTTTTCTCTTCGAACTCCCTCTTTCGAACTCTCTCTTTTCTTTCTTCGAACTCCCTCTTTCGAACTCTCTCTTTTCTCTCTTCTAACTCCCTCTTTCAAACTCTTCTTTTCTTTCTTCGGAGTCCCTCTTTCGAACTCTCTCTTTTCTCTCTTCGAACTCCCTCTTTTGAACTCTCTCTTTTCTCTCTTCGAACTCCCTCTTTCGTACTCTGCTTTTCTCTCTTTCGAACTCTCTCTTTCGAACTCTGCTTAAAACAAAATCGAACAATACCAACAATGAATCCTGCTCCATCAATTCGAACTCTTCTCACTCTCTAAATCAAAAACGAACAACAACACTGCTTCTGGCTTCGAATTCCTTCCCAAATCAAAAACGAACAACAACACTGCTACTTGTTTCGAATTCTTCCTAAATCAAAAACGAACAACAATACTGCTACTGGTTTTGAGCTCTCTCTCCCTAAATCAAGAACGAACAACAAAATTGTTTCTAGTTTCGAACTCCTTCCTAAATCAAAACGAACAACACCACTACTACTGGTTTCGAACTCTTTCTAAATCAAAACGAACAACACCACTGTTTCTAGTTTTTTCATGCAGTTAAACATCAAATCAACAAGGTGACAAACATTCATGGCAAGAGAAACAACAATAACAATCTCAGGGGTTCTGATTTATTAAAACATCAACAATAAAAAATGCAGCAACAACATCTAGTTCACAGCATACATCATTATGACAAGCATGGCAACATATTTTTTGAGAAAAAAAAAGTAGGGAGACTTACAAGATCAGAGGAAGTCTGATGGTTTCAATTTTTGACAATGAAATAATAGAGAAATCCAGAGATGAGGTAATATGCTTTTTAATTCCTCCTGCTCTTCTGAAAATCTGTTTGTGCTTATTGATGATGTGTGGAACGGAAATTAAACAGAGAGTGAAAAACAAGGTATGGTGGCTATTGTGTTGATGAACAGAGCGTGTGAGCCATGGAGGTTTGAAGGGAAACTGATGTAGATGATGGTGGAATGAGGAAGACGGTGATATTGTTTGTGGTTTCTTTCCTTTGTGAACTTTTTATGAACTCTTTGTTTTTTCTTTTCTTTGTGAACTGCCTTTTCTTTTTTCTCACCCTCTCTATCAAAAACGAACAACAACACTGCAAGTTTTTGTGTTTTTTCTCTTTTTTGTTCCCCCCTTATTTCGATTGCTTCTGCCTATTTTTATAGTGAATAAGAATGGGGTTTTGGGAGGGAATTTTGGTGAGTTTGAACAAATGGAATAATCTGATTTAATGCTTTTCTAATACAGTTTTGGTATGTGCCATTTGAGGTAATTCCTGGACTGATGTGCACAGGTTTTTGGACTGGTGTTCAACAGTTTTTTGGTTGTGGAGGCAGCAGAGATTTGGACCGTTAATGGGCAGCAGTAACACAGAATTTGTACTGAGCAGCATATGGACAGATTTATAATGGACATATTTAATAATTATAATATTAATAATAACAACAATGACAATAATAATAAAATAACTGTTAGTAAAACTAAACTGAAAATATAAAAGTGAAATAAAAGATATTAAATTTTTTTGAGTTTTTTCAAATAAAGTGATGCAAAAATATAAATTATATGTAACTAAGATTTTTTTGATAATTTTAAATTAACATAAAGAACTTGCAAAATAAAAATAAAAGAATGTGAAATTACTATTTTTTGAGATTTTTTACTAAATTAAATCTAAAAGACTATAATTTTAACTTAAATGATACAAGAACAAAAAAAACTAAATGAAACTTAAGGAAACTAATTTTTGTATTTTGAATATTTTGAATAAAAACATAAAGAAAATGAAAATAGCATGAACTAAATATTTTTATGGATTTTCTTTTTTTATGAAAATAAGAATAAAAGAAAGATGATAAAAAATGAAAAAAACATGATTTAATAAAGTCAGACAAAAACCAGTTAAATTTCACTAAATTCACAACAATTTCTAACGTTTCTATTTTTTGGTGGATTTTCAAAGCATAATCATCTCTTGACTTGTAAAGAAAAGTTGTAGTTGTTGCAGAGGAGAATCATATGTAAAAGAACCACTAAAAAATTGTCGAAATTTGAAGAAGTTATTAATTTTTTGAAATCTAACTCGAGAATTGGCAAAAATAGATCGAATCGCTTGTGAACGCTTGCTATGTAATAATGCATATGGGAGGTTGTATCTTAGGTCAAAATTTGGGGTATGACACAGACCTAAGATGAATGGCGCAGTGGAAGCTGCCAATAAAAACATAAAGAAGATTGTGCAAAAGATGGTGGTGACCTACAAGGACTAGCATGATATGCTACAGTTTTATCTCCATGGCTACCGTACTTCAGCACGAACATCATTTGGGATAACCCCGTTCTCCTTGGTCGATGGCATGGAAGTTGTGATGCATGTCGAAGTTCAGATTCCTTCTCTAAGGATTATGAAAGAAGCAGACTTAGGCGAAGACGAATGGATTCAGACTAGATTGGACCAATTGAACTTGATCAACGAGAAAAGACTGGTTGTTGTTTGTCATGGTCAAATGTATCAAAAATGTATGAATAACACTTTCAACAAAAAGATCAAGCCTCGAGCATACCAGGCTGGAGACTTGGTAATAAAGCGCATCATTTTACCACAAGGCGACCCCAGGGGCAAATGGACTCCCACTTACAAAGGGCCATTTGTTGTCAAAAAATTATTCTCTGGAGGTGTTATGATGCTAACTACTATAGACGGTGAAGATTTCCTGCATCCTGTGAATGCGGACATAGTCAAAAAATACTACACATAAAGAATGACCCGCTAGGTTGACATACCTAGGAAAAAATAAGGGCATATCAGCAAACCAAAAGGTTCGGGAAAAAGTTAGGGATACATACAAAAGATTGTACACCCGGCAATTCGAAATCCCGAAAGGACAGCTTGGGCAAAAATGGGTATCTTGGTGGACTGAAAACCCGAAAGGACGGTCCAGCCAAAAGTTAGGGATTAAAGCGTACGTCTATATCCCATTGGATCTCTGCAGTCAGCTTTATTACCAAGGTCCAATTTCAATTTAATCAACCTCTTTCAACAGCAAGAGATGATGTTCAAAGACATAGGGGCAATAACAAATTTGGAATCCAATGAGATCACTTCCACATGGCTATTATTTGTGTTTTCATTTTGTATTCCTTTCATTCTTTCGACGATTTCCTCTTACTAGGATCTCTGTCTACTTGTACAAAGACGCCTATTTATAGGCAAACATTAATACAAATATACTTTGAAGTGTAAACTTTTTTTCTGTTTTGAGTGCAAAAGTGTCCAATGACTAAAATTGAATGAACATATGCATATGAACATGATTAAACTGTTAACAAATGTATACATAAAAACAGTAACAAGAATCTCCTTAAGGATTTGGGATATCCCTACAGAGATACTTCAAAGAGATTATCCCTACAGAGACGACTTCATGCAATCCTCAGCCAGAGTTCCAATCTCTCAAAAACCCTATCCCCAACTGAGTTGGTCTTAGAAATAAGCCTTATGAAGTTCTACCTAAAGAAGTCACTTCCCCGGAAGTTCGTCAAAATTTTCTATTTAACCGAGTTTATTTCCCCAACAAACTACAAATTCTCCGGCTTGAGTTGGCTTCACATACTATTACAAATCAATGGACAAAGCCCCTTAATCCCCAGTAGAGTCATTGCAATCCCAAATGGAGTCTTCACTATCCCAGTAAGTTAGTGTGAAGCCTAGAATCCGACCAGATAATAGTTTAACTTTAGTAAGTTGTTGCAAAGGCTGGAATCTGACCAGATAGCATTTAACTTCATCCTTTCATCTAAGTTACTGCGAAGCCTGGAATCCAACCAGATACCATATTAACTTCATTAAGTTGTTGTGAAGCCTGAAATATGACTAGATAGCCATTAACTTCATCCTTTCATCCAAGTTACTGTGAAGCTTGGAATCTGACCAGATAACAGTTTAACTTCAAATTTACTGCCAAGCTTGGAAATCGGCCAGATAACAGTTAATTTCATCCTTTCATCAATCACTGCGAAGTCTGGAATCTGACCAGATAACAAGTTAACTTTAATTTTCTGTGAAGCCTGGAATCCTACTAGATAATAGTTAATTTCATTTAGATTGCTGCGAAGCTTGGAATCCAACCAGATAACAGTTTAACTTCAATTTTCTGCGAAGCCTGGAACCCGACCAGATAACAGTTAATTTCATTTAAGTTGCTGCAAATCCTAGAATCCGACCAGATAACAGTTTAACTTCAATTTTCTGTGAAGCCTAGAATCCGACCAGATAACATTTAATTTCATTTAAGTTGTTGTGAAGCCTGGAATCTGACCAGATAATAGTTTAACTTCAATTATCTATGATGCCTGGAATCCGACCAGATAACAGTTTAACTTCAATTTTCAACGAAGCCTGGAATCCGACTAGATAACAGTTAATTTCATCCTTTCATCAGTCACTGCGAAGCCTAAAATCTGACCAGATAACGGGTTAACTTCAATTTTCTGCGAAGCCTGGAACCCGACCAGATAGAAGTTAATTTCATTTAAGTTGTTGCAAAGCATGGAATCCGACCAGATAACAGTTTAACTTCAATTTTCTGTGAAGCATGGAATCCGACCAGATAACATTTAATTTCATTTAAGTTGTTGCAAAGCTTGGAATCCGACCAGATTACAGTTTAACTTCAATTTTTTGTGAAGCCTGGAATCCGACCAGATAACAGTTAATTTCATTTATGTTGCTGCAAAGCCAGGAATATGACCAGATAATAGTTTAACTTTAATTCTCTACGAAGCCTGGAATCCGACCAGATAACAACTTAACTTCAATTTTCTACGAAGCCTGGAATCCGACCAGATAATAGGTAATTTCATTTAAGTTGTTGCGAAGCTTGGAATCCGACCAGATAACAGTTTAACTTCAATTCTCTGTGAAGCCTAGAATCCGACCAGATAACAGTTTAACTCTAATTCTCTGTGAAGCCTGGAATCTGACCAGATAACATTTAATTTCATCTAAGTTGCTGCAAAGCCTGGAATCTGACCAGATAACAGTTTAAATTCAATTCTATGCGAAGCCTGGAATCCGACAAGATAACAGTTTAGCCTCATCCAATTTTCTGCGAAACCTGGAATCCGACCAGATAACAGTTAACTTCAAGTTGCTACGAAGCCTAGAATCTAACCAGATAACATTTTAACTTCAATTCTCTGTGAAGCCTGGAATCCGACCAGATAACAGTTTAGATTCATCCAATTTTTTGTGAAGCCTGGAATCTGACCAGATAACAGTTAATTTCATCTTCCCTGGTAAGTTACTGCGAATCCTAGAATCCTACCAGATAACAGTTAACTTTATTACCCCTAGCAAGTCAAAAGTTGCTACAAAGCCTGCATTTTGACCAGATAATAGCTAACTTTTACTCTCCCCAGTCAAATATAATTCCCCAGTAGAGTGATGGACAACTCCTGAACTCTATTCCCCAAGCAGAAATCAACACTCCTCACAGAGTTTCTTCAAGGAAAAAGCCAAAATCAATGTTCCCTAGCAGATTTCTCCTCAAACAATTAAACAGGAATTCCCAACGGAAGCATTCTAAACTAATTATGAAGATGTGCATACTCTTCGTACTCTTCATCCCCAACAACATTCTGGGATTTAACTTCCCAAAGCTCCCCAGCATTTGTCAAAGATTTATTTTCCAAGACAAAGATTCACTTAAACAATATTTCACATTCATATATCATATTACATACATGACAAATGCATATAACAAAATATTATTTATTTGGAGAACATCATTGTGCCATGCATACATCTGCATACAACTAACCATCTTCCTTGCAGGAAAAGTCAACAAATCAACGATCCTCTTCTGGATGGATTTACTTCTACCAGTTAATAATAGGAAATCAACAGACCTCTTCTGGCATGGATTTACTTCTAACAGTTAATAATAGGAAATCAAAAGGCCTCTTTTGGTTAGATTTGTTTCCCCAATGAAGTCACCATCACAAGACCTCATCTGGTTAGATTTATTTCTCCCAATTAAACACAGGCAAAAGATATCTATAATTTTAGTATAAATAGACCAAGAATTTATTCTGTTATTTCTTCTAGTTTCTACCAACATTCACTCTAGATTGCATCTATAAGCCCATCTCCGACAAACTCTTTATAATTTCTCTCAATGGCATATTTAATCCCAATCCCTATATAATCAACTAACACATCATCTAGTGCAAATTTCTGGGCACTCTAGTCTTCAATCATTTTTAACCTTCAAGTTACGAATGGCGGATTTGCCAATCTATCTCTTCAGGTTTAAGAAGATTGAACAGGGGAAGCTGTTGTACCCCAAAATTTTCCCTCTATTTTCTCAATATATTTCACAAAGGATCTCCAATGCTCAAGGATTATCAAGGAATTGATCAAACAAAATCACCTTCAAAATACGAAGACCACAAATTAGGGTTTTGACTGAGAACGACTGATCACTGACTTTTGACCTAATACACAATCTATTGGTTTGAAACATGGTCTCAAGGATTCAAATGCATCATTTTGACCTAATTTCATATATCAATTTATTTCTCAAGATCAATTGATTGATAGCTGAAATTTCGTCAACTAATGAAAAGTCAATTGATACACCAAAAGTCAAACATTGATTTTTTTGGTCAACATTAAGTTTCAAAGATTAAAATTCATCAAGACATTCAATAATATCAAGCTTGATCATTAAGAAGTCAATAAATTCAAAATTCAATTTGAAAAGTCAAACTTTTCAAGAATTAGAAATTTTTCTAAGTGTTTTGTACATGATAATTTCACTACTTCATGCCAATTTTTCACCAAGATTCATGATGATTCAAAGGAAACTTTCAACATGAAAGTTGTATATCTTGATGAATTCTATAACTTTTTATTAGAGGGTTGATGTCCAAAAAACGCTTAGATTTAAAGATATAAGCCCATGAAGTCATGACATTTTCATCTAACACATACAGAAATTTCCAACAGATTTTGGTCAGGATTTTATCCTAAATTCTTCACATTTTTTCACATAGTTCTAAGATGATTTTATCAAATGGCCAACATGAAATTTATAGAGGATGTTTCTAGATTTCCAAAACATCCAAGAGCGTGAATTTATCATACTTGAGCTAGGAGATTCAAGGGTCTGAAGTTGGGCAACACATCTTGAATTGCAAGTTATTTTGTTGAAGAACAAATAATCCAATTTGCATGATATGCTGCATAATCTTAATTTTCTGGCCTTGTGACTTGCAAATCTATCCATAATTAGATGTTTACACAATTGATTGAACAATTATCCAAGTGATTCAAGTATTGTCTATTGCATCATTCCATTTATAGCACAAAGGCACCATTGCCATTCACATAAAGCAAGCTATATGAAATTATTAACTCCTTGAGCCTCTTAATTGTTTTCTCTACAAATACACAATGTAAAAGAAAGAAGCAACATGCCCAAAATCCTCTATCAACTTCAGAACATGCTTGTACCATGCATTGGAACACCAATTTTCACATAACTTGGTTGTTTCATCTCTACCAAACCAGAATTTTAACAATTTATAAAACAAACTCTCTCATTCTCTCAAACCTCCTCTATAAATAGAGAGGCCATTTGCAAGCCAAGGAGAAGTTTTTGGTTGTGTAGACGAGTTTTCTCAAAACCCCTCATACTCTCAAAAAACCATAATTGTCCATAAAATCTCCACTCTTGAGCTTAGAAACCAAAATCTTCAAAACTTGCATTTCTGTCCAAACAAACCATCCACATACTTCATATACATTATATATAAGTTGTTCAAACACAAGAACAACTTCTATAACATCATTATCATCACCGCCCAAACTCAAAAACATTGTCTTGCAAGTTGACTTGATTGGAGAGACCCAAACACTTTCAGCATAAAGTAAGGATTGAAATAACTTCAAGGAGGTCTAAGGAAGCTCAATCCATCATCACATTACACCTGGAAACATCCATACACATTTTAGATTTTTACTTCAAGAGGTAAGTTTTCTCAAACTGTGATATCCTTATTCATACATCATTTTACTTTCGTTTTCAAAATAATAAAATAGGACAAATCAAAGGAGAAGGGTTGCAAACACTCAAAACTACAAACAAATGCTTCGGGAAGTCTGACACGGTCGGCTGTGTCACCTGACACGGGCCGTGTCAGGAAGAAAACATAAAAATGGCAAGACAGGGTTCTAACACGGGTGCCCGTGTCATAGGACACGGCCCGTGTCCCTCTTACTGGGATTAAAACTTGGAAAAATGGCAAGATAGGGTTCTGACACAGGTTCCCATGTCATTGGACACGGCCCATGTCCCTCTTACTGGGATTAAAACTTGGCAAAATGGAAAGACATGGTCCTGACACGGGTGCCCATGTCACGGGACACGTCCCATGTCCCTCTTACTGGGATTAAAACATGGCAAAATGGCAAGACAGGGTTCTGAAACGGGTTCCCATTTCATAAGACATAGCCCGTGTCAGCTCGTCTGGGAAAGAAAAATCATGCTAGGATAATTACAGGGTCCTGACACAGGTGCCCGTGTCACAGGACACGGCCCGTGTCAGCCAGGCACCAAAACTCTTGATTTTTTAGACTTTTTGTTGATGTTTTTGGATCATTAATGGTATGTAATAGTAATTAGGGTTTTATCCCTTTCATCCCAATTCATTAAACTTGTACCCCCATCCCCTAAAAGTATTGTAATAGCATAGGACTTTAAATTTCCGCAATTTATCGCTTTGGAATAAAATTCTAGTAATTAGGGTTTGTATGACAAGACATAAAATAAACCAATAGAAAACCATAATTCAAGACAAATAAAGTATGAAAAACAAACACTTTGAACACTTGCACCTCTAGGGTTAAACTCACTTGTTTTCTTGAGAAAAATAGTCATGTCCCTCGAATGTGGGATACATTAGCAATGACCCTCGAATACAAGATCGTAGTCCCTTAATGACCCTTCATTGTTGCCTTCGGTAAACGATCTTAGACCCTTACGAAAAATTGCTAAGGTATCCTACAATGTTACCTTCTATGATAATACGACGACCCACGCCCTTCCCTTCACATCCAATGATAGGGCTTCTTATCAATTCAATGGTAAGATAGCAATATCTAAAGCAGGAGGAAATGAACAAAGAGTTTTTAAGTAGGTAGAATGTTCCTAGTTGCTTGCTCACAACCATTATTCAAAACACACCAAACACTTTCAAAGGAAATATTTTCAAAAGTCAACACTTTGTATACATTCTTATAGAGACGAGAATCATTACAAAGTTCGCCTAAACGAAGGCATTTTTCAAAAATACTTTCAAAAGCAATCACAAACACATTTCAAACAAAGAATTTCAAAGTGAGCTAGAAACTAAGATCTCGTAGATAACTACGGATGAAAAGGATGCTAACACCTTCCCTTTTCATAACCTACCCCCTGAACTCAAGAAATTCTCAAAAGGTCTTTCCTGTTCATTTCTCCCTTTCCTTTATTTGATAAAAGAAAAGTGATTGGCGACTCTTGTTATCCGCAACAATTGCTATAAAACACAAAACACCCAAGTCAATTCTCCCACCGTATCACAGCCGTCCTTGAACTCATTATTAGAGCACTCCACAAGGATATGCTCGTGGGAAGCAGTCAACAAGGTGTACTCTATGAACCGTCCTACTGTTCCTTTGTGCTCACAGGGATCAAGAGATTTCTCCTCCATTCTCTTCTCTCCAGTCCATCGAGAAGGGCCCGTATCCTGGTTCCACGGGATGTTATTTGGTCTGCGGTTCCTCAAATCATGGACTCTATTGGCTGCCACTTTCTCCTTGTAGTCCATGTATTCCTGGGCCTTTTCGAGGAGAGCGTCGAAAGACTTGTGGGGCTCAATGCCGACGGCCTTTCTAAATACAGTGCCCGGGAGGAGTCCCCTCTAGAGCAGGTATCTTTTCATCTGATCAGCGCACGAGACCTCAATGTCCTTGTAGATGAACCGATCAATGTATTCCATGAGGGTCTCGTCGCTTCTTTGGATGATTGCCTCGAGGGCGGCCTCCATCTTCAGATGTCGACGAGATGCAATGAAGCTGCTGATGGACTGGTTTTTGAGACTCCTCCAGGAGGTAAACGACCCAGGGGAGAGGTTCTTGTACTAATCCATGGCTTTTTTTGTAAGCGTCGTGGGGAACAACTTGCATTTGATTGGGCCCTTGACATTGTGGTAGTGGAGCATTACTTTAGACCCATTGATGTGGTCGACAGGATCAGCAATGTCGTTGTACTCCTTCAGTAGGGGAGGTTTCTCCATTCCCTTAGGAATTGGAAGCTCCATTATGGCTTGGGATAATGGACCGTGGGGGTCGTCTTCGTCGCTTCTATCTGGAGAGTAAGAGAGGGATCAGTTGTAGCGGCGATCGTTGTGACGGCCTTGGCCACGGGGAGGATCCCTTGGCCAAGACTATTTTTCTTCATTTCCCCTATTTCTTTTATGTTCAGGGGATCTTTATTCCCTGTGTTGGGGGTGTGGTCGCGTTTCCTCACAGTTTCGAGCTGGCTCCTCTCCAACACAGGGCCTCGCCCATATCATCGGGGAGAAAGGCTTCGAGAGTCACCCCATATGTGTCTCCGTAGGGGAGATAGGGGAAGCTCCTCGTTCTGTCAAAGAGAAGGAGGTGTGTCAGGTCTCATGTGCCTTTTGGGGGCTCAGAGAGTCTGCTCGAGCATCATCAGCCGCTCACCCTGTGAAAAGATCATATAGTTGGTCTGGTTGATGGTCGCGAACAGAGCTTTGGTCGTGGGGACAGCACCTGTAGGGAATGGGATCTCCTGATATGAATTGGGTTCATAGTTCAATGGGGGATGATAGTCGTCATCGCTCGGTTGCAAGCGGGTGGACGAAGAGGCGTCCAATCTATCTCTATAGTCTTTATCGGGACCGGCCATGTCATTATTATTGTTCGTGTTGTTGTTGACAACTTTGTTATTGCCCATGTTGTTGTTGTTAGGGTCGGAGAGATGGGCATTTTGGTTATCATCGACAGCTTGGTCGTCCATGGCAATTGTACTATTTTATAAAGAGTTGCTTTGGTCTTGGGAGGAAAATAGGGAAGCTAGATTCCCACAGACGGCGCCACTGATCGTACCTGATCAGAAGGGGTTTTCAAAGCCTACAAGATTTAAGTCGAGCAGCAGTTGAATGTGAAGTGGGGGGTACATACAAGATACTCTGATGCCAAAGAAAGGTTCTGAGCAAGTGCAAGAAAGTATGAGAATACGAGTGAGTGAATGAATACCTGAACCTCTCAAGTGAGAGGGTATTTATAGCCCCTAGAGCTAAGCCAAAGTGCCCATTGTTGGGCTGAGCAAGCAGGCCCAAAATGGAGACTGCCAGGTCCTACGTGCGTAGTGGGGGCCAGCATGTGGTCCCCAACCTGGATGGACTCCTCCGAAATATTAGGAGGGTATGGATGCAGTCTTTTCGGGGTCAAGAGGGCTTAGTGACATTTAGAGGTGTTGAGTGCCATCCCTACAAGGAGGATGCGCGTGAGGTCCTTCTGATTGTCGTTGGTCCTCCTTTCCAGTCGTGAGGTTGTCCATGGAGGACATATTCTGGTCGAAGAGAAGAGTGGACAATCCACACGAGGAACTCTTGAGCGTCATTGGATCTCCTCGCCATTCATTGGTTTATCCCCGTAGGACAAAGCCTGGTCGACCAAAAGAGTGGAATTACTTCCCGACATGGTTAAGGATAGACTCTTTCATGCTGGCCTTCTCATGCAGCATAGTTGAATTAGGCCTTGTATGATAATGTTTGGGCTAAGTGTAGGCCCAATCCAGAACACACACACACACACACACACACACACACACACACACACACACACACACACACACACACACACACACACACACACACACACACACACACACACACACACACACACACATATATATATATATATATATATATATATATATATATATATATATATATATCAGTTTATATACATGAACAGTCTATTTACTGATAACATATTGTATAAATCTCAGAAAAGTAATAACAATCTCAAAAACTTGATAACAAGCAGAGAAACTTGATAACAGACTCGGAATTTTGAGCAAACTAATTCCATTAACTTTCGTAGTCAACATACATTAGACTTAGCATTACACTAACATTACATTATCCAACCATAATTTTTATCAGCATCGCTAATATCCTAACCCAAGACAAAACCAAGAAGGTGACTAAAAACTTGACTTTCCTTTTCAATTTTCATATGTCTTCTTCACCAATAATTTCTTCTTCTTCAAATCATTAACTTTCTTCAATAATGAATTGATGACCTCATTTGAACATTCTGCCAATTGCTCATCAAACCACTCAAAAAATGCACATCCTTTCCTTCCTTATAATTGTTTGACACACAACTATAGCCTATTGATTGATAATATGAGAACATTTATACAAGCATAAAAAATTAGGGATTTTGAATTACCTTGTATAACCCACAACTATAGAACCTTCGACCCAGATACTGAGGTGTCTAGACGATGACAAGTGGTGAGTCAAACTGATAATAACATTGAATCCTTCTTCTCCTAGAATAAGAGATATTGCTTGAGATGCTAAATGATTCAAATTTCATAGGAAGTAAGTAGTTGCAGTCGTGTGGAATAGAGAAGAAGTTGCAATCGTGTAGAACCCTAAAACCAAAACAAGATGAAGAAGATGAAAGTCTCCTTTAAATAAATCAATAAATGAAAATATTCAATAATTAATTTTAATTTTAAAAATGACTTGAAAAAAAAGAATTTAAAATACCACATATTAAAAAAAGTGATACAAAAGCATTTTCTAGAGCCAAAGTGGGAAAGGGGGACCAAAAGTGTTTTAAAAAATAAGAGGACTAAAACCGTAAATATGCCAAAATAGGAGGACAAAAAATGTAATTTAGCCTAAAAAATTAACTTTTATTATACTCACGTGTAAAGTAACACAAACTGATAATTGTTACGGATTGACGGTTTAAAACATTTTACATTGACAGTACATAACAATTAATTTTTTATAATATTTATAAATATGTTTTTAAAATTTTATTAATTTTATATATATATATATATATATATATATATATATATATATATATATATATATATATATATATATATATATATATATATATATATATATATATATATATATATATATATTTGTTGAGTTATTCCACTCAACCATAATATTTATAAATATTTTATAAACATTGAATTTATATTAGTTAAATAAATATTTAATTATTTATTCACTCAAAATTTTTAAATTTTAGTTATTTACTTTAATAACTAATTAATTTTTTAAAATATTATTTTGATATAATCAAAATTGTACATAAAGAGCAGGCAAATAGGCAATAAGTTGTGTTGCTACCCCATTTTGAATGGTAAAATCAATCCTCTTAAAAACTACATTCATCGTCCTAGGAGACACAATATTGATATGCATGAACTTTATCACTCTATGTAAAAGTTCAACTGCTTATGGTGCTAGAAAACCAAAAATGTCAGGCAAATGACACGAAAGCATGTTTATTTTTAGAACACGATTTCTCATGCTTGTCCACCTTACTTGAAAAGGCTTGGAGAGTTGACTACCCCTACAGTAAAACCTCTGGTCTTCAGTCTCACTAGCGGGAAAACCCCAGTCAAGTCTACACATGCATGTTTTCCTCCTACCCACCCGTATACCTGAATATTTGATGGCCTAAGTGCCGATCTCTCCTCATGCACATCAGTCAATAAATTCTTAGGTTCCTCTTTCTTCACAAATATCTTGATACACCAAAATTTATCAAATAAGACATCTCTAACAAAGTCATGTCGGTATTTGATTTCTGGAAGCTCCTTACAATGAATGGCGTGTTCTCCAAAAGTATCCAAGCATTCCTTGCACAAAACATGGCATACCTCATCAATAAGAAATAATGGGATCATAAGCCGATATTTAAGGATGTTATGATACTCTATCGGAGACATATTTTGGCCTAGACCGTCAACATGGATAACAAGGAGAAAATATTGAGTATGTGATGCTTACAAACAACCAAAAACTACTTTTTGTCTTGTGCTCATTTGAAACTTCACACACATGTCCTAAACCCTTTTACTAAAAAAGGTATTCACCAAAACATGTTGTGCTTTAGGAGGGACGCGACCTTTATAATAAAACTGCTAA
This sequence comes from Vicia faba, assembly GCA_948472305.1. NCBI lineage: Eukaryota > Viridiplantae > Streptophyta > Magnoliopsida > Fabales > Fabaceae > Vicia > Vicia faba. The sequence goes on from OX451736.1 coordinate 1,181,735,318, forward strand.
GGTCAAAATCTGGAATCATAGCACTAAGACAATCCAAATCTTTGTTGAAATCAAGGTTCATACCACATATCCCATCGTCTCTAAAAATACGATCTTGTAACACCATTGATTGGGTCCTAGAAGCCACAAACACATATGAGGCAACCTCTATTGCCGAGTACAAACCCAATCCCTCAAATATAATAGGTAAAGAAGCCAACCTCCATTAAAGATCCTCGAAGAAAGGACCTCTTCCAACCACCATTCCTAGCTCTATATCAAACGAAATAATTGTTTTCTCCATATGAATAGGTTGGCATGTTCTAAGGCCAAAAAAGAGTTTAGAGATACCCATGAAATAACATAGTAAAAGAAGCTCACTTTGAGGATCCCTTAGTTGTGGAAAAATATTAATTAACTCAACGACCCTGACTGCTCTCTTCATGGACAACCCCTCGATAAAGCATCCATCTCAACTAACAGATCCTCCAAGAAACTTCATCCCCGACATCGGTCTATAAATATCCGAAGGAAACAACTCCCTCGAAGTTTACTACCATCACACAAAGACTAAAAACTCTCAGTTTTAAGAATATTCAATTCAAGACCTAATCTTGGACAGGACTCCTGAATAATGTCAAGGGATTTAGCCACCTCCTATGAATCCCCTATGATGGTCCCATCATCAAGATACCATGCATGAAGAAGAAGCTTACAATTGTCGTTAATTTGATGAATAAGTGAGTGTAACACAAGAGAAAAAAGTAGTGGCCCTAATGGGTCACCTTGTATCACTTCAGTGGTTTCCATAATATGATTATCCCTAAGGTATAACCTTGTCTCCTGACCATAAATAAACTCAACCAACAAGGAAATAGATGGGCATCTCACACTCACCTCTTGCAGTATGGATGAATGATCTACAAATTTAAAAGCATTCATGAAATCTAATGAGAGCATAGTCAAAGAGTCATCTTCATGTCGCTTGCTCAACACCCTATTGGCATTGTGCAAAATAGCCTCAGCACCTCCCGATACCCCGAACCCAAACTGAAATTCATTAATATATTGTGTCACATCCTTACTGGCCCATTTCATTACGACCTTGGATACCAACCATCTCCAAATATAACCCACAACAATTGGTCGTATCCCACTAATCAATTAAAATTAATTTTAAAAAAGCTTATTGCTACAATTAAATGAAACGATTAATTGAAATTATTAATTAAAATAACTAACATTATTAAAAAGAGAAATATTCACTTAATAATATTTAAAAGTAATAATTAAATAAAATATTACAAAATTGTATCTTTTCGATTTATACGAAATTACCAAATTTTTTTGTAATTTTTAAGACAAAGACAAAGAGAGTATATTGTTTAACTGTATAACTTATAGGCTTAATGCATCATTTGATCCCTTAACTTAATTTAAAGTTCCACTTTCATCCGTTAATTAATAAACATTCATTTTAGTACCTTAAAACTCGTTCTGCTAGTTACATTAGTCTTTTCTGTTAAATTTTGTGAAAAATCACTATTGTGCATTCCAGCTGGTATTATTTTAGTTGACATAAAATTATTTTATTGACATGGAATTTTATGTTATTTTCAATTTATTATGCTTCAATTCATTCCATTCCAAACCTTTTTACGTCAAAGTTGAAACATTTCTAGACCTAGCCCTATTTTCATTTATTTTCAAAGTTGAAACAAGAACATAAGAGAAGACGACCTACATACAAAGAGAAAATAAAACACATAATACGAATAAGTTTCAAGAGAGATGTAATTCCCAAAAGACGTTTGAAGAGGAATAAATAGCCACCTCCATTATTCATCTTCCTCACGTTTGAAGACGAAACCCGACTTTCATTTATTCAAAAGGTACGAATACTGACCTCTGAACTTACTAAAAATCTAAACTTTTTGTTTATGCATATTGCTTACTGCTTCTTCTATCTTATTTGGATTCAATAGGTCATGGATACGAGGTTTGAGTGTATTATGCATCATGAGGGTGAGTTTTCTGAGTTTAAGAAATCAAGTTACAAATGGTTAGAGGAGGTTTGACAACGTGATCCTGATTACTTGAGTTATTTTGAATTGTTGAGTGGTTTAAAGGATTTATGATATTCAAGTGTGGAGATCCTTTGGTATTATGATGAAATGGACTTTAATAAGATTAATTTGTTGAAACATATGAAAATTGTTGTAGTGTTGAGTAGGAATGTGCATGGACTATTACTAGCACTTGATGAATTGCTCCCTGGAGTGGACCAAAATTTTTGTGTCAGGTGTCGTAATCAGCAAAAAATAATGAGTCGCCACCATTACTTTTTGTCCTAACGACGGGTGAATAATGGAATAACCCTAAATTGATACAGAGATTCTAAGTTCTTGATTCACTTTAGATGAAGGGAAGGTGTTAAGCACCCTTCATCTACCTTGTTCTCAAGGAAGTCCTAGGGTTTAGGTTAAAAGGGTACGATAGGTTTTAATTCTTATAATTAGGGAACTCATCATTGTTTTTAATTCATATGCCTATGTATCCTCTTATGAGTAATCAGAGTCCCAATTCTAAGTTCGTAGTGTTTTGTTGTTTTTTTATGGATTGTGGAAATGTTTGAAATTAATCCTTGAACCAAGTATGGGTTGAAAATAGAGGAATCGTAGACGCGGTTCACAGTTAATATAAAATAGATTCACAATCCTTTTTGAAAAAATAAATAGAATTTGAAATTAAGTTAGTAAAAAAAAGTCAGTATTTGATGGGTTAGCTATTTTGAAATGATTTAATTTAAGTTTGAGATTATATTTGTTTTAATTTAAAAAGGTTGTGTTAGATTTATATGAAAAAATAAAAAGTAATAAAAACAAAAGAATATAAAATGGTAAAAATGTTAAACATAAATCTTAAAAAATTATTGTGGCTACAATGAAGTTTTAGAACTAAAAGGTAATGTTAAACCTAATAACTAATTGTCAATTCATAGTATCTTTTAATAATAATAATAATAATAATAATAATAATAATAATAATAATAATAATAATAATAAATAATAGTAATAGTAAATATAAATAATGGAAAAACATAGTTTCCAAAATGAGGGAGGGGCGGATCCATTGTTGTTTATCAGTAAAATATTAGGTTGTTAATTTGCAAAGTAAAACAAGTATTCAACAAAATATTGTCATGCGGTAGTGGGAAATTAAAAAAGATAACAATACCACCACTTATTAACATAGAATATAATATAGCAAATATTGAATAAAGTTACCTATTTCCCTTTCGTAGATCTCAGGCTCTTCTATCAAGAAAAAAATTATCTCTTGTTTGTCTGATTCTTCTCCGCCTTTGTTCTTATTCTTTAAACACAAAATAAAACAACATCTTGCATAAAGTAAAAAATAATAAAGCACAACAAGGGGAAAACATCGGCACAATAGAGTTTTCTTGGTGAAAATTGAATTGTGGGTGATTGTTCGCTATTGTCTTTTAAAAATAACAATAAAATTGTTGATTCGTAGATAATTGTTGATTTGCAAATGATTATTGATTATTCAAGTGGTTAAAGACACCCCAAAAAAGAAATAATTCACACCAAGAAAAGCCCAAAGTTTATGATTTTATCTTGGTCAGCAAGTCTACAAACTCTGGCTAATGAGAAATTAGTTTTGTCAACATGTTACCAATCAGAAAGTGATAAATCATGTGATTTTGTTGTTTTTATATTTTATATGATTTTTTAGTTTTTTTTTAATTAACAATTGAAAAAGTCGGAAAAAAACTATTTTTGAAAATTCATTAATTAAAAAATACGAAAATAACAATTTATTAATAAATATGTGATTTTTTGTGATTTTCCTTAATATTTTGATTGAAGATGTTTATGTCTGATTGAAGAAATTTGAAGGTGATTTAAATTTTTTTGCAATATATTCGAAGATTCGATTCTATGAACTCGTGATTTGCATTTGTTTTTGATTAAGCTCATGAATGGAGATTGGACTAATTTTGCTTCTTTTTAGAAGATTTGATTTACTGTGATTTACATGATGAATGAGGATGGAAAAGATCTTATTGTTATTCTATAATTGGTGTTCTGAAAAATTTGATTTTGGATTTGTTTGGACTGTATCAGGAGGAATTGGACTTAAAAGATTTGAAAAAGATTTAAAACTATTTGTTGACAATTTGCTTCATGAAGTCGTGATAAAAATCTAAATAACAACTTCTACTTATTTTGATTTTTTCTACTAATTCACACATTTCTTTTATTTTTCCAATAATAATAACTCTAATAAACCTAAAAATATACTATCATTCTAAAAAATAAAAATTCTAAAAAGTGACACAAATAACAATTAAACTTAAACTTCTAAAAACTCCTTAATAAACGTACAATTTAAAAATAATATTCAAAAACTAAATTAAATTCTAAAATGAGAAAAGTCAAAAAAATTAAATTCCTAGAAAGTGACAAAATATAAAACTATCCTAATATCACCATAATTAAAATTGTAATTTAGAACTATCCTAATTTAATTAAAATTAAAAAGTGACCACAATCATAAAGATCTTAATATTTTAACAACTAAAAATTAAAATACAAAAGATTACAAAAAATTTAGAAAATGTAAAACAATAAAACTTTAAAAGATGACAAGAGTATAGTTAGCAACAAAAAAAAGAAAAAAAATGTCAAAAGTGGAGCAAGTGAAATTCAAACCCGTGATCTTGTATATTAATAACTCCTTAAATATGTTCTGCCAATCGAGCAGCTCCATTAATTTGATATAAAATGGCATGGTAACATAGGTGGGAAAATTTTGGGTACAACAGCTGCCCCTATTTAATTACTCTTCGATTGAAGCGTGCGAGTATACGAAAGTCTCGCACATTCAGATCAGAGGGTTATTAAGTAATGGAAGATCCCACGATTTGAACAAAATATTATTAGATAAGGATAAACTGTAAAAGTGTACCCCAGAGTAAAAAATAACAAGAAATCATGATGCAATCAACCCACCAAATTTCGAATAAAGAGTAAAGTATATCTAGACACGACAATGCAGATAACTCATCAACATAGAAAAGTAATCGTAGATTTTGCGTATGTGCCATAACCTAGGAGACAAATAACACAAGTTTGAAAATAGATAGCTTATTGCTGCTTTGAGACTGATGCACCAAGATAAATCACAATTACAGAGTATTTACCACGACCTAGAGGGTAAATAACACTGATTTTGAATGTTGATTTACTAACGTTTAGAGACTAACATAGTAAGCTACAATGCAAAATTTGTACATTCATCACAACCTAGGGGATGAATAACACAGAGTTCGATAACCCATTTCTGCATTGAGACTAACACAATGAATTATATTGCAGAGAGACATATAACTTATTTCCGCTTCGAGACTAACGCAATGAGTTATATCGCAGATTTCGCACATCAATTACAACCTAGGAAGTAGATGATACAGGTTTGAAATATCTTGCTAACGTATAGAGACTAACATAGTAAGGCATTGCTAGTGTACTTATCACGACTTATAGGATAAATACATAGACTTGATAATTCATTGTTGCTTAGAGACTAACACAATGAACTATATTACAGATTTATGTCTACCTACCACAACCTAGGGGGCAGCTAACACGAGTTTGAAAAAGATAACTTGCTAAGGCTTTGAGACTAATATAGTAAGCTATATCGTAACTTTTCATATTTATCACATCCTAGGGGATAAATAATGCATTTTATTTTATTTGAAAAGTGTTTTCAAATCTAAACCAAAGATAAGATAAAAGTTTTAATTGTTGGGTTTGTTCTCAACCAAGGTGTTTGTTTGTATATGCTTGAGGTTTGAATTGTTTAGTTCTCACAGATAAGCTAGCTAGTAGTAGGCCCTAAGATAGTCGCAGTATTCTTAACCAAAGTAGATTTGTAAATGCAATGCACATGAATATGCACAATTCCCTAAATAGATATGACACCCAAATGCGGTTATTTTGTATATGCACCAAATATTTCGTATGTACATGCACCAATTATTTTGTAAATGTTTTTTGATATTTTCCTCCTTTTAAACCATTGGCTCTTTTTTCTTTTGTGTCACCGACTCCCCAATGTTATATGTTGCTTTGTCATGTTATCTTCTAGTTTATTTGAATTTTGAAAAATCACAATGAACGGTGTCAGCAAGATTTTGATAATTGTATCGTAGGCGCAGACGTACGCATGGACGTAGACATGGACGCAGGCGTGGACATATACGCGGACTTAGACGTGAATTTTCTTTCGACGCTTTTCTAATAAAAATTCTCTTTGATGTTTTATCAAATGATTTTATTTATTTGTCTAATCCCCAAAATAATTTCATCATAGTATTTACAAGAAATATTCGTAGTATTTTGCAAACAAGTCCAAAAAAGAAAAGCACAATTGGAAAGATTGAAAAGTAATTGTTTTATTTGATAAAATGAATTTGAATAGGTGAGAGTACAAGATGGGATTCCTTAAAAGAGGTCATTACAGAAATTTTAATAAAATTTAAAAATGGAAATGAAAATAATAATTGTTACTATTGTTTCTTCAATGTCCTTTTGATAACTCCAATCTCCTTTGCTTCTGAGTCAGATGATTTAGATCGATCATTCCCCTTCATGGTCATGGTCGTGGTTCTTAGATCGCAATCTATTTATTTATTTTTTGCGTAAGATCCCTAACTTTTGCCTGGACCGCCCTTTCGGGTTCTCAATCCACCGGGATAATGTTTTTGTTTATATGTCCCTAATTTTTTCCTGGGTCACCCTTTAGGGTTTTCAATCCACCGGGATGCCCCTTTTTGCCTAAGTTGCCCATTTAGGGTTCAAACTTAGCGGGCCTTTTATACGTAGTATTTTTTTATTGCATCTGTGTTTGTCGGACGAGGTAGTTCTTCCCCATCCATTATTGTGAGGATAAGCCCTCCACCCGATAATGTTGTTTAAACCACATACAAACCTCTGTAGTTAGGTGTCCATTCCAATACCTTGCTAACTCATAATAAAACCCAATAATTTGCTTGACCCGACACCAAATGTACATTTGTTCAGATTCAACCTCAGTCTGTATTTCCGTAGATGCTGGAATAATTTTTGTAAGTGAATGATATAATCCTCCTCTGCATGGGATTTGGAAATCATATCATCCACGTATAGCCCAACCTCCTTGTGGATCATGCCGTGAAATAATGTAACCATTGCTCGTTGATAAGTTGCCATTGCGTTCTTCAGACCAAAGGGCATCACTTTGTAATAGAAGGTTCCCTAATGAGTCATGAAAGTAGTCATTTCCATATCCTCGGGTGCTATTTTGATTTGATTATAACATGAGAAACCATCCATGAATGAGAATACTGAAGGTTGAGCTGTATTATCCACCAAAACATTTATTTGAGGTAATGGGAAATCGTCTTTGGGACCTACTTTGTTTAGATCCTGATAGTCTACACACATGCATACTTTTCCATCCTTCTTGGGCACTAGCACAATGTTAGCTATCCAAGGTGGATAATCCACCACGGCTAGGAACCCTGCATCAAATTGTTTAAGCACTTATTCTCGAATCTTGTCAGACATGTTTGGACGAGTTCTTTCGAGCTTGTCTAACTGGAGAACAATCTTCTTTGAGAGGTATTTTATGAACCACAATATATGTAACCAATCCTGGCATATCTCTGTAAGATCATGCAAATATATCCATATATTCATGTAAAAGCTTGATCAGCCTTTCTTTAACGCTTTCCTCCAAGGTTGCCTCTAGCTTGATCTCTTTCGGATATTTCTTTGTGCAAAGGTTGATGGTCTCAATAGATTCTTGGTATGGTTTTATATCATTATATTTGTGTTCTAATACCCTCACAAATTCTTCAGAGAGTTCAAGATCTTCATCATCTTCCTCTTCAACTTGGTAAATTCGTGCATCAAAATTATATCGGATACCAGTTGTAACATTATGAGTTTTGGTATGGATCTACACATTTATCATGTTTTGGTGCAGCTTTGTATGTGAATTTGGAAAATTCATATGAATAAAAGTATTGACATTTTAAAACATAAGAAATAAATGCAAGAGAAAGACATGGATCTTAAGTGAATACAAAACATAACTCTTATTAATTGAAAATACTGTTCGAAACAAAATGGGGGACCCTTACAAGATACCCCTATGCCTCGGGCTTGACATAGGTTCTTTTGAAAATAATAAAAATTACTTTGGAAAGAAAAAGATCTCTGGAATCTTCGCAGCTGTCCAATTCTTGACCTCTTTTCCTGGAGTGCAGTCACGGATGAAGTCAGATGCTCTTTTGGTGTTTCTCTTGTTGGATATCATTGCTACTTGTCCACCATGCTCTACTCATTTGCTAACGAAGGTTTCCTGGATGGGAGGAAAGTGCTCTTTGATCTCTCCATGGTCAGTAACTACTTCAATTGCATTTACAGTCGGACGATCATGCAGAGACATATGATTCATCTTGATATTAGGCTTGTCAAAAGTGATATCTTAGGAATCAAACAAATCTTGAACCTTATGTCTGAAGGCCAGACATTTTTCTATGGTATGACTTGGAGGATTCGCATGATATTCGCACCTTGCATTAGCATCATATTTTGGCGGGAGTTCCCCGATTGGAGGAGCTAATGGCTTTAGTTCTACCAAATACGCCTTGAGTAAATGATGCAATAGTTGACTGTGAGGAATGGGGAGAGGATCATATCTTCTCGGAGTCTATCAAACCTGTTCTATTGTTGTTGTTCTCGTGGAATTACCAATCGATGTTTTACTTTAGGATGTGATGCAATAACGTTAATTTCTCCCTGCTTCTTTTTCGAGAAGTTAGGAACATGTTTATTTGAATTGTAAGGAGTACAGGATGATGCCCCTTGTATCTTGCCACTTTTTATATCTGGATCAATCCTTTCACCAATTGTTACCAAATCAGAAAATCCGGAAGAGACGCTGCCTACCATTTTACCATAATATAGGCCTAATAGAGTGCCCATGAACATATCGACCAATTATTTCTCCAGGAGTGTTAGCTGTACGCGGGCTTCCATTTCTCTTCATCATTGAGCATACTCTTTGAAGGACTCATCCTTCTTTTGAGATAAGCTCTAGAGCTGCATACGGTTAGGAGCCATGTCCAAGTTGTAATTATATTGTCTCAAGAAAGTGTTGGCGAGATCTGCCCACGTCTGAACATGGACTCGCTCCAATTGCATATACCAATCTAGAGATGCCCCACTCAAATTGTCTTGGAAATAATGGATCATCAGCTTCTGATCTTTAACATAGGCGTGCATTTTCTGGTAGTACATTCATAGATGGTACTTTGGGCATATGAGTCCCTTGAATTTTCCAAAGTCAGGTACTTTGAATTTTAGAGGGATCACTACATCTGGAACTAGACCCATTTTGAGAGCATCGACGTTGAAAGCGTCGTAACCTTCAATAACCTTCAACCTTTCTTCAATATCTTTAAACTGATTGAGCGCCATGGGATTTCCAGCAACATTAGTATGGGTAGTTCTTTGAGGTACATGGTTGACACCTTGCAAGTCATGATCTCTATATTGTAGGTCTATGTAGTCGTCTATGTTATGTTGATTGTTGACTGGAATCTGTAATATATGGATGCCCCTACCTTTGGTAGAGGTGAGACAAATCCTCAAATATCAGCTTGCTGGACCTCTTGCTGAGCCATAGTTGACTTTAGAGGTTCTAACTCTTGTTCTCTTCTTGGTTGGTGACTTTTCGATGCACCAATAGTCTGGGCTACTTATTCAAAGGCTACTATTGGGATGTGATCTTGTCTCTCAATTATGTTCTTCAAGGCTAGAATAACTTGGATCATGTCTCTTTTCATTGAGTCGATCTTACCCTTTACTTGCTCCAAATCTTCTCTGAAAGCGGCCTGATTCTCTTTGATTTGGTCCATCACTTTCTTTTGATGGGCTCTTGTTTGATATGGAAGTCGGAGAGACAGTGCTTTTTTACCAATGATTTAACTGGAGAATTATTTTTTTTTAAATGTGAGCTTTATGTATGAAAATATACTAAATGTGATGCTTATGCATGAATGCGTATGAATATGCTAAAAGTTTTTTAACCTTTGTCTTATTCACGTTGGATTCCTTTATATATTTTTTCTAAATTTTGTTTTTTATTGGTGAGTATTTCAAAATAAATATACAATTTTTAATATGGAAACAAAGAGTTCCTTTATTGACATAACAATCATCCTCAAAAGGGAATACAATTCAGATACTCAAAAATATTCGAACCAAAAAAACTACTGGAAGAAATAATATCTTCATGGCTCTTTAGGGTGGTTTCTCCTTGATGATTTTTATCTTTGTCATATTTGGCTTGGCAAAACTAACACGGATAAATTGTTTCCCTTTGTCATTCATTTTTAGGATACTCACTAAAAACCTTTGATTTTTTTCTTAGGAATCATGTGAATAAGACAACAAAAATGCAAAAACAAATGAATATTTGAAATTCAAAATGCATGGTGGTGAGGTTTTGTGAAAGGTATCCTTAGTTGGTAGGTTCCTAATTTTGGCCTACAAATATTCTACCCTCTCTATAAGGTGGCTTCCTTAAGGGTATCATAGATAACACTAGAGGGAAATACACAAGGGCCTCCCTTAACCGGAGCCTCATTATAGACCGAAATTTTCGTCTCTAAAGTCGTACAAGGTATCACCATGATATTTTGGTTTAGGGTTATACTAAGAGTCATAGGTTTCATTCCAAAGTCATATCCCCCAAAATTCTAGCTCTTGAGACATATTCCTTTTTCAGAATTCTATCGACTCTAGACGAAGTTGTCATAAAAACTCATAGGGATAATATATTCGCTTGGCCAATAGACGAACCTTCTTTCTAAGGTTTTGAATTTTTGAATTTAAAATCCCACCAAAAATAAATAAAATGATAAACAATATAACAATAAATAACTAGACAAAATAAATAAGTAAAATAAATAAACAAAACAAATATAGAAACAACACCGAAAACCCTAACAAAACCCTAAACCTAAAAAGGAGAGGCTTCTAAACCCTAGGGTTGAGTCCTCAGCAGAATCCCAGTTGTCGTAACCAGAAAAAAATAATGAGTTGCTACCCCTACTTTTTATCCTAACGACGGGTGAATAATGGAATAACCCTAAATTAATACAGAGATTCTAAGTTCTTGATTCACTTTAGACAAAGGAAAGGTGTTAGGCACCCTTCATCTACCTTGTTCTCAACGAAGTCCTAGGGTTTAGGTTAAAAGGGTTAGGATAGGGTTTTAATTTTTTTAATTAGGGAACTCGCCACAGTTTTTAATTTGTAGGCCTACATATCCTCTCATGAGGAATCATAGTCCCAATTTGTAGTTCGTAGTGTTTGGTTATTTTTTTATGGATTATGGAAATGTTTGAAATTGATCCTTGAACCAAGTCTGGGTTGAAAATAGTGGAATCGTAGACGCAGTTCGCAGTTAATATAAAATAGATTCACAATCCTTTTTGAAAAAATAAATAGAATTTGAAATTAAGATAGTAGAAAAAAGTCAGTATTTGATGGATTAGCTATTTTGGATTAATTTGATTTAAGTTTGAGATTATGTTTGTTTTAATTTAAAAAGATTGTGTTAGATTTATATGAAAAAATAAAAAGGAATAAAAATATAAAAAATATAAAATGGTAAAAATGTTAAACATAAATCCTAAAAAAACTAGCGTGGCTACAATAAAGTTTTACAATTAAAAACTAATGTTAAACCTAATAACTAATCGTCAATTCATACTATCTTTTAATAATAATAATAATAATAATAATAATAATAATAGTAATAATAATAATAATAATAATAATAATAATAATAATAATAATAATAATAATAATAATAATAATAATAATAATAATAATAATAATAATAATAATTAAAAGTAATAGTAATTATAAATAATGGAAAAACATAGTTGCCAAAATGAGGGACGGGGCAGATCTATTGTTGTTTATAGTAAAATATTAGGTTATTAATTTCATAGTAAAACAAGTATGCAACCAAAAATTATCATGCGACTGTGAGAAATTGAAAAAGATGACAATACCACCACTTATTAACATATAATAGAATATAGCAAATATTGAATAAAATTACCTATTTCCCTTTCGTAGATCTCAGGCTCTTCTATCAAGAAAAAAATTTATTTCTCTCTTATTTGTCTGCTTCTTTGCCGCCTTTGTTCTTATTCTTTAAACACAAAACAAAACAACATCTTGCATAAAATAAAAAGAAGAAAGCCCCACAAGGGGAAAACGTCAGTGCAGTAGAGTTTTCTTGGTGAAAATTGAATTGTGGATGATTGTTCGCTATTGTCTGTTAAAGACAACAATAAAATTGGTGTTTCATAGATAATTGTTGATCTGTAAATGATTATTGATTCTCCAAATGGTTGCTAATGAAAAATTTAGGATGAAGAGAGCCTTATTTATATATTTTAGATTAGGTTAAAGACATCCCAAAAAGGAAATAGTTCACACCAAGAAAATCCCAAAGTTTATGATTTTATCTTGGTCAGCGAGTCTACAAACTCTGACCAATGAGAAATTAATTTTGTCAACATGTGACCAAACAGAAAGTGACAAATCATGTGATTTTGTTCTTTTTATATTTTATATGATTTGTTGGTTATTTTTTAATTAAAAATTGAAAAAAGTGGAAAAAAACTATTTTTGAAAATTGATTAATTAAAAAATTACGAAAATAAAAATTTAATAATAAAAAATATTTTTGTGTGATTTTCCTCAATATTGTGATTGAAGACGTTTATGTCTAATTGAAGAAATTTGAAGGTGATTTGAGATTTTGTGCAATATATTTGAAGATTCGGTTCTATGAACTAGTGATTTGCATTTGTTTCTCATTATGCTCATGAATGGAGATTGGACTAATTTTGCTTCTTTTTAGAAGATTTGATTTACTGTGATTTACATGATGAATGAGGATGGAAAAGATCTTATTGTTCTTCTATAATTGGTGTTCTGAGAAATTTGATTTTGGATTTGTTTGGACTGTATCAGGAGGAATTGGACCTAAGAGATTTGAAAAAGATTTAGAACTAATTATTGTCAATTTGCTTCATGAAATCGTGACACATTTTGATGATAAAAATCTAAATAACAAATTCTACTTATTTTTGATTTTTTTTCTACTAATTCACACATTTCTTTCATTTTTCCAATAATAATAACTCTAATAAACCTAAAAATATACTACGATTCTAAAAAATAAAAATTCTAAAAAGTGACACAAATAACAATTAAAATTAAACTTCTAAAAAATCCTTAATAAACGCAGAATTTAAAAATGATATTCAAAAACTAAATTGAAATTCTAAAATGAGAAAACTCAAAAAAAAAATTTCCTAGAAAGTGACAAAATATAAAACTATCCTAATATCAACATAATCGAAATTGAAATTTAGAACTATCCTAATTTAATTAAAATTAAAAAGTGACCACAATCCTAAAGATCTTAATATTTTAACAATTAAAATTAAAATATAAAATATTACAAAAATATTTGAAAATATATAACAATAAAACTCTAAAAGATGACAAGAGTATAGTTAGCAAAAAATAAAAGAAAAACCATCAAAAGTGGAGCAAGCAAGATTCAAACCCGGGATCTTATATATTCATAACTCCTTAAATATGCTATGCCAATCGTGCTGCTCCACTAATTTGATATAAAATGACATTGTAACATAAGTGGATAAATTTGGGGTATGACATCAGGTAATTGCATTCTGTTTTAATATTGCATTATGTTTTAATACTAGATTTTAGTTTTTAACTGATTTAGTCCTATAGATCTTTTTAATTGGTTTTAACACCTTCGAAGATGGATGCTGACAGGGTTGCCATGTTGTCGGGCAATTTCATGCATGAAGGATCAACACTGAAAAGATGGATTGTGCTTGACTGCTTTAAAAAAAGACTTCTATGAAGCTTATTATGGACCAACTATTTATCTAGTGAATAGGGAAAATTTGTGGATTAAAACAGAGTATGTTGATTTACAGTCACCACCAATCAAAAGAAAGTTTGGAAGGCCCAAGAAGAAAATGAACATGGATGCTGCTGAAATTATAAAAGATGTGACATAACTGAAGCGAGAAAATTTTTGAATCAAGCGTAGTCTGTGCCACGTGATTGGACACAACAAAGCTACTTGCAAACTGTCAGTTACACGAGAAACAAGTCATACAACACCAAGTTAGCGATCACAAAGCTAGGGAGCATCAACTCAGGCTAAACCAAGTTAGTCAACACCAAGTCAGGGACCAAGTCATCCAACATCAACTTAGGACGAACCTGTTAGAATAATATAGCAAGTGTGAGTAAGTGGGGAAATAGTTCCACATTTGGATATGAATGTGGAGACTTAAGCATATATGAGTGGGAGAACCCACTCACCTATCACCTTAAGGTTTTAGATGGATAAATGGTGTGTCTCGCACAAAGGTTCCTAGTCCTACACTATGTATCAATACTACTAGTATCTACCCCTAACAGAACCAACTCCATTATGATTTTATGTTCAACTTTTGTTGTAGTGTCCGTGGTACACTTTTAGTATTAGTGTATGTGTACACTTTTTGTATTAGTGTTTTTGTACATAAAAAACTATAACATTATGGGTTCATATCAACAATTTGTGTTAATACCAATATAGTTCAATGCCACCTTATGTAACAAGATTTGACTTTTGATTATGTCAATGCTCTATTAACTTTAATATAATTCTCATGTATAATGGATTATTTAATTTTGTGTCGTATTGTTGGAAGCGGTGTAGCAGCAAGCAATAAAAGTTTTGGAAATATTCATTCGGGAATTTATAGTATCCACAGAGATTGGTTATTGAATTGCCATTCGATAAATCATTTGTTAATGAGTTTGGGGATAAATGGGTTTGTAAAGAAAATGTTATCAACGGAAAATAAATGTAAACAAAAGTAAAAACTAAGGAAGAACTTATCAAGCCTACATATAATCTACTCATCACAGACTTAAATCTATCGACCAGTTATAGGAAACCTAACAAAATTCATCAATGTTAACATGTATCACTCACAATCTAAGTCATTTCTAACCCAAATTGAGAGACCGACTGTATCACCTAGGAAATGATCTCTCTACCTACTCAATAACACAGAAGACAACTATGTAATCATACTGACCATCTCTCAGCATAACACAACCACACAGAGGCATTAAGCTCTGATACGCAAGTAGATGTCAACTCTAAATCTATCTCTAGAGTTCACAAACTAACAGATAATCATCCTAGATAAGAATATAAGCAGTATATGTCTATAACAACTCAAATCCCCAGCACAAAGCAAAAATCCAGGACAACAATCGATAAAGATTTATAAAGCAAGTTTAATATAACGCCATGAGCGACAAAAATACATGAGTTCAAAGTAAATACATATACAAACTCAACACATAAAGAATACATAAAGAAGAAAAGAAATGAACCACAAATCTACCAGTTTGTCAGCACCGATTGAAGAGCAATCCACCCCGGATCATCTGTATGCAAGCTTCAATGTTGTTTTCTATGCTCTAACTATCAAAAAAAGAAGGATGATCGAGTTGGGGTCAAAAATACCCATATCCATCCCCAAAAAAATGTGTTTTTGGCCCTAAATACGCATTTCTGACTGTCCAGGATCGCCCGGCGACCAAAAGTAGTGTTTATCCCACGCTACAGCTCGCCTAGCGTCGCCCGACGACCAAAATTTTAGCCCGGCGAAAGTTGACAGCAAGTTGAAAATTCAGCACAACATCCTGCATTGTTTCGGCCATAACTTTTGAACTGTAACTCCGATTTATGACCGGTTCGAAGCGTTGGAAAGCTTATTCAATGCTCCTTCTAAAAATGACTAAATTTAAACCAAATTTATGATTTATTATTCTTTGATTTTGAGCCTTATTCATTGACGAGTTGCTCAAAATCGTACGTTTGAAGTCGTGTCTTCGACACTTTATTGCTCATGCTCCAAATATGCATCAATACCTATAAAATAAATGGAAAAACATAAAAAAGTACCCTATATACACAAAAACACAAATAAACATAAACTAAATGTACTTACACAAAAGTCGAGTTTATTTAACGATATTAACAGCAAAAAATTGATAAGTGCAACAAAAAGTATATACAGAAATAGCTACAATTTGCACTTATCAAACTCTCCTCAACTTGAACTATTGTTTGTCCCCAAACAAAGTCAAATAACATAAAGAACAAAGAATGATAAATCAAAAAATCACGAATCAACAGGTTTTGAAAACGGAAAACAAATGCAGTGGTTCAAATGAAAAACGGTACACACGAAGAAACATACTTACCACTAAACTACGACGATAACATAAACATGAAATAAATGCTAAATACAAAGAATATACCAAACATTATAAAACAATACTTGGTCACAAAAAAATCACGCCTAGTAAACATAATCATCGGTAGATGAAAAATACATAAAAATGGGGTATTTTCACTCATCCAACAATCTTGCAAACAATAGACTAAATTATCCATTCATCCAAAAATTAATATTGAAAATATAAAAGCAAGAATCTCAAGGGCTTTCAAGGTTGTAATGTGGTTTGGTTAATAAATAAGTTATAAGTCCTAAAGCTAATTGAAACAAAAACTTGCCTAAACCTAAGGGAGTAATTACTTCTACAAAGTTTCAAACAATAGAATTTCAATCAAACTTCTTCTTCATCCCAAATTTCAAACCAACACACGTTACTTATTAATACAAAATTATTCCATATTATTTTTTTTATTTTTTCAATCCTTTTCAATTTTTTTCTATCTTTCTTTTTCATATTTTTTTCTTTATTTCTTTTTCAACCTCATAACAATCATCCAATAAATACATAATCATTTTTCTCCCCAACTTGAATTCAACCATATCATTAAAGTGAATACTCTCTACTTTCTAAGGCAAGGTAAAAATTAAAACCAAAACAATGGTTAAGGGTTCAAGAAAACAACGAATCAACATCCATGCAAAAAGGGAAACTAAACACTCATAGACAAGCATTTAGAAAATACAACATGGATATCGACAAAAAGTTCAAAGGGGTTACTAATGATCATACACTCACAAGGTGAATTGAATATTTGGATAGGTAGTTGTGCTCAAAATGGAACAAAAAATGCCTTGAGCACTTTCTTGCATTCATACAATCAATAAAAAACATAAGATTAAACATAATAAATTCCAGTTAAAACAACAATTGTGGCCTCCAGCTTTTGTGAACAATGGAAACCTACCTCACAAAAAGTGTGGGAACTAAAGTGATTTGTAAATGAACAAGTATACAAAAGAATAATTGTATAAAAATTGTAAAAATCTAAGTATCATTAATATGCTAAAGTATAGAAAGCGATAAACACATACCTCAAACGTGTACAAAACTTTAACAAAATCCATTAACACGCATTCGCAAGTCAAAACGATCAAACTTGACAAATCACATCAATATTCTACAAGTTACCGGACCAAAACTTGAGTCCAAACAACAACAAGTAAATTAGATAAAGAATACTCCTACAAAATTTCAATGTACAAAATTTACAATATATACAACAAAGAAGACTCCTCAAGATAAACACGACAAGCTTTCGGAAAATATAAATTGACATAACAAAACATATACAAATAACAATATGAGAACCGGGTGAAAATGAATTAACAAGTTGAAAAGTGAAGATTTGAAATTCAGAATATTTCCTTTTTTCAAATTGTTAAAGCACAAATCACCACACACATAAATAAATAAAAATAAACATGCTTGTTTTACGTCGTAAGCTCGACGCCTGTTATTTTGCTAGATAGTAACCTCCCATTGTCATGCCATGGTATGATCACACAGTGCAAACCTAAAGAAAGTTTCCTAACTTCCACACAACAAATGTTACAAATACGAGACAATTTACAACAATAAGTGAAAACAAAGAAAAACACATATATGCACAAGTATCACATACAAGTTAATGTACAATTTCTATACGATATACACATTAATCACAAAACTCAAAAACAAAGAAATTATCGCAATGTGAAATCAATAGATCCAATCCCCAGCAACGGCACCATTTTGTTGGAAGTGGTGTAGCGGCAAGCAACAAAAGGTTTGGAAATATTTATCCGGGAATTTATCGTATTCAGAGAATGGTTATTGAATTGTCATTCGAAAAATCATTTGTTAATGTGTTTGGGGATAAATGGGTTTATAAATAAAATGTTATCAATAGAAAATAAATGTAAACAAAAGTAAAAACTAAGGAAGAACTTATCAAGCCTACATATAATCTACTCATCACAACCTTAAATCTATCGACCAGTTATACGAAACCTAACTATACTCATCAATGTCACCACGTATCACTCACAACCTAAGTCATTTCTAACCCAAATCCAGAGAACGACTGTATCACCAAGGAAATGATCTCTCTACCTAACCAATAACACAGAAGACAACTAAATAATCGTACTGACGATCTCTCAGCACAGTACAACCATAAGAGGCGTTAAGCTCTGATACCCAAGTAGAAGTCAGCTCTAAATCTATCTCTAGAGTTCAAAAACTAACAAATAATCATCCTAGATAAGAATCTAAGCAGTATATGTGTATAACAACTCAAATCTCCAACTCAGAGCAAAAATTTAGGACAACAATCAATAAAGATTTGTAAAGCAAGTTTAATAAAACGCCATGAGTGACAAATATACATGAGTTCAAAGTAAATACATATACAAGCTCAACATATAAAGAATACACAAAGAAGAAGAGAAATGAACCACAAATCTACCAGTTTGTCAGCACCAATTGAAGAGCAATCCACCCTGGATCATCCGTATGCAAGCTTCAATATTGTTTTCTAAGCTCTAACTATCAAAAAATGAAGGATGATGGAGTTGGGGTCAAATATACCGAAATCCATCACCAAAAAATGTGTTTTTGGCCCTAAATACGCATTTTGTACTGTCCAGGATCGCCTGACGACCAAACATTTTGCCCGACGAACAAAAACAGCACTAATCCCACGCTACAGTTAGCTTAGCGTCACCCGGCGACCAAAATTTTCGCCCGGCGAAAGTTGATAGCAAGTTGAAAATTCAGCACAATATCCTGCATTGTTTCGGCCATAACTTTGAACTGTAACTCCGATTTACGCTCGTTTAGAACCGTTGGAAAACTTATTCAATGCTCCTCCTAACAATGACAAAATAAAAACCAAATTTATGATTTCTTATTCTTTGATTTTGACCTTATTCGTTGACGAGTTGCTCAAAATCATGCGTTTGAAGCCGTGTCTTCGACACTTTATTGCTCATGCACCAAATACGCATTAATACCTACAAAATGAAAGGAAAAACATAAAATAGTACCCTATGTACACAAAATCACAAATAAACACAAACTAAATGTATTTATATGAAAGTCGTGTTTATTCAACGATAGTAACAACAAAAATTCGATAAGTGCAACAAATAGTATATACAGAAATAGCTAGAATTCGCACTTATAAAACTCTCCCAAACTTGAACTATTGTTTATCCTCAAACAAAGTCAAATAACATAAAGAACAAAGAATGATAAATAAAAAAATCATGAATCAACAGGTTTTGAAAACGGAAAACAAATGCAATGGTTCAAATGAAAAATGGTACACACGAAGAAACATACTTACCACTAAACTACGACGATAACATAAACATGAAATAAATGCTTAATACAAAGAATATGCCAAACATTCTAAAACAACACTTGGTCACAAATAAATTACGCCTAGAAAACATAATCAACGGTAGATGAAAAATACACAAAAATGGGATATTTTCACTCATCCAACAAACTTGCAAACAATAGACTAAATTATGCATTCATCAAAAAATTTACATTGAAAATATAAAAGCAAGAATCTCAATGGCTTTCTAGGTTGTAATATGGCTTGGTTAATAAACAAGTGATAAGTCCTAAACCTAATTGAAACAAAAACTTGCCTAAACCTAAGGGAGTAATAACTTCCACAAAGTTTCAAACAATAGAATTTCAATCAAACTTCTTCTTCATCCCAAATTTCAAACCAACACACATCACTTATTAACACAACATTATTCCATACTCTTTTTTTTTCCAATCCTTTTCAATTTTTTTTTATCTTTCTTTTCCACATTTTTTTTCTTCATTTCTTTTTCAACCTCATAACAATGATCCAATAAATACATAATCATTTTTCTCCCCAACATGAATTCAACCATATCATTAAAGTGAATACTCTCTAATTTCTAAGGCAAAGTAAAAATTCAAACCAAAATAATGGTTAAGGGTTCAAGAAAAAAACGAATCAACATCCATGCAAAAAGGGAAACTAAACACTCATAGACAAGCATTTAGCAAATACAACATGGATATCGACAAAAAGCTCAAAGGGGTTACTAATGATCACACACTCACAAGGTGAATTGAATATTTGGATAGGTAGTTGTGCTCAAAATGGAACAAAAAATGCCTTAATCACTTTCTTGCATTCATACAATCAATACAAAACAAAAGATTAAACATAATAAATTCCAGTTAAAATAAGAATTGTGGCCTCCAGCATATGTGAACAATGGAAATCTACCTCACAAAAAGGGTGGGAACTAAAGTGATTCATAAATGAACAAGTATACAAAAGAATGAATGGCATAAAAATTGTAAAAAAGTCTAAGTATCATGAATATGCTAAAGTATAGAAAGCAATAAACACATACCTCGAACGTGTACAAAACTTTAACAAAATCATTATCACATATTCGCAAGTCGAAACGATCAAACTTGACAAATCACATCAATATTCTACAAGTTACCGGACCAAAACTTGAGTCCAACAACAATAAAAGAATTAGAAAAATAATACTCCTACAAAATTTCAATGTACAAAATTTACAATATATACAACAAAGAAAACTCCTCATGCAAAACACGACAAGCTTTCGAAAAACATAAATTGGCATAACAAAACAAATACAAATAACGATATGAAAACCGGGTGAAAATGAATTAACAAGTTGAAAAGTGAAGATTTGAAATTCAGAATATTTCCTTGTTTCAACTTGTTAAAGCACAAATCACCACACACATAAATAAATAAAAACAAACATGCTTGTTTTACGTCGTAAGCTCGACGCCTGTTGTGCGAGCTAGTAACCTCCCCTTGTCATGCCATGGTATGATGACACTGTGAAAACCTAAAGAAAGTTTCCTAACATCCACGCAACAAACGTTACAAATACGAGACAATTTAATACAATACGTGAAAACAAAGAAAAACACATATATGCACAAGTATCATATACAATTTAATGTACTATTTCTATACAACATATACATTTATTACAAAACTCAAAAAAAAAAGAAATTATCGCAATGCGAAATCAATAGAACCAATCCCTACCAACGGCGGCATTTTGTTGGAAGCGGTGTAGCGGCAAGCAACAAAAGTTTTGGAAATGTTTATCCGGGAATTTATCGTATCCACAGAGATTGGTTATTGAATTGACACTCGACAAATCATTTGTTAATGAGTTTGGGGATAAATGGGTTAGTAAATAAAATTTTATCAATAGAAAATAAATGTAAACAAAAGTAAAAACTAAGGAAGAACTTATCAAGCCTACATATAATCTACTCATCACAGACTTAAATCTATCGACCAGTTATACAAAACCTAACAACACTCATCAATGTCACCACGTATCACTCACAACCTAAGTCATTTCTAACCCAAATCCAGAGACCGACTGTATCACCAAGGAAATGATCTCTCTACCTACTCAATAACATAGAAGACAACTATGTAATCATACTGACGATCTCTCAGCACAGCACAACCACACAGAGGCATTAAGCTCTGATACCCAAGTAGATGTCAGCTCTAAATCTATCTCTAGAGTTCACAAACTAACAGATAATCATCCTAGATAAGAATCTAAGCAGTATATGTCTATAACAACTCAAATCTCCAACACAGAGAAAAAATTCAGGATAACAATCGATAAAGATTTGTAAAGCAAGTTTAATAAAACGCCATGAGCGACAAATATACATGAGTTCAAAGTAAAAACATATACAAGCTCAACACATAAAGAATACACAAAGAAGAAGAGAAATGAACCACAAATCTACCAGTTTGTCAGCACCGATTGAAGAGCAATCCACCCCGGATCATCCGTATGCAAGCTTCAATGTTGTTTTCTAAGCTCTAACTATCAAAAAATGAAGGATGATGGAGTTGGGGTCAAATATACCCAAGTCCATCCCCAAAAAATGTGTTTTTGGCCCTAAATATGCATTTTTTACTTTCCAGGATCGCCCGACGACCAAACGTTTCGCCCGACGAACAAAAACAGCGTTAATCCCACGCTACAGTTAGCTTAGCATCGCATGGCGACCAAAATTTTCGCCCGGCGAAAGTTGATAGCAAGTTGAAAATTCAGCACAACATCCTGCATTGTTTCAGTCATAACTTTTGAACTGTAACTCCGATTTACGCTCGGTTAGAAGCGTTGGAAAACTTATTTAATGCTCCTTCTAAAAATTACAAAATAAAAACCAAATTTATGATTTCTTATTCTTTGATTTTGACCTTATTCGTTGACGAGTTGCTCAACATCATGCGTTTGAAGTCGTGTCTTCGACACTTTATTGCTCATGCACCAAATACGCATCAATACCTACAAAATGAAAGGAAAAACATAAAACAGTACCCTATGTACACAATATCACAAATAAACACAAACTAAATGTATTTATACAAAAGTCGGGTTTATTCAACGATAGTAACTACAAAAATTCGATAAGTGCAACAAAAAGTATATACAGAAATAGCTACAATTCGCACTTATAAAACTCTCCCAAACTTGAACTATTGTTTATCCTCAAACAAAGTCAAATAACATAAAGAACAAATAATGATAAATAAAAAAATCACGAATCAACAGGTTTTGAAAACGGAAAACAAATGCAATGGTTCAAATGAAAAACGGTACACACGAAGAAACATACTTACCACTAAACTACAACGATAACATAAACATGAAATAAATGCTAAATACGAAGAATATACCAAACATTCTAAAACAATACTTGGTCACAAATAAATCATGCCTAGAAAACATAATCATCGATAGATGAAAAATACATAAAAATGGGGGTATTTTCACTCATCCAACAATCTTGCAAACAATAGACTAAATTATGTATTCATCTAAAAATTTGTATTGAAAATATAAAAGCAAGAATCTCAAGGGCTTTCAATGTTGTAATGTGGCTTGGTTAATAAACAAGTTATAATCCTAAAGCTAATTGAAACAAAAACTTTCCTAAATATAAGGGAGTAATTACTTCAACAAAGTTCCAAACAATAGAATTTCAATCAAACTTCTTCTTCATCCCAAATTTCAAACCAACACACATTACTTATTAATACAACATTATTCCATACTCTTTTTTTTTTCTTTTTTCAATCTTTTTAAATTTTTTTCTATCTTTCTTTTTCATATTTTTTTTCTTTATTTCTTTTTCAACCTCGTAACAATCATCCAACAAATACATAATCATTTTTCTTCCCAACTTGAATTCAACCATATCATTAAAGTGAATACTCCCTACTTTCTAAGGCAATGTAAAAATTCAAACCAAAACAATGGTTAAGGGTTCAAGAAAACAACGAATCAACACCCATGCAAAAGGGAAACTAAACACTCATAGACAAGCATTTAAAAAATACAACATGGATATCAACAAAAAGCTCAAAGGGGTTACTATTGATCATACACTCACAAGGTGAATTGAATATTTGGATAGGTAGTTGTGCTCAAAATGGAACAAAAATTGCCTTGATCACTTTCTTGCATTCATACAATCAATAAAAAAGATTAAACATAATAAATTCCAGTTAAAACAAGAATTGTGGCCTCCAGCATTTGTTAACAATGGAAACCTACCTCACAAAAAGTGTGGGAACTAAAATGATTCGTAAATGAACAAGTATACAAAAGAATGAATGGTATAAAAATTGTAAAAAGTCTAAGTATCATGAATATGCTAAAGTATAGAAAGCGACAAACACATACCTCGAACGTGTACAGAACTTTAACAAAATCATTACCACGCATTCGCAAGTCAAAATGATCAAACTTGACAAATCACATCAATATTCTACAAGTTACCGGACCAAAACTTGAGTTCAAACAACAACAAAAGAATTAGATAAATAATACTCCTACAAAATTTCAATGTACAAAATTTACAATATATACAACAAAGAAAACTCCTCAAGCTAAACACGACAAGCTTTCGGAAAACATAAATTGACATAAAAAAACAAATACAAATAACAATATGAAAACCGGGTGAAAATGAATTAACAAGTTGAAAAGTGAAGATTTGAAATTCAGAATATTTCATTGTTTCAACTTGTTAAAGCACAAATCACCACACACATAAATAAATAAAAACAAACATGCTTGTTTTACGTTGTAAGCTCGACGCCTGTTATTGTGCTAGCTAGTAACCTCCCATTGTCATGCCATGGTATGATCACACCGTGCAAACCTAAAGAAAGTTTCTTAACATCCACACAACAAATGTTACAAATACGAGACAATTTACAACAATACGTGAAAACAAAGAAAAAAACATATATGCACAAGTATCATATACAAGTTAATGTACAATTTCTATACAACATATACATTAATTAAAAAACTCAAAAACAAAGAAATTATCGCAATGTGAAATCAATAAAACCAATCCCCAGCAACGACACCATTTTTTTGGAAGCGGTGTAGCGGCAAGCAATAAAAGGTATGGAAATATTTACCCGGGAATTTATCGTATCCACAGAGATTGGTTATTGAATTATCATTTGACAAATCATTCATTAATGAGTTTGGGGATAAATGGGTTTGTAAATAAAATGTTATCAATTGAAAATAAATCTAAACAAAAGTAAAAACTAAGGAAGTACTTATCAAGCCTGCATATAATCTACTTATCACAGACTTAAATCTATCGACTAGTTATACGAAACCTAACAATACTCATCAATGTCACCATGTATCACTCACAACCTAAGTCATTTCTAACCCAAATCCAGAGACCGACTGTATCACCAAGGAAATGATCTCTCTACCTAACCAATAACACAGAAGGCAACTATATAATCGTAATGACGATCCCACAGCACAGCACAACCACACAGAGGCATTAAGCTCTGATACCCAAGTAGATGTCAGCTCTAAGTCTATCTCTAGAGTTCAGAAACTAACAGATAATCATCCTACATAAGAATCTAAGCAGTATATGTCTATAACAACTCAAATCTCCAAAGCAGAGCAAAAATTCAGGACAACAATCGATAAAGATTTGTAAGGCTAGATTAATAAAATGCCAAGAGCGACAAATATACATGAGTTCAAAGTAAATACATATACAAACTCAACACATAAAGAATACACAAAGAAGAAGAGAAACTAACCACAAATCTACCGGTTTGTCAGCATCGATTGAAGAGAAATCCACCCCGGATCATCTGTATGCAAGCTTCAATGTTGTTTTCTAAGCTCTAACTATCAAAAAATGAAGGATGATGGAGTTGGGGTCAAATATACCCAAATCCATCCCCAAAAAATGTGTTTTTGGCCCTAAATACGCATTTCTGACTGTCCAGGATCGCCCGACGACCAAAAGTTTCGCCCGGCGACCAAAAACAGCGTTAATCCCACGCTATAGCTAGCTAGGCGTCGCCCGGCAACCAAAATTTTCGTTCGGCGAAAGTTGACAGTAAGTTGAAAATTCAGCACAACATCCTACATTAGTTCAGCCATAACTTTTGAACCGTAACTTCGATTTACGCTCGGTTCAAAGCATTGGAAAACTTATCCAATGCTCCTTCTAACAATGACAAAATAAAAACCAGATTGATGATTTCTTATTCTTTGATTTTGAGCCTTATTCATTAACGAGTTGCTCAAAATCGTGTGTTTGAAGTCGTGTCTTCGGCATTTTATTGCTCATGCTCCAAATACGCATCAATACCTATAAAATGAATGGAAAAATATCAAACAATACCCTATGTACACAAAATCACAAATAAACACAAACTAAATGTATTTATACAAAAGTCGGGTTTATTCAACGATATTAACAACAAAAAGTCGATAAGTGCAACAAAAAGTATATACAGAAATATCTACAATCTGCACTTATAAAACTCTCTCAAACTTGAACTATTGTTTGTCCTCAAACAAAGTCAAATAACATAAAGAACAAAGAATGATAAATCAAAAAATCAAGAATCAACAGGTTTTGAAAACGAAAAACAAATGCAATGGTTCAAATGAAAAACGGTACACACGAAGAAACATACTTACCACTAAACTACGACGATAACATAAACATGAAATAAATGCTTAATACAAAGAATATGCCAAACATTCTAAAACAATACTTGGTCACAAATAAATCACGCCTAGAAAACATAATCACCAGTAGATGAAAAATAAACAAAAATAGGGTATTTTAACTTATCCGACAATCTTGCAAATAATAGACTAAATTATGCATTCATCCAAAAATTTACTTTGAAAATCTAAAAGCAAGAATATCAATGGCTTTCAAGGTTGTAATGTGGCTTGGTTAATAAACAAGTGATAAGTCCTAAAGCTAATTGAAACAAAAACTTGTCTAAACCTAAGGGAGTAATTACTTCCACAAAGTTTCAAACAATAAAATTTCAATCAAACTTCTTATTCATCCCAAGTTTCAAACCAACACACATCACTTATTAACACAACATTATTCCATACTCTTTTTTTTTCTTTTTTCAATCCTTTTCAATTTTTTTCTATCTTTCTTTTTCACATTTTTTCTTCTTTTCTTTTTCAACCTCATAACAATGATACAATAAATACATAATCATTTTTCTCCCCAACATGAATTCAACCATATCATTAAAGTGAATACTCTCTACTTTCTAAGGCAAGGTAAATATTCAAACCAAAATAATGGTTAAGGGTTCAAGAAAACAACGAATTGACATCCATGCAAAAAGGGAAACTAAACACTCATAGACAAGCATTTAGAAAATACAACATGGATATCAACAAAAAGCTCAAAGGGGTTACTAATGATCACACACTCACAAGGTGAATTGAATATTTGGCTAGGTAGTTGTGCTCAAAATGGAACAAAAAATGCCTTGATCACTTTCTTGCATTCATACAATCAATACAAAACAAAAGATTAAACATAATAAATTCCAGTTAAAACAAGAATTGTGGCCTCCAGCATATGTGAACAATGGAAAGCAACCTCACAAAAAGGGTGAGAACTAAAGTGGTTCTTAAATGAACAAGTATACAAAAGAATGAATGGCATAAAAATTGTAAAAAGTCTAAGTATCATGAATATGCTAAAGTATAGAAAGTAATAAACACATACCTCGAACGTGTAAAAAACTTTAACAAAATCATTATCACGTATTCGCAAGTTGAAACGATCAAACTTGACAAATCACATCAATATTCTACAAGTTACCGGACCAAAACTTGAGTCCAACAACAATAAAAGAATTAGGAAAATAATACTCATACAAAATTTCAATGTACAAAATTTACAATATTTACAACAGAGAAAACTCCTCATGCTAAACACGACAAGCTTTCGGAAAACATAAATTGACATGACAAAACAAATACAAATAACGATATGAAAACCGGATGAAAATGAATTAACAAGTTGAAATGTGAAGATTTGAAATTCAGAATATTTCCTTGTTTCAACTTGTTAAAGCACAAATCACCACACACATAAATAAATAAAAACAAACATGCTTGTTTTACGTCGTAAGCTCGACGCCTGTTATTGTGCCATCTAGTAACCTTCCCTTCTCATGCCATGGTATGATCACACTGTGAAAACCTAAAGAAAGTTTCCTAACATCCATGCAACAAACGTTACAAATACGAGACAATTTACAACAATATGTGAAAACAAAGAAAAACACATATATGCACAAGTATCATATACAAGTTAATGTACAATTTCTATACAACATATACATTAATTACAAATCTCAAAAACAAAGAAATTATCACAACGCAAAATTAATAGAACCAATCCCCAGCAACGAAGGCATTTTGTTGGAAGCCGTGTAGCGGCAAGCAACAAAAGTGTTGGAAATATTTATCCGGGAATTTATTGTATCCATAGAGAATGGTTATTGAATTGACACTCGACAAATCATTTGTTAATGAGTTTGGGGATAAATTGGTTAGTAAATAAAATGTTATCAATAGAAAATAAATGTAAATAAAAGTAAAAACTAAGGAAGAAATTATCAAGCCTACATATAATCTACTCATCACAGACTTAAATCTATCGACCAGTTATACGAAACCTAACAACACTCATCAATGTCACCACGTATCACTCACTACCTAAGTCATTTCTAACCCAAATCCAGAGACCGACTGTATCACCAAGGAAATGATCTCTCTACCTACTCAATAACACAGAAGACAACTATGTAATCATACTGACAATCTCTGAGCACAGCACAACCACACAGAGGCATTAAGCTTTGATAACCAAGTAGATGTCAGCTCTAAATCTATCTCTAGAGTTCAGAAACTAACAGATAATCATCCTAGATAAGAATCTAAGCAGTATATGTCTATAAAAACTCAAATCTCCAACACAGAGAAAACATTCAGGACAACAATCGATAAAGATTTGTAAAGAAAGTTTAATAAAACGCCATGAGCGACAAATATACATGAGTTAAAAGTAAATACATATACAAATTCAACACATAAAGAATACACAACGAAGAAGAGAAATGAACTACAAATCTATCGGTTTGTCAGCACCGATTGAAGAGCAATCTACCTCGAATCATCCGTATGCAAGCTTCAATGTTATTTTCTAAGCTCTAACTATCAAAAAATGAAGGATGATGGAGTTGGGGTCAAATATACCCGAATCCATCCCCAAAAAATGTGTGTTTGGCCCTAAATACGCATTTCTGACTGTCCAGGATCGCCCGGCGACCAAACGTTTCGCTCGTCGAACAAAAACAGTGTTAATCCCATGCTACAGTTAGCTTAGTGTCGCCCGGCGACCAAAATTTTCGCCCGGCAAAACTTGACAGCAAGTTGAAAATTCAGCACAACATCCTGCATTGTTTCGGCCATAACTTTTGAATCGTAACTCCGATTTATGCTCGGTTAGAAGCGTTAGAAAACTTATTCAATGCTCCTTCTAACAATTAAAAAATAAAAACCAAATTGATGATTTCTTATTCTTTTATTTTGAGCCTTATTCTTTGACGAGTTGCTCAAAATCGAGCGTTTGAAGTCGTGTCTTCGACACTTTATTGCTCATGCTCCAAATACGCATCAATACCTACAAAATGAATGGAAAAACATAAAACAGTACCCTATGTACACAAAATCACAAATAAACACAAAATAAATGTATTTATACAAAAGTCGGGTTTATTCAACGATATTAACAACAAAAATTCGATAAGTGCAACAAAAAGTATATACATAAATAGCTACAATTTGCACTTATAAAACTCTCCCAAACTTGAACTATTGTTTGTCCTCAAACAAAGTAAAATAACATAAAGAACAAAGAATGATAAATCAAAAAACGGTAAACACGAAGAAACATACTTACCACTAAACTACGACGATAAAATAAATATAAATAAATGCTAAATAAAAAGAATATGCCATACATTCTAAAATAATACTTGGTCACAAATAAATCACGCCTAGAAAACATAATCATCAGTAGATGAAAATACACAAAAATGGGGTATTTTCACTCATCCAACAATCTTGCAAACAATAGACTAAATTATGTATTCATCCAAAAATTTACATTGAAAATAATTAAAGCAAGAATCTCAATGGATTTCAAGGTTGTAATGTGGCTTGGTTAATAAACAAGTGATAAGTCCAAAACCTAATTGAAACAAAAACTTGCCTAAACTAAGGGAGTAATTACTTCCATAAAGTTTCAAACAATAGAATTTCAATCAAATTTCTTCTTCATCCCAAATTTCAAACCAACACATATCACTTATTAACACAACATTATTCCATACTCTTTTTTTTTCTTTTTTCAATCCTTTTCAATTTTTTTTCTATCTTTCTTTTTCACATTTTTTCTTCTTTTCTTTTTCAACCTCATAACAATGATCCAATAAATACATAATCATTTTTCTCCCCAACATGAATTCAACCATATCATTAAAGTGGATACTCTCTACTTTCTAAGGCAAGGTAAATATTCAATCCAAAACAGTGGTTAAGGGTTCAAGAAAACAACGAATCAACATCCATGCAAAAAGGGAAACTAAACACTCATAGACAAGCATTTAGCAAATACAACATGGATATCAACAAAAAGCTCAAAGGGGTTACTAATGATCACACACTCACAAGGTGAATTGAATATTTGGCTAGGTAGTTGTACTAAAAATGGAACAAAAAATGCCTTGATCACTTTCTTCCATTCGTACAATCAATACAAAACAAAAGATTAAACATAATAAATTCCAGTTAAAACAAGAATTGTGGCCTCCAGCATATGTGAACAATGGAAAGCTACCTCACAAAAAGGGTGGGAACTAAAGTGATTCATAAATGAACAAGTATACAACAGAATGAATGGCATAAAAATTGTAAAAAGTCTAAGTATCATGAATATGCTAAAGTATAGAAAGCAATAAACACATACCTCGAACGTGTAAAAAACTTTAACAAAATCATTATCATGTATTCGCAGTTGAAACGATCAAACTTGACAAATCACATCAATATTCTACAAGTTACCGGACCAAAACTTGAGTCCAACAACAATAAAAGAATTAGAAAAATAATACTCCTACAAAATTTCAATGTACAAAATTTACAATATTTACAACAAATAAAACTCCTCATGCTAAGCATGATAAGCTTTCGGAAAAGATAAATTGACATAATAAAACAAATACAAATAACGATATGAAAATCGGGTGAAAATGAATTAGCAAGTTGAAAAGTGAAGATTTGAAATTCAGAATATTTCCTTGTTTCAACTTGTTAAAGCACAAATCACCACACACATAAATAAATAAAAACAAACATGCTTGTTTTACGTTGTAAGCTCGACGCCTGTTATTGTGCGATCTAGTAACCTTCCCTTCTCATGCCATGGTATGATCACACTGTGAAAACCTAAAGAAAGTTTCCTAACATCCACGCAACAAACGTTACAAATACGAGACAATTTACAACAATACGTGAAAACAAAGAAAAACACATATATACACAAGTATCATATACAAGTTAATGTACAATTTCTATACAACATATACATTAATTACAAAACTCAAAAACAAAGAAATTATCGCAATGCAAAATTAATAGAACCAATCCCCAGCAACGACGGCATTTTGTTGGAAGCCATGTAGCGGTAAGCAAGAAAAGTTTTGGAAATATTTATCAGGGAATTTATCGTATCCACAGAGAATGGTTATTGAATTGACACTCGACAAATCATTTGTTAATGAGTTTGGGGATAAATTGGTTAGTAAATAAAATTTTATCAATAGAAAATAAATGTAAACAAAAGTAAAAACTAAGGAAGAAATTATCAAGCCTACATATAATCTACTCATCACAGACTTAAATCTATCGACCAGTTATACGAAACCTAACAACACTCATCAATGTCACCACGTATCACTCACAACCAAAGTCATTTCTAACCCAAATCCAGAGACCGACTGTATCACCAAGGAAATGATCTCTCTACCTACTAAATAACACAGAAGACAACTATGTAATCACACTGACAATCTCTGAGCGCAGCACAACCACACAAAGGCATTAAGCTTTGATACTCAAGTAGATGTCAGCTCTAAATCTATCTCTAGAGTTCAGAAACTAACAGATAATCACCTAGATAAGAATCTAAGCAGTATATGTCTATAAAAACTCAAATCTCTAACACAGAGAAAAAATTCAGGACAATAATCGATAAAGATTTATAAAGAAAATTTAATAAAACGCGATGAGCGACAAATATACATGAGTTAAAAGTAAATACATATATAAATTCAACACATAAAGAATACACAATGAAGAAGAGAAATGAACCACAAATCTACCGGTTTGTCAGCACCGATTGAAGAGCAATCTATCCCGGATCATCCGTATGCAAGCTTCAATGTTATTTTCTATGCTCTAACTATCAAAAAATGAAGGATGATGGAGTTGGGGTCAAATATACCCGAATCCATCCCCAAAAAATGTGGGTTTGGCCCTAAATACGCATTTCTGACTTTCCAGGATCGCCCAGCGACGAAACATTTCGCCCTTCGAACAAAAACAGTGTTAATCCCACGCTACAGTTAGCTTAGTGTCGCCCGGCGACCAAAATTTTCGCCCGGCGAAAGTTGACATCAAGTTGAAAATTCAGCACAACATCCTGCATTGTTTCGGCCATAACTTTTGAATCGTAACTCCGATTTACGCTCGGTTAGAAGCATTGGAAAACTTATTCAATGCTCCTTCTAACAATTAAAAAATAAAAACCAAATTGATGATTTCTTATTCTTTGATTTTGAGCCTTATTCGTTGACGAGTTGCTCAAAATCGTGCGTTTGAAGTCGTGTCTTCGACACTTTATTGCTCATGCTCCAAATACGCATCAATACCTACAAAATGAATGGAAAAACATCAAACAGTACCCTATATACACAAAATCACAAATAAACACAAAATAAATATATTTATACAAAAGTCGGGTTTATTCAACGATATTAACAACAAAAATTCGATAAGTGCAACAAAAAGTATATACAAAAATAGCTACAATTTGCACTTATAAAACTCTCCCAAACTTGAACTATTGTTTGTCCTTAAACAAAGTCAAATAACATAAAGAACAAAGAATGATAAATCAAAAAACGGTACACACGAAGAAACATACTTACCACTAAACTACAACGATAACATAAACATAAATAAATGATAAATAAAAAGAATATGCCAAACATTCTAAAATAATACTTGGTCACAAATAAATCACGCCTAGCAAACATAATCATCGGTAGATGAAAAATACACAAAAATGGGGTATTTTCACTCATCCAACAATCTTGCAAACAATAGACTAAATTATGTATTCATCCAAAAATTTACATTGAAAATAATTAAAGCAAGAATTTCATTGGCTTTCAAGGTTTAATGTGGCTTGGTTAATAAACAAGTGATAAGTCATAAACCTAATTGAAACAAAAACTTGCCTAAAATAAGGGAGTAATTACTTCTATAAAGTTTCAAACAATAGAATTTCAATCAAATTTCTACTTCATCCCAAATTTCAAACCAACACACATCACTTATTAACACAACATTATTTCATACTCTTTTTTTTTTCAATCCTTTTCAATTTTTTTTCTATCTTTCTTTTTCACATTTTTTTCTTCTTTTCTTTTTCAACCTCATAACAATCATCCAATAAATAGATAATAATTTTTCTCCCCAACATGAATTCAACCATATCATTAAAGTGAATACTCCATACTTTCTAAGGCAAGGTAAAAATTCAAACCAAAACAAGGGTTAAGGGTTCAAGAAAACAACGAATCAACATTCATGCAAAAAGGGAAACTAAACACTCATAGACAAGCATTTAGAAAATACAACATGGATATCGACAAAAAGCTCAAATAGGTTACTAATGATCACACACTCACAATGTGAATTGAATATTTGGCTAGGTAGTTCTGCTCAAAATGGAGAAAAAAATGCCTTAATCACTTTCTTGTATTCATACAATCAATACAAAACAAAAGATTAAACATAATAAATTCCAGTTAAAACAAGAATTCTGGCCTCCGGCATATGTGAGCAATGGAAAGCTACATCACAAAAAGGGTGGGAACTAAAGTGATTCATAAATGAACAAGTATACAAAAGAATGAATGGCATAAAAATTGCAAAAAAGTCTAAGTATAATGAATATGCTAAAGTATAGAAAGCGATAAAAACATACCTAAAACGTGTATAAAAGTTTAACAAAATCATTGCCACGCATTCGCAAATTGAAACGATCAAACTTGAGAAATCACATCAATATTCTACAAGTTACCGGACCAAAACTTGAGTCCAAACAACAATAAAAGAATTAGAAAAATAATACTCCTACAAAATTTCAATGTACAAAATTTACAATATATACAACAAAGAAAACTCCTCAAGCTAAACACGACAAGCTTTCGGAAAACATAAATTGACATAACAAAACAAATACAAATAATGATATAAAAATTGGGTGAAAATGAATTAACAAGTTGAAAAATGAAGATTTGAAATTCAAAATATTTCCTTATTTTAATTTGTTAAAGCACAAATCACCACACACATAAATAAATAAAAACAACATGCTTGTTTTACGTTGTAAGCTCGACGCATGTTATTGTGCGTGCTAGTAACCTCCCCTTGTCATGCAATGGTATGATCACACCGCGAAAACCTAAAGAAATTTTCCTAAAATCCACACAACAAAAGTTACAAATACAAGACAATTTACAACAATACGTGAAAACAAAGAAAACACATATATGCACAAGTTTCATATACAAGTTAATGTACAATTTCTATACAACATATACATAAACTACAAAACTAAAAAAAAAAGAAATTATCGCAATGTGAAATCAATAGAACCAATCCTCGGCAACGGCGCCATTTTGTTGGAAGCGATGTAGCGGCAAGCAATAAAAGTTTTGGAAATATTTATCTGGGAATTTATCGTATCCACAGAGATT
Source organism: Vicia faba (assembly GCA_948472305.1). Lineage (NCBI taxonomy): Eukaryota > Viridiplantae > Streptophyta > Magnoliopsida > Fabales > Fabaceae > Vicia > Vicia faba. The sequence continues at coordinate 1,181,770,340 of OX451736.1, forward strand.
GGTTATTGAATTTCCATTCGACAAATCATTTGTTAATGAGTTTGGGGATTAATGGGTTTGTAAATAAAATTTTTTCAATAGAAAATAAATGTAAACAAAAGTAAAAACTAAGGAAGAAATTATCAAGCCTACATATAATCTACTCATCACAGACTTAAATCTATCGACCAGTTATACGAAACCTAACAACACTCATCAATGTCACCACGTATCACTCACAATCAAAGTCATTTCTAACCCAAATCTGGAGACCGACTGTATCACCAAGGAAATGATCTCTCTACCTACTCAATAACACAGAAGACAACTATGTAATCATACTGACAATCTCTGAGCACAACACAACCATACAGAGGCATTAAGCTTTGATACTCAAGTAGATGTCAGCTCTAAATATATCTCTAGAGTTCAGGAACTAACAGATAATCATCCTAGATAAGAATCTAAGCGGTATATGTCTATAAAAACTCAAATCTCTAACACAGAGAAAAAATTCAGGACAACAATCGATAAAGATTTGTAAAGAAAGTTTAATAAAACGCGATGAGCGACAAATATACATGAGTTAAAAGTAAATACATATATCAATTCAACACATAAAGAATACACAACGAAGAAGAGAAATGAACCATAAATCTACCGGTTTATCAGCACCGATTGAAGAGAAATCTACCCCAGATCATCCGTATGCAAGCTTCAATGTTATTTTCTAAGCTCTAACTATCAAAAAATGAAGGATGATGGAGTTGGGGTCAAATATACCTGAATCCATCCACAAAAAATGTGTTTTTGGCCCTAAATACGCATTTCTGACTGTCCAGGATCGCCCGGCGATGAAACGTTTCGCCCGTCGAACAAAAACATTGTTAATCCCACGCTACAGTTAGCTTAGTGTCGCCCGGCGATCAAAATTTTCGCCCGGCGAAAGTTGACAGCAAGTTGAAAATTCAGCACAACATTCTGCATTATTTCGGCCATAACTTTTGAATCGTAACTCTGATTTACGCTCGGTTAGAAGCGTTGGAAAACTTATTCAATGCTCCTTCTAACAAATAAAAAATAAAAACCAAATTGATTATTTCTTATTCTTTGACTTTGAGCCTTATTCGTTGACGAGTTGCTCAAAATCATGCGTTTGAAGTCGTGTCTTCGACACTTTATTGCTCATGCTCCAAATACGCATCAATACTGTGATCGGTGGATCTGGAACTGACTGTTTAACACTGGTTCGCGAAATGTCGCGGAAGCAAGAGTCTCCACCGTCTTTTATTTTCTCCAAAGGGAAAGGACAAAAGCACAGAAAAATTCCTTATAGAGATTGCTCTCGGTTCGGGAGGTAGATTATAGAAAGGGAAGGTGTTAGCACCCTTTCTATCCATGGTTATCCATGGGCTCTTAGATACTTGCTCATTGTGTTTTCAAAAGGTTTGTTTGCTTTTCAACTGTGGGTTTTAAAAAGTTTCTTTGAAAATTTCAGTTCGACTCTTGTATCGGTCCTCAAGAGTGTTTGAAAAATTGCTTTCAAAAGCTTTTTGAAAAGGTGTCGGTGTGAAAAGTATTTTTGAATTTGTTTTTGAAATTAGAGCAAGTATCTAGAGTCGTCTACCTACCCTAAGGAATTCGTCTGTGTAAATGTCCTTAAGGTAATGCCATCCCACCATTGAGAGGTAGGTAGCACCACCGTTGGAGGTGTTCGGGTCAATTCGAGGGTTCGGGACATGGTGATCACCGGAGCAATAGGAAGACACCTTAGAAGCTACCCTCATGCCAGGTTCCTGGATCATGAGGACTTACTAAAACATCCTCTACTCGACGATCACCTTTCGAGGGGCAAGGCAAAAGTGAGGCGTACCCTAGGGGTGGTGTGTGATTTGTGTGTCGTGTTCATTTGCATTTATCTTGTTCATGTCATAGGTGATCTACGCATTGATTTTATTTTGACATTCATTCTTTCATGCGATTTATTAACAGTTAAAAAGTGCAGAATTAAAAGTCCTACGCTATTACAAAGGCGCGGGTCCACATCGCCAAATTAATCCAGGACCCGATTTAAAAATAAAGTAAAGTGCGAGAAATAAATGTCTTAATTATTCTATTACATGGCTTTGGGAGAATTACATGAAAATTATAAGAAAGGAAATAAATGCGCGAAACGAACTGATGATTGAAAGCGAGGGCGTTGGACCCTTTTTAATGAAATTAAATTACGATTAAAAAATTAATTAAATTAAAATTAAAAAAAAAAGATTTCTTGGAGTTTTTTGTATTTATGGATTTTTTTAATAAGAGAATTAAATGAAATTAAAAAAGTTAATTAACCCTAATTCTAACTATTTTTATTTATTAAGAAATGTGTTAAAGTTGAACCTAAGATTAATCTAATTATTTACATACAATTTTATTTACAAAAATAAATAATTAATTATTAGTAATGATAAAAGAAAAGAAAAAGATAAAAGTCTTTTAAAACCCTAATTCTACAATTTTTTTAAGTTTATTAAGAAAAATGTTAAAATTAATCCTAGAATTTAAAAAAAACTAAATTAATTGATAACATTTATTTACAAAATAACATTTAAATAAAATATATTTTATTTTGTGACTTTCTGATTTTTTTTTATATTTTTTACGTTTTGTGAAAATATTAATTTGAAGAATTAAATTAAAATTAAACAAAACAAATAAAAATAGAAGAAAAAAATGGAAGAGAGCAAACCAAAGGGGGTGTTGTCCCCGAACTGGAGGTATGATTCAACAATTCTGGCCCATTGAAACCCTGGCCCTTTTGACTTTTCCTGGAAGTGTGTGGCATGTCGACTGAGACATACCATAGACTTTGAATCCTGGCCACTGGATGGATGCAGTGGGACAAGTGGCGTGTTGGAGCGTGGAGCGCATGGTGGTCTTCAGGAAGCAAGCTGCATAGAATCTCATGGGAACAAAATATATTAAGGAAGTGAGGGGACCTGGGAATCGAACCCAGGTCCCAGTGCTTATGTGACAACGCACTAACCAACTGTGCCACTTGCTTTCTTTGTAATATTAATGGACAATAAATAATATATAAAACAAAACCTGCTAATGATGTTAACTCAAAAACGCGCTAAAGTTTGAATAACCCAATGGCGTTGAGACAGCATGCCTTCTTCTTCGTTGGTTTGCTTTTGACCTGAAAATATAAAACAAGATTGCGGGGGTTTTAAACCCCCACTACATGGCACATGGAAAAATAGCGATTAGACCGTCTTTGATCAGAAATTAGGCGCGACCTAAGCATTGAGTTCGTTTGATGCTCTTGGTTCTAGTGGTACAAGTCTCGTGTCTCAATTTTTCTTTAAACGTAAAGCCCCAATTTTGCAGTTTGGAAACCCTAGCGAGCTTCAATGGTGATTTCGCGTATGATGCATAAAAACTCAATTAAAATACATGGTTAGCTTCAGAATGAATCAACTAACACAAATCAAACATTAAAAAATAAAAATAATGCATGAATCATGACACATGAATATGAAAAAAATCATGAACAGGACACGGTCGTTCTACCAATTCCTTGCGTTAGAACCACTGGTTTTGATTCAGAAACGTTCCTTGAAGCCTCAGGAATGCAATGGGATAGTTTTCTTGCCTTGAAATGCTTTGGAATCGTGTTTTCAGTTTTCACTTTTTTCACAAAAATTGCAAAGTTCTTGTTCAGCTTTGGGCGCAGCTTAGAGGTCTTTAGGCATTAGGTTTTGATCAGTATAAGTATGGGATGGATTAGGGTTGAGATTTGAGTCAAGAGATCCTTGTAATCATGAATCAAATATTGGATTTTAATGGTATATTTTTTTCAATCTTTTCATGTGATTTTGGTGCCAATCATGATCAAATCACCTTGATTCTTTCCATATTAGATAGGGCACGAAATCTTGAAGGCATTCCATGCACAAAAAGATTTAAAAAGCATGGATGAGTATTTTTCCCATATTTTATTTTATTAAATGAATTAATAGTAATTAAAAATTCAAATAAATAAATAAAAATGATGAATAAATCCCCTTTGGGCCAAATGGTCGTGCATATGCTTTGGATGATGAATCTTGGAAGAAAATGTGGCCCATTAGCAATTTTAAGGCATTTGGAGCAAAGTTGACTTTTCAAAATTCCCAAAAATTTCCCAACTTCCACAAGGCATATCTTGCTCAATTTTTAAGCTTTGATCATGTTCTTGGACATTGTGGAAAGGTCTTGAAGTCCTCTAACCAATGCCTTTGGTCCCATGTCAATTTGATTTACCAATCTCAAGTTATGGCCTTTGACTTAAAGTCCCTTTTTGTTGACTTTTGAAAATGACCTATAATGTTGAAATTGATAACTTTTTGTGAGAGCATTTATTGGACTTGAAGTGTGAAGAGGAGTTGTAGGAAATGTCTTTCTCTTCAAAATGAGCTTTGGATGGAATTTTTCTGATAAACCATGTGGAAGTTATGCCTTGGTCAAGTTACAGTTGACTTTTTCAACTGTCCAAATATGGCAACTTTTGCATCTTGAGACTTTTTGAGCCATACTTTGAGAATCATGATCAAGCATTGATCAAATGATGTTTGTGGCTTCAAAATAAGATGTTGACCAAAAATTTGAACTTTTGACTGTCAAATGACCATTTTGCCCCTGTAGTTGACTGTAGAGAAATTAGGGTTTTTGACTGTGCAATTTTGTGCTATAAGTCTTGAAACTTGGTATGAGGATGCTTGACCATGTTTATAGGAATGTGGGATTTGTTTGGACCCTTGGAAACTTCATTTTCTTTGTCAGAACCAAAACCCTAGTTTTTGACTGTTAGGAGGCCCTTGAACTGTGCAACCCTTGGGGAGATTTTGAAGCATGCTCTTTGCAATTCTTGAAGAATATGGGAGGGCAAATTTTGGGGTACAACAGTTGCCCTGTTCAATCTTCTTAGACCTGAGGATGCAGATTGGCTGACGTGCCTTTCATAATCCGAAGGTGGAAGATGATTGAACACTAGAGTGCCCAGAAATTTGCGCTCACATAGTAGTGTGATGATGGGAATGGGCTTATAGATGCCATTTGGAGATTGATGGATAGGAAGATGGGCTTATAGATGCCATGCTAAGAGATGATGGATGAGTGGATGGGCTTATAGATGCCATCTGGATGTCAATCGCGTAAGAGATTCCTTAGCGAGAACTTGCGTACCTGCAAAAGAAAGATGATTACCTGACCTGTTACAGGAGCTGGTCTTCAAACTTTTTGTATAGATGCGCCCTGACTGGTTACAGGAATTGAATCTGGAGCTTCGAACAATGATGAATGAATCAGGGATGGTAGCTACCTCAACGGGACGGTGAGAGAACCTTGGACGATTACCACCTCAACAGGGACGCTGAGAGAATCTTGGATGATTACTACCTCAACAGTAACGCTGAGAGAATCTTGGGCGACTTCAACCTCAACAGTAACGCTGAGAGAATCTTGGATGTCTTCTACTGAGTCTTTATCGGGAAAATCTTTTAGGGATCGATTTAACTGGACTAGAGAAGGCCTTTGACTGGATAAGAAACAGGAAAATCTTAGGGTCGATTTAACTGAACCGGACAAGGTCTTGAAATCTTCAACTGGATAAGAAACAGGGAGATCTTAGGGTCGATCTGACTGAACCAGAGAAGGCCTTTGACTGGATAAGAAACAGGAAAATCTTAGGGTCGATTTAACTGAACCGGTCTAGGTCTTGGAATCTTCAACTGGATAAGAAACAGGGAGATCTTAGGGTCGATCTGACTGAACCAGAGAAGGCCTTTGACTGGATAAGAAACAGGAAAATCTTAGGGTCGATTTAACTGAACCGGTCTAGGTCTTGGAATCTTCAACTGGATAAGAAACAGGGAGATCTTAGGGTTGATCTGACTGAACCAGAGAAGGCCTTTGACTGGATAAGAAACAGAAAAATCTTAGGGTCGATTTAACTGAACCGGTCTAGGTCTTGAAATCTTCAACTGGATAAGAAACAGGGAGATCTTAGGGTCGATCTGACTGAACCAGAGAAGTCTTGAACATAACTGAGAACTTAATTGGATCTTTCCTGAAAGGTAAAGGTCAGTCATATGCAATGCATGATATGGATCAAGCAATGATGTTCTCAACATAACTGAGATTTGTAATATATGATGCGTATATGCATGCTATAATGTATGGAAGTGTGATGTTTATGAATGTATCTTTTCGTCTTAGGAAAATAAATCCTTGACGGGTGCCGGGAAGTCACTCCTGGGCTGATGTTGGAAAGTAGATCTTTGCTTCCGCTGGGGATGATAGTTGCAAGAATACCGGTAGGAGAAGATAACTCCGTTGGGGAATAAACTTGGCGAATGGATTACTCTACGGGGAGAGAAGTACTCTAACGATCTTGCTGGGGAGCAATACTCTATGGGGAGAGAGATACTTTGCTGAAATGTTGATGGTAACTTCACTGGGGATACCATTGTTGTGTTGGAAGTGTTAATAGACTTCGCTAAGGATAAGAAGACTTTGCCGAGGACGGTCTTTCCGTGGCTTTTGGCTGAGGATAACCCAGTTATACCCTGGTAGGGAAATAACTCTTTGAATAAAGCCGGGGGATGCGTTCGTGCTCTACGGGGGTAAGCTTCCAGAATCTACTGGGGATAAGCTTACTGCTTGGGGAGATGGATTCCAACTTTCCTTGGGAACTAGATTGGACTCTCCTGGGGAAGTTTTGAGCTGTATCGGGGAAGTGACTCCATTGAATGTTTGATATACCGCCGGGGAACAATCTTTAGACCAAGATTGCCGGGGATGCTTGTTAAGAATGCATATATACTGCTGGGGAATGTTGAGATCTGCGGGAGGATACCCAACTTCCTTAAGTTTGACTGTAACTTTGCTCGGGGAGAGTGTACTGACTTGCTGGCTCACTCTCTGGGGAATTAAGATATCTGGTTATGTTCTTCAGCTGAAATCACCTTGGTACCTGGGTGGACGGAACAATTAGATCGCTTTTAGACAACTCTTTATTGCCCCTGTTTCTAATGTTACCTGTAATTAATCCTTTGTTTCGTATGCAAGTATTCATGAGTTAGCAAATTATTATCAATGCATATATCACAAATTGAACCTTGGACGTTCTTCGCAAAACAAAACAGAAAAGGAAAAAATAATTGGCAATTTTAAGCTGAAAAGTGATTTTTTATTGATTTTTTTGAATTTTCCGGTAAATAGGCGTTTATGTACAAGAGGCTGATGTCCTAGTAAGAGAACGCCGCCGAACAAAAGAGTTTATACAAATTTGTACAAGAGAAAATAAAACAGCTGTGTAAAATGAATGATCCCACTAGGTTTCAACTCTGCTATTGCCTTTATATCTCCGAGCGTCTCATCACTTGATGACCTTAGTTGAAGATGAAGCTGACTGATCGATGCCGTCTGCACTTGATGTAGATACCGGATTCTGGATGCAGAGTGATCCAATGAGACATAGTATTACGCTTTATCCCTAACTTTTGCCTGGACCGCCCTTTCGGGTTTTCAGTCCACCGGGATACCCATTTTTGCCCAAGCCGCCTTTTCAGGTTTTCGACTTGCCGGGTGTACAGATTTTTTCCATTTCATCCCTTCATTTTGCCCGAACCCTTTTGGTTCGCCGGGAAGCCCTAATTTTTGCCTAGGTATATCAACCTAGCGGGTCTTTTTCATGCGTAGTATCTTTTTACTATGTCTGCATTGGCGGGGTGAGGAAGGTCGTCACCATCCATGTTGGTTAGAATCATGGCTCCTCCTGAGAACACATGTTTAACCACAAATGGCCCTTCGTACGTAGGGGTCCATTTGCCCCTTGGATCACTCTGAGGAAGGATGATTCGCTTGATTACCAGATCCCCAACTTGATACTCTTGTGGTCTGACCTTTTTGTTAAATGCCCTGATCATCCGTTTCTGATACGTCTGACCATGACAGATAGCAGCAAGTCTTTTTTCATCAATAAGGTTTAGCTGATCAAGTCGTGTCTGGATCCAATCATCTTCGTTCAGATCTGCATCCTTCATTATCCGGAGAGAGGGTATCTGCACTTCGATTGGTAAGACTGCCTCCACGGCGTAGACCAAGGAAAAAGGAGTTGCCCCGGTTGACGTCCTGGCTGAGGTACGGTACCCATGTAGAGCGAACGGTAACATCTCGTGCCAATCTTTATAAGTCACTGTCATCTTCTGCACGATTTTCTTAATGTTTTTATTTGCTGCTTCTACAGCCCCATTCATCTTCGGTCTGTAAGGAGAAGAGTTGTGGTGATGTATTTTAAACTGCTCGCAGAGCTCAGTGATCATCTTGTTATTGAGATTTGTACTGTTGTCTGTAATAATTCTCTCAGGGACGCCGTATCGACAGATCAGATTATGCTGAATGAACCGTGCCACAACAGTCTTGGTTACTGTAGCGTAGGAAGCTGCTTCGACCCACTTCGTGAAATAGTCAATCGCCACCAGAATGAAGCGATGCCCGTTGGATGCCGTAGGTTTAATCTCACCGATCATATCTATGCCCCACATTGTAAACGGCCAAGGCGCAGTCAGGACATTTAGAGGAACTGGAGGAACATGCACCTTGTCTGCATATATCTGGCATTTATGGCATGTCCGAGAGTGTTGGTAACAGTCGGCTTCCATTGTGGACCAGAAATACCCTGCCCGAAGGATTTTCTTCGCCATAGTGTGTCCACTGGAATGTGTTCCGAAGGTCCCTTCATGTAGCTCTTCCATGATCCTTTCTGCTTCAGTCTTGTCCATACAACGCAGTAAGGTCGAATCATGATTTCGCTTATACAGGATGCCGTTGCTAAGGAAGAATTTCACTGCGAACCTTCTCAGAAACTTCTTATCATTGACAGAGGCACCTTCAGGATACTCCTGGGCTTCCAAGTATCTCTTCACCTCATGGTACCAAGGCTTCTCAGTTACCAACTCAGTCTCAAGATCACAACAGTATGCCGGTTCGTCCAGTTTCCAGATGATGATCCGGGGAGCCTCATTGTCCCATTTGACTTTGAACATGGAAGACATCGTAGCTAACGCGTCCGCCAGCTGATTCTCCTCTCTTGGGAAATGTTCAAAGGTTATCTTCGTGAAGTGGGGGATCAATGTCAACACACATTCTCTGTAAGGAATAAGATTCGGATGTTTCGTATCCCATTCTCCTTTGATCTGATTGATCACGAGAGAGGAATCTCCGAAGACACTCAGAAACTTGATCCTTAAGTCGATCGCAGCTTGGAGACCCATGATGCATGCCTCATACTCCGCCATGTTGTTGGTGCAGTTGAAACATAGCCGGGCAGTAAGTGGAGTATGAGTGCCTTGAGGGGATATGATTATGGCGCCGATACCGTTACCCAAAGCATTGGAGGCTCCGTCAAAGTGCATAGACCATCGGGATCCTTCCTCAGGTCCTTCATCCGGTCCAGGTACTTCACAATCAGTCACTATCATGATAGTCTCATCTGGAAACTCGAAGTTCATTGACTGATAGTCGTCTACTGCCTGATGTGCCAAGTGGTCTGCCAATACACTTCCCTTGATGGCTTTCTGGGTTGTATACTGAATGTCGTATTCTGTCAAGATCATTTGCCATCTTGCTATTCTCCCAGACAGAGCAGGCTTTTCAAATATGTACTTTATAGGATCCATCTTTGAGATCAGCAAGGTAGTGTGAGTCAGCATATACTGTCTCAGCCGGCGAGCAGCCCATACCAAAGCGCAGCAAGTTTTCTCGAGCAGTGAGTATCGAGTCTCACAGTCGGTAAACTTTTTGCTAAGGTAATAAATGGCGTGCTCTTTTCGGCCAGACTCGTCATGCTGCCCCAGCACACACCCCATTGAGTTGTCAAGTACTGTCAGGTATAGTATCAGAGGTCTCCCCTCAACCGGTGGCATAAGGATGGGTGGTTCTTGGAGATACTCCTTGATTCTGTCAAAAGCAGCTTGACATTCATCATTCCAACGTACTACCTGATCTTTCTTCAGCAGCTTGAAGATTGGCTCACAGGTAGCAGTCAGGTGTGAGATAAATCGAGCAATGTAATTCAGGCGTCCTAAAAAGCCTCTGACCTCTTTCTCTGTCCTAGGAACTGGCATCTCTTGAATAGCTTTAACCTTGGCAGGGTCCAATTGAATACCCTTATCACTTACAACGAAGCCTAGCAACTTCCCAGATCTTACCCCGAAGGTGCACTTGTTCGGGTTCAACCTTAGCTTGTACAATTTCAACCGGTCAAACAACTTCTACAGATGATCAAGGTGTTCTTCCTCAGTCTGGGACCTTGCAATCATGTCGTCAACATACACTTCTATCTCATGATGGATCATGTCATGAAATAAAGCAACCATGGCACGTTGGTAGGTTGCCCCAGCATTCTTCAGTCCAAAAGGCATGACCTTGTAGCAGAAGGTGCCCCACTGAGTAACAAAGGTAGTTTTTTCCATGTCTTCAGGTGCCATCTTGATCTGATTGTAACCTGAAAAATCATCCATGAAAGAGAACACCTTATGCTGAGCTGTATTGTCAACAAGGACATCAATGTGAGGTAGGGGGAAGTCATCTTTGGGGCTGGCCCTGTTCAGATCCCTGTAGTCGACACACATTCTGACCTTACCGTCCTTCTTTGGTACCGCCACCACATTAGCAACCCACTGAGGGTAAGAAGTCACTGCAAGGAACCCGACATCAAACTGTTTCATAACCTCGGCTTTGATCTTCTCAGACATCTCTGGACGCATACGGCGGACCTTTTGCTTAACCGGAGGGCAGTCTTCCTTAGTAGGCAAGTGATAGACCACAATATCGGTATCCAACCCGGGCATGTCTTTGTAGGACCAGGCAAAGATCTCCATATAATCATGTAGCATCTGAGTCAACCGTTGCTTCACGCTGAGCTCTAGGTTGGCACCAATCTTTACCTCCTTTCTGTCTGCCTCAGTACCCAGATTTATTGTTTTCATTGGCTCTTCGTGTGGTTGAGTTGCCCTCTCTTCCTGGAGTAACAGTCTTGCAAGCTCGCCAGGCACTTCGCAATCATCTTCACCTTCGTCTTCGGCTAAGTTGATCGGATTTTCGAAGTCATAACTGGCAGTAGCAGAGTCGTTACCAGTGAGATCCAGAGTGGATTGAAACCTGTATGAGTGAGTGTGTGTAAATACAGCTGTTTTGCGATATAAAGAAAGGAAAGAAAGAAAAGGAGCATAAGATTTGAAATGCGAGAAAACGTCCAAGGTCTTTATTCATGATATATGAAATGACAATTTATATGCCCTCACAAATGAAGCCACAGTGCCCCGGGTAAGACACCGGGCCATAGAGTTTTAATTGTTTATTACAAATAACAAAACAAAGAAGTTTATTACTGCATAACAAAAGTAATAGGAGTATGGTCTTTAGAAGTCCAATTGGTCAATCCACCATCAGTCGTCGGGTAGATCCAGCTTTCAAACTCTGACTCTTCCACTTCATCTCCGTCCCCAACAGCATTCACTCTTGTGTTGGTAATGAGTACAGGAGGTCTTCTGGTCTTTGCCTTGCGCACAGCTTTCTGACCCTCTGCAGTAAAACCCAGTCCAAACTTGTCAGTTTTTTGTGTAAAATCAGGGAGCCTGCCCCAGTTAGCACAATCACCTTTCTTGACCACAGCCCAGGCATCCTTCAAGGAAGCCATCTTCAAAGGAACATCCTATTCGACCACTGTTTCTGCTGCTGCCAAAGTTGGAGGTACCTCTTCGAAATGCTGAAAGGGGGTTTCAATAAACTCCCCGTCCATCTCAATATATCTGAAGGAATTCAAAAGGCTCACCATATACTCCTCCTCTCCCTGCATAGTGACAATCTTCCCTCTGACAGGGTACTTGAGCTTCTGGTGCAGGGTAGAGGTCACTGCCCCAGCTTTGTGGATCCAAGGTCGACCCAGTAGACAAGAATACGATGGATGGATATCCATCACATAAAAGGTAGAGTCAAATACTTGAGAACCCACACGAATAGGAATGTCTACCTCTCCATGAACCATCCTCTTAGAACCGTCAAAGGCTCTGACGATGATATTGCTAGGTTTCAGCTCCAGGCCTTCACAATCCAAACGGTCTAAGGCTTTCTTGGGTTGCACATTTAGGGAAGAACCAGTGTCCACCAACACGTGCGCCAGAGTAGTGCCCCTGCATTCAATAGAGACATGCAGGGCATCATTGTGGTCCCTTCCCTTAGCAGTAAGGTCAGCATCCGAGAAACCCAAACCATTGTCCGCTGTCAGATTTGCTACGCAATCAGTAAACTGGACTGCAGATGTCTCCTGTGGCACATGGGCCGTCTTGAGAAATGAAATCAAGGCCTTAGCATGGGCCTCTGAGCACAGTAGCAAGGAGAGCATGGAGATTTTGGAGGGTGTATGCCCCAGCTGCTCCACAACATTAAAGTCACTCTTCTTGATTATTTTTAGAATTTACTCCATCTCTTGTTGGGAGGCCTCAACAGTCACAGATTTTGGTGCCTCCATCCGGGCAGGCTCGTCTTCAATCCCTTTACCCCGAGCATTAGATGACTCGGCCGCAGGGGAAACAACTTGATCAGAAACGGGAACAGGTATACTTGCAGGTGTTATAGTGAGAGGTCTTCGAATAGTTGGTGGTGCAATGTCAGGCGAGAAGAGCCTGCCACTGTGGGTAACTTTTGCTGGAGCAGTGATATTGCCGATGCTGGTGCCAGTGTTGAACTCTTGCTTGATTCCATGGACATACACGTCTGCCCCATAGTGCCAGGGGACAGCCTTATCAGATTCGTAGGGGAGAGGCCCCGGAACAGTAATAACAACAGGTGCGACAGTCATGATTTGAACAGGCTTCCTTGGGAGAGCCTTGATTGGATTATTAAAGATTGTAACAACAGAAACTTCTTCTATCGGAACAAACTGAACAGCAGTCTTCTTGAACAGAATCTCTTTGCTGTCCATTAGGCTTTGGATGCCCAACTTCAGCAAAGGACAACCAGATAGGGAAACAGCACAGAAAAGGCAACCTTCACTACAACCCGGAAATAAACCGGCCATCAGTAGGTTCCTATTAACAGTCATCAGAGGAGTAGCTACATCATTCACAGAAACAGCATATACATCTTCATCAACGGCATTTACTCCATGCTGGGGCATAGGAGCAGTCACCACATTCGGCCTCTCAGGCGCTTCAAACTGTATCTCTTTTGCGTCAATAAGGTCTTGTACCTTATTCCTTAAGGCCCAACAGTCATCAGTGGAATGCCCCGGGCTATCGGAGTGATAAGCACAGCGGGCATTTGGATTGTATTTGGGAGAAGCCATATTCACCACCTTCGGGGCCTCTCTGACAGTCACTAGGTTGGTGGACAGCAACTGCGGCAAGATTTGTGATAGAGTCATACTTAGATGGGTAAACTCTCTCCTGGGTCTTTCAGCCCTTTGAGGATTGGTTTGCCGAGGAGCGGCGGCAGGTTTAGCAATCATCACCGCGTTGACAGACTGGCGGCGCTCAGGTTTCTCTTGTCTTCTAGACCCATATACAGCACTGACCTCCTTTTTAAAGGGCTTCTTCTCAGAACATGCAGATGCACCCTTCTGAATTTTTCCAGACTTCATTCCAGCCTCTATTCTCTCTCCAGTCAGGATAAGATCAGTAAACCCTGCAGACGAGTTACCGATAAGATGGTTGAAAAATGGCCCAGATAGGGTCCCCAAGAACATGTCTACCAACTCCCGGTCAGTTAATGGAGGCTGCACCCTGCCAGCCAGATCCCTCCACTTCTGTGTGTACTCTTTAAAACCTTCGCTTGACCCTAGCGACATACCCTGGAGTTGGGTACGCGTAGGAGCAAGGTCGACATTATATTGATACTGCTTATAAAAAGCAGTAGCCAACTCCTCCCAGTTACGAACCTTGGTCCCATCCAGCTGATAGAACCATTCGAGATGAGTCCCTGAAAGACTCTCCTGGAAGAAGTGGATCCACAAATTCTTGTCCACTGAGTACGGTTGAATCTTCCGCACGTAGGATCTGAGATGTAGCTTGGGACAAGACGCCCCGTCATACTTGGTAAAAGATGGTGCTTTGAACTTATGAGGAATGATCACACAAGTAGATAAGCTCAAATCTCCAAAATCCAGCCCAGGCACTTGTTGGATCTCCATAGCATTCAGTCTGTCTTCCAACTGCTTATACCGGTCTTCAGCAGGAGGATACTGTTCCTCATCAAAATCAGTCTCGTTGTCAGAGACTACCGAACTAGGACCTTTTCCCCCTTGGGGACTGCTCTTGCCTATAGAAGAACCAGCCTCTTCATTCTGCAGAGTGTTGCCAAACCTTCGGCCCGAGTTGAAAAGAACAGTTCTCTTCTTCTTCTTCTTCTCCTTCTTCAAGAGTAAAGCCTTCAGCTCTTCTTGGCCTTGAGCCAAACCCATGATCAGTTCCTGAAATTGCGCGTTCTGCGCCTGAAGAGCCTTGATAGACATCTCGGTTGATGATGAGTCAGGATTCATGATGCTGAAGTAAACAGCGAAGAACAGTAAGCAACCTGAAAAGAAGAAAACCTGCTATGCACATGATGAATGATATGTGTTTATGCAATGCATTCAAGGGTTCGAAAGTTCAAACTTGTTGTAGCCAAAAAAAGAACACACGTTATTATTAAGGAAATAATTGTTTGGTACATCAAAGCCTCATGGGCAAAATAATACAAAAGCAAATCAATCCCAAAAGACACTACGCATCCTCTTTGGAGCTATGTAGGTGTTGAGATTCCTCTCCTCGTGCAATAGGCGGGTGAGCTCCAAGACCTTCTTTTCACTAGCATGTAGACTGGTCTCGAGAGAATTCCGTTCTTCCTTAAGCTGGATCCAGCTCTTCTGCATCTCTTCCCAGGACGTGGGCATGTCAGGATGTTGAATAGTGTAGGACACTTCTCCTTCCAAGACTGGCTCTTTGATCACAGGGAGCATATGAGGATATGGCATTACTAACTTCTGAGAGCGGGCTCGTACCCACTTGAGATAAGGTTCCAATGGGATGGAATTCCTGTGCCTCAATGTCTTGCTGTCTATCCTACTGGGCATCCTCCAAGCTCTGATAAATCTCTGGCGAAGTCCCTGTGCATCATTGTCGAAGTCAAAAACTATGTCAGGAATTAACATGTCATGAGGGCCATCCCTTCGAGCATAACCAAACTGTCTCCAAGCCAGGCACGGGTTGTAAGTAATACCTCCTCTGATTCCAAGTAAAGGAACATTAGGGTACTCCCCGCAACGATCAATGATAGTGACATCCTCTCTGGACCGAGGGCACCAATGTATGTCTGCATGTGTAAGAGTCATCAACCGTTGTGACCATCTCAAATCCCGCTCGTTCTTCAAAACTGATTGTGGAAGGTGCGAAATAAACCACCTTCCCAGGAGAGGAGTGCAGCACATAAGAACACCTCTTTTTATCATGGTTCGAGTGTAACATGAGTGAAGGATGTCCCCCAGCAACGTAGGTATAGGATTCCTGGACATGAAGATTTGGACAGCACTGATATCTATAAGCTGATCTGGGTTAGGGAACAACACCAAACCATAGACAAGGAGGGCCACAACTTCTTCAAAAGCTTGTAAGTCAAGGGAGTTCCAACATTCATGGGCCTTTTCAAACAGAAACCTGGCTAAGAACCCTTTGATACCACTTCTAACCTCCCAATGTCCCTTGAGGTCAGATGATTGTAGGTGTAAGGCTTTAGCAATCTCTTCAAGCTTGGGTTCCTTTTCCGTACCGTTGTAGGGTAGTTGATCAAGGATAGGGATCTTCAGGAGCCGGGAGAACTCCTCCAAGGTAGGTACCAGCTGATAATCCAAGAAGGTGAGACAGTGATGCAGAGGGTCAAAGAACTGGAATAGGACCTTTATCATATCTTCCTCAATGTTGGTATTGACCAAGCTGATGAGTCTTCCATGTCTTTCACTGAATGAAGAGCTCTCGGGAATCCTTGATATAAGCTCCTTAAGCTGAGGAGGGATCCTTACAAGGCTGACTTGAATTGTCTTTCTGCGAACAGTTTCCATGTCCTACAAAACAAGAACAAAGATGAAGATTCGAACCCCTGAAATGGTTAGTCAATGCATATGATGCTGCATGATGTCATGATGCTATGATTAAACACACCACATATATTTACAAAGGCAAACATGTAAGGCACACAAGTCACACAAGACAAGCCCTTAGGGTTTAGGCCAGCATGGGGTCTGGGTATTACCCTCTTGAAGTTGGTGGGCTCAACCTGTCCTATTAGAAGTAACCGGGTTCTAAGGGTCCCAATATCACCAGATTGCTTTCATTGTTCATCATTTCGATTTAGCCACTGAACTGGCGACCGAAATATTCCAGGAAAGCAACCCTCAATTGAGTGTAGTATCGAGTATCAACCAACCTCGGACTGCACCAAAGTCAGTTATCTCACTACCCTAAAGAGGCCAAGATAGTTCAATTAAGGTTCCTAAGGTCTGTTGATGCTTCACGACACCACGCGGAGGCCCCGTACTCTCCTTGACTGAACTCAAGGGTTACCGGTACACACCAAAGTGCCACATCAACGTAGCAGACTATTTCAACCATGTCGGTATACCCCGCACAGTTCCCTCACAGCCTTGTTGCTACTTTCTAAGAAGGTATCCCCAGATCCGGGTTAGGATCTATAGAACTCCCAAGACAGTCCCCAAATTTAAAGCAAGCAAATCAATACAATTGAAAACACAGTTATGAACTAACCCTAAGGTACACCTCACTTTATAATAGTCCCCAGCAGAGTCGCCATTTCTGTGATCGGTGGATCTAGAACTGACTGTTTAACGCTGGTTCGCGAAATGTCGCGGAAGCAAGGGTCGCCACCGTCTTTTATTTTCTCCAAAGGGAAAGGACAAAAGCACAGAAAAATTCCTTATAGAGATTGCTCTCGGTTCGGGAGGTAGATTATAGAAAGGGAAGGTGTTAGCACCCTTTCTATCCATGGTTATCCATGGGCTCTTAGATACTTGCTCATTATGTTTTCAAAAGGTTTGTTTGCTTTTCAACTGTGGGTTTTAAAAAGTTTCTTTGAAAATTTCAGTTCAACTCTTGTATCGGTCCTCAAGTGTGTTTGAAAAATTGCTTTCGAAAGCTTTTTGAAAAGGTGTCGGTGTGAAAAGTATTTTTGAATTTGTTTTTGAAATTAGAGCAAGTATCTAGAGTCGTCTACCTACCATAAGGAATTCGTCTGTGTAAATGTCCTTAAGGTAATGCCATCCCACTATTGAGAGGTAGGTAGCACCACCGTTGGAGGTGTTCGGGTCAATTCGAGGGTTCGGGACATGGTGATCACCGGAGCAATAGGAAGACACCTTAGAAGCTACCCTCATGCCAGGTTCCTGGATCATGAGGACTTACTAAAACATCCTCTACTCGACGATCACCTTTCGAGGGGCAAGGCAACAGTGAGGCGTACCCTAGGGGTGGTGTGTGATTTGTGTGTCGTGTTCATTTGCATTTATCTTGTTCATGTCATAGGTGATCTACGCATTGATTTTATTTTGACATTCATTCTTTCATGCGATTTATTAACAGTTAAAAAGTGTGGAATTAAAAGTCCTACGCTATTACAAAGGCGTGGGTCCACATCGCCAAATTAATCCAGGACCCGATTTAAAAATAAAGTAAAGTGCGAGAAATAAATGTCTTAATTATTCTATTACATGGCTTTGGGAGAATTACATGAAAATTATAAGAAAGGAAATAAATGCGCGAAACGAACTGATGATTGAAAGCGAGGGCGTTGGACCCTTTTTAATGAAATTAAATTACGATTAACAAATTAATTAAATTAAAATAAAATAAAAAGATTTCTTGGAGTTTTTTGTATTTATGGATTTTTTTAATAAGAGAATTAAATGAAATTAAAAAAGTTAATTAACCCTAATTCTAACTATTTTTATTTATTAAGAAATATGTTAAAGTTGAACCTAAGATTAATCTAATTATTTACATACAATTTTATTTACAAAAATAAATAATTAATTATTAGTAATGATAAAAGAAAAGAAAAAGATAAAAGTCTTTTAAAACCCTAATTCTACAATTTTTTTAAGTTTATTAAGAAAAATGTTAAAATTAATCCTAGAATTTAAAAAAAACTAAATTAATTGATAACATTTATTTACAAAATAACATTTAAATAAAATATATTTTATTTTGTGACTTTCTGATTTTTTTTTATATTTTTTACGTTTTGTGAAAATATTAATTTGAAGAATTAAATTAAAATTAAACAAAACAAATAAAAATAGAAAAAAAATGGAAGAGAGCAAACCAAAGGGGGTGTTGTCCCCGAACTGGAGGTATGATTCAGCAATTCTGGCCCATTGAAACCCTGGCCCTTTTGACTTTTCCTGGAAGTGTGTGGCATGTTGACTGAGACATACCATAGACTTTGAATCCTGGCCACTGGATGGATGCAGTGGGACAAGTGGCGTGTTGGAGCGTGGAGCGCATGGTGGTCTTCAGGAAGCAAGCTGCATAGAATCTCATGGGAACAAAATATATTAAGGAAGTGAGGGGACCTGGGAATCGAACCCAGGTCCCAGTGCTTATGTGACAACGCACTAACCAACTGTGCCACTTGCTTTCTTTGTAATATTAATGGACAATAAATAATATATAAAACAAAACCTGCTAATGATGTTAACTCAAAAACGCTCTAAAGTTTGAATAACCCAATGGCGTTGAGACAGCATGCCTTCTTCTTCGTTGGTTTGCTTTTGACCTGAAAATATAAAACAAGATTGCGGGGGTTTTAAACCCCCACTACATGGCACATGGAAAAATAGCGATTAGACCGTCTTTGATCAGAAATTAGGCGCGACCTAAGCATTGAGTTCGTTTGAAGCTCCTGGTTCTAGTGGTACAAGTCTCGTGTCTCAATTTTTCTTTAAACGTAAAGCCCCAATTTTGCAGTTTGGAAACCCTAGCGAGCTTCAATGGTGATTTCGCGTATGATGCACAAAAACTCAATTAAAATACATGGTTAGCTTCAGAATGAATCAACTAACACAAATCAAACATTAAAAATTAAAAATAATGCATGAATCATGATACATGAATATGAAAAAAATCATGAACAGGACACGGTCGTTCTACCAATTCCTTGCGTTAGAACCACTGGTTTTGATTCAGAAACGTTCCTTGAAGCCTCAGGAATGCAATGGGATAGTTTTCTTGCCTTGAAATGCTTTGGAATCGTGTTTTCAGTTTTCACTTTTTTCACAAAAATTGCAAAGTTCTTGTTCAGCTTTGGGCGCAGCTTAGAGGTCTTTAGGCATTAGGTTTTGATCAGTATAAGTATGGGATGGATTAGGGTTGAGATTTGAGTCAAGAGATCCTTGTAATCATGAATCAAATATTGGATTTTAATGGTATATTTTTTTCAATCTTTTCATGTGCTTTTGGTGCCAATCATGATCAAATCACCTTGATTCTTTCCATATTAGATAGGGCACGAAATCTTGAAGGCATTCCATGCACAAAAAGATTTAAAAAGCATGGATGAGTATTTTTCCCATATTTTATTTTATTAAATGAATTAATAGTAATTAAAAATTCAAATAAATAAATAAAAATGATGAATAAATCCCCTTTGGGCCAAATGTTCGTGCATATGCTTTGGATGATGAATCTTGGAAGAAAATGTGGCCCATTAGCAATTTTAAGGCATTTGGAGCAAAGTTGACTTTTCAAAATTCCCAAAAATTTCCCAACTTCCACAAGGCATATCTTGCTCAATTTTTAAGCTTTGATCATGTTCTTGGACATTTTGGAAAAGTCTTGAAGTCCTCTAACCAATGCCTTTGGTCCCATGTCAATTTGATTTACCAATATCAAGTTATAGCCTTTGACTTAAAGTCCCTTTTTGTTGACTTTTGAAAATGACCTATAATGTTGAAATTGATAACTTTTTGTGAGAGCATTTCTTGGACTTGAAGTGTGAAGAGGAGTTGTAGGAAATGTCTTTCTCTTCAAAATGAGCTTTGGATGGAATTTTTCTGATAAACCATGTGGAAGTTATGCCTTGGTCAAGTTACAGTTGACTTTTTCAACTGTCCAAATATGGCAACTTTTGCATCTTGAGACTTTTTGAGCCATACTTTGAGAATCATGATCAAGCATTGATAAAATGATGTTTGTGGCTTCAAAATAAGATGTTGACCAAAAATTTGAACTTTTGACTGTCAAATGACCATTTTGCCCCTGCAGTTGACTGTAGAGAAATTAGGGTTTTTGACTGTGCAATTTTGTGCTATAAGTCTTGAAACTTGGTATGAGGATGCTTGACCATGTTTATAGGCATGTGGGATTTGTTTGGACCCTTGGAAACTTCATTTTCTTTGTCAGAACCAAAACCCTAGTTTTTGACTGTTAGGAGGCCCTTGAACTGTGCAACCCTTGGGGAGATTTTGAAGCATGCTCTTTGCAATTCTTGAAGAATATGGGAGGGAAAATTTTGGGGTACAACAAATACCTACAAAATGAATGGAAAAACATCAAACAGTACCCTATGTAAACAAAATCACAAATAAACACAAAATAAATATATTTATACAAAAGTCGGGTTTATTCAACGATATTAACAACAAAAATTCGATAAGTGCAACAAAAAGTATATACAAAAATAGCTAAAATTTGCACTTATAAAACTCTCCCAAACTTGAACTATTGTTTGTCCTTAAACAAAGTCAAATAACATAAAGAACAAAGAATGATAAATCAAAAAACGGTACACACGAAGAAACATACTTACCACTAAACTACGACGATAACATAAACATAAATAAATGCTAAATAAAAAGAATATGCCAAACATTCTAAAATAATACTTGGTCACAAATAAATCACGCCTAGCAAACATAATCATCGGTAGATGAAAAATACACAAAAATGGGGTATTTTCACTCATCCAACAATCTTGCAAACAATAGACTAAATTATGTATTCATCCAAAAATTTACATTGAAAATAATTAAAGCAAGAATTTCAATGGCTTTCAAGGTTGTAATGTGGCTTGGTTAATAAACAAGTGATAAGTCATAAACCTAATTGAAACAAAAACTTGCCTAAACTAAGGGAGTAATTACTTATATAAAGTTTCAAACAATAGAATTTCAATCAAATTTCTTCTTCATCCCAAATTTCAAACCAACACACATCACTTATTAACACAACATTATTCCATACTCTTTTTTTTTTCAATCCTTTTCAATTTTTTTCTATCTTTCTTTTTCACATTTTTTTTCTTCTTTTCTTTTTCAACCTCATAACAATCATCCAATAAATAGATAATAATTTTTCTCCCCAACATGAATTCAACCATATCATTAAAGTGAATACTCCATACTTTCTAAGGCAAGGTAAAAATTCAAACCAAAACAAGGGTTAAGGGTTCAAGAAAACAACGAATCAACATCCATGCAAAAAGGGAAACTAAACACTCATAGACAAGCATTTAGAAAATACAACATGGATATCGACAAAAAGCTCAAATGGGTTACTAATGATCACACACTCACAATGTGAATTGAATATTTGGCTAGGTAGTTCTTCTCAAAATGGAAAAAAATGCCTTGATCACTTTCTTGTATTCATACAATGAATACAAAACAAAATATTAAACATAATAAATTCCAGTTAAAACAAGAATTGTGGCCTCCGGCATATGTAAGCAATGGAAAGCTACCTCACAAAAAGGGTGGGAACTAAAGTGATTCATAAATGAACAAGTATACAAAAGAATGAATGGCATAAAAATTGCAAAAAAGTCTAAGTATAATGAATATGCTAAAGTATAGAAAGCGATAAAAACATACCTAAAACGTGTATAAAAGTTTAACAAAATCATTGCCATGCATTCGCAAATTGAA
Organism: Vicia faba; assembly: GCA_948472305.1. Lineage (NCBI taxonomy): Eukaryota > Viridiplantae > Streptophyta > Magnoliopsida > Fabales > Fabaceae > Vicia > Vicia faba. The sequence continues at coordinate 1,181,792,322 of OX451736.1, forward strand.
ACGATCAAACTTGAGAAATCACATCAATATTCTACAAGTTACCGGACCAAAACTTGAGTCCAAACAACAAAAAAAGAATTAGAAAAATAATACTCCTACAAAATTTTAATGTACAAAATTTACAATATATACAACAAAGAAAACTCCTCAAGCTAAACACGACAAGCTTTCGGAAAACATAAATTGACATAACAAAACAAATACAAATAACGATATAAAAACTGGGTGAAAATAAATTAACAAGTTGAAAAATGAAGATTTGAAATTCAAAATATTTCCTTGTTTTAATTTGTTAAAGCACAAATCACCACACACATAAATAAATAAAAACAAACATGCTTGTTTTACGTTGTAAGCTCGACGCCTGTTATTGTGCGTGCTAGTAACCTCCCCTTGTCATGCCATGGTATGATCACACCGCGAAAACCTAAAGAAATTTTCCTAACATCCACACAACAAAAGTTACAAATACGAGACAATTTACAACAATACGTGAAAACAAAGAAAACACATATATGCACAAGTTTCATATACAAGTTAATGTACAATTTCTATACAACATATACATTAATTACAAAACTAAAGAAAAAATAAATTATCGCAATGTGAAATCAATAGAACCAATCCTCGGCAACGGCGCCATTTTGTTGGAAGCGATGTAGCGGCAAGCAACAAAAGTTTTGGAAATATTTATCCGGGAATTTATCGTATCCACAGAGATTGGTTATTGAATTTCCATTCGACAAATCATTTGTTAATGAGTTTGGGGATTAATGGACTTGTAAATAAAATGTTATCCATAGAAAATAAATGTAAACAAAAGTAAAACTAAGGAAGAACTTATCGAGCCTACATATAATCTACTCATTACACACATAAATCTATCGAGCAGTTATACGAAACCTAACAATACTCATCAATGTCACCACATATCACTCACAATCTAAGTCATTTCTAACCCAAATTGATAGACCGACTGTATCACCAAGGAAATGATCTCTTTACCTCCTCAATGACATAGAAGACAACTATGTAATCGTACTGACGATCTCTCAGCACAGCACAACCATACAGAGGCATTAAGCTCTGATACCCAAGTGGATGTCAGCTCTAAATCTATCTCTAGAGTTCAGAAACTATCAGATAATCATCCTAGATAAGAATCTAAGCAATATATGTCTATAACAACTCAAATCTCCAGCACAGAGCAAAAAACCAGGATAACAATCGATAAAGATTTGTAAAGCAAGTTTAATATAATGCCATGAGCGACAAATATATATATGAGTTAAAAGTAAATACATATATAAACTCAACACATAAAGAATACACAAAGAAGAATAGAAATAAACCACAAATCTATTGGTTTGTCAGTGTCGATTGAAGAGCAATCCACCCTGGATCATCCGTATGCAAGCTTCAATGTTGTTTTCTAAGCTCTAACTTTTATAAAATGATGATGGAGTTGGGGTTAAAAAGTCCCAAAACCATCCCCAATAAATGTGTTTTTGGTCCTAAATACACATTTTTGACTGTCCAAGATCGCCCGGCGACCAAAAGTTGACAGCAAGTTGAAAATTCAGCACAACATCCTGCATTATTTCGACCATAACTTTTGAATCGTAACTCCGATTTACGCCTGGTTTGAAGCGTTGGAAATATTATTCAATGCTCCATCTAACAATGACAAAATAAAAACCAAATTGATGATTTTTTATTCTTTGATTTTGAGCCTTATTCATTGACGAGTTGCTCAAAATCGTGTGTTTGAAGCCGTGTCTTCGACACTTTATTGCTCATGCTCCAAATACGCATCAATACCTACAAAATGAAATGAAAAACATCAAACAGTGCCCTATGTACACAAAAACACAAATAAACACAAACTAAATGTATTTATACAAAATTCTGGTTTATTCAACGATATTAACAACAAAAAATCGATAAGTGCAACAAACAATATATACAGAAATAGCTACAATTTGCACTTATCAAACTCTCCCCAACTTGAACTATTATTTATCCTTAAACAAAGTCAAATAACATAAATAACAAAGAATGATAAATCAAAGAATCGCGAATCAACAAGTTTTGAAAACCGAAAACAAATGAAGTGGTTAAAATGAAAAACGGTACACACAAAGAAACATACTTACCACTAAACTACGACCATAACATAAACATGAAATAAATGCTAAATACAAAGAATATGCCAAACATTCTAAAACAATACTTGGTCACAAATGAATCACGCCTAGCAAACATAATCATCGATAGATGGAAAACACACAAAAATATGGTATTTTCACTCATCCAATAATCTTGTAAACAATAGACTAAATTATGCATTCATCCAAAAAGTTTACATTGAAAATATAAAAGCAAGAATCTCAAGGGCTTTCAAGGTTGTAATGTGCCTTGGTTAATAAACAAGTGATAAGGGCTATAGTTAATTGAAACAAAAACTTGCCTAAACCTAAGGGAGTAATTACTTCCACAAAGTCTCAAACAATAGAATTTCAATCAAACATCTTCTTCATCCCAAATTTCAAACCAACACACATCACTTATTAACACAACATTATTCCATACTCTTTTTTTTTCTTTTTTCAATTCTTTTCAATTTTTTTCTATCTTTCTTTTTCACATATTTTTCTTCTTTTCTTTTTCAACCTCACAACAATCATCCAATAAATACATAATCATTTTTCTCCCCAACTTGAATTCAACCATGTCATTAAAGTGAATACTCCCTACTTTCTAAGGCAAGGTAAAAATTCAAACCAAAACAATGGTTAAGGGTTCAAGAAAACAACAAATCAACATCCATGCAAAAAGGGAAACTAAACACTCATAGACAAGCATTTAGAAAATACAACATGGATATCTACAAAAATCTCAAAGGGGTTACTAATGATCACACACTCACAAGGTGAGTTGAATATTTGTCTAGGTAGTTGTGCTCAAAATGGAAAAAAATGCCTTGATCACTTTCTTGCATTCATACAATAAATACAAAACAAAAGATTAAACATAATAAATTCCAGTCAAAATAAGAATTGTAGCCTCCAGCATATTTGAACAATGGAAACCTACCTCACAAAAAGGATGAGAACTAAAGTGATTCATAAATGAACAAGTATACAAAAGAATGAATGGCATAAAAATTGTAAAAAGTATAAGTATCATGAATATGCTAAAGTATAGAAAGCGATAAACACATACCTCTAACGTGTACAAAACTTTAACAAAATCATTACCACGCATTCGCAAGTCGAAACGATCAAACTTGACAAATCACATCAATATTCTACAAGTTACCGGACCAAAACTTGATTCCAAACAACAACAAAAGAATTAGGAAAATTATACTCCTACAAAATTTCAATGTACAAAATTTATAATATATACAACAAACAAAACTCCTCAAGCTAAACACGACAAGCTTTCGAAAAACATAATTTGACATAACAAAACAAATACAAATAACGATATGAAAACCGGGTGAAAATGAATTAACAAGTTGAAAAGTGATAATTTGAAATTCATAATATTTCCTTGTTTTAACTTGTTAAAGCACAAATCACCACACACATAAATAAATAAAAACAAACATGCTTGTTTTACGTCGTAAGCTCGACGCCTGTTATTGGGCGAGCTATTAACCTCCTCTTGTCATGCCATGGTTTGATCACACCGCGCAAACCTAAAGAAAGTTTCCTAACATCCACGCAACAAATGTTACAAATATGAGACAGTTTACAACAATACGTGAAAACAAATAAAAAAACATATGTATATATGCACAAGTATCATATACAAGTTAATATATAATTTCTATACAACATATACATTAATTACCAAACTCAAAAACAAAGAAATTATTGCAATGCAAAATCAATAGAACCAATCCCCGGAAACGGTTCCATTTTGTTGGAAGCAGTGTAGCAGCAAGCAACAAAAGTTTTAGAAATATTTATCCTGGAATTTACCGTATCCACCGAGATTAGTTATTTAATTGCCATTCGATAAATCATTTGTTAATGAGTTTGGGGATAAATGGGTTTGTAAAGAAAATGTTATCAACAGAAAATAAATGTAAGCAAATGTAAAAACTAAGGAAGAACTTATCAAGCCTACATATAATCTACTCATCATAGACTTAAATCTATCGACCAGTTATACGAAACCTAACAATACTCATCAATGTCACCACGTATCACCCACAACCTAAGTCATTTTTAACCCAAATCAAGAGACCGACTTTATCACCAAGGAAATGATCTCTCTACCTCCTCAACAACACAGAAGACAACTATGTAATCATACTGACGATCTCTCACCATAACACAACCATACAAAGGCATTAAGCTCTGATACCCAAGTAGATGTTAGCTCTAAATCTATCTCTAGATTTCAGAAACTAAAAGATAATCATCCTAGATAAGAATCTAAGCAGTATATGTCTATAACAACTCCAATCTCCAGCACATAGCAAAAATCCGGGACAACAATCGATAAAGATTTATAAAGAAAGTTTAATATAATGCCATGAGCGAAAAGTATATATGAGTTAAAAGTAAATACATATATAAACTCAACACATAAAGAATACACAAAGAAGAAGAGAAATGAACCACAAATCTATCGGTTTGTCAATGCCGATTAAAGAGCAATCCACCCCGGATCATCTGTATGCAAGATTCAATGTTGTTTTCCAAGCTCTAACTTTCAAAACATGAAGGATGATGGAGTTGGGGTCAAAAATACCCAAAACCATCCCAAAAAAATGTGTTTTGGCTCTAAATACGCATTTCTGACTGTCCAGAATCGCCCGGCGACCAAAGGTTTCGCCCAACGACCAAAAACAACATTTTCCCCACGCTACAGCTCGCCTAGCATCGCCCAGCGACCAAAATTTTCTTCCGCCGAAAGTTGACAGCAACTTGAAAATTCAGCACAACATCCTGCATTGTTTCGACCATAACTTTTGAACCGTAACTCTGATTTACGCCTGGTTTGAAGCGTTGGAAATCTTATTCAATACTCCTTCTAACAATGATAAAATATAAACAAAATTGAGGATATCTTATATTTCGAGCCTTATTCGTTGATGAGTTGCTCAAAATCGTGCGTTTGAAGCCGTGTCTTCGACACTTTATTGCTCATGCTCCAAATACGCTAAAAATAGCTACAAAATGAATGGAAAAACATCAAACAGTACCCTATGTACACAAAAACATAAATAAACACAAACTAAATGTATTTATACAAAATTCGGGTTTATTCAACGATATTAACAACAAAAAGTCGTTAAGTGGAACAAAAAATATTTACAAAAATAGCTACAATGTGTACTTATCAAACTCTCACCAACTTGAACTATTGTTTGTCCTCAAACAAAGTCAAATAACATAAAGAACAAAGAATGATAAATCAAAAAATCACGAATCAACAAGTTTTGAAAATAGAAAACAAATGAAGTCGTTCAAATGAAAAACGGTACACACGAAGAAACATACTTACCACTAAACTACGATGATAACATAAACATGAAATAAATGCTAAATACAAAGAATATGCCAAACTTTATAAAACAATACTTGGTCACAAATGAATCACTCCTAGCAAACATAATCATCGATAGATGAAAAACACACAAAAATGGGGTATTTTCACTCATCCAACAATCTTGCAAACAATAGACAAAATTATGCATTCATCCAAAAATTTACATTGAAAATATAAAAGCAAGAATCTCAAGGGCTTTCAAGGTTGTAATGTGGCTTGGTTAGTAAACAAGTGATAAGTGCTAAAGCTAATTGAAACAAAAAATTGCCTAAACCTAAGGGAGTAATTACTTCCACAAAGTTTCAAACAATAGAATTTTAATCAGACTTTTTCTTCATCCCAAATTTCAAACCAACACACATCACTTATTAACACAATATTATTCCATACTCTTTTTTTTTTCTTTTTTCAATCCTTTTTAAAAAATTTTCTATCTTTCTTTTTCACATTTTTTTTCTTCTTTTCTTTTTCAACCTCATAACAATCATCCAATAAATACATAATCATTTTTCTTCCCAACTTGAATTCAACCATATCATTAAAGTGAATACTCCCTACTTTCTAAGGAAAGATAAAGATTCAAACCAAAACAATGGTTAAGGGTTCAAGAAAACAACGAATCAACATCCATGCAAAAAGGGAAACTAAACACTCATAGACAAGCATTTAGCAAATACAACATGGATATCAATAAAAAGCTCAAAGGGGTTACTAATGATCACACACTCATAAGGTGAATTGAATATTTGGCTTGGTAGTTGTGCTCAAAATGGAACAAAAAAATGCCTTGATCACTTTCTTGCATTCATACAATCAATACAAAATAAAAGATTAAACAATATAAATTCCAGTTAAAACAAGAATTGTCGCCTCCAGCATATGTGAACAATGGAAACCTACCTCACAAAAAGTGTCGGAACTAAAGTGATTCGTAAATGAACAAGTATACAAAAGAATAAATGGCATAAAAATTGTAAGAAGTCTAAGTATCATGAATATGCTAAAGTATAGAAAGCGATAAACACATACCTCGAACGTGTACAAAATTTTAACAAAATCATTACCACACATTCTCAAGTCAAAACGATCAAACTTGACAAATCACATCAATATTCTACAAGTTACCGGACCAAAACTTGAGTCCAAACAACAACAAAAGAATTAGAAAAATAATACTCCTACAAAATTTAAATGTACAAAATTTACAATATATACAACAAAGAAAACTCCTCAAGCTAAACACGACAAGCTTTCGGAAAACATAAATTGACATAACAAAACAAATACAAATAACGATATTAAAACCGGGTGAAAATGAATTAACAAGTTGAAAAGTGAAGATTTGAAATTCAGAATACTTCATTGTTTCAATTTGTTAAAGTACAAATCACCACAGACATAAATAAATAAAAACAAACATGCTTGTTTTACGTCGTAAGTTCGACGCCTGTTATTATGCTAGCTAGTAACCTCCCATTGACATGCCATGGTATGATCACACCGTGCAAACCTAAAGAAAGTTTCCTAACATCCACACAACAAATGTTACAAATACGAGACAATTTACAACAATACGTGAAAACAAAGAAAAACACATATATGCACAAGTATCATATACAATTAGTGTACAATTTCTATAAAACATATACATTAATTACAAGACTCAAAAACAAAGAAATTACCGCAATGTGAAATCAATAGAACCAATCCCCAGCAACGGCGCCATTTTGTTGGAAGCGGTGTAGCGGTAAGCAACAAAAGGTTTGAAAATATTTATTCGGTAATTTATCGTATCTACAGAGATTGGATATTGAATTGTCATTCGACAAATCATTTGTTAATGAGTTTGGGGATAAATGGGTTTGTAAATAAAATGTTATCAACAGAAAATAAACTTAAACAAAAGTAAAAATTAAGGAAGAACTTATCAAGCCTACATATATTCTACTCATCACAGACTTAAATCTATCGATCAGTTATACGAAACCTAACAATACTCATCAATGTCACCACGTATCACTCACAACCTAAGTCATTTCTAACCCAAATCGAGAGACCGACTGTATCACCAAGGAAATGATCTCTCTACCTCCTCAATAACACACAAGACAGTTATGTAATCGTACTGACGATCTCTCAGCATAACACAACCACACAGAGGCATTAAGCTCTGATACCCAAGTAGATGTCAGCTCTAAATCTATCTCTAAAGTTCAGAAACTAACAGATAATCATCCTAGATAAGAATCTAAGTAGTATATGTCTATAACAACTCAAATCTCCACCACAGAGCAAAAATCTAGGACAACAATCGATAAAGATTTGTAAAGCAAGTTTAATATAACGTAATGAGCGACAAATTATATGAGTTAAAAGTAAATACATATATAAACTCAACACATAAAGAATACACAAAGAAGAAGAGAAATGAACCACAAATCTATCAGTTTATCAGTGTTGATTGAAGAGAAATCCACCTCGGATCATCCGTATGCAAGCTTCAATGTTGTTTTCTAAGCTCTAAATTTCAAAAAATTATGGATGATGGAGTTGGGGTAAAAAATACCCAAAACCATCCCCAAAAAATGTGTTTTTGGCCCTAAATACGCATTTCTGATTGTCCGGGATCGCCCGGCTTCCAGAAACAGCATTTTTCCCATGCTACAACTCGCCTAGCATCGCCCGGCTCCCTAAATTTTCGCCCGGTGAAAGTTGACAGCAAGATGAAAATTCAGCACAGCATCCTGCATTGTTTCGACCATAACTTTTGAACCGTAACTCCGATTTATGCCTAGTTCAAAGCGCTGAAAAGCTTATTCGATACTCTTTCTAACAATGTTAAAATATAAACCAAATTGATGATATCTTATTCTTTTATTTTAAGCCTTATTCGTTGCCGAGTTACTCAAAATCGTGTGTTTGAAGCAGTGCCTTCGACACTTTATTGCTCATGCTCCAAATACGCGTCAATACCTACAAAATAAATGGAAAAACATCAAAAAATACCCTATGTACAAAAAACCCAAATAAACACAAACTAAATTTATTTATACAAAAGTCGGATTTATTCAACGATATTAACAACAAAAAGTCGATAAGTGCAACAAAAAGTGTATACTAAAATATTTACAATTTGCACTTATCAAACTCTCTCCAACTTGAACTATTGTTTGTCCTTAAACAAAATCAAATAACATAAAGAACAAAGAATGATAAATCAAAGAATCATGAATCAACAGGTTTTGAAAACAGAAAACAAATGCAGTGGTTCAAATGAAAAACGGTACACACGAAGAAACCTACTTACCACTAAACTATGACGATAACATAAACATGAAATAAATGCTAAATACAAAGAATATGCAAAATATTCTAAAACAATACTTAATGATCACGCCTAGCAAACATAATCATTGGTAGATGGAAAATACACAAAAATGAGGTATTTTCACTCATCCAACAATCTTGCAAATAATAGACTAAATTATGCATTCATCAAAAAATTTATATTGAAAATATAAAAGCAAGAATCTCAAGGGCTTTAAGGTTGTAATGTGGCTTGGTTAATAAACAAGTGATAAGTCCTAAAGCTAATTAAAACAAAAACTTGCCTAAATCTAAGGGAGTAATTACTTCCACAAAGTTTCAAGCAATAGAATTTCAATCAAACTTCTTCTTCATCCCAAATTTCAAACCAACACACATCACTTATTAACACGACATTATTCCATACTTTTTTTTTTCTTTTTTCAATCCTTTTCAATTTTTTTTCTATCTTTCTTTTTCACATTTTCTTTTTCTTCTTTTCTTTTTCAACCTCATAACAATCATCCAATAAATACATAATCATTTTTCTCCCCAACTTGAATTCAACCATATCATTAAAGTGAATACTCTCTACTTTCTAAGGCAAGGTAAAAATTCAAACCAAAACAATGGTTAAGGGTTCAAGAAAATAACGAATCAACATCCATGCAAAAAGGGAAACTAAACACTCATAGACAAGCATTTAGCAAATACAACATGGATATCGACAAAAAGTTCAAAGGGGTTACTAATGATCACACACTCACAAGTTGAATTGAATATTTCGCTAGATAGATGTGCTTAAAATGGAACAAAAAATACCTTGATCACTTTCTTGCATTCATATAATCAATATAAAACAAAAGATTAAACATAATAAATTCCAGTTAAAACAAGAATTGTGGCCTCCAACATATGTGAACAATGGAAAACCACCTCACAAAAAAGACGGGAACTAAAGTGATTAATAAATAAACAAGTATACAAAAGAATGATATAAAAATTGTAACAATTCTAAATATCATGAATATAGATGGGATGGATTAGACTAAAGATAAGATCTTATTTTTTAAGGTATTTTGTAGCTCGGTCTGTACTAAATTATTGGAGTTGAGTCCATTTTAATAGTTTTAATAGCTCTAGATTTGAACATCCTAGTAACCAATTCAAAGATCATTTTAATTAATTTTAAGCCCCCACCCTAGATAAGAACTTCCCCACATCTAGGGAAGAGAAGTCTAACTATCACGTGTCTCCACAAAAACAAACACGTATCTTTATCCATTTTCAACGCTTAACTAGCTAATGATCGAAACCAAGATATTTAATTAATTAATAGGCGCGTCTTCAAATTATACCTTCCTATATCCATATCCACGTAGTTGAACTTTTTGTTGGTGCCAAAGGACACACGAACTTGTGGTCTATACATAAAGTACGCCGACAACAAAATAATATGAAAATATCAACTCCTCCTGCTGTAGTGTACAATATGCTACCTATTGCATAATTAAAGTCAATCTTACTAATGATATATTTTTAAGGAATAAACTAATAAAGCAAAATTATTATAAACATAAAAAAAAATTGAAGTAAATAAAAAAACGAAGAAAAAATATAATATTTTGTGCAAAAGAATAAAATGAATTGTTAAGAACAAAATTAAACAAATTAAAGTCTATGTAAGTTTGTTCAAGTCTATGTAAGTTTGTTCGGGATCTTGTCTCTTCGATTGTTTTTATTTGTTTAAGATCGCTAGTTTGTAATAAGTGAGTAATTTTCAAACTACTAATGCAATGCATACATATTTAAATATTTTTCTAAAAACTTCATCTATTTTTTAATATTCTAAAAAATGGTTTTGTCTCAAAACCAATTGATTAAGGGTATTTTTGGATTAGCCGTGAACATAATTGATTCTAGTAAAATTGAGTTGATAGAATTGATTTTAACATAATTGTGTTTAGCATAATTGATTTATATGGATACATTCATGTAAAAATGAGTTAAATAAAAAATTTCAGTGTAAAAATCACCAAAAATCAATTCTGGAGGCAGAAGTTAAAAATTCTAACTTCATGTAGAATCAATTTTGGAGACAGGATCAATTCTACTTTTGATATATTAACATCTCAAAATTATCCAGAATCAATTATAGACTTCTAGAATTAATTCTAAAATTTGTAGAAGTCAATTCAAATATTCACTAAGAAGCATACTTAATAAATTAGGAGACAAAAATCGCTCTTTAATCAATTAAAACATTTGTCTAATCAATTATAGAGCAAACTCACCCTATAATCGATTAGGAAACCTCTTATTCGATTGGACTCTGAACTGGTTTTTTCATTCCTAGAAAGCAGCTCCGACCCAAAATCTTTTTTCTTTTTGACCAAATTTTTTCTATGCAAGGAGTTCTTGTGTTCCCTTCTAAAAGAGATAAGAAATATGATATATCATTGTTCTCTTCTTAAAAAAAAATTCATATACTTAGAATTGTTTGAGTGTTGAGAGGGTGAAATACATAAGTAAGGTAAGAAAAGTGTTTGCATAAGTGTTGTAATTGTAAATAAAAAATAAGGTTAAATATATGACATCTCCTATAATATTAACGAGATTTATATTAGACCCCTGTAAATTTTTTTTATTTAAAAATCTTCCTCGCAATTTTCAGATTCTCTCGGATACACTCTGATTGCCACATTACATCAAAAATTCTCTCTAAGTACCAACGTGGTAATCTACGTGGCATTTTTAAAATTTTTAAATTATTTTTTTAACTCCACGTGGAATTTGTAGATTTTTTATTTATTTCTTTATTACTTTAACTTTTAATTTGTAATTTTTTATTTTTATTTTTTATTTTTTTAATATTATTCTGGACTGACCCAATGACTAGAATTGGCCCAATCCACTTCCACCTTTGGCGTGGCCCTATAATACTGGTCCAACATCTCTGGTCGATCACGCCCTCGAACGACGCAACCAACAATGCCCGAATCACAAGCCTGCCATACAGACTGCCACCTCTCAGTCTGCTCGACACACGAAAAGCAGATACCTAGAAAACGCTCATAAACGTTTTTGTATGTCATCTTATCCTTGCTCGACACAACGGCTAGTTACGGGCACGACTGTTCATTTTGACCAGGTCCTGGCAGTTATCTATATTTATAGACCCGCATATCTAGGCCCCGAAATAAGAACAAATGGCTACGTATTGGGGGAACTATATAAACTCTCACACTTGTAAGGGTCAGGTATCCAATATTCACTCATAAAACCTTAATCTCTTTCTTGTATCTCTTTGCACTCTTTTTCACTAGATCGTAGGAGTGCCTTGCAGGTACACCCCCTCTTGTCTCCATAAATTTCCAGCAAAGCAGACGTCATTAACTCGGCCCACTTTCAGGTTCTGATCAACCGGTAAGATCAGTGGTACCAACTATGGGAACCTATCTTCCCCATCTTCCTCTTCCTCAAAATCGAAGACCAAAGATACCATCATTACTTCAATCATGGTCGACCATGATGACCATCACCTCTCTGGAAAGACTATGCTCCCCCCGTTCGTAAGGCATATAGGAACGAAGAACCTCCTCACCTCGAGGAGGTCCCCAAACTCAGGGATGGCCAAACCGCATCTCTTGACCCAGTCGACGCAGACCGTGAAGACCCTCATTTTCTAGTGAAGCTCCTAGAGAATTAGAGCTCGAAGAAGCCCACTGAGGAACTGTCTGTTATGCTCCAGCCGGTTCAGGTTCCAGTCAACACCGATCCAGCCATGGCAGCACTACTCGTTGCCCTCAACCAAACCAACGCTATCATCCTACAATAGAGCAACAATATGGGAGCATGAGAGAATAAGATGTCAAAGTCTCCCTCTCAGAGACACCAACATTGCGACTCCCCGAGCCTATCCCCACTAAGGCGTGGTTGACCAATCAGAAGGGAGAAGTAAGACGTTTCTTTCCCCAAGAAGCGCGATCGCACGCCTCCCTAGAAAGAACAAGGTTCTTCATCTTCTAAAAAGACAAATAGTGATCATCGACTTACCCGCGACTGTTCACTGTTGCCCAAGCCAAAGCAACAAAGGAGGAGCATATCTCCCCGCCGGGACAACAACCCTCGACGAGGAAGGAATCATCATTCCCCATTATCATCTCCCGAGGGAAGCGAAGATGATAAGCCCCACAACCCATTACCAAGAGAGATCATGGAAACTACGCTCCCTGTCGGCCTGAAGAAGCCTCCCCCTTTGGGGACATACGACGGTACGACCGACCCTGACGAGCACATCGAGAACATCGATGCCATGGTCGACTATATGGGAGTTTGTGGAGCAATCAAATGTCGTCCCTTTACTACTACGCTTAGGAAAGGAGCCATGACCTGGTATAAGAGCCTTCTAGACGAATCCATCACGTCGTGGAAGAACTTGGGAAGACAATTTTTCAGGCACTTCACAACATCTCGCTGTTATCCCAAGTCGGAAGCATCTTTAGAGGCGATCATCCAAGGGAGGGATGAATCCCTCCAGGCATACATCGAGCGTTTCAACAAAGAAGCCGTACATTTCTCTACTATCTCCTCGAACGCGGGTTCCATCCCTGCGACTTTGCCAAGGCGGTTGGCATAGAATCGCCGACCACCCTGGATGCCTTCCTGCTCAAAGCATGGGCGTACATCTAATACAAATAAAATGAGACAGCTAACAACGCGAGGGACTCGCATCATAGGGAGAATGCAAAAGTACTAAAGAATGATGAGCACTCGACATCCCGTCGATGAGGAAAGAACCAAGGGAAGACAAGTCTCGGGATTCTAGAGACTACAAGGGACCAGTTGATCGATTTCACGACTACACCCTCTTAACGCTTCACGCGAGCGTATCCTTATTGACTGCGCCAACACATAATTCAAAACTGTTGAGGTCCACTTTCCATGACAAATAGCATCCAAACCAGAGTCAGATAAAAACAAGTACTGCAGATTTCATAAAAGACACGAGCATGTGACGGAAGACTGCATCCATCTCAACGATGTCATCGCGATCCTCATCTGGGATGGGCATCTCAAACAGTATAAGAAAGACACTCTTTGAGAAGATGCTCCGGAATCAAAGAAAGTCGAGGAAAAGGATCCCTCCCCCGACAAAGGTCTCATGCCCGTTGTGAATAATTTTATGTATATAATTTGTGGCACTTATAGGTTCTTTTGAGAATATTATGTGAATAATTCTCGACTTCGTTCGTAATTGTGTTTAGTTTGTATATAATTGAGTTTTCGAATCATTTGTGCACCATTTGATAGTTTTAATGTATTTTTGTAGGTACTTATGCGTATTTGGAGCATGAGCAATAAGATGTCGAAGACACGGCTTCAAACACACGTTTTTGGAAGAAAATAAGTGTTGTAGACGGGGCTAAGCGCGGTCTTTGGGCGCTTAGTACGCCCTGGGAGTTGAAAAGGAAAATTTGGCAGAGGCGAGCATGCTAAGCGCAGTCTGTGCCCACTTAGCACACTCTAAGGCAGTTTAGTAAATTTAAGTGAAGCCCGCTTAACGCGGCTAGTGCGCTTAGCGCGGTCTGCGGAATTTTGTTTTATAAACTTCATTTTAGTTCATTTTTAGGTTATGGTTTTGGGTATGGTTTTTTATCTCCCAACTCCATCAACCTCATTTTTGTAGTGGATTAGCATAGATAACAACTATGGAGCTTGTATATGAATGATCCAGAAAGGATTGCTCTTCGATCGGCGTTGACAAACCGAGAGATTTGTGGTTAATTTTTCTTTTTATTTATGTATTCTCTTTTAGTTGGGTTTGTTTATGTATTTACTTTGATCTTATGTATATTTGTCCCCCGTGTCATTATATTTAACTTGCTTTACAAATCTTTGTCGATTGTTGTCCTGAATTTTTGCCATGTCCTCGGGATTTGGGTTGTTATAGACATATGATGCTCATATTCTTATCTAGGATGAAATTCTGTTAGTTTCTGGATTCAATAGATATATTGAGAGCTGAAATTAACTTGGGTGTCTCTGATTAATGCATTTGTGTTGGTTGTGTAGCTATGAGAGATCCTCGACGCGATTAGCATGTTTGACTTATGTGTGGTTGAGGTGGTTGAAAGATCGTTACCGAGGTGATACAACAGGCCTCTGAATTTGGGTTAGAAATGACTTAGGTTGTGAGTGATATGTGGTGATATTGACGAGTATTGTAGGTTGAGTATAACTTGTCTATAGGTTTAAGTCTATAAGAAGTAATATATATGCACTCTTTATAAGTTATTCATTTTTCTTTTTTCTTTTTACATTTATTTTCTATTGATAACTTTTACTCTTTCCATTCAACCCTCAAACTCATTAACGAATTATTTGTCGAACGACGACTCAATAACCAAACTATGTGGAGACGATACGATATAACCTATATCACCTGGTAAATTAATAACTTACTTTTTTCTTGTCTCTTTACCGCTTCATCAAAATGGCATTGTTGTCGGGGACTGGTTTATTGTTTCACAATGCGATAATTCTTTTATTTTTGAGATTTGTAGATATCGTATATGTTGTACCCCAAAATTTGCCCTATATTATTTTCAAGATCTTCTCTCACACGGGTGGTTACAAACACTTGCTTAAAAAAAATAAAGTATTTTGAAGATGGACAAGTGCCTTTCGATGGGCATCTTAAACAAGGCAGCTTCGATGGGCATCTTAAGTAAGGTTGTCTTTCGTTTAGGGCATACAAGGTGTCTTTCGACAGGCATGTCAACCAAGTGATGCTTTGATGGCATATTAACAGAGTGACATTTTGATTGTCCAAATTAAATAAAATGAGATCGAAAAGAGCAAGAACTGAGAGGTTTCTAGAAGCTCTGATGATGGGTCATTCGAATTCATGTAGATTGGAGACAAAATAGAAGGAGCTCTGATAAGGAAAACTCTGAGTCTTTCGAATTCATGCAGATTGGAGACAAAATAGAAGGAGCTCTAATAAGGAAAACTCTAATTCTTTCGAATTTACTCAGATTAGAGACAAAATCGAAGGAGCTCTGATAAGGAAAACTCCGAGCCTTTCGAATTCATGCATATTGGAGACAAAATTGAAGGAGCTCTGATAAGGAAAGAACTGAACACTTTGAATTCATATAGACTGTGGCTCGAACGAAGAAGCACTGGTGAGGAGAGCCTTGAGAAATTCGAATTGGAACCCATAGCCATCAAGAAGAATAATGTTTTGGGGCCGATTGAAGAAACTCTGATGCTGAGAATATGAGCAATTCGAATCAGGACTCAGAGCCATCGAAGAGAGTAGAACAACACTTCGACCAGTCAATAAGATAATGCTTCGATTGGTCAAGTTCAAAGCCATCTAAGAGAGCAAAGCTTAAGACTTAATCGAAGGAACCATGATGAAAGCCTTGAGCCAAATTCGAACAAAACACATATCATAACCTGTCTAGGTTCACGCAAAGTTCAAAATGGCATGTTTTCCTTGCAAATATGGCAAGAATTCAATTTTGATCGTGGCTTCAATTCCTTAGTTAAGGGCTAGATTATTTCCTTGTTTTTTCTTAACTCCACAAGAGCTGATTCGACTAGGGTGATTTTCTTTAAATCAAGCGATCGAAGTAGAGGGTGGCTCAATCGAAGGAGCCACGATAATGAAGCTGGTGCAATTCGAATTAGAATTCAGAGCCTTCCAAGGAAACAATGCTCTGATGAGGAAAGCTCTGAGTAATTAGAATTGGAGCTTAGAGCCTTCAAAGAGAACAAATTCGAAGGGAAATGGATCTGCAGGGGCATGTCAGCTTTCGATTTCCATCATATTTGAGGCCCAAACAACTCATAACAGGCTGGCAATAACGCATGAAAATAGATTGGAACCTGATTGAATCAAATATAGCAAGTTTTTATGAAGAAATCAAATAAAATCTCTTCATCATAATGGACCAAGATTTGATACATAAATGTTGACCTAAATTCCCTTTCCTATATAAACCTCATAATCTCAGAGAAAAAGGACACACATATACTGCCTCACAAAAATGCAGCCTGCCCCACGAAGTTCCAAAAAGTAGCATCAAATTCCAAATTTGTCAAAACTCCATACCTTTGCAGGCACCTTCCGTCCAGATTAACACTCTGATTGTGTTCTTAGAGTTCACACAGACGCACACTCACTCGTGCCCCAACCATCTCACACATAGGATTGCAGATCAAGGCGCCTCCAGTGGTAAAAATGTTCAATCTCATTTAATCTTAAATTAAACTCATGATTGCATGTTCATGGTTTTTGTTGTTATTTGTGAGCGATTTAACAAAATGTATGCAAGTTGCAGTTTCCAAATGTTCGAACACCATAGATAGGGTTTTCGAAGCTGGTTACCTTCGAAACCCATGATACAGACTGTTGCAAATCGAAACAACCCCAGATCCGAGTTCAGGTATTGATTTCGAATGTAATGTTTTCTGTTTTGTTTGGTTTCGAACTAACTAATTTGCAGGACCCAAAGTAGGTTTCATGTATTTCGAATGAACAAGCAGCTCAGATGGTGAAAGAGAATTTGTGCAATCGAAGGGACCGGGGTTCGAATCCCAGGCCTTATATTTTCAATTTCTAACGAATTTGCTTGCAGATCTAGCGCCCCAAGGCCCTTGAATGATGCCTTCGATTAGCCCTCTGGATCGAAAGGCAACTCAGGCTCTTTTCGATCCAGACTTGCCTTTTTTCAAAATTGCACCCTTTTTTTCACTGCCTGTTCCTTCGACTGTGTTGTTTTACTTATGTTATCTCTTATAGCTTTTTTTAACATAACATCAAAATCAAAAAATAATAAAAAGGTATTAGGATTAGTTTTTTTATTAAACTAACTTTGTAAATTAATTATTTAATCATTTTAACCATTTTTTTCTAAATTAAAATTAAATAGACTTAAGATCTTAATTTCATGCCATAATCAGATAAAACAAAAAAAGATTTCCTTTTACCTTAGGATTTTTAGGCGTATTTTCAATTCGTGCGCTTACTTTAAGTTTCACATTTTTTTTATTATTGTAACTGCCTACTAGTTTGTAATAATAATTAGGATTTTACTTTCTGCATTTTTATAATGTATCTCTCCCAAAGCCGTGTAATAAATTAGGATTTATTTTTCTGCATTTTATTTTTCCGCACATTTATTGCTTTATTATTTTACTATATTACCGTTAGTAAATAGGCTTGTATGGAAAGACTAAAGTCAAACGTTAGCTAACCTAACAAAAAGACAAAAAAAATAACTGAATCTCAACACACTTGCACATGCTCACCCCTAGGGTATCTCCCACTCCGCGTGCCTTCGGAAACGGTCACAATTCTCGAAACGTGAGAATTTTCAGTGGTGGTCCTTTAGTTCAAGAGATCACAAGTCCCTCGATGACCCTTTTGATGTCGCCTCGGTTAAAAAGTGATCTTAGAACTTTAGGACAATTACTAAAAGTTCTTGCCCAGTTCCCTTAGTGACCGTAAATGTCCCTTCGATAGTCCCTTAACATCCAAACTGTAAGGCTACCTACTCACTGATAGTAGGATATCACTATCTAAAGGAAAGGAGGAAAAAAACACCTTTTTCGAGTAGGTAGATAATTGTTAGGTACTTGCTCAAAAACAACTTTTTCACACTACACTTTCAAAACATTTTTTCAAAAGCGCTTTATCAACACTCTTGAGGACTGATACAAGAGTTATCATAAAGAAAACAAGCTTTTCAAAACACACAAACGCGAAAGCAATTTTAAAAAATGAGCAAGTACCTAAGAGCCCGTGGAAAACCACATATAGAAAGGGTGCTAACACCTTCCCTTTTCCATAATCTACCCCCCTTACTCAGAAACTCTCGAAAAAGGTCTTTTTCTGTTATTTTCACCCTTTCCTTTGATTGGATAAAATAAAATTCGGTGGTGACTCTTGCTTATTGTGACATTTGTGAATACAAAATGCAAAACTAGTATAATAGTCGGTTCTTCCACCGTATCACAGAACTGGCGACTCTGCTGGGGTAATTTTAAAAAGTGGGGTTTACCTTAGGGTCTAGTTCATTTTTAAATTGCTTTCCTTGTTTGTTTTGATTGCTTTACTTTTAAAGGTTTGCTTGGGATACTATAGATCCTATACCCGGATCTGGGGCATTTTTTAGGTAAACAACAATAGATCATGGAGATTGTACGGCGTAGACCGATATGGTTGAAGTGATAATTGTGTTGGTGTGACACTTTGGTTGGTACCGGTATCCCTTGTGTTGAATCGAGGAGAACACAGGGCCTCCGCATGGTGTCGTGAAACAGTAAAAAACCTTAGAACCTTAGTTGAACAAACTTGGCCATTAGAAAGTAGTGAGATAGTCAGCCTCGGTGTAAAGCTGGGAATCAGTTGATACTCGATACTACACTCATTGAGATTGGACTTTCAGGATGTTTCGGCCACAAGAAAAGATTGTTAAGCTAAAATAATACCGATAAAGAAAGATTTGTGATATTGAGATTCTTTAGAACCTGGTTACTATTTCTAAGACAGGTTGAACCAACTGAACATTCAAGAGGGTACTTACCTTAAACCCCATGCAAACCTTTGAACCTAAGGTCTATTGTGTGATTTCCTTGTGTTTATCTGTGATTTAAGCATAATCATGATATCATAAACATCATAACATCCATTTTTCATTTCACTAATCATTTCAAGGACCAAGGGAATTTATCTTTATTTTGTTTTGCAGATCATGGCTTCCGCTCGTAGAAACACTATTCGAATCAGCTTTGTGAGAATACCTCTCCAACTCAAAGAGCTAGTATCAAGGGTTTCAGAAAATTCTTTGTTCACCAAAAAATTTGGTCGACTTCTCAACCCAGTTACCTCGGGATTTTATGAGAAGATGATGAGTGTATTATGTCAGTTCTTTGACCCTAAGCACTATTGCTTCACCTTTTTGGACTATCAGCTCGTACCCACCATGGAAGAATTCTCTCAGTTATTGGGCATACCTATTCTGGATCAGTTGCCTTTCACCAGATTGAAAGAAGCTCCAAAGCCGGAGTTCATTGCAGCAGCTTTGCATCTGAAATGGTCCGACATTGTATCCAACTGGGAAACAAGAAGTGGAGTTAAGGGTTTTCTGGCTAAGTTCCTAATAGAGAAGGCTCAGCTGTTTTGGGATGATTTAGACTTCCAGGATTTTGAGGAGGTCTTGACCCTTCTAATCTATGGGTTAGTATTATTACCTAATCCAAACTTACTCATAGATGTGAATTCTATCAAGGTCTTCCTCTCTCGCAACCCTGTACCCACTTTACTCGTAGACATCTTGCATAGCCTCCACACTGGTACCAAGAAGAAAAGAGGGATTCTTATGTGCTGTGTGCCATTGCTATCAAGGTGGTTTATTTCTTACCTCCCTAAATTAATACTGAAGAATGAAGAAGGTTTTGGTTGGTCGCAAAGGATAATGTCACTTTCTCACGCGGATATTCTCTGGTATTCCCGATCTATAGGAGATATTTCTGTTATTGACCGCTGCAGAGAATTCCCTAATATCCCACTACTTCGCATTAGGGGAGGCATAACTTATAATCCTTCTTTGGCTCTACGACAATTTAGATATGCTCGAAGAGATGGTCCTCAAGAGATGCTTATCCAAGTCATTGTGTTTAACTATGAGGATGATGTTCAAGGGTATCATCAGAGGTTCATACGAGCTTGGGGCATGGTAAAAATTTTTTATACCAAGACTTTGGGGCCGAAGACTTCCATCACTATGGAACCTTATCTCCAATGGGTACGAGCTCGCGCTCAGAACCTTGTGATTCCATATATATCCATCTTATCAGTGATTGTGGAGCCCATTACCGAAGGGGATGTTCCTTATACAGTTCTCCATCCTGACATGCCCACTGATCTTGAAGAGTTGTAGAGATCCTGGATTTATCTGAAGAAAGAGCCGGATACATTTAAAGATCATTTCTATACCCATGAGAGGAAAGTGTTGGAGCTCACGAAGCAACTTCATGAAGAAAAAGGTCTTAATGTCTATCTCGGCACGAAGAGGAAGCGCCCATGGGAAACCTGATTTCTTAGTTTTTAGAATTTTTCAATTGTAAGTCTAAAAGGCAACTGTATT
The DNA here is from genome assembly GCA_948472305.1 of Vicia faba. NCBI lineage: Eukaryota > Viridiplantae > Streptophyta > Magnoliopsida > Fabales > Fabaceae > Vicia > Vicia faba. Next base: position 1,181,813,363 of record OX451736.1, read on the forward strand.
TTAAATTCTACTAATAAAATCTTTATTTCATTTTGGCTCACAAATTTAAATTTCCCAAAGTCCTTGAAAACATTGCATACGCATATCATACATGTCATTGCATAAGTAGGTCTTCAGTATATATTTCTTATTTCTTTCTGCTGTTTATTCCAATGCAAAAGAAATGGCTCTCGAACAAACAGTGAAGGACCTTCAAGCTCAGAATGCTCAGTTCCAACAAATGATTATGGCCCTGGATAAGGGGCAAGAAGAGCTGAAGGCCTTGATTGTCAAAGAGAAGACTAAGAAGCCAAAGAAACCAACTGGTATAGTGAATTTGGGAAGAAGGATCAGAGGACCAGTGCGGCGAGCTTCACAACTAGCAACTTCGTCAAAGGAAGGGGACACTCAGGAAGGGGAGACAAGAGAGGAAGACCTCAGCCCGAAGGGATATGTTAATGAATTTGATTATAATGAGGACTAGTATCCTCCTGCTGATGATAAATACAAACAGCTGGAGGATCGTCTGAATGCAACGGAAATTCATAGGGTACCTAGGCTGGATTTTGAATAGCTGGGTTTGGTTTCTAGGGTTGTCATCCCGAAGAAGTTTAAGGTTCTGGTGTTTTCTAAGTACGATGGGGTCTCATGTCCCAAGATGCATCTCCGATCTTATGTGAGGAAGATTCAGCCTCACACTGCTGACAGGGATTTGTGGGTCCACTTCTTCCAAGACAATCTATTCGGGACTCAGCTAGAGTGGTTCTATCAACTAGAGGGAACCAATATTCGTAAATGGGAAGACTTGGATGCTGATTTCTATAAGAAGTACCAATATAATGTTGACCTTGCTCCGACCCGTACACAACTCCAAATTATGTCCATGGGTTCTAGCGAGGGCTTTAAAGACTACGCCAAGAAGTGGAGAGACTTAGCAGGAAGAGTCTAGCCTCCTTTGTCTGATAGAGAGTTGGTGGACATGTTTTTGGGTACTTTATCTGGTCTATTTTTCAACCATTGGATTGGAAGCTCCTCAGCTGGTTTTACTGAGCTGATCTTAACTGGAGAAAGAGTGGAAGCTGGGATTAAAAGCGGAAAGATTCAAAAGGACACTTCTTCAAGTGCATGAAATAGAGCTTTCATGGGAAAGAAAGAGGTCAGTGCTGCTTACAGTCAAAGAAATCAGGGAAGAACCGAACATCGTCCAACAGTAGGGGATGTAATGATATCCAAGCCTGCAGCTACTCAACAGCGAAACAATCAACCTAGAGCAGAAAGGCCTATAAGATAGTTTACCCGGATCAATATAAACTTGTCTCAAGTTTTACCACACTTACTGAAATCCAATCTGGTAACTTTGAAGGAAGATCCCATTAATCCCAACACTACATCTCCTCACTATAATCCAAAGGCTCGGTGTGCCTACCATTCTGAAAGTCCAGGCTATGATACAAACGACTGCTGGGTTTTGAAGAACAAGGTGTAGGATCTGATCGAGGCAAAGGAGATTGAATTCGACACTCCAAAGACTCCTAATGTTATAACTTCCCCCATTCCTAAGCACGACCATGGTGCTAACGCTGTTGACAATGATATGTTTGTTGCTTCTGTTGGGGAACTTGTTACTCCTTTCATGACTGTTAAAAGGAATATGTTGCAAGTCGGTTTATTTCTAGGTTGTGGTAAAGGTTACCACTTATGTTTATCTCTACCAACTGGTTGCCATTTGTTGAAAGAAGGTGTTCAGCGCCTGATAGATGATAAATAAATTTTATTTGAGAAGACTCCAGTCACAAGTGTTTCATGTAAACATATTTCTATTATAACCATTTCCGCCAATCCTCCCAGGGTCTCCACCAAAAGACCCATCAGGATTATATCTATTCCAAAGTTTGAAGTGGTGAAAAACACAAGAAGGGGGGGTTGAATTGTAAAACTGAAATCTAATGCAATGAACAAGATATTTTTATCCTGGTTCGTTTGATCTCAAACTACTCCAGTCCACCCGTCAAGGTGATTTCGCCTCTCTCCAACGAGGTCTTAATCCACTATATTCAACTGAATATTACAGACTGCTTTAACAACTGCTAAAGCCTTCTTGATTCAAACCACAACCCGGTTTGTCAAGGTAACACTTTCTTACAAAGAGATAAAACTAAGTGTGTGGATGTTTTCTACAAAACTGTATCACAACTGTGATGTTTACACAAATTGAAGCTTAGAAACTAGATTGCTAAACAAGAATATCAGAGTGTATGGTTTAGCAAAACTGAGAGAAAGAAGATTATAATTAGCTTTTGTGCGTGTAGAGATTTGGAGAGCATTAGCCATTTCAATCTTCAAAGTCTTGTTTATATAGCACTGAGATGATGAACGTTGGATGCAATATTCTTGATTCAATGCTAATAACAAACTTTCCTTATTGAGCAGATCTTGTCTGGAATGAGGCCGTTGGAATTAATTTGCTTTCAATGCACAGTACTGTTGCTTACTTAATGCAAGTTCTGGCTTGGCTCATTCTGACTCTGCTTCGCTGCTGATGAACTGTTGTGTTTCTTTATCAGAGTGTTGAGCGCAGTCTTGTTCATCAGGCTTCAGCATGTACGTGAGTTGATCATCTGATTCTGTCATTCTGATATGGCAACTTCTGATGCTGGTGTCTGAAATCAAGTTCTGATGCTGAATAGATGTGATCTTGCTTATATCAATCAGAGTATCTGCAAGTCAGAACATAATAATTTTAGGCAGCAGATAGTTCATACATGAAACTTATAAATACTATATCTTTTCACTTTGTTATCATCAAAACTTAAATATAGGGTAGTAGATTCAAACTTTGTTCTAACAATCTCCCCCTTTTTGATGATGACAAAAACTAGATATTTTAAATGAAAATAACGTGAAAAGGTATCTGGAATATGTATCAGAATAAGAAGTAGAAGGATAAGGAGTAAAGAGATATCAGAGTTGAGAGATACTCCCCCTGAGTTTATTACTTCCCTTTGATTACACGTGTTCTTCAGGATCAGATCTTTTTGCCTTTCTTTGAACATCAGAGTATCAGAGCCTTTGACTTATCAGAAGCTTTATGTCAGAGCAGAGCTTCAGAGTTTTTCTTGTCAGAGCTTTGCTTTGGATCAGAATATCAGAGCGGATCAGAACTTCATAGTGATCAGAGCTTCAGAGCTTCTAGTCTTCAGAGTGTCCAGGAGCGTCCTTGTACCTGTAGACTTTAAGCAAAACAGAAAAAACATTTTCAAGTAAATAGAGTTAGAATGTTTGAGAATTTTTGTCTAGTTAGCCGTTATTGATTAAAATATCATTCTTGTTCTCCCCCTTTTTGTCAGCAATCAAAAAGTGTAGGTGATGTGCTAAAACAATTAAGATCAGAAAAACTAATCATATTGAGAGAGTTCAGAATCAAAACAAGAAAATATTACAAAACATATTCAAACAGTATATCAGAAAATCAAGGAAAACATGAAAAAGGTCATGAATGAAAAAAAGAGACTAAGGTTGAGGAGGCAAGCGTGTGAACAGGTTCTCCAGCATGGCTTGGATCTTTTCAGCAGTCTCATTCTGCTTGTGCACCATGCTGACAACAGTGTCAATCTTGCTATCCTGCACATCCATTCTCTCTTTCATCTTCTGATCGCTTTCATCCATCCGCTGCTGCAGACGCATGTCATTCAGCCTTAGTTCTTCCAGAGTCTGCCTGTCCAAGGCAGCTTGAGAAGCATCAGAAGCAGGAGGCTTCTGAGAGCTTTCAGCAACATCCTCTTCTTGACTTTCTTCAGCTTGAATGGTCTTGTCTTCTTCTGATTGCACCTTTGCAGCTTGTTGTTTCTCAGACCAAGGTTCACTGTCCAGAGGGAGCACGGCTTCCTGAGGCAGCTGACTTTCAACTTCCTTCAGCAGCTTGCTGAAGTTCTGTTGTGCCTGCTCATAGTTGATATCCTGCAACTTGAGGGCTTCAGCACGTACCCAAAGTCTGAATTGTAACCAGAGCTGATCAGAAGCAGCTGGGTCAAACATTCCAGGACAGACTTGCTTCAAAGAAGCAATCCATTGCAGCACACCTGTTTCAAAATTCATAATACCAGAGCCAACATCTGGTTGCTTTGGTTTTGGGATGGCAATTTTGTGTTTCAGATCAGTAAGACGGTCAAGACTGGTTAAGTCTATGAAAGTCCTGCTGGGGTTTTCGGAGGTTTTCTGAGCAGCTGTTTGTTTTGGAGATGGAGTATCAGTATCAGAAATTATGATTGGACTGGGTGGTGTTTTGGGAGTATTTGGTGGTGTAGATTCTGGTGAGGATGGTAACTAGGGCATGATAACAGTTGTTCCACATGGCAGCTGGATTGCCAGAGGTGATGGTTGAGGTGAATGAGGTTCAGATGGTTGAGGAGAAGGAGTTTCAGAGTGATGACACTCTATTTGAGGTGATGGTGGATTAATTTCTGGTTGGGGAGAGGGAGACGGAATTTCTGATTGTTCAGGGATAAGGGGTTCTTCTGGAATTGATGAGAGTGGTTGTTGTTGTTCTGGTTCTTCAGCAGATTGCTGTTGTTCTGGTTGTGGAGGAGGAACAGTTTGTGGTTCAGAGATTGGTTGATCAGAGGTGTGTTGATCAATGTCAGACAGCACTTGGTCAATTGCTGATGTTGTTGAAATTGTTGGTTGTTTGGGATGTTTGGTTCTGGGTCTTCTGAGTTTTAATGCCTCAGAAGGGTCCTCTTCTTGTACAGTTTCATCTATGGTAGGGATGGGGATTGAGATTCTATGAGAGGTTTGAGGAGGAATAGATGCTGGAATAGTAGAAGAATTTAAAACAGGGGCAACAGATGAATTACCTCTTTTTCTGGGCGTCTGCTGGGATGATCCTTCTGATGGTGCCTTCCTCTTCTTCGTCTTCTTCAGAGTCACTTCTGGTTGAGGTTGATGCAGATCTCTGATATTCAGATTTGGATCTGTACCATCTGCCTTGCACGCATCCAAGTACCTGAGAATCACCTCTGGTTTGGATTCAATTTCAGAAAATAACGGAAAGTCACTCAGAGGCACTCTTCTGCTGGAGATATCAGCAATAGAAGTGGCTATGGGTTCCTTCTGAATATTATCTATCAGCTTCATCTTCTTCAAGTTCTTTGCATTCAGAGGTTTCCCAATTGTTGGTTCAATAGTGCTTAGCTCTTGAGCTTCTATCAGATGTTCAATCAGCCTATTCTCTGTCAGAATATCTGATATCAACCTTCCAAAAGGTATCCAATCCCTCTTGGTTCTTTCTTCTTCCCTTGTTTCCTTCACACTTGTTCTGAGGTGGTTGAACAGGAAGTGAGCCAGATTGATCTTTACCTTCTGATCAATAAAGTAGATCAAAAACTGCTGATCCACATTTATGTAATCAGGAGAACTGGTTGGTTTCCTGTGGTTGAAGCACCCCAGAATTATCTTAGCCCACACTCTGTAATGATCCTTCAGATCTTTAATCTTGCTGCTGGGCACCCCAAGAGTGAAAATCCTTGCAGCTATCACACCTACATCAGCACATCTTTCAGCCATGTCCACACAACGGACGCCACCGCCACTGTGACCGATTAGCCTTGCAATGTGATCCTCAGTGATCACAATCTTCTTCCCCAAAACAAAGGAGGTGACTAGATGTGTTGAGGTCTTGGCGTGAATCCAGAATTCCTTGACTAGCATTGGGAATGTTGGTCCAACCAACCTGTCGAAATACCTTTCCCACTTCTGAGCCCTAACTTCTTCAGTTAGGTCAAAACCGTTCTCCTTCAAGCTTTCAAAATCAATGATTAATTCAGAAAGCACTTCAAGATTCTTCACAGGAGTGAGGAGAGTTCTGAATGGCACTTGATATTGCTCAGATGATGCTTTCTTATGAGGACCTGCAGAAGCGCTGCTGGAGGTTGCCATGTTCACACTAAAAGGGTTTTGAGAATAAACTGAGGAAAATAGGTTGCAAGAGATGAACACAGAAATATGCAGAAAATGCTTGAGTATTAGTGAGAAAGCGTAAAGAATGAGAATGAGAGATTAATGTGCTTAAATAGAGTTTTCAAAACTGTTTTGAAAAGATAAACGTTTTTTAAGAGAGAGAAAAATCATGATTGCATTTTAAAAGCATGATTACTTTTCATTAAATGCTTGCTGATTTTGGGGGATTTGAGAAAGATACTTAAAAACGGTTACCAGACATGTGTCTCAATGCACCCAATCAGCGCTTTGCCTTCTCAGAAGCGTGCACGCGTTCTGCTTCAGAGATATGCTGATGATTGGATGACACTTGTTTGATGTAGTGATCAGCACGTCTGTCTTTGAGCTTAGACTCTCAGATCTTTAGACTTGCATCTGATACAATCTGCATGTTCTATCTTTTTGAAAGGAGATTGATCAGAAGTTCACAGTAAAACAATTACATTCTGAAGGTAAATATACGGAATTAAAACATTTTCACTCTGGACACACTTTCATGCTGAGATGTTTCAGAATGAAATTAAACCTATCTTCTGAAAGGGGTTTAGTAAAGATATCAGCCCATTGATGGTCTGTATCTATAAATTTTAAGTTCAAAATACCTTTCTGAATATAGTCCCTAATGAAGTGATGTTTTATTTCTATATGCTTAGCTCTAGAATGTAAAATGGGATTCTTACTTAAGCAAATTTTCTTCCAAGAGAAGGATTAGTAGAACCAAAAATAATATCATCAACATAAATTTGACAGACTAAGATGTCACTCTTAACTGATTTACAGAATAGAGTAGTGTCCACCTTCCCTCTGGTGAATTCATTTTCCAGCAGAAAGTTACTTAGCCTTTCATACCAAGCTCTGGGAGCTTGTTTCAGACCATACAGTGACTTCTTTAGTTTGAAAACATGTTCTGGATGTTTTGTATTTTCAAAACCTGGGGGTTGGTGTACATACACTTCTTCTTCTATATAACCATTTAAGAATGCACTTTTGACATCCATCTGATACAGAGTGATGCCTCTATTAACAGCAAATGAAATTAAAAGTCTGATAGATTCTAACCTGGCGACTGGGGCAAAGGTTTCTGTATAGTCTATCCCCTCTTGCTGACTATAACCTTGTGCAACCAGTCGTGCCTTGTTTCTGATGACTTCACCTTGTTCATTTAGCTTGTTTCTGAACACCCATCTTGTTCCAATGACGTTGAATCCCTTTGGTCTGGGAACGAGATCCCATACGTCGTTTCTGGTGAATTGATTCAGCTCTTCTTGCATTGCCAGAATCCAGTCATTATCCAGAAGTGCTTCATCAATAGAAGAAGGTTCAATCAGAGACACAAGTCCCATAAGAGTTTCTTCAGAGTTTCTGAAGCTTGCTCTTGTTCTGATTGGATCTTCCTTTCTTCCTAGAATAGTCTCTTCTGGGTGATCCAAGCTGCTTCTGGGTAATCTCTTCTGAGGTTGATCAGCAGCTGTTGTAGGATTGCTAGCAGTGCTCCTTTCAGACGTTGAAGGAATGTCTGTGTTGAGAGCTTTTGATGACTTGTCTTCAGAACCTGCAAATTCAATTTCTATACCTGCAAAAACTTCATTCTGCTTTGACTTTTCAGAGTCAAGCTTATCATCAAAACGAACACTGATTGATTCTTCCACAATCTGTGTTTCTGTATTGTATACTTTGTACCCTCTTGAGCGTTCAGAGTATCCTAACATAATACACTTCTGTGCTTTAGAGTCAAACTTGTTCAAATAATTCTTTGTATTTAATATAAAGCAAGTACATCCAAATGGATGAAAATATGAAATGTTGGGCTTTCTGTTCTTCCACAATTCATATGGAGTCTTTTCCAGAATAGGTCTTATTGAGATTCTATTCTGAATGTAGCACGCTGTGTTTATTGCCTCTGCCCAGAAAGTCTTAGCAACGTTTGTCTCATTGATCATGGTTCTGGCCATTTCTTGCAATGTTCCGTTCTTTCGTTCTACAACTCCATTTTGTTGGGGAGTTCTAGGACAAGAGAAATCATGCAGAATGCCTCTGTCATTAAAGAATGACTCAAAATCTTTGTTTTCAAATTCTCCACCATGATCACTTCTGACTTTAACGATTCTAAGATCCTTTTCATTCTGAACTTGGTTACAGAAGGTAACAAACACAGAGTGTGACTCGTCCTTGTGTCTTAAGAACTTTACCCATGTCCATCTGCTATAGTCATCTACGATTACTAACCCATACTTCTTACCACTGACTGAAGCAGTTTTAACTGGTCCAAATAAGTCAATGTGCAGAAGTTCTAATGGCTTAGAGGTAGAAACAACATTTTTGGATTTAAAAGAAGGTTTTGCAAATTTGCCTTTCTGACATGCTTCACACAGAGCATCTGAATTGAACTTCAAATTAGGAAGTCCTCTGGCCAGATTGAGTTTGTTAATCTGAGATATTCTTCTCATACTAACATGTCCCAATCTTCTGTGCCAGATCCACTGCTCGTTGTTAACAGACAGAAGACATTTTACATTCTGACTCTTTAGTTCAGAAAGTTTGATTTTGTAAATGTTGTTTTTCCTCTTACCATTAAACAGGATAGTCCCATCTTTCTGACTAACAGCTTTACATGATTTTTTATTAAAGATTATATTATAACCGTTATCACTTAATTGACTTATGGATAACAGATTATGCATCAATCCATCTACTAGCAGAACATTATTAATAGAGGGAAGATTTCCATTACCTACAGTTCCAGAGCCAATTATCTTTCCCCTCTGATTGCCTCCAAAGCCAACGTGGCCTCCAGGCTTAAGTTCCAGGCTTTGGAACATATGCCTTCTTCCCGTCATGTGTCGTGAGCAGCCAGAGTCCAGGTACCATGACTGGTGTTTTTGACTTGCTGCTAAAGATATCTGCAACATGTATTATTTTATCCTTAGGTACCCAGATTTTCTTGGGTCCTGATTTGTTAGTTTTACCAAAACTCTGGTTGAATTTTGGTTTTACAGAGTGCTTACTGCTAGTGTATTTGATATCATGTGTGTGACCATATACAAAATGTGAATTTAGAGGAGTGTGTTTAATGGTTAAGTCCATGACATTCTTTGGTGTAGGAACCTTACCTTGGTATCCTATTCCTTTCTTGCCGTTTCTGCTAACTCCATAGATCATTGAAGCCATTCTGCTTCTATCTATGCTTTTAGCTAGGAACTTCTGGAAACTGTGATCATACTCCTTGATGATCTCATCAGCGTTGCTGGGAGTTTCAGAAATTGGTTCCTTCTGAGAGTTTTTTAAAGTGTTTTCTAATTTTGAAATCTTATTTCTCAGCTCAGAATTTTCCAATTTGAGACTCTCAGTCTTATTAGAGTCAGATTCAAGATTCCTTTTCAGGTCTCTGAATTTAGCTGTAATTTGCTGATAACGTTCAGAATCTCATTAAGGCTTTCAGCAAGTTCAGCCTTTGTAAAGTTAACAGCAAAGTTAGGAAATACCTCTTCAGTGTCTGATTCTGAGTCTGATTCAGAAGCTTCACTATCTTCTGAAATGTTATCCATGAGAGCTATGTTTGCCCTTTCATCATCTGATTCTGAGTCAGCTTCATACGAGTCAGAGTCATCCCATGTAGCCATGAGACTTTTCTTCTTCTCTTTTCCAAACTTCTTTTTGGGCTTTTCCCTCTGAAGCTTTGGGCAGTCACTCTTATAGTGTCCTTGCTCATTGCACTCATAGCAGATGATGTCTTTGGTGTTTGGCTTTTTGCTACTGGAGGAGCCTTCAGATCTTCTGTATCCAGAGGAAGAATCTGTCCTTCTGTATCTGGAAGAAGACTCGTTCTGATCAGATCTTATGGGATTCCTGAACTTCCTTTGTCTTTGCTTCCACAATTGATTTACTCTTCTGGAGAGAAGGGAGAGTTCGTCTTCTTCTGATGAGGATCCATCAGATGTTTCTTCAACTGCCTGCAAAACTTTAGACTCAAATTTTCTGTTAGATTTTAATGCTAAAGGCTTACCTTGCTTCTGAGGCTCATCAGCTTCTAGCTTTATCTCATGACTTCTGAGGGAGCTGATAAGTTCCTCTAGAGTGATTTTGTTGAGATCTTTAGCTAGCTTCAGAGCTGTAACCATATGTCTCCACTGCTTGGGTAAACTTCTGATGATTTTCTTGACATGGTCAGCAGTAGAGTATCCTTTGTCCAGAACTTTGAGACCAGCTACCAGAATCTGGAATCTAGAGAACATGGTTTCAATGGATTCAGATTCTTCCATTTTGAACGCCTCATACTTCTGAATGAGCGCCAGAGCTTTTGTTTCTTTGACCTGAACGTTGCCCTCATGCGTCATTCTGAGTGAGTCAAAAATATTCTTTGCTGTGTCTCTGTTGGAGATCTTTTCATACTCAGTATAGGAGATGGCGCTGAGGAGGATGGTTCTGGCCTTGTGGTGATTCTTGAAGTCACGCTTTTGTTGATCAGACATTGTTTTTCTATCAATCTTCTGACCACTTGCATTCACAGGGTGCGTGTATCCATCTGTCACCATATCCCACAGATCAGCATCATGTGCCAGAAAGAAGCTTTCAATTTTGTCTTTCCAGTAATCAAAGTTTTCTCCATCAAATACTGGAGGTTTGCCACTGAATCTGTCTCTGTCCTCATTGTTGTCATTGCTGATGTGAGAATTGTTTCCTGCCATTGTGTTTTTCTGACGCTGGATCTTGTACTGACACGGTTAAGTGTTTTAGCTCAGAACCAAGCGCTCTGATGCCAATTGAAGTGGTGAAAAACACAAGAAGGGGGGGGTTGAATTGTAAAACTGAAATCTAATGCAATGAACAAGATATTTTTATCCTGGTTCGTTTGATCTCAAACTACTCCAGTCCACCCGTCAAGGTGATTTCGCCTCTCTCCAACGAGGTCTTAATCCACTATATTCAACTGAATATTACAGACTGCTTTAACAACTGCTAAAGCCTTCTTGATTCAAACCACAACCCGGTTTGTCAAGGTAACACTTTCTTACAAAGAGATAAAACTAAGTGTGTGGATGTTTTCTACAAAACTGTATCACAACTGTGATGTTTACACAAATTGAATCTTAGAAACTAGATTGCTAAACAAGAATATCAGAGTGTATGGTTTAGCAAAACTGAGAGAAAGAAGATTATAATTAGCTTTTGTGCGTGTAGAGATTTGGAGAGCATTAGCCATTTCAATCTTCAAAGTCTTGTTTATATAGCACTGAGATGATGAACGTTGGATGCAATATTCTTGATTCAATGCTAATAACAAACTTTCCTTATTGAGCAGATCTTGTCTGGAATGAGGCCGTTGGAATTAATTTGCTTTCAATGCACAGTACCGTTGCTTACTTAATACAAGTTCTGGCTTGGCTCATTCTGACTCTGCTTCGCTGCTGATGAACTGTTGTGTTTCTTTATCAGAGTGTTGAGCACAGTCTTGTTCATCAGGCTTCAGCATGTACGTGAGTTGATCATCTGATTCTGTCATTCTGATATGGCAACTTCTGATGCTGGTGTCTGAAATGAAGTTCTGATGCTGAATAGATGTGATCTTGCTTATATCAATCAGAGTATCTGCAAGTCAGAACATAATAATTTTAGGCAGTAGATAGTTCATACATGAAACTTATAAATACTATATCTTTTCACTTTGTTATCATCAAAACTTAAATATAGGGTAGTAGATTCAAACTTTGTTCTAACAAAGTTGGTTCCCCTGATCATCACCATGCCAGGGCCAATACCATATTCCTCAGATAAAGTTGTTCCCTAGAATTATGGGGCTGACGTCTATTACCATGGCATCAAGCAAGACCTGTTGGCTGCTAAAGACAAAGTTACTGAAGGTACTGATTCCGACATCGGTAATATCATTGGGACCAGTAAAATAACAAGAAGCGGAAGAGTTTTCTCTCCCGAGATCTCTCCTCCTAAAGAAGTTACTACTTCTACTCCTGTCGGTATTCCTATGACAACTCCTGTTGCTAGCCCTGCTGGCACCCCTGCCATCGAGTCGACCGAGACTCGGTGTAAAGAGATATTGGTTAAGCCTGTCCAGACGAAGGCGCATTCAAAATCCATTCCTAAGGTTTCTAAGAAGGAAATGGAAGAAATCCTGAAAATAATTAAAAAGAGTGACTACAATGTGGTTGAACAACTGGGGCAGACTCCTTCCAAGATCTCAATGTTTGCCCTACTGTTGTGCTCTGAAGCCCGTGAAAAGGCTTTGGTAAAATTACTTAAGACAGCTCATGTGCCACATGAAACCTCCGCTGATCAATTTGAATATTGTGTGGCTAGTTTGACCGCTGATAATGGACTAGGTTTTTCTGATGCTGATTTGATACCCAGAGGAAGAAAACACAATGATGCGTTGCATGTCTCCATCGAATGCAGGGGCACCACTTTGGCCCATGTTCTAGTGGATACCAGTTCATCGCTAAATGTTCTACCCAAGAAGGCTCTTGACAGATTAGATTGCGAAGGATTGACTCTGAAGCCCAGTAACATTATGGTGAGGACTTTCGACGGTTCAAAAAGAATGGTGCACAGGGAGGTGGACATCCCTATCAAAGTTGGTTCTCAGACCTTTGACTCCACCTTCTACGTTATGGACATCTGACCATCTTATTCCTGTTTGTTGGGTTACCCTTGGATCCATGGGGTTGGAGCTGTTACTTCCACTCCGCATCAGATGTTTAAGTATTCGGTGAAAGGAAAGATTGTCACAGTGCATGGTGAGGAGGAGTACATGGTAAGCCACTTGAACTCTTTCAGACATGTGGAATTGGACGACGAGTTCATCGAGAACCCCTGTCAGAACTTTGAAGAGGTCCCTCAGACCATGGCTACAACCGAGACTATTAACAGTGTACCAAATATCATCAGACCTCCATTGAAGATGGCTTCTCTCAAGGACGCCAAAGCAGTAATTGAAGAAGGTGGGTGTACCATTTGGGGCCAATTCCCCGACATTCCATACAAATCTGATAAGTTTGGTTTGGGTTTCACTTCAGGGGCTCAAAGGGCTGTTAGTCGTGCTCATGCCAGAGGACCTCCCCTACGCATCAGTAATCATGGGGTCAATGCTTTAGAAGACAGTGATGGTGACTATGACATGGACAACTGGATCTTCCCTACTACCAATGGTGGACCCAGTAACTAGACGGCTAAAGACTTTGTGCCGATTACTTTTATTCATGAATAATTTTCTTTTTGTTTTTCTGGATATGTAATAAATAAATAATATAAACTCTATGGCTTTGTGTCTTACTCGAGGCACAATGGTTTATTTATGAGAATTATCATTTTCAATCTCATATGTCACTAATAAAGCATTGGACGTTTTACATACAAATTTTGCGGTCTCTGTCTTTCTTTTCTGCTTTTTACTTTATCAATACAACTATGCTCTTACATACACTCACCTATCAAACTGCAGATCCACATCCACTCTGGATCCCATGGATAAAGGTTATGCTATTTCCAGTTATGACTTTGAAAATCCGATCAACCAAGATGAGAACGAATGGGAGGAAGATTGTGAGGTGCCAAGAGAGCTTGCTAGACTGTTACAGCAGGAAGAAAGAGCTATATAGCCTCATGAAGAGCCAGTAGAGACAATAAACTTGGGTACCGAAGAGGACAGAAAAGAAGTCAAGATAGGTGCAAACTTGGAGCATAGTGTCAAACAGCGATTGATACAGATGTTGCAGGATTATGTTGAGATCTTTGCTTGGTCATATGAAGACATGCCAGGGCTGGACACTAATATTATGGTTCATTGTCTGCCAACTAAAGAAGATTTCCCTCCAGTGAAGCAAAAGGTATGTCGTATGCATCCTGAGATGTCAGAAAAGATCAAGGCAGAAGTTATGAAGCAGCTCAACACTGGGTTCTTAACTGTCACCTCCTATCCACAATGGGTTGCTAACGTAGTTCCGGTGCCTAAGAAGGATGACAAGGTACGTATGTGCGTGGATTACGGAGACTTAAACAGGGCAAGCCCCAAGGATGACTTTTTGCTTCCCCCACCTTGATGTTCTAGTTGACAACACCCCACAACATAAGATCTTCTCCTTCATGGATGGTTTCTATGGTTACAATCAGATCAAGATGGCACCCGAAGACATGGAGAATACAACCTTCATCACACAGTGGGGCACTTTCTGTTACAAAGTGATGCCATTTGGGTTGAAGAACGCTGGGGCAACCTATCAGTGAGCTATGGTAGCTTTGTTCCACGATATGATTCACCATGAGATAGAGGTTTATGTTGGCGACATGATAGTCAGGTCTCAAACTTAAGAAGAGCACCTTGATCACTTGCAAAAGTTGTTTGATAGACTGAAGATGTAAAAGTTGAGGCTGAATTCGAACTAGTGCAACTTTGGGGTAAGGTTTGGTAAACTCCTAGGTTTCATTGTCAGTGACAAGGGTATTCAGGTATACCCTGTAAAGGTTAAAGATATACAAGAGATGACGAATCCTCGCATTGAGAAGGAAGTTAAAGGTTTCTTAGGACGCCTAAATTACATTGCCAGGTTCATGTCCCATCTAACTGTTACTTGTGAGCCAATCTTCAAACTCCTGAAGAAAGATCAAGTGGTAAAGTGGAATGACGAATGCCAGACTGGCTTTGATAGAATCAAGGAATACTATCAAGAGCCTCTAATTTTGATGTCTCCGATTGAAGGAAGACCTTTGATAATGTGCTTAACAGTATTAGATGATTCAATGGGGTGTGTGTTGGGGCAGCATGATGAGTCTGGTTGAAAAGTGCATGTAATATACTACTTTAGCAAAAAGTTTACTGACTGTGAAACAAGATACTCACTGCTCGAGAAAACTTGCTGCATTTGGGCATGTGATGCTTGCCGACTAAGACAGTATATATTGACTCACACTACCTTGTTGATATCTAAGATGGACTCTATCAAATACATCTTTGAGAAGCCCTCTCTCTCTGGAAGAATAGCAAGATGGCAGATGATCCTGACCGAATACGAAATTCAATACACAACCCAGAAAGCAATCAAGGGAAGTGTATTAGCTGATCATTTGGCTCATCAGGCTGTGGACGACTACCAATCCATGAATTTTGAGTTCCTGGACGAGAACATTATGTTAGTAACTAATTGTGTAGAACCTGGACCGGATGAAGGACCTGAAAAAGGATATGCACTTGGCAATGGTATCAGTGCTGTAATCATGTCTCCCAAGGGCTGTCATACCCCTTTCACTACTAGGCTATGCTTCAATTGCACCAACAATATGGATGAGTATGAAGCATGTATCATGGGTCTCAAAGCTGCAATTGATCTAAGGATCAAGTTCTTAAGTATGTTCGGAGACTCGGCTCTGGTAATCAGCCAGATCAAAGGAGAATGGGACACAAAGCATCCTAATCTCATCCCGCACAAAGAGCTTGTGTTGACATTAATCCCATACTTGAAGAAATTTATTTTGAGCATTTTCCACGAGAGGAAAATCAATTAGCGAACGTGCTAGCCACTACGTCATCCATGTTCAAGGTCAGGTGGGATAATGAGGCTCCTCGAATCACTATTGAGAGAATGGATGAACCAGCATACTGTGACGAGATTGATACTGAAGAAGTAGTGGACAAACCTTGGTTCCATGAAGTCAAAAGATATCTCGAAGGCCAATAGTATCCTGAAGGAACTTCAGTCAATGATAAAAAGTTCCTAAGAAGGTTCTCTGCCAAATTCCTTCTCAGTAACGGGATCCTCTACAAGCGCAACTACGATTCTACTTTGCTTCGGTGTGTAGACAAGAATGAAGCTGAAAAGATTATGGTTGATTTTCATGAAGGTTCCTTTGGCACCCATTCTAGTGGACACACCATGGCTAAAAAGATCCTATGGGCAGGATACTATTGATCCACTATAGAAGCAGATTGTTACCAACATTCGCATACTTTTCAAAAGTTCCATATTTATGCTGATAAGGTGCACATACCTCTGGTTCCTCTAAACGTCTTGTGTAACACCCAGTATTTAATTAATTATTTAATTAAATATTTTTGAATTATTTTCAAATTAATTGTCGAAGTTGTGAATTATTGTTGAAATATCGATTTAAGTTGTCATGTTGTTAGTTGAATTATTGAGTTGATTAAGTGGTGGAAAATAGTATTATAATAATACTATTATTATTTCTTATGGGCTTAATTTAAAATGTTGTTGGTAGTAAAAGGTGTGGTATGAATATTAGGCCCAATAGAATTAATAATAGAATTTATATGTTGAGATGAATAAAAGATAATTAGGTTTTTATGAGAAAAGGAAGAATAAGGGTTTTGGAGAAGAGGAAAAGAGGAAAGTAGAACAAGGGCTTGGAGAAAATTGTCGTCGGGAGAGAAACCGCCGACCGGGAAGCCAAATCGGAATTTGACCAGAAATTATAGAGAGACCGTCAATCCAAGGTAAGGGTGAGGTTCTAACTCTATAACGGGTTGTTTGATAAATGATACTCGGAATTGGGTTGTATAAACAGAAATATTGCTGTTAAATTATGTTAACTCTATTGAAAGTGTTGCTGCTAATTTCATGTGTTTGGATTGTTGTTCGGTGATGAATCACGTCTGTGCAAATTGGATATTGTAGTAAATTTAGTGTTGTATATTGAGATTGGTATTAAATATTTTCTTAAAAAAATTACGAAGAAAACAAGTACTGAAAGAAATCTGCCGAGGGGCACTCGAACGTGGCGTCTGACAAGGAAAGGGGTGCCGAACGACACCTTGTGTGTGTAGGTAGTGTTCCGAACGACACAGAATAAGCAAGGAGGAGTGTGTGTAGAGGGGCACATGGGAAAAGAGGATGTGTGCCACTAGGCACACCTTCATAGCGAGGAGGATAGATACAAGACAATATTTTATTCTTATTAGCAATTTTATTAAGTAATATAATACTCCTTTCATTAAGTCTTCCACCCAGTTCTTAATAACTAATATTATAATGATTAGATTTGTAACTTAATTATTTAGGGTGATTAGGATATAAACTAATCAGCAGAGTTTTGTTAAGTGCGGGAAGCATAGATGATTTCTAGTAGCAGAACAATATTATATTGCAAAGTTGGTATTAAATAGCAGAAACATTAGTGACCAATAGATATATATTAATTGTAGAGTAGTATATATAGCACAGTAATGAAGTTAATAGAGGAATGGATTATGGGAAGAATGATGAAATAATAACGATTGTTTTAGTTGCAGAGTCGGGAATAATTAATTTAGCAATGTTGTATTAAGTTGTCATAAAACTAATACAGAATATTAGTATAAAGTATAAATAATGGGACGATTAGCCAGTAATTGATTTGCAGGATTTGGTCGATCTGTTCGAATAAATATATGGAATAACTGTTGAGGTTAATTATGAAATTGCAGGTGATGATGAATTTGGTTGAATTGCCTCTATTTATGGCAATATTATGTTGTAGGCCTATGGCCAATGTTGAATGGTTGTTGACCTGTTGTTGAATTGTTGTTGAATTGTTGTTAAGTTGTTGTTTAATTATTGTTATTGTATTGCCGTTGTTGTGTTGTTATGATTATTGCCGCGAATTTTGTTGATAATGCAAAGTTGCCGAGAATTTTAGATGATGATGAATTACCTCTATTTACTGGTAATAATGGCGATATGGGCTTATGCCTTGCGATGCATGATGATTATTGTGAGTATGTGATGATGCATTCATTTAGTCACATACATTTGCATACTCTGTGATGGTCTGGATTGGCAAAATAGCGATGAAGGTTGATGCCTTGTTTGAATGCCTATAATAATTGGCAATTGGCGATGGGGGTTGAATCCCTGTTGGTACCACATGCATGTGCATTATAATTGAGTCGCATTTGATGTTTCATCTTGAGTTGTGGTGAAGATAGATTAGTTGTTGCTTTATGTTGTTGACTTGTTGTGACAAGTATTATTTAAAAGCGGTGAATTTAGTAGTTATGTCGTGTTGATTGTTCATTGTGATTAAAGATGTTTGTAAGTTGTGAAGTAGTGATTTTATATGATCTGATTTAATATATTAATTATCATACATTCAATTATATAATTATATATCTCACCCCTTCTGTTTGAATGTTGCCCTTGGTTGGTAACGTGCAGGTAATCAAGAAGGATAGTTGTTACCTCGTTAGTTCGAGTCAGTGTCGTCGCTCTGATACGTAGCACTCGAGGGATGAACCCTTGATGTTTAGTTGTTGATATTTATTTCTTTTGCTGATTCTTTAAGTTTTTTACATGAAATAATTATTGTCTTGAAGTTGTTTTAGTTGAATAAAAGATGTTATGTGAATTGAAGTGGAGTATGTAAATTACGCTGCTTATCAATAAAAAGTTGTTTGATTTGAAGAATAAATAGGGTTGTTATCGGTTCATCCGAATTAAGTGTTATGTATCTATTTTATATGCGATTAAATGAAGCTTGATTTTAAGTTAAAAATGTAGCATCCTATTTATGTTGAACTCTGATTTTCTTATTATCCGCCGGGTAGAAATGGGGTGTTACATTAGTGGTATCAGAGCAGGTCGGTCCGTCTGACCAAGTTGTTTAATGTTGTTTGTTCCTTAGTGCGCGACCAGTGTGTGAAACACTTTCGGTGCTTGTTGTTTTTCTAATCAAGTTGTATGAAGGAGTTGAATTGAAGATAAGTGGGGGAGAAGCCTTGCTTCTTGGATGTGTTTCGGTTGTAAGATGTTGGTTCGGTATGACGACAATGCAAGTGTTGTTGAAGTTTTGTTGTTTCTCGAATCCGAATGTGACATGGATCCAAGATTATGTTGTTAATCAAGTTGGAGCGTCTTGAGGGAGGAGGATCAGGCATTGTTGATGTTTACTTCTTGAAGGATGAGGAGCAATGTAAAGGTTGTTGATATAGGAGTAGAGTGTGAATCCCTGATGTTTCTAAAGGTGATTGTTAAGTAACAAGGATAATTTTTAGAAGATGGAATTTAGAAAGTCATGATGTTTCAATGCAGGTGATGGACGGTGAAGTTGTCAGTTTTAGTAACCCTTACGTAAGATGTCGATGTTTGAACGGTGATAGAGTGACAGATTGCTGTAGACTATGTCGTGGAATCCTTGTAAGTGATTGTAAAAGTTGAAGTTGTTGGAATGTTCTGAATCGCGAGTTAGGGTCGAGAATGCGAGGAGATGAGTATGATTTCAAGGATGGTAAATGTTGGTACTGGTATAAGGAAATTATGTTTTGATGTTATCGTAAGGTGTTTGTTATTATGTCGCTGCATGACATCGGTGTTTGCATTTCCGGATAACTTTAGAAATTCATATCTTGTGTTTCGAATATTGCATTAGTGTTCCATTTGAACCTGTGAGGACATAGAAATGTATTCTATCCTATGAAGTGTTTTCGAATATGGTAGATGCATTCCTACATGGATGTTGCATGTGGGGAAAGTTTTGTAGAACTAAAGAAAAGATTGACGATTTCTCCGGTATTAGTTATCTAATCCGAGTGAGTCATTGGTAGTGTATTGTGAATGCGTATAATATGAGACTTAGTGGTGTGCTAATGCTGAATGGACTAGTTGTTGCTTGTGCTTCTAGATGATCCATAGTTCATGAGAGAATTATCCTACGCGTGACTTAGAGTTAGCAACGGTGGTGTTCATGTTGAAAGATTATAATTTCGGTTTGAATTACCATCCAGGTAAAGCTAATGTTGTGGCAAATGCTTTAAGCCAAAGGTCTTTTCACCTGTCAGTAGTGATGGTTAAAGGGTTAGGATTAATTGAACAACTCAGAGATATGAGCTTAGTTGTGAAGTGACATCGAAGAGTGTTATGTTGGAGATGTTGAAGATTAAGAATGATTTTCTGGACAGTATCAAAGAAGCTCAAAAGTTATATGTGTAATTGGTAGATTCGGTGGTTGGACTCGATCAGTATGAGAATGATGATTTCAAGTTAGATGCGCAGGGGGTATTGAGATTCCGTAGTCGAATTTGTATTCCTGATGATGCGGAGATGAAGAAAGTAATTCTTGAGTTTGAGAATACTTAACCTTCATGTGAGGCTAATTGAGTGTAATGTGGACCGTGTAATATGTTGAGCGTTAGTGTCTTATCGACAAGATCGAATGAGAGGGAATTTGGGAGGAGTATTTGTAAACCTCATTGGAAATTATTGGATTATGGTGCGTTAGGTGACTTGAGTTCAAGTTCTAAAGGAACACTATTATAGTTTGCTAACGATGGTTTATACTCCATTATGGTTGTCGGCTATCTATTGACAAGTTGAGGAACTGATCACCCTTAATCTCTTGTTGATAGTAGATGAGATCGTGTTAGATGGTATAGACTTGTCTTTCTATCTTAATGGGGAGTGAAGTGGTTAATGTTATATCATGAGGTAGTCACTCACCAGTTTGTATGAAGTAATAGAGGAATTTCTAGGAAAGAGTTGTGACGTATTGAACAATTCGGAGTAGCCGGTTTATATGCGAGCTAACGTAGCCAAGTGAAAGATTGAGAATATCAAGTGAGCAACGATTTTATGGTGGATCTTAAAGAAAGTCTAAAACTAGATTGAAACTTGCGAACTAGATAGTTGACGGAAATTTTAACAAGGACGGTGACTTAAGGTGGATTATCAGAGTTGCACAGCTGAAGAATGATGTGGCGCAATTGCTATGTGCGTACGACTCATTAGAAGTGATGGATTAAAACATCAGAAGTCTATGGGAATGGTGTGTCTTAATATACATGCTTGATTTGGTAGATTTCCGATGTACAAATGATGTGTCAGGGTACTATGTTTGTTAGTAAATATTTGGGATTTTATAAGAACATTGTTGTGGGTGTTGGTTGATGGTGAGCTATGAGTATGCTTGCTGAGTTATACAGTTAAGTTGATGTTGTAAGGATTTTGTTATCGTTATTGAGATGTTATTGTTCGTAAGTAAGGAATGATACTCCATAATATGACGAAGTTTATTATGTTGGTTGTGTTGATGTCACTATAAGAGCGATACGACGATGTGAACAAATTTGTTGATATTTTGTTGATAATTGACATACCGGAATGAAATTGGTGTATGTGTTTTGGTGTTGAAAATAGTGTTAAGAGGATATTGCGATGATGTATATCCAAGTATAAGTGTGTTATAGTTGTTGCTACTCTAAATGTTGATATGTCAGATTATGATGAGTAGTTGAGATGCTAGTAATGATTGTGTGACGCAGTGTTGAATGATTGGCATGTGTGTAACTGATTTGAATCATGTTGAGTTATTGAGTTATCAGGAAAGTAGTGGTTGAAGTATTTCCAGATGCTACTTGGAGGTCAACGAGTTGGATGTGAAGTTCATACTAAGAATGGTAGTATCGAATAGATTTTTGAGGATGAAAATATTCTAAGTGGGGAAGAGTTGTAACGCCCGATATTTAATTAATTAATTAATTAAATATTTTCGAATTAATTGTTGAAGTTGTGAAATATTGTTGAAATATCGATTTAAGTTGTCGCGTTGTTAGTTGAATTATTGAGTTGATTAAGTGGTGGAAAATAGTATTGTAATAATACTATTATTATTTCTTATGGGCTTAATTTAAGATGTTGTTGGTAGTAAAAGGTGTGGTGTGAATATTAGGCCCAATAAAATTAATAATAGAATTTATATGTTGAGATGAATAAAAGAAAATTAGGTTTTTATGAGAAAAGGAAGAATAAGGGTTTTAGAGAAGAGGAAAAGAGGAAAGGAGAACAAGGGCTTGGAGAAAACTGTCGTCGGGAGAGAAACGACCGACCGGGAAGCCAAATCGGAATTCGACCAGAAATTATAGAGAGACCGGAAATCCAAGGTAAGGATGGGGTTCTAACTCTATAATGGGTTATTTGATAAATGATACTTGGAATTGGGTTGTATAAACAGAAATATTGCTTTTAAATTATGTTAACTGTATTGAAATTGTTGCTGCTAATTTCATGTGTTTGGATTGTTGTTCGGTGATGAATCGCCTTTGTGAAAATTAGATGTTGTAGTAAATTGAGTGTTGTATATTAAGATCAGTATTAAATATTTTATGGAAAACATTACGAAGAAAACAAGTACTGAAATAAATCTGTCGAGGGGCACTCGAACGTGGCGTCCGACAAGGAAAGGGGTGCCGAACGACACCCTGTGTGTGTAGGTAGTGTGCTGAACGGAACAGAATGAGAAAGGAGGTGTGTATGTCGAGGGGCACATGGGAAAAGAGGATGTGTGCCGCTAGGCACACCTTTATGGCGAGAAGGACAGATACAAGACAATATTTTATTCTTATTAGCAGTTTTATTAAGTAATATAATACTCCTTCCATTAAGTCTTCCACCTAGTTCTTAATAACTTATATTATAATGATTAGATTTGTAATTTAATTATTTAGGGTGATTAGTATATAAACTAATCGGCAGAGTTTTGTTAAGTGCGGGAAGCGTTGATGGTTTCTAGTAGCAAAACAATATTATATTGCAGAGTTGGTATTAAATAGCAGAAACATTAGTGACCAATATATATATATATATATATATATATATATATATATATATATATATATATATATATATATATATATATATATATATATATATATATATATATATATATATATATATATATATATATATATATATATATATATATATATATATATATATATATATATATATATATATATATATATATATATATATATATATATATATATATATATATATATATATATATATATATATATATATATATATATTAATTATAGAGTAGTATATATAGCAGAGTAATGAAATTAACAGAGGATTGGATTATGGGCAGAATGATGAAATAACAACGATGGTTTTAGTTACAGAGTCGGTAATAATTAATTTAGCAGTGTTGTATTAAGTTGTCAGAAAAATAATATGAAATATTAGTATAAAGTATAAATAACGGGACGATTAGCCGGTAATTGATTTGCAGGATTTGGTCGATCTGTTTGAATAATTATACGGAATAATTGTTGTGGTTAATTATTAAATTGTAGGTGATGATGAATTTGGTTGAATTGCCTCTATTTATGGGCAATATTATGTTGTAGGCCTATGGCCAATGTTGAATGGTTGTCGACTTATTGTTGAATTGCTGTTGAATTGTTATTAAGTTGTTGTTTAATTATTGTTATTGATTTGTTGTGGTATTTCCGTTGTTGTGTTGTTATGATTGTTGATGTGAATTTTGTTGATAATGCGAAGTTGCAGAGAATTTTAGATGATGATGAATTACCTCTATTTACTGGTAATAATGGAGATGTGGGCTTATGCCTTGCGATTAATGATGATTGTTGTGAGTATGTGATGGTGCATTCATTGAGTCACATACATTTGCATACTTTGTGATGGCCTGGATTGGCAAAATAGCGATGAAGGTTGATGCCTTGTTTGAATGCCTCTAATAATTGCCAATTGGAAATGGGGGCTGAAGCTATGTTGGTACCACATGCATGTGCATTGTAATTGAGTCGCACTTGATGTTGCATCTTGAGTTATGGTGAAGATAGATTAGTTGTTGCTTTATGTTGTTGACTTATTGTGATAAGTATTATTTAAAAGCGGTGAATTTAGTAGTTATGTCGTGTTGATGGTTCATTGCGATTAAAGATATTTGTAAGTTTTGAAGTAGTGATTTCATATGATCTGATTTAATATATTAATTATCATACATTCAATTATATAGTTCGATATCTCACCCCTTATGTTTGAATGTCGCCCCCTGTTGGTAAGATGCAGGTAATCAAGAAGGATATGTGTTACCTTTTTAGTTCGAGTCGGTCTCATCGCTCTGATACGTAGCACTCGGGGGGTTGAACGCTTGATGTTTAGTTGTTGATATTTATTTTTGTTGCTGAATCTTTAAGTTGTTTACATGAAATAATTGTTGTCTTGAAGTTGTTTTGGTTGAATAAAAGATGTTATGTGAATTGAAGTTGAGTATGTAAATTCCGTTGTTTATCAATAAAAAGTTGTTTGGTTTGAAGAATAAATAGGGTTATTATCGATTCATCCGAATTAAGTGTTATGTATCTGTTTTATAAGTGATTAAATGAAGCTTGATTTTAAGTTAAAAATGTATCATCCTATTTATGTTGAACTCTGATTTTCTTATTATCCGTCGGGTAGAAATGGGGTGTTACATCTTGACTGCTCCTTGGCCGTTTTCAATGTGGGGTCAGACCTACCGCTTCCAATGGGCATCACTTCATCCTTGTTGCCATTTATTACTTCACAAAGTGGGTTGAGGCTGCCTCTTTTTCTACTGTTATCAAGAATGTTGTGGCGCGGTTCATCAAACATAACCTTATCTGTCGGTATGGTATCCTCGAAAGAATCATTACAGATAATGGTACAAATCTCAAAAACACTATGATCACCAAACTCTGTAAGAAATTCAAGATCCAGCATCATAACTCTTCTCCTTATCAGCTGAAGATGAATGGCGATATAGAGGCTTCTAATAAGAACATTAAGAAGATCATCCAGAAGATGATGGTGACATATAAAGACTGGCATGAGATGTTAACATTTTCTCTTCATGGTTACCGCACCACAATACGCACATCAATAGGGGCAACTCCTTTCTCTTTGGTATACGGTATGGAAGATGTCCTACCTATTGAGGTCCAGATCCCTTCTTTGATAATCATGAAGGATGCAGGGATGAATGAAGACGAATGGGTTCAGACTCGACTTGACCAATTGAACCTGATTGATGAGAAAAGGCTCGCGGTTGTCTGTCATGGCCAGGTGTACCAGAAGTGTATGATTAAGGCTTTTAACAAGAAGGTCAGACGTCAGGTATATCAAGTTGGTGATATAGTAATCAAGCGCATCATAATGCCACAAGGTGATCCCAGGGGCAAATGGACTCCCACATACGAAGGGCTATTTGTGATAAAGAACATATTTTCTGGTGGAGCCATGATCTTAACCACTATGGACGGTGACGACCTTCCTCACCCTGTGAATGCAGACATAGTTAAAAGATACTAAGCATGAATAAATACCCTCTAGGGTGACTGGCCTATGCAAAAATAAGGGCATCCCAGCGAACCAAAAGGGTTTGGGCAAAAATTAGGGATAAAATACAAAAAATATGTACACCCGATAAGTCAAAAACCTGAAAGGGAGGCTTAGGCACAAAAGAGTATCCCGGTGGATTGAAAACCCGAAAGGGCGGTCCAGGAAAAATTTAGGGATTTTAAGCGTACAACTATGTTCTATTGGATCACCTTACAGCCAGACTTCAATATCAACTATCAAGCTCAAACGGTACCAATCAATCCAGTCAACTTCGGACAAGTAGCAAAGTGATGAGACGCTCAAGGACAATAGAAGAATTGAAACTCAATGGGATTATTAAACATACTTGTTTTCTCTTTGTACACTATTTTGTATAGTTTTCATTTTCAAAACGACATTCTCCTACTAGAATGTCACTCTCTTTGTACAAAAAATGCCTATTATAGGCAAATTTCTTCAAGTCAATACAAATCACTTCTTTGAAATTATAAAACCTTTTGATTTCTATTTTCTGTGTTGTTTTGCAAAAAACATTCAGTGACTATTTCGACATATGCATTTGAATATCATTACTACTTACAAATACTTGCATAAAAACAGAAAGAAAATTGCTAATGACTTTAAGAAACAGGACAATGCCTAAAAAGCCATCTGTAGTCCCTACAGTTACTTTCTCCAGTAGGTACAGGGGCAGAGGCGTCCTGATGTGAAGTCACCGTCGCATCCTCAGCATACGTCCTGGTGATGTCTATATCCCTGCAGTGTGAAAACAACCAAAGTTTTAACCTTTTATTTTTCAAAGCAGGAATTACCTTCTCCATCAAAGTTCTCTCAGAGAGGTTAAATTAATGTTCCCCAGCTGAGTTTTACAAATAATAGTTTATAAATCCACATCCCCGGTAGAGTTTATTTCTCTAGCTGCGGAAGTTCATCCCCCAACGTAGTTTATTTCTCTAAATTGGTAAGATATTCCAACAGAGCATCGTCTCCCCGGCGGAACACTCTCATGCAGAAGTCAAAGATCCCCGGAAGAGTATCCCCGAATGAAAAGAGGAAATCCCTGGTAAATATTCTCCATTCATCATCCCCAGCGGAAATGAAAGAATCACTTTCTACCAAACAACGGTCTGGGATTCAGCTTCCTAGTACTCTCCAGCAGCAGTCAGGGACTTATTTTCCCAGACTAGGAAACGTCGCAACAACATTCCATATTCATACATCATGGCATGCGCATCCATATTGCATACAAAGAAATCTCATTTATTTTGAGAACATCATTACACGATGCATTTCATACATCATGGTATTGCATATGACTAAATCTTTACATTTTCAGGAAAGATCAATCAATAAACATCACAAACTAATATGAACGGACAATCTTTTCAAAGATTACCTCTGACGAAGGGCTATTCCAGCATTTTATTCAGAAGATCATATTCAAGACCCTTGTTGGTTCAGTTTAAATCTACCAATGATTTATTTTGATTCATTTCCAGTAGACACTTTCTATGGTTCAGTTAAATCGACCCTAAGATTTTTTCGATTCTTGTCCAGTCAAAGACAATTAAGGACTTCTCTAGTTCAGTTAAATCGACCCTGAGATTTTTCTGATTCTTATCTAGTTAAAGATAATTCAAAAGATCCCTACTGGTTCAGTTTAAATTGATCAATACTTTTTTTTATTTGTTTCTGGTAGACACTTTCTCTGGTTCAATTAAATCGACCCTAAGATTTTTCTGATTCTTATCTAATTAAAGATAACTCAAGACCTCTGCTGGTTCAATTTAAATTGACCAATGATTTTATTTTGATTCTTTTCCGATAGACACTTTCTCTAGTTCAGTTAAGTCGACCCTAAGATATCTCTGATTCTATTCCAGTGGAAGATAGCACAATACCTCTCTTGGTTCAGTTTAAATCGACCAATAATTTATCCTGATTCTTTTTCGTTAAATAATTTCTTTAGTTCAGTTAAATCGACCCTAAGATTTTCTGATTCTTATCCAGTTAAAGATACTGTAAAGCCTGGAGTCCGACCAGATAGCAGTTTATTTTGTTAATTACTATGAAGCCTGAACCCGACTAGATGATAGTATAACCTATGACACCAAAGCCTGAACCCGACCAGATAATGGTATACCTCAGATTCAAGTTGAAGCCTGGACCCGACTAGATAATAGCTTAATTTCTTCAAATCACTGAAGCCTGGATACGATCCGATAACAGTTCAATGTCTACAATTACTACAAAGCCTAGAACCGACCAGATAGCAGTTAATTTCATATTCCCTAATAGGTCGCTATAAAGCCTGGAATACGACCAGATAGCAGTCAACCTTATCGTCCTCAGCAAGTCCCTGTGAAGCCTGGATCCCGACCAGATAACAACTCACTTTCGTCTCTTCAGTCAAGAGATAACTCCCCAGTAGAGTAATGGATAACTGAAGTTCGTAGACTCTATTTCCCAAGACAGAAACCAACATTCCTCAGCGGAGTCCTCCTCAAACGACAGGAATAGGAATCCCCATAAAGGAATCTCTCATGAAGTCAGCATCTATTCTAGATGACATATTTAAGCCCATCCCCGATGACTCTTCTTCATCTTCTTTGGGTGGCATCTCTAAGCCCATCTCCGACAATTCTCTATCATTTTTTCCAAATGGAATCTGTAAGCCCATTCCCGATATTATCAACCAACAATGTTACTTCAGGCGAGTGCAAATTTCTGGGCACTCTAGTATTCAATCATCTTCCACCTTCATATCACGAAAGGCAGACAAGCCAATCTAAATCTTCAGGTTTAAGAAGATTGAACAGGGGCAACTGTTTTACCCCAAAATTTTCCCTCTCTTATTTTCAAGATCTTCTCTCACACGGGTGGTTACAAACACTTGCTTAAAGAAAATAAAGAATTTTGAAGAGGGACAAGTGCCTTTCAATGGGCATCTTAAACAAGTCAGCTTCGATGGGAATCTTAAGTAAGGTTGTCTTTTGTTTGGGGCATACAAGGTGTCTTTCGACAGGCATGTAAACCAAGTGATGCTTCGATGGCATGTGAACAGGGTGACATTTCGATTGTCCAAATTAAAGAAAATGAGATCGAAAAGAGCAAGAACTAAGAGGTTTCTAGAAGCTCTGATGATGGGTCATTCTAATTCATGCAGATTAGAGACAAAATCGAAGGAGCTCTGATAAGGAAAACTCTGAGCCTTTTGAATTCATGCATATTGGAGACAAAATAGAAGGAGCTCTGATAAGGAAAACTCGGAGTCTTTTGAATTCATGTAGATTGGAGACAAAATTAAAGAAGCTCTGGTAAGGAAAACTCTGAGCCTTTCGATTTCATGCAGATTGGAGACAAAATCGAAGGAACTCTAATAAGGAAAGCAATGAAAACTTTGAATTCATATAGACAATGGCTCAAATGAAGAAGCTATGATAAGGAGAGCCTTAATAAATTCTAATTGGAACCCAGAGCCATCAAGAAGAATAATGCTTGGGGCTGATTGAAGAAACTTTGATGCTGAGAATAGGAGCAATTCGAATCAGGACTCAGAGCCATCGAAGAGAGCAGAACAACACTTCGACCAATCAATAAGATAATGCTTCGATTGGTCAAGTTTAAAGCCATCTAAGAGAGCAAAGCTTGAGACTTAATCGAAGGAGCCATGATGAAAGCCTTGAGCCAAATTCGAACAAAACACCTATCATAACCTGTCCAGGTTCACTCAAAGTTCAAAATGGCATGTTTTCCTTGCAAATATGGCAAGAATTCAATTTTGATCGTGGCTTCAATTCCTGAGTTAAGGGCCAGATTCTTTCCTTGTTTGTTCTTAACTCCACAAGAGCTGATTCGACTAGGGTGATTTTATTTAAATCAAGCGATCGAAGCAGAGGGTGGCTCAATCGAAGGAGCCACGATAATGAAGTTGGCGTAATTCGAGTTAGAATTCAGAGTCTTCGAAGGAAACAATGCTCTGACAAGGAAAGCTTTGAGTAATTCAAATTGGAGCTTAGAGCCTTCGAAGAGAACAAATTCGAAGGGAAATGGATCTGCAGGGGCATGTCAGCTTTCGATTTCCATCATATTGGAGGCCAAAACAACTCATAACAGGCTGGCAGTAACGCATGAAAATAGATTGGCACATGATTTAATCAAATATAACAAGTTTTTATGAAGAAATAAAATAAAATCTCTTCATCATAATGGACCAAGATTTGATACACAAATGTTAACCTAAAATCCCTTGCCTATATAAACCTCATAATCTCAGAGAAAAAGGACATACATATACTACCTCACAAAAAAGGCAGTCTGCCCTACGAAGTTCCAAAAAGTAGCATCAAATTCCTAAGTTGTCAAAACTCCATACCTTTGCAGGCACCTTCCGTCCAGATTAATACTCCAATCGTGTTCTTGGAGTTCACACAAATATGCACTCACTCGATCCCCAACCATATCACACCCAGGACTGCAGATCAAGGCACCTCTAGTGGTAAAAATGTTCAATCTCATTTAATCTTAAATTAAACTCATGATTGCATGTTCATGGTTTTTGTTGTTATTTTTGAGCAATTTAAAAAAATGTATGAAAGTTGCAGTGTCCAAATGTTCGAACACCATGGATAGGGTCTTCAAAGCTGGTTACCTTCAAAGGTTACCTTCGAAACCCATGATACAGGCTGTTGCAAATCGAAACAACCCCAGATCCGAGTTTAGGGATTGATTCGAATGGAATGTTTTCTGTTTTGTTTGGTTTCGAACTAACTAATTTGTAGGACCCAAAGCAGGTTTCATGTATTTCGAATGAACAAGCAGCTCAGATGGTGAAAGGGAATTCGTGCAATCGAAGGGACCAGGGTTCGAATCCCAGGCCTTATATTTTCAATTTCTAACGAATTTTCTTGCAGATCTAGCGCCCCAAGGCCCTCTCGAATGATGCCTTCGATCAACCCTCTAGATCGAAATGCAACTCAGGCTCTTTTCAATCTAGGCTTGCCTTTTTTCAAAACTGCACCCTGTTTTTTCACTTCCTGTTCCTTCGACTGTGTTGTTTTACTTATGTTATCTCTTATAGCTTTTTTTTAACATAACATCAAAATCAAAAAATAATAAAAAGGCATTAGGATTAGTTTTTTTATTAAACTAACATTGTAAATTAATTATTTAATCATTTAAACCCTTTTTTTTCTAAATTAAAATTAAATAGACTTAGGATCTTAATTTCATGTCATAATCAGATAAAACAAAAAAGATTTCCTTTTACCTTAGGATTTTTAGGCGTATTTTCAATTCACGCGCTTACTTTAAATTTCATATTTTTTTTATTATTGTAATTGCCTACTGGTTTGTAATAATAATAAGGATTTTACTTTCTTGATTTTTATAATGTATCTCTCCCAAAACCGTGTAATAACTTAGGATTTATTTTTCTGCATTTTATTTTTCCGCACATTTATTGCTTTAGTATTTTACTATATTACCGTTAGTAAATAGGCTTGTATGGAAAGTCTAAAATCAAACGTTAGCTAACCTAACAAAAAGACAAAAAAATAACTGAATCTCAACGCACTTGTACATGCTCACCCCTAGGGTATCTCCCACTTCAGTTGCATTCGGAAACGGTCACAATTCTTAAAACGTGAGAATTTTTAGTGGTTGTCCTTTAGTTCAAGAGATCATAAGTCCCTCGATAGGACAATTACTAAAAGTTCTTGCCGAGTTGCCTTAGTGATTGTAAACGTCCCTTCAATAGTCCCTCAACATCCAAACGATAAGGCTACCCACTCACTAATAGTAAGATAGCACTATCTAAAGGAAAGGAGGAAAAGAACACCTTTTTCGAGTAGGTAGATAAACGTTAGGTACTTGCTCAAAAACAATTTTTTTCACACTACACTTTCAAAACGTTTTTTCAAAAACGCTTTATCAACACTCTTGAGGACTAATAGAAGAGTTATCATAAAGAAAACAAGCTTTTAAAAACACACAAACACGAAAGCAATTTTCAAAAATGAGTAAGTACCTAAGAGCCCGTGGAAAACCACGAATGAAAAGGATACTAACACCTTCCCTTTCCATAATCTACCCCTTTACTCAAAAACTCTCGAAAAAGGTCTTTTTCTGTTCTTTTCACCCTTTCCTTTGATTGGATAAAAGAAAAGTCGGTGGCGACTCTTGCTTACCGCGACATTTGTAAATACAAAATATGAAACCAGTATAACAATCGGTTCTTCCACCGTATCACAATATATATTGTCTATTTTTTCTTGTGTATATTAATACTTGTATATGTTTACTATACTTATAAATTTGTTATATCATTGTTTGTTTCCCTTCACGTATGCTTGTGTGTTAATTAGGAATAACCGGGTGGGAATAACTTGGAGGAACATTCTTAAATAACAGGCATCGAGCTTAAGACGTAAAACAAACATATTTTATTGTTTACGATTTTGTTAGTTTAGGTAGTTGAACGCAATTGTCTAAACAAATTTAACTCAGGCTACTTCTTAAATTTCATATCTTCACTTTTAAATTTGTTTAGAAAATTTAATTTGGTCTTTTAGTATGTGTATATTATTTGTGTTCATTTTTTGGGTTCTGTTTGAGCTTGTTGTGAATAGCTTAAGGATATTTAGGGGATTTGTCAAGTTTGATTGTTTCGACTTGCGAATGTGTGGTAATGATTTTGTTAAGGTTTTGTACACGTTTGAGGTATGTGTTTATCACTTTCTATACTTTATCATATTCATGATACTTAGACTTTTTACAATTTTTATGCCATTCATTCTCTTGTTTACTTGTTCATTTGTGAATCACTTTAGTTCCTACCCTTTTTGTGAGGTAGTTTTCCATTGTTCATATATGCTGGAGACCATAATTCATATTTTAAGTGGATTTTATTATGCTTAATCTTCTGTTTGTGTTGGTTATATGAAAGCATGAAAAGGATCAAGACATTTTGTTTCATTTTGAGCAAAACTACCTAACCAAATATCCAATTGTCCTTGTGAGTGTGTGATCATTCGTAACCCCTTTGAAGTTTTTGTCATTGTCCATATTCTTTGAATTTGATGCTTGTCTATAAGTATTGATTTCACTTTCTGTATGGATTTCGATTGTTGATTTTGTTCTTAAACCCTCAACTTTGTGTTGTTGTATGAATTTTTACCTTGCCTTAGAAAGTATGGAGTATTCACATGATAATGTCGGTTGAATTCAAGTTTAGGAGAAAAGTGATTGTGCACTTGTGGTTCATTGCTATGAGGTTGAGAAAGAAAAATAAAAGAAAAGAAAAAAGTGAGAAAAAGTAAAGAAAAGAAACAGAAACAAAAAAGTAAAAGCTTTGAAAGAAAAAAAAAGATTTCGAATAATTGTGCGAATAAGTAGTGCTTTTGGTGTGACAAATTTGGGATGAAGAAGTTTGATTGAAATTGTGTTGTTTGAACTTTTGTGAGTCGATCACTCCCTTAGGTTTGGGCAAGTTTGTGTTTCGATTAGCTTTAGGACGTATCCCTTCTTTGTTAACCAAGCCACATTTAAACCTTGAAAAGCCCTTGTGATTCTTGCTTTTATGTCTTCAACGTGAATTTTTGGATGAGTGTATAATTTAATATTTTGTTTGCAAGGTTGTTGGATGAGTGAAAATACCTCATTTTTGTGTGTTTGTCATCTACCGATGATTGATTTTTCTAGGTGTGATTCATTTGTGAGCTAGTGTTGTTTTATAATGTTCGGCACGATTTTTGTATTTAGAATTTGTTTCGTGTTTATGTTATAGTCGTAGTTTAGTGGTAAGTGTCTACTTTGTGTGTATTTTTTTTCATTTGAACCACTGCATTTGTTTTTCGTTTTCAAAACTTGTTGATTCATGTTTCTTTGATTATCATTCTTTGCTTATTTGGGTTGTTTGACTTTGTTTGTGGACAAACAATGTTTCAAATTGGGGAGAGTTTGATAAGTGCCAAAATGTCATTATTTTGTGTATATAATTTGTGGTACTTATCGGTTCTTTTGTGAATATTATGTGAATAATTCCCGATTTTGTTTGTAATTGTATTTAGTTTGTATATAATTGAGTTTTCAATTCATTTGTGTTCCGTTTGATAGTTTTAAAGTTTTTTTGTAGGTATTGATGCATATTTGGAGCATGAGCAATAAAGTGTCGAAGACACGATTTCGAACGCGCATTTTTGGAATAAAATAAGTGTTGCAGACGTGGTTTAGCACGGTCTATGGGTGCTTAATGCACCCTGGGAGCTGTAGAGGAAAATTTGGCAGAGGCGAGCACGCTAAGCGCGGTCTGTGCCCTCTTAGCGTGCTCTAAGGAGGTTTAGTGAATTTAAGTGAAGCGCCGCTAGCGCGCTTAGTGCGGTCTGCGGAATTTTGTTTTGTAAACTTCATTTTAGTTCATTTTTAGGTTATGGTTTTGGGTGTGGTTTTTTATCTCCCAACTCTATCAACCTCATTTTTGTAGTGGATTAGCTTAGATAACAACTATGGAGCTTTCATATGCATGACTCGGAATGGATTGCTCTTCGATCGGTGTTGACAAACCGGAAGATTTGTGGTTCATTTTTATTTTTGTTTTTGTATTGTCTTTTAGTTCGGTTTTTATATGTATTTACTTTGATATTATGTATATTTGTCGCCCATGGCGTTATATTTAACTTGCTTTACAAATCTTTGTCGATTGTTGTCCCGAATTTTTGCCCTGTGCTCGAGATTTGGGTTGTTATAGACATATACTGCTCAGATTCTTATCTAGGATGATAGTCTATTAGTTTCTGGATTCTAGAGATAAATTTAGAGTTGAAATTCACTTGGGTGTCTATGATTAATACCTCTATGTTGGTTGTGTCGCTCTGAGAGATCGTCGACGCGATTAGTACAATTGACTTCTGTGTTGTTGAGGTGGTTGAGAGATTGCTATCGAGGTGATACAGTAGGTATGTCAATTTGGTTAAGAAATGACTTAGGTTGTGAGTGATACATGGTGATATTGACGAGTATTGTAGGTTGAGTATAACTGGTCGATAGGTTGAAGCTTGTGAGATGTAGTATATATGCACTCTTGATAAGTTATTCCTTTTTCTTTTATTTTTCTTTAAATTTATTTTATGTTGATAACTTTTACCCTTTCCATTTAACCCCCAAACTCATTAACAAATGATTTGTCGAGCGACACCTCGATAACCCATCTCTATGGACACGATATGATATAACATGTATCACCTAGTAAATTAATAACTTATTTTTTGCTTAACACTTTACCGCTTTAGCACCCGTCGCCATGAGCATCCTGAGGCCAGGGGATTTCTACTTCCCTGGCATGGAAGAAGTCCCCTTGTACTTCTCGTCGCACAGTCCTAGGGAATCCTTCCCAGCAACAATGGTCATCTCCGGTGGAGGATTCAACTAGTGTAAAGTGGGCTCAGTAAAAAGAAGGTTTGACCAGCTGATAGAGGCCAACTCCGTTATAAGTGCCACCCTCGAAAAATTCAGAGGAGGCTCCCACCCCCTCGCATTCTACCAGGAAGAGTTACCAGGTGGAGCTCCCAACTCTAGCATCCCATTGCTCGTACGAGCGCGTATGGCAAAATTTGACGTCAGGTGTATCTTGATCGACCAAGGCAGCTTGACGGGTATAATATACACCCAACTATTCAATACTTTGCAATTGAATGAGATCCATCTGACCCCGTATGTGGGCTCGGATCTCTAGCGATTCATTGGTTCCATTACCAAACCCCTGGGGATATGTCGAGCTGATTGTCACCTTCGGGGCAGGTGAAATGGCCAGAGCCATCAAGACCCAATTTCTGGTAGTGGATTGCCCATCACTCTACCAATGCATCTTCAAAAGACCAACTTTGGCCGAGCTAATAGCAGTACCCTCCACTGTACATCTAAAAATGAAGTACTACACCACAGAGGGATTAATCCCCACCCTCCACAGGGATGTGCAGGCCTTAAGAAGGTGTTTTAAAGCAGCTGCCAAATGATTGAGCTTCATCAGCACTCAACCATGGATAGCCAACAAGTTCACTCTCCCCAACAATTCCGAATAGACAAAGCCACTACCACATGTCGATAGAGTCAATCTTGACAATTGCTTTACAAAAGAAGATCTCATAGAGCAGAGGAAAAAGGGGAAAGAGCCCATGCTGATGCAGAAGGTTCGTCCTCGTCAACAAGCACTGAGGAGTCCACTAACCCCATGCGACCAATTCTGAATGCCGAATTTGAGATCGTCCCCATTGGAAGTGACCCTTCCAAAGGAGTCAAGATCGGTGTTGGTCTCCCCGACTTGGCAAAGAGACTGCTGAAGGCATGCTTAAAGGAAAACACAGACTTGTTCACCTGGAGCGCAATAGATATGCCTGGCCTAGATCCTGAGATAGCTTGTCACCATCTGAAAATAGATCTTACCCTTAAAGCAGTTGCTCAACATAGGCGCAAGCAGTCTCCGAAGAAAACAGAGGCTACTGAGCAGGATGTAAGAGACCTTCTGGAGGAAAATTTTAGTTGTGAAGCCCAGTACATAATCTGGATCTTCGATGTAGTCATCGCTAAAAAATCTAATGGAAAATGGCATATGTATGTTGATTGTATTGATCTTAATAGGGCTTTCCCTAAAGAAGCTTACCCCCTCCCCAACATCGATAAATTGGTCGACAATTTTGTAGGTTTTAAATTTCTTTCATTCATGGATGTGTATTCTGGACACAACCAGATCCCCATGGCTAAAACGGACAAAAAATATACGGCCTTCATGACCTAATCAGGCAACTATTACTAAAACATAATTCCCTTCGGTGTGAAAAAACATGGGTGCTACCTATCAGCGCATGATAAACAAGGTATTCCGAGGAGAAATCAGAGACATGCTTGAAGTCTACATGGAAGACGTGATCGTGAAATCCCAAGAGGAAACTGTTCATGCACTCCACCTCGGGAAGGTCTTAGACTAGACAAGAAGAGTCAAAATATGTTTTAACCCAGAAAAATTCACCTTCGGCGTTTGAGCGGGCAAGTTCCTCAGCTTCTACTTAACAAAATGAGGAATCGAAGCCAACCCCGACAAATGCTGAACATTCTCTGAGCTCCCGACGCTGAACTCAAAAAAGTCAATCCAGACCCTAAACGGGATGCTCATCCTGTTATCCCATTTTGTGGCAAAATCTGCCCAACACGTGTTGCCCTTTTTCAAACTCCTCCACAAAGAAGCCACTTTTGAGTGGACCGAGGAATACGAGCATGCCCTCATCCATCTCAAATGAGAATTATCTCAACCACCGGTCCCTTCAAGGCCAGATAAGGAAGAAACTCTCTACCTCCATCTAGCCATAGCTTCTGAGGCCGTTAGCGCCGCTCTTATCTAGGAGAGTGCCGAGGGGAAGAAACCCATCTACTTTATGAGAAAATCCTTACAAGCCCCTGAAGAAAGATACCAAGAGATAGAGAAAGTATCCTTAGCTCTCATCAACGCAATAAGGAGGATGAGGCACTACTTTCTGGCCCACACAATTTTTGTCCGGACAGAGAAACCAATAAAATAGTTACTCGGTCGAACTGATATGGCGGTCATGATATTCAAATAGTCATTGGATCTGTCTGAGTTCGACATCAAATATGAGAGCAGAAAATCCCTTAAAGCACATGCGGTTGCCGACTTCATAGCAGAAATGACTTCCCTAACTTCCATAAGTGGCGCACACAAGT
Organism: Vicia faba; assembly: GCA_948472305.1. Taxonomy (NCBI): domain Eukaryota; kingdom Viridiplantae; phylum Streptophyta; class Magnoliopsida; order Fabales; family Fabaceae; genus Vicia; species Vicia faba. The sequence continues at coordinate 1,181,850,169 of OX451736.1, forward strand.
GGACCATATTCGTGGATGGAGCTTCCAGTTCCACTGGATGCGGAGCAGGTATCGTGCTAGAGAACGAGGAAGGGGTACTGGTTGAGGTCTCCCTTGTGCTATCCTTGCCGACCTCGAACAACCAAGTAGAATATGAAGCTCTCCCCATAGGATTCCTCCTGGCCAAATATTTTGGGGCCAAGGAAGTGAAGATATTCATAGACTCCCAACTTATTGCCTCCCAAGTACGAGGATAATACCAGGTCAAGAACAACCAGCTTTCAGAATACTGGACCATAGTCCAAGAAAAAATGAAAAGATTCAACTCTGTAGACGTACATCACATTCCCCAAACACAATTCTCGAGCAGATATCTTCTCAAAGTTGGCCAGCACAAAGAATAAAGGAGGGAACAAATCGGTAATACAGAAGATACTTCCCCGACCAAGCATCAAAAAACCCTCCTCGACTCTAGAAGTATTCGCCATCAGCGACAATGACTGTTGGATGACCTCGGTATACAATTACCTCACAAAGGGGGGAATCTCCATCCCCCTCCTCAAATGTGTCAAAGAAAACAAAGTAGCCTATATCATGTGAGAAATCCACGAAGGAATGAATGGCCAGCACTTGGGAAGAAGATCCCTGGCCAGAAAAGCATTACAGGTAGGGTACTACTGACTTTCCATGCAACTCAATACCAAAGAGAACATGAAAAAGTGTGACAAATGTCAACGCCATGGGGACATGCATTTGGCGCCTCAAAGCAAGCTCAAGTCTCTATCGTCCCCCTGGTCGTTCGCGTGGTGGGGACTAGATATCCTCATACCATTCATAGTAGGATCAAACTAAAATAATTACATGATAGTAGCTATGGATTACGTCACCAAGTAGATAAAAGCAGAAGTGCTGGCCAAAATAACCGCACAAAACATTCTCCGTTATTACAAAAGGAACGTTCTTGTTCGATTCTGCATTCCACAAGCGATTGTCACTGACAACGGGACAAAATTCATAGATAAAAACTTCAAAGAATTCATATCCAAGTTGGGCACCATCCAACACTTCGCCTCTGTTGAAACCCCCAGACAAACGGGCAAGACGAGTGTGCGAACATGGTGATTCTACGCGGCCTAAGACGATGATTGGACGAAACCAAGAAGATATGGGTCGAGGAGCTACACAATGTACTATGGACCTATCAAACAACAGCCCACTCGTCAACTGGGGAGACTCCCTTACGACTAGCATATGGAACCGAGGCCATCATCCCCGTAGCAATCGGGGAACCCTCCAGACGAACTAAATTTCCCCTCGACAAGGAGATGAACAAAGTCACACTAACGGAAGAGCTCGATCTTGTCGAGGAAATCCGAACGAGGGAAGCTTTGCGAGAAACCTCCCTAAAACAAAAAAACCTCCATAAGATATAACACCAAAGTCATACGATGAGACTTCAAAGTCAAAAACCTAGTCCTTAATAGAAATCACAAGGAGTATCGCGAGGACAAACTCATCGCAAACTGGGAAGGCCCCTACCATGTCCATGTGAAAACGGGAACTAGGGCCTATTACTTAGAAAAATTAAATGGGGAACAACTTGCTTGACCTTGGAACACCAAAACACTAAGGCAATATTACAGTTAAGACACTGATATAGTCGGCGTGTCTCGTCGAGATAATAGACACATCTTTGCCAGACCACATGTGCATGCCTAGGTACAAGCATGACACTCAAAATTAAACAAAGAGGCAAGTCTCCACTCTTTTGACGAGAAGATTCTTAGCCCGACGTGGAAAACTCAAACGAGATCCACTGTCATCGTACCATAATGGAAGAACACCAGCTCGTGATGGGAAGTTCACGCCGCCGAGCTTAGGCCCTCAAAAAGAGTCCTGAGTTATGGCCCATGCCCTGAAACAACCCTGACCATTTGACCAGTTCCCCCCCCCCCCCCCACACACTGGCAAACTTAAAAAAACCAACGAGCATACCCTCCGATCTCCTAATCAAAATAAAACGTCTCAAGAAGACACGCATTAATCAGGTCCTGGACCTTGTTCTTCAGAGCCCAGCAGTCGGCAGTGTCATGTCCTGGACTATCAGAGTGGTATGCACATCTTCTGTTGGGATGATAGTTAGGAGCAGAGATGTTGGGGTTCCGGGGAGGAGCCCTTAGTGTAATCAGATTCAATCTTAACAGGTGTTGTAAAGCTTGAAACAACGACACGTTGAGCTGGGTGAACTGCCTCCTGGGCTTGTTTGGCCTACTCTGATCAACCTGTTGCTCTGGGCGAGGTTGTGGTTGGACCTGTGAAGTGGTAGCAATCTGGAGAGTTCTATTCTTCACCATACCAGACTCTTGTCCTCCTGGAAGCTGATCAATGACCTGGTCCCTGACTTGGACTGGTTGCTTCATGTTGTATCTCTCTTGGTGGAGCTGACTGATCATGGTCCTCAACTCTTCTTGCTCCCGAGCTAAACCTTGGATGAGAGCCATTTGCCCCAGCATCTGGGTTCTCATTGTATCTACCTCAGCTTGCAGACGTTTCAGCCGTTCGTCCTTGTCATCTTCGGGACTTTTCTTGGCCAAATTCCCCATGAGGAGTGTCCTTAACTCTTCTTTCCCCTTGGATAGGCTTAAGAAGATCTCCCTGAACTGAGTCTCTTGAGCATGAAGACCCTGGTCATCTTGTTGGGAAGCCATTGCTGAAATAAACAGCGAGAAAGGTAAGTGACCTGCAACAAGGGGACCCGTAATGCAATGATATGTATGATATGCATGCAATGTTTTCAAGGATCTCGCGGGGTAAACAAGAAATTTGTTAGAGTTTGCATTTTGTAGCTTGACGGAAGGCACTGCATATTGTTGAGAGGCCTTCTTCAAGAGTCAAGGCTCACCATATCGAGTGGGTCATAGCCCCTGACTCAAGTCATCAACTTTGTTTTGATTTCCAAACAACCTTGGCTAGGGGAACCTTATTCAAGAGTCAAAGCTCACCATATCAAGTGGGTCATAGCCCCTGACTCAAGTCATCAACCTGGCTAGAGGAAAATAAATCCCCTTTGCCCCTTGCTAGACATTTTGGTTCATCATGACCTGCATCACAGACCTTTGATATCCTTGAAACGGGTTAGTCCTTATGCAAGATGCATGCAATGTCTATGATGGTATGATGTCATGATAAAGCACACCACAAATATTCACAAAGGCAAACATGATAAGGCACACAAGTCACACAAGACCGCCCTTAGGGTTTAGGCCAACATGAAGTTCAGGTACTACCCTCTTTTAGTTTGTTGGTTAAGACCTGTCCTATCAAAAGTAACCGGGTTCTAGAGGATCCCAATATCACTGACTACCCTCAATCGGTCATAACTCCAGCATCACAATCTTTTCTTGCGGCCAGAACCATCACGAGAGTTTAGCCTCAATGGGTGTAGCATACTGCTACTGTTCTATGGCCAAGTTGGGTCAAATTGGGGTTCTAAGGTCGGTTGGTGCTTAATGACTCCTCAGAAGACCCATATTCTCCTCGTTGCGACACAAGGGATATCGGTACAGACCAAGGTGCCACACCAACGTAGCCACTGCTTCACCCGTGTCGGTCTACGCCGGACAGGTCCCTCACAGCTTATGCTACCTAAAACAGGGTATCCCCAGATCCGGGTTAGGATCTATGAAACTCCAAGACAATGCCCACAATAATAAAGCAAACAAAACAAAGCAATTGGAAACACAAGTATGAGCTGTCCTAAGGTACACCTCACTTTAAGTTATCCCCAGCAGAGTCGCCAGTTCTGTGATCGGTGGAAATAGAACTGACTGTTTAAAGCTGGTTCGTGAAATATCGCGGAAGCAAGAGTCGCCACCATCTTTTATTTTCTCCAACATGGAAAGGACAAAAGCACATCAAAATTCCTTATGAGATTGTTTCTCGGTTCGGGAGGTAGATTTATAGAAAGGGAAGGTATTAGCACCCTTTCTATCCATGGTTATTCATGGGCTCTTAGGTACTTGCTCTTATGTTTTCAAAATGTTTGCTTTTCAGAATGTGAGTGGGTTTGAAAAAGTTTCATTGAAAGATTTCTGAATAACTCTTGTATTTGTCCTCAAGAGTGTTTGAAAAATTTGTTTTGAAAGCTTTTGAAAGTGTCAGTGTGAAAAGATTTTTGATTTGTTTTTGAAGAGAGCAAGTATCCATGAGTCATCTACCTACCCTAAGGAATTAGGCTGTGTAAAAGTCCTTAAGGTAGTGCCATCCCACCATTGAGAGGTAGGTAGCACCACCGTTGGAGGTGTTCGGGTCAATTCGATTTTGGGGACGGTGTGGTCACCGAAGCAACAGTTAGGACACCTTAGAAGCAACCCTAATGTCCTAGATCCTTTTTAATCCGAGGCAACTGTTTCGAGGCAATTGTTTCGAGGAAACTGTTTCGAGGCAACTGGATCTTGGACATAAGAGCGACCGCTAAAACGTCCTATACTTGACGACCACGTTTCGAAGGCAACGAGTGAGGCGTACCCTAGAAGTGGTGTGTGTATTGTGTGTTGTTTTCAGTTTATATTTATCTTGGATTAGGCAATCGTGAGCTACGAGTTGTTTTTAATTACCATACATTCTTTCATGCGAGTTTAGCAGTTAGAAGTGCGGAAAATTAAAAGACGGAAAGATAAAAGCTACGTTATTACAAGGCGCGGGTCTATACATCGCCAAAATACAAAGACCCGTTTTTGATAAAAATGCGGAAAGTAAAAGAAAAGCGATAAACCTAATTACTATTACATCCTTGAACAGTTACATAATAATCAATAAGAAAATAATGCGCGAAAAGAATTAAAATCAGGACGTCCGGGGGTTTTGACCCTTTGCTTGAAATTAAACTAAATTAGGACTTAATTATTATTTAATTAAAGAAAAGAAAGTGTGTTTTTCATGTTTTTGTATTTAATGAAATAAAGAAAATAAAATCAAGAGAAAACCCTAATTCTAAGTTTATTTTAATTATTAATGAAAAATATTAAAGTTAACCTAATTTAAGCTAATTAATTAATTCACATGTTATTTACAATAATAATAATAATAATAATAAATAATGATGAAAATAATTAATTAAGAAAATGATAAAAAATGTCAAAACCTAATTCTATATGATTTTTATTTAAGAAAAAGATTGAATTTTAACCCTAAATTAACCTAGATTAGTTATGAGAAATTATTTACAAAAAATAAATTAGTGATGAAATTAATAAATAATTAAATATATTTACAATTTTATGATTTCTGATTTTTATTATGGAAAAAATTAATTTAGTGAATTAATAATAACTAAACAAATTAAAAGAAATAAGATAAAAGAATAAGAAAAATATTGCAAACCAAGGGGGTGGCTGGCCCAAAGTGGAGGTGCATTACTGGGATTCAGGCCCATGAACACAAGGCCTTGTTGACTTTTCAGATTGTGTGCACGTTCATTGACCGGAGCATACCATGGACTTCATTCTGTGGCCTTCAGATTGTTCATCAAGGCCACTTGACAAGCCTAGACTTGGGTACATATGGTGGAACGTTTGAGAAGCGATGTACCTGAAAGCATTAAGAAAAATATGAAGAATATATGGGGGCAAATTTTGGGGTACAACAGTTGCCCCTGTTCAATCTTCTTAGACCTGAGGATGTAGATTGGCTGGCGTGCCTTTCGTAATCCGAAGGTGGAAGATGATTGAACACTAGAGTGCCCATAAATTTGCACTCACATAGTAGAGTGTTAGCAGTGTGATGGCGGGAATGGGCTTACAGATGCCATTTGGAGGGATGATGGATAGGAGGATGGGCTTATAGATGCCATCTGGAATTTTGATAGAACTTTGTCGGGAATGGGCTTAGGGATGCCATTTGGAGACTATCGGTATGTGGATGGGCTTATAGATGCCATCTAGGTGTCGATCGCGTAAGAGATTCCTTAGCGAGAACTTGTGTACCTGAGAAAGAAAGATAATTAACTGGCCTGTTACAGGGGTTGATCTTCAAACTCTTTATGTAGATATTCCCTGGCTGGATACAGGAATCAGATCCTCAAACTCTTCAGACGTGCCCTGGCAGGATACAGGAATCGAGTCTGGAAAAAGTCGTCAACAAATACGCCCTGGCTGGATACAGGAATCGGATCTTCAAACTCTTCAGACGTGCCCTGGCAGGATACAGGAATCGAGTCTGGAAATAGTCGTCAACAGATACGCCCTGGCTGGATACAGGAATCGGATCTTCAAACTCTTCAAACGTGCCCTGGCAGGATACAGGAATCGAGTCTGGAAATAGTCGTCAACAGATACGCCCTGGCTGGATACAGGAATCGGATCTTCAAACTCTTTAGACGTGCCCTGGCAGGATACAGGAATCGAGTCCGGAAATAGTCATCAACATATACGCCCTGGCTGGATACAAGAATCGGATCTTCAAACTCTTCAGACATGCCCTGGCAGGATACAGGAATCGAGTCTGGAAATAGTCGTCAACAGATACGCCCTGGCTGGATACAGGAATCGGATCTTCAAACTCTTCAGACGTTCCCTGGAAGGATACAGGAATCGAGTCTGGAAATAGTCGTCAACAGATACGCCCTAGCTGGATACAGGAATCAGATCTTCAAACTCTTCAGACGTGCCCTGGCAGGATACAGGAATCGAGTCTGGAAATAGTCGTCAACAGATACGCCCTGGCTGGATACAGGAATCGGATCTTCAAACTCTTCAGACGTGCCCTGGCAGGATACAGGAATCGAGTCTGGAAATAGTCGTCAACAGATACGCCCTGGCTGGATACAGGAATCGGATCTTCAAACTCTTCAGACGTGCCCTGGCAGGATACAGGAATCGAGTCCGAAAATAGTCGTCAACAGATACGCCCTGGCTGGATACAGGAATCGGATCTTCAAACTCTTCAGACGTGCCCTGGCAGGATACATGAATCGAGTCTGGAAATAGTCGTCAACAGATACGCCCTGGATGGATACAGGAATCAGATCTTCAAACTCTTCAGACGTGCCCTGGCAGGATACAAGAATCGAGTCCGGAAATAGTCGTCAACAGATACGCCCTGGCTGGATACAGGAATCGGATCTTCAAACTCTTCAGACGTTCCCTGGAAGGATACAGGAATCGAGTCTGGAAATAGTCGTCAACAGATACGCCCTGGCTGGATACAGGAATCGGATCTTCAAACTCTTCAAACGTGCCCTGGCAGGATACATGAATCGAGTCCGGAAATAGTCGTCAACAGATACGCCCTGGTTGGATACAGGAATCAGATCTTCAAACTCTTCAGACGTGCCCTGGCAGGATACATGAATCAAGTCCGGAAATAGTCGTCAACAGATACGCCCTGGCTGGATACAGGAATCGGATCTCTAATTGCGACAGTTGATAGTAATCATCTTTGGACTGAACTTTTTCCTGAAAAGGCAAAACATCAGTCGTATGCAATGTCATGATGTATGAAATGCATAATGTCATGATGTTCAAAAATGAGATAGTGTCGTATGCGCTTTATCATGTATTTAAGCAGGATGTATAAAATGTGAAATGTTTATGAATGTATTTTCGTCTTAGGAAAATAAATCCTTGACGAACGCCGGGAGCTTGTTGAATCCTGGGCTGATGTCGACGAATAGAGTTCTTTGTTTTCGCGGGGGATGATGGTTGCAAGAATAAACCCGTAGGAGAAGATGACTCCGTTGAGGAATAAACTTTGCTGGAGAGATCACTCTACGGGGAATACTCTGTGGGAGAAGAGATACTTCGCTTGAGGTTTGATGATAACTCCGCTGGGGATATCATTGTTGAGCTTTGTTGAGGAATTTGATGAACTCCGCTGGGGATAGGAAGACTTCGCCGGGGACGATCTTTCCGTGGCAATTGGCTGAGGATAACCCAGTTATATCCTGGTGGGACAATAACCTTTGAACATGGTCGGGGAGAGATGCATGTACTCTGCAAGTGATAAGCTTCCAGAATCTACTGGGGATAAGCTTCCTGAATCTATTGGGGAATTTGATTGAACTCTCCTGGGGAACTTTCTAAGACTGTACTGGGGAGTGGCTCCACTGGGATGTCTGGTGTTCCGCCGGGGAACAATCTTATATTAAGACTGCCGGGGATGCTTTCTTAGGAACATCTATATACTCTGCTGGAGAATATTGAGATCTTCTGGGGATACCCAACTTCCTTAGGGCTGACAGTAGACTAACTCTGCTTGGGGAGAGTGTTGCTGACTTGCTAGGGATATTGTGCCTTTTCGGGGCTGATGGGAGACCAACTCTGCTTGGAGAGAGTATTGTTGAGTCTTGTCTTAATCTGTGGGGAGTGAAGGTACCTTAGTAATATTCTTCAGCTGAACTTACCTTGGCACCTTGGTGGACAGAGCAACCAGATCGCTTAGACAATTCTTATTGCCCCAGCTTCGGTGGGAGAAGAAGGCCTATGAGGTGCTTGGTAACTACTGATTGACAAATCTTCTTCTGGCAGGCAAGTGACGAGATGATGGGACATAGTCGTACGCTTTGATCCCTAACTTTTGCCTGGACCGCCCTTTCGGGTTTTCAGTCCACCGGGATACCCATTTTTGCCCAAGCCGCCTTTTTAGGTTTTCGACTTGCCGGGTGTACAAATTTTTTCATTTTCATCCCTTATTTTTGCCCAAACCCTTTTGGTTCGCCGGGAAGCCCTTATTTTTGCCTAGGTGTGTCAACCTAGCGGGTCTTTGATTATGCGTAGTAATTTTTTGACTATGTCCATTCCCTCAGGATGTAGAGAGGTGTCACTGTCAGTAGTGTCGTGTCGCCATGCTATCAGAAGATCTTCGTTTGATCATGCAAGATTCGTTGCTAGAATTCATGTCCAATGCCCCAAGTGATTCAGACGGAGATCTGCCCCAAGCTGGTTGGCCTTTTGAGAGATTCTCTGAATCTTGACTTAACTGCCCCAGATGATGGACAATGATCATGCCATGCCCCTTGATTGGAGGTTCTTTTGTTCATTAGACATTCGTCGTGCGAACTTCTATGCTGTTCAAACAAATAGTCATATGCAAGCAATGTTATATTAAAAATGCAAAGCTTATGTCTGTCTTGAAGTTTTTTGAAAATGCATTTTCAGTAAAACAAGTGAATTTTTGTAAATTGTGATGTCAACTCGTTATTTTATCGCAAGCCTTAAGGAATCAGGATACCTTTCGTAACAGTATGCTTTCGAACTAACCCATGCTTCAGCTAGGACTTTTTGAGGGTTATAACGTGGCCTGGTTCACGGTTTAAGAAACAAAGGATAAAGGCTCAAAGTATATTTGTTCCCACCCGCTCTTCGTGATGTTCTTCAAACCTAAACTCAGCTGATCGTGCGTTAGACCTTGTTTGAGTCTTCGTCCTGATATTCCAGTGATGGTTCGGATACTAACAATTTATTTTGAACAGGCAGTCATTTCTTTTTTGTTGAGGGTTTGTAGGACCTCTTTCTTTTTGATTTCGTTTATCCCTGTTTTTGCCTGAACTGTTTATTTTTGTATTTAGAGTCAGCGGGATGCCCCCGTTTTGTAAGTCTCCTTCATAGGTTTTAACTTATTGGGCTTTGTTTTTGAGAGATAATGACTGCCTATCTTTATGATTATTCGGAACCATCATTGTCTTTAGTTTTGTAAGGATTCCTTTGATGACATTCGTTGTGCACTTGGATCAACTGAGAGAACTACCCTGCCCCAGGTTATGATTAAGGGATTTAATTTTCGAAAAGAAAAACTCCGACTTCTTTGGCTCAAAGGGGTTGACGAGGGATTATCTTCCTTATAACTCCACTGTTTAGGATTTGAAACAATGCCTGTACCTCATCAGCGGGGTCTGTTCAAAAGCATACTGTAAAGATCGTGGTATCGTTTTCGTCATCCTCCCTCAAGAGGCTCAGAATTATTAATTGAGAGTTGAACATCACAAAAAAAATGAAAGTAGTTTGAATATAGCGAATGCGAATATATTGATTCAAAACAGACATATGCGGTGCATTAATGAAATAACAGCGTTTGACATGATAATTGTTTGAACAATCAAAAGAAAATTACAACTTGAAAATTATAATGGACAAAAAGTCTTCTCATCTCAGGACTTGTTACTTCAAATGGTGGATCCTGCAGGGATGGTAGAAGAACTCAGCTAGACCCTCTTGGGTGAAATCCACTGCTCCTTCATTAATCAGGTCCTGGACCTTGTTCTTCAGAGCCCAGCAGTCGGCAGTGTCATGTCCTGGACTATCAGAGTGGTATGCACATCTTCTGTTGGGATGATAGTTAAGAGCAGAGATCTTGGGGTTCCGGGGAGGAGCCCTTAGTGTAATCAGATTCAATCTTAACAGGTGTTGTAAAGCTTGAAACAACGACACGTTGAGCTGGGTAAACTGCCTCCTGGGCTTGTTTGGCCTACTCTGATCAACCTGTTGCTCTGGGCGAGGTTGTGGTTGGACCTGTGAATTGGTAGCAATCTGGAGAGTTCTATTCTTCATCATACTAGACTCTTGTCCTCCTGGAAGTTGATCAATGACCTGGTCCCTGACTTGGACTGGTTGCTTCGTGTTGTATCTCTCTTGGTGGAGCTGACTGATCATGGTCCTCAACTCTTCTTTCTCCCGAGCTAAACCTTGGATGAGAGCCATTTGCCCCAGCATCTGGGTTCTCATTATATCTACCTCAGCTTGCAGACGTTTCAGCCGTTCGTCCTTGTCATCTTCGGGACTTTTCTTGGACAAATTCCCCATGAGGAGTGTCCTTAACTCTTCTTGCCCCTTGGATAGGCTTAAGAAGATCTCCCTGAACTGAGTCTCTTGAGCATGAAGACCCTGGTCATCTTGTTGGGAAGCCATTGCTGAAATAAACAGCGAGAAAGGTAAGTGACCTGCAACAAGGGGACCCGTAATGCAATGATATGTATGATATGCATGCAATGTTTTCAAGGATCTCGCGGGGTAAACAAGAAATTTGTTAGAGTTTGCATTTTGTAGCTTGACGGAAGGCACTGCATATTGTTGAGAGGCCTTCTTCAAGAGTCAAGGCTCACCATATCGAGTAGGTCATAGCCCCTGACTCAAGTCATCAACTTTGTTTTGATTTCCAAACAACCTTGGCTAGGGGAACCTTCTTCAAGAGTCAAAGCTCACCATATCAAGTGGGTCATAGCCCCTGACTCAAGTCATCAACCTGGCTAGAGGAAAATAAATCCCCTTTGCCCCTTGCTAGACATTTTGGTTCATCATGACCTACATCACAGACCTTTGAGATCCTTGAAACGGGTTAGTCCTTATGCAAGATGCATGCAATGTCTATGATGGTATGATGTCATGATAAAGAACACCACAAATATTCACAAAGGCAAACATGATAAGGCACACAAGTCACACAAGACAACCCTTAGGGTTTAGGCCAGCATGAAGTTCAGGTACTACCCTCTTTTAGTTTGTTGGTTAAGACCTGTCCTATCAAAAGTAACCGGGTTCTAGAGGATCCCAATATCACTGACTACCCTCAATCGGTCATAACTCCAGCATCACAATCTTTTCTTGCAGCCAGAACCATCACGAGAGTTTAGCCTCAATGGGTGTAGCACACTGCTACTGTTCTATGGCCAAGTTGGGTCAAATTGGGGTTCTAGGGTCGGTTGGTGCTTAATGACTCCTCAGAAGACCCATATTCTCCTCGTTGCGACACAAGGGATATCAGTACAGACCAAGGTGCCACACCAACGTAGCCACTGCTTCACCCGTGTCGGTCTACGCCGGACAGGTCCCTCACAGCTTATGCTACCTAAAACAGGGTATCCCCAGATCCGGGTTAGGATCTATGAAACTCCAAGACAATGCCCAAAATAATAAAGCAAACAAAACAAAGCAATTGAAAACACAAGTATGAGCTGTCCTAAGGTACACCTCACTTTAAGTTATCCCCGGCATAGTCGCCAGTTCTGTGATCGGTGGAAATAGAACTGACTGTTTAAAGCTGGTTCGCGAAATGTCGCGGAAGCAAGAGTCGCCACCGTCTTTTATTTTCTCCAACATGGAAAGGACAAAAGCACAGCAAAATTCCTTATGAGATTGTTTCTCGGTTCGGGAGGTAGATTTATAGAAAGGGAAGGTATTAACACCCTTTCTATCCATGGTTATCCATGGGCTCTTAGGTACTTGCTCTTATGTTTTCAAAATGTTTGCTTTTCAGAATGTGAGTGGGTTTGAAAAAGTTTCATTGAAAGATTTCTGAATAACTCTTGTATCTGTCCTCAAAAGTGTTTGAAAAATTTGTTTTGAAAGCTTTTGAAAGTGTCAGTGTGAAAAGATTTTTGATTTATTTTTGAAGAGAGCAAGTATCCATGAGTCATCTACCTACCCTAAGGAATTAGGCTGTGTAAAAGTCCTTAAGGTAGTGCCATCCCACCATTGAGAGGTAGGTAGCACCACCGTTGGAGGTGTTCGGGTCAATTCGATTTTAGGGACGGTGTGGTCACCGAAGCAACAGTTAGGACACCTTAGAAGCAACCCTAATGTCCTAGATCCTTTTTAATCTGAGGCAACCGTTTCGAGGCAACTGTTTCGAGGCAACTGGATCTTGGACATAAGAGCGACCGCTAAAACGTCCTATACTTGACGACCACGTTTCGAAGGCAACGAGTGAGGCGTACCCTAGAAGTGGTGTGTGTATTGTATGTTGTTTTCAGTTTATATTTATCTTGGATTAGGAAATCGTGAGCTACAAGTTGTTTTTAATTACCATACATTCTTTCATGCGAGTTTATCAGTTAGAAGTGCGGAAAATTAAAAGACGGAAAGATAAAAGCTACGCTATTACAAGGCGCGGGTCTATACATCGCCAAAATACAAAGACCCGTTTTTGATAAAATTGCGGAAAGTAAAAGAAAAGCGATAAACCTAATTACTATTACATCCTTGAACAGTTACATAATAATCAATAAGAAAATAATGCGCGAAAAGAATTAAAATCAGGACGTCCGGGGGTTTTGACCCTTTGCTTGAAATTAAATTAAATTAGGACTTAATTATTATTTAATTAAAGAAAAGAAAGTGTGTTTTTCATGTTTTTGTATTTAATGAAATAAAGAAAATAAAATCAAGAGAAAACCCTAATTCTAAGTTTATTTTAATTATTAATGAAAAATATTAAAGTTAACCTAATTTAAGCTAATTAATTAATTTACATGTTATTTACAAAAATAATAATAATAATAAATAATGATGAAAATAATTAATTAAGAAAAAGATAAAAAATGTCAAAACCTAATTCTATATGATTTTTATTTAAGAAAAAGATTGAATTTTAACCCCAAATTAACCTAGATTAGTTATGAGAAATTATTTACAAAAAATAAATTAGTGATGAAATTAATAAATAATTAAATATATTTACAATTTTATGATTTCTGATTTTTATTATGGAAAAAATTAATTTAGTGAATTAATAATAACTAAACAAATTAAAAGAAATAAGATAAAAGAATAAGAAAAATATTGCAAACCAAGGGGGTGTCTGGCCCAAAGTGGAGGTGCATTACTGGGATTCAGGCCCATGAACACAAGGCCTTGTTGACTTTTCAGATTGTGTGCACGTTCATTGACCGGAGCATACCATGGACTTCATTCTGTGGCCTTCAGATTGTTCATCAAGGCCACTTGGCAAGCCTAGACTTGGGTACATATGGTGGAACGTTTGAGAAGCGATGTACCTGAAAGCATTAAGAAAAATATGAAGAATATATGGGGGAAAATTTTGGGGTACAACAGGTAGGTTATGAAAAGGGAAGGTGTTAGCACCCTTTTCATCCGTATTTATCTACAGGCTCTTAGTTGCTAGCTCACTTTGAAATGCTTTATAAACATGCTTGTGATTTGTTTTTGAAAGTATTTTTTGAAAAGTGCTTTTGTTTAGGTGAACTTTGTAATGATTCTCGTCTCTATAAGAATGTATACAAAGTGTTGACTTTTGAAAATATTTTATTTAAAAGTGTTGGTGTGTTTGAAAGATGAAATGTTTGTGAGCAAGCAACTAAGAACGTTCTACCTACTCAAAAGTCTTTGTTCTTTTCCTACTCTTTTAGATAGTGTTATCTTGCCATTAGTTAGTAAGAAACCATATCATTGGATGTGAAGGGTCAGGCGTAGGTCATCATACAGTCTTAGAAGGCAACATTGTAGAATACCTTAGTAATTTGTCGTAAGGGTCTAGGTCGTTTACCGAAGGCAACATCGAAGGGTCATCGAGGGATTACGATCTTGTAATCGAGGGTCTTTGCTAAAATATCTCACGTTCGAGGGACATGACTGTTTTATTCTAAGGCAACAAATGTGGGTTAACCCTAGAGATGCAAGTGTGCAAAGTGTTTGTTTTCATGCATTTTTGTCTTGAATTAGGGTTGTATACTTGCTGGTTTTATGTCTTTCCATACAAACTTAGTTACTAGCAATAGTATGGAAAGTGATAAATTGCGGAAATTTAAAGTTCTACGCTATTACAATATTTTAGGGGATGGGGTACAAATTACAAATGGGGAATAATAAAAAAGTAAACCCTAACTATTACAAGGCTTTGACAATTACATTATAATATGAAGTAATAAAATGCTAAGAAATATAAAATGAAAAGAAATTGAAAAGATAATTGTTTTTATGATTTTTATGAAAGGTTTTGATTAAACTAATTAATTAGAAAAGAAGTTAATTAATTAATTCCTAAAATCTAAGTTAATTTAATTAATTTACAAGAAGGTTAATTTATTAAAAACTAAAAGAAAAGTATGAATTAAAAAAAAATTAAACTAAACCTAAGTCTAAACTATATTAATTAATTTTAAGATAGAAAATATTTTTAAGGTTTTATGTTTAAGGGAAATAAAATAATATAGAAATAAAAATTTTAGTCTAAGTATTTAATAAAATAGTTTTTGGTATTTTAATTTAAAAATAATAATAATAATAAGATAAAATAAAATAAATAAAATAAAATAAAAAATATATAAACTAAAATAAAAGTATAAAAATTGGGGTCATGAGGGTTTGAAAGTGAAAAGGGTGTTAGAAAGTAAAAAAAAAGTTTTTGTTTGTTTTAGGTCCAAACCTTTTTTGTAATCAGAAATAAAAAATAATAAAAAAAAGTATAATAGACTGCGTGGTATTGAGAAACAGGGGGGTGATGGTGAGTAAAAATGAATGACCCAATATGAAAGAGGCCCAGGCACGCTGTAAGCAAAAGAAAAATAGAAAACAAGGAAAGTATGGAAAAATGTAAAAGGTCTCGTTGGGGCTCGAACCCAGGACCTTCTATACCAATGCCTTACGCACGCAGTTCCTGCCACTGGGGTGGCTGTTTCATCCGGTTATAAAACATATTACAATAAACTTAAAATAAACTAAGTTCATGATGTCAACTTCATCTTCTTCCTCGCACCATCCATAACTCTATAACTTTCTCAACTCTCAACCATTTTAGAAATTATAAACATCAATCTTGTTAGAAATTTACCCACGATTTCAAATATCTAAATAACTTAAGCAATGGATCAAAGATGAGCACGAATTTTAAATGGTACCAAATTTAACCTAATTTTTTCAGAAAGTTCAGGCTCAAAATTCTCACTACTCAGGCAACATAAATGAATTCTTAGTATATGGTTAGTTTCAGGGCTATGATGTTTACATTTTATCTTTTAAGATGGAAAACAAATGATGCTTGTATGAAGAGTTAGAATTTCAAAAAAATCACCTTGCTGATGGAGATCGTGTTATGAGTTTGAGCAACCTTCAAGGTGTTGTAATGATATGTTAACTTCCTTGAACCTCTAGAAAGCTAATGTAATGCTTAGCTTGAGCTGAGAGTGCCTGGAATATTTTGGAGAAGTCAAGTTGCAAAGAGCTATTTTTGAAAATGAAGGATGGTGAAGATGGAGTTCCATAAGTGATTCAGGTGTCTGAATAACTTCTATATAGTGTATAGATGATGTTTGAAGGGTTAGAATAAAAAACGCACGAGGGAATTTGAAGCTTGTATTTTAAAACCAGAAATGACAAGTTTTGAGGTATTTTTGGTGATTATGTGTTTGAGGAAGCTTGAGGGAGTTTTCAGGCTATCAAAATCATCCCTTAGGCTTGTGAATGAAGCTTTAATTTATAGGTAAATGTTTGGAAGCTTGGAGGGATCAAAAACACAAGATCACATGTTATGGATTCAATGCAAGGTACATGGATTCAATGCAAGTTACATTGGCTTGTTTTTGAAGTAATCTTGACAAACATGGTTTCAATGCAAGGTATATGGCTTGTAGGGTGGCTAGCAACTATAAAAATGTTTGTTCTGTGTTTTTAGAGGATGCTTGTGCAGAAAGAACAAGTGCAATGCTCAAGACAAGTTGACTTTGTGATTAAAGCAACTTTTCAAGAATGACAATGGTGCCTTTGTGCCATAAATGGAAATGCAACTTGGATAATAGTTCAAATGCTTGGACAATGGTTCTAACAGTTATGTAATTATTTTATTATGGAGTGAAACACAAGTTAGAAGCCTGCAAAGTGGAGTAATGCAGCATAGGCTAGGGTTTTGATCAAGTGTTCATCACAAAAGTGACTCGTAATTCAAGAATGGATGCCCAATTTCTTCTCTTCGATTCTCTTAGATAAAAAATGATCTCTTCAAGTTCTTGGACATTTTGGATAGCTTGAAACATCCTCTAAAACATTCATGTTTTCCATGTTCGCTAAATAAAATAGGAGCTATGTTAAAAATGGCCAAGAAGTTGGGACAAAAATCTGTCTAAACTAGGTCAAAATTTCACTGTTTTTTAGAAAAAGTGCATGACTTCATGGGCCTATAACTCAAAATCTAAGCATTTTTTGGACATAAGCCCTCAAATACGAAGTTGTAGATTTCATAAAGATCTACAACTTTAATGTTGAAAGTTTTCATTGAATCATCTTGCATCTTGGTGAAAAATTGGCATGAAGTAGTGAAATTATCATGTACGAAAACACTTAGAAAAATTTCTAAGTCTTGAAAAGTATGACTTTTTAAATTGACTTTTGAATTTATTGATTCCTTGATGATCAAGCTTCATATTTTTGAATGTCTTGATGAATATTTACTTTTGAAACTCAATTTTGATCAAAAAGTTAAAGTTTGACTTTTGGTGTGTCAGTTGACTTTTCATCAGTTGACCCAATTTCATCTATTAATTATTTCATCTTAAGAGATGAATTGAGTCATGCAATTAGGTCAAAATGATGTACTTGAATCCTTGAGATCATGTTTCAAACCAATAAGTCATGTATTAGCTCAAAAGTTAAAAATCAGTCATTCTAGTCAAAAACCCTAATTTTGACCATTTTTCCCTTTTGATGATTTGCACACTTTTCTTGAGGAATTGTGATCCAAACTTGATCAATTGATGAATATGACTTCAAAATGTTTATATTGGTAAAAAACCTTAAAGTTTGACTGTAGGTTGAGCACAATTAACTTTTTACCCAATACAACTGATTTTCAGTCATTTGATCAATTGGCTGAGCAAAATTGTGATCTAAGACTTGAAATTTGACATGAGTATAATGAACCATGAAAGTAATTTGAGGAATTAAAATTTCAACTGTCCTTGTGAAAATCAAAACCCTAATTTGAGGCCTTAGTGTTTAGGAGGTGATTTGTCTTAGCCAACTCTTGTGCAAGCTTGAGCTATTCAAGATCTTGTGAGAAATGTCTTGAGAAAAGATAAGGAAAATTTTGGGGTACAACAACTGCCCCTGTTCAATATTCTTAAACCTGAAGAGTAGATTGGCGTGTCCGCCATTCGTGACTTGAAAGTGGAAGATGATTGAACACTAAAGTGCCCGGAAATTTGCACTCGCTGATGCATGAGGTAATGTTGTTGGTTGATCGTATCGGGAATGGGCTTAAAGATGCCATTTGGAGAAGTAATAAAGAGTCACCAGAGATGGGCTTATAGATGCCATCCAAAGTGACTATTAACAGAGATTAGAAGAAGTACCAGAATAAACCTTTCGTCGATTTATACTGAAACAACAAATGTCTGAAATTATCTTTGACTGGGTATGAATCAACATAAATCTTAGGGTCGATTTAACTAAGCTGGAGAAAGCGTCTACCAGAACAGAATCAGGATAAATCATTGGTTGATTTAAGCTGAACCAGCAGAGGTCTTGAATAATCTTTAATTGGAAAAGGAACCAGTATACATCTTAGGAGCGATTTAACTAAACCAGAGAAAGCATCTACCAGAATGGAATCAGGATAAATCATTGGTCGACTTAAATTGAACTAGTAGAGGTCTTGAATAATCTTTAACTTGATAACAAATCAGCATAAATCTTAGGAGCGATTTAACTGAACTAGAGAAAGTGTTTATCGTAACGGAATCATGATAAATCATTGGTCGATTTAAACTGAACCAGCAGAGGTCTTAAATAATCTTTAACTGGATAGCGGATCAACATAAATCTTAGGAGCGATTTAACTAAACCAGAGAAAACATCTACCGAAACGCAATCAGGATAAATCATTGGTCGATTTAAACTGAACCAGCAGAGGTCTTGAATAATCTTTAACTGGATAACGAATCAGCATAAATCTTATGAGAAATCTAACTGAACCAGAGAAAGCGTCTACCAGAACAGAACCAGGATAAATCATTGGTCGACTTAAACTGAACCAGCAAAGGTCTTGAATAATCTTTAACTGGATAATAAATCAACATAAATCTTAGGAGAAATTTAACTGATCCAGAGAAAGCGCCTACCAGAATGAAATCAGGGTAAATCATTGGTTGATTTAAACTAAACCAGTAGATATCTCGTGAAGGAAATGTTTGATGTTGATGGTATTCATATGTGGACTATTCGTTTCCTGAAAAGGTAAAGAGTTAGTTGTATGCAATGCCATGATGTATGAAATGCATTTTTTAATGATGTTCTCAAAATAAATGAGATTACGTTATATGTTTCGTATGCATATGAAATGATGCATGAATGTGAAATGTTATTAAAGTGTATCTTTGTCTGGGAAAATAAATCCCTGACTACTGCTGGGAAGTTTTAGGAAGCTAAACTCCAGACTACTGCTGGAGACGAAGAGTATGTGTATCTTCAACCTTGTTTAGAGTGCTTCCGCTAGGAATTCTTGTTTGCTGTTTTGAGGAAACTTTGCAGGGAATGTTAATTTCTGCTTGGGATTAGAGTTCAGGAACCTTGGTTGTCCATTGATCTACCGGGGAATTTAATTCTTATATACCTTGATTGGGGATAAAAGAGATGACTAAACTTCTGATTTGTCTAGGGAGGATAAAGTTAAATGGTATCTGGTTGGATTCCAGGCTTTGCAGAAATTTTCCGGGGATAGTATCAACTCTATTGGAGAAGAGGAGTTTTGTTCGTTGATTTGTAGAAGTCAAAGAAGCAAACTCAAGTTGGGGAGACTGTGATCCGTTGGGGAAGTAAACTCTATTGAGGAAAGTATTCTGGAGACCTTAATGGGGAAGTGAAATCTTCTGGGGAAGAACTTTTACAAGGTTTCTTTCTTAAGTTTCTAGGAGATATGTTGATTGGAACTCTGGATGGAGAATATATGAATTCACTCTATGGGGATAATCCCATTGAAGTGACTCTGGGGATATCCCAAATCCTTAAGTAAATGCTTATTATTGTTCTTGTGCGTATATTTGTTAACAGTTAATCAATGTTCATATGCATATGCTCATTAGATTTTACTCATTGTACATTTTTGCAATCAAAAAACAAAAAGTATGCACTTCAAAGTATATTTTTATTGATATTTTGCCTATAAACAGGCATTTTTATACAGGGATACATAAATCTTTGTAAGAGGAAGTCGTCGAAAGAATGAAAAGAGTACAAAGTGAAAACAAAAATGTATAGCCATGTGGAAGTGATATCATTAGGTTCCAACTCTGCCATTGCCCCTATGTCTTAGAACATCATCCCTTGCTGTCGAAAGAAGTTGATTGAATTGATCTTGTACCATTTTAACTTTTACCTTGGTAATAACACTGGTTGTAGTGATCCAACAGGACATAGTCGTATGCTTTAATCCTTAACTTTTGCCTGGACTGCCCTTTCGGGTTTTCAGTCCACCAGGATACCCTTTTTTTCCTAAGCTTCCCTTTTAGGTTTTCGACTTTCCGGGTGTACAATCTTTTGTATATATCCCTAATTTTTGCCCAAACCTTTATCTTTTTCTGGGATGCCCTTATTTTTGCCTTGGTATGTCAACCTAGCGAGTCATTCTTACGCATAATATTTTTTGACTGTCCGCGTTCACAGGATGTGGGAAATCTTCACCGTCCATAATGGTTAATATCATAGCATCGCCAGAGAATACTTTCTTGACAACAAATGGCCCTTCGTAAGTAGGAGTCCATTTTCCCTTGGGATCACCTTGTGGTAAAATGATGCGCTTTATTACCAAGTCGCCAGACTGGTATAAACGAGGTTTGATCTTCTTATTTAGTGACTTGATCATACGCTTTTAATACATTTGACCATGACAAACAATAGCCAGTCTCTTCTCGTCATTCAAATTCAACTGATCCAATCTTGTCTGAATCCATTCATCTTCACCTAAGTCTACTTCTTTCATAATCCTCAAAGAAGGAATTTGAACTTCGACAGGTAAGACGACTTCCACGCCATAGACTAAAGAGAATGGGGTTTCTTCAATTGATGTTCATACCGAGGTACGATAGCCATGAAGAGAGAATAGTAGCATCTCATGCCAGTCTTTATAGGTCACCACCATATTTTGCATAATCTTCTTTATGTTCTTATTAGCAGCTTCCACTGTGCCATTCATCTTAGGCTTGTAAGGAGAAGAGTTGTGATGCTTGATTTTGAACTGCATTCAGATTTCAATAATCATGGCATTATTGAGGTTGGTTCCATTGTCGATGATGATCCTTTCAAGGATGTCATACCAACATATGAGGTTATGCTTGATAAATAGGGATACAACGTTCTTGGCAACTGAGGAAAATGAAGCAGCTTCAACCCATTTGATGAAGTAGTCAATGGCGACGAGGATGAAGCGATGTCCATTGGAGGCAGTGGGCTTGACTTCTCCAATCATGTCAATGCCCCACATTGCAAATGGCCACGGATAGGTCATGACATTTAAAGGTATTAGAGTTACATGAACCTTGTTGGCATAGATCTGACACTTACGGCAAGTCCTCGAGTGGTGGTGACAATCAGTTTCCATAGTCGACCAATAGTAAACAGCCCTTAGAATCTTCTTGGCCATAGTGTGTCCACTAGAATGAGTTCCGAAGATACCCTCATACGTGTCTTCCATGATCTTCTCCGCCTCCTTCGTGTCCACATAGCAAAGCAGAGTTGAATCATGGTTACGTTTGTAAAAAATCCCATTGCTTAGGAAGAACTTGGATGATAACCTCCGCAGGAATTTCTTGTCATTGATTGAGGCTCCCTCAGGATACTCTTGTGATTCAAGGTACATTTTCACCTCATGGTACCAAGGCTTCTCCTCATCAGTGTCGATCTCATAACAGTGCACATGTTCGTCAAATCTTTTGATAATAATTCTGGGAGCTTCGTTTTCCCAATTGACCTTGAACATAGATGACATAGTTTCTAAGGCATCTGCCAACTGATTTTCTTCCCTCAGGATATGCTCAAAATTAACCTCCTCAAAGTATGGGATCAAGGTTAGCACAAGCTCTTTGTAGGGGATCAAATTTGGATGTTTGGTATCCCATTCTCCTTAACTTGACTAATTACTAGGGCTGAATCTCCATATACGCTTAAGAATTTGATTCTTAGGTCAATAGCAGCCTTTAGACCCAAAATACACGCTTCTTACTCGACCATGTTGTTTGTACAGTCAAAGAAAAGTTTGGCAGTTAAAGGTGTATGGAAACCTTCGGGAGAAATGATCACATCACCAATTCTATTCCCCAATGCATTGGAAGCTCCATCGAAAACCATAGTCCATCGGGATCCTTGTTTAGGTCCGTCATACAGTCCAGGCTTTTCATAGTCGGTTATCAGCATGATATTCTCGTCCGGGAATTCAAAGTTCATGGATTGGTAGTCCTCAACAACTTGATGGGCCAAATGATATGCTAGTAAACTTCCCTTTATTGCTTTTTGTGTAGTTTATTGGATATCGTATTCTATCAATATCATTTTCCATCTAGCTATTCATCTGGAGAGTTGGCTTCTCGAAGATATACTTGATGGGATCCATCTTAGAAATCAATAAAGTGGTATGAGTCAACATATACTGTCTTAGTTGGAGAGCATCCCATTTCAAAGCGCAACAAGTTTTCCCGAGCAGTGAATATCTGGTTTCATAGTCGGTAAACTTTTTGCTAAGGTAGTATATTGCATGCTCTTTTCGGCCAAACTCGTCATGTTGGCCCAACACACACTCCATTGAATTCTCTAATACAGTCAAGTACATAATCAAAGGTCTTCCTTCAACTGGAGGCATCGGGATTGCAGGTTCTTGTAAATACTCCTTGATCTTTTCAAAAGTTGCTTGGCAATCGTCATTACATCTGACTACTTGATCTTTCTTCAACAGTTTGAAGATTGGCTCACAAGTAGCAGTTAAGTGAGATATGAATCGAGAAATATAGTTGAGTCGACCTAAGAAACCCCTGAACTCTTTCTCAGTACAAGGAGATGGCCTTTCTTATATGGCTTTGACTTTTGCAGGATCGACTTCAATACCTTTACCACTGACGACAAACGCTAGGAGTTTTCCAGACCTCACCCCAAAGGTGCACTTGTTGGGATTCAGCCTCAGCTTGTATTTCTTCAACCTTTCAAATAGCTTGTGTAAATGGTCTAGGTGTTCCTCTTCTGATTGCGACCTTGCAATCATATCATCAACATAGATTTCCATCTCATGATGAATCATGTCATGAAATAAATCTACCATAGCCTGTTGATAGGTTGCACCTGCATTCTTCAAACCGAAAGGCATGACCTTATAACAGAAGGTGCCCCACTGTGTGACAAAAGTGGTTTTCTCCATGTCTTCGGGTTCCATTTTGATTTGGTTGTAACCGGAGAAGCCATCCATGAAGGATAAAACTTTGTGTTGAGCAGTATTGTTGACCAAGACATCAATACATGGTAGCTGGAAATCATCTTTGTGGCTTGCCCTATTCAAATTCATGTAGTTTACGCACATACAAAGCTTACCACCTTTCTTCGGCACTGAGACCACATTTGCAACCCATTAGGGATATGACATCACAGCCAGGAAATCTGCATTAAACTGTTTCATTACCTCAGCCTTTAGTTTCTCATACATATCTGGCCGCATGCGACGAACCTTTTGCTTGACCGGAGGACAACCTTTCCTCATTGGCAGACGATGAACTACGATATCAGTATCGATCCACGATATATCTTCGTATGACCAACCGAACACTTCAACATAGTCGTGTAACATCTGGACCAAACTTCCCTTGACACCATCTTCCAAGTTGGCGCCGATCTTGACTTCTTTCTTGTCTGCTTCAGTACCTAAATTGATCACTTCAACTGGTTCTTCGTATGGTTGAATGGCCTTTTCCTCTTGTATCAGGAGTCTGGTGAGTTCCCCAGGTATTTCACAATCTTCTTCACCTTCGTCTTCGGCTTGATAGATTGGATTTTCAAAGTCATAGGTGGCAATAGTAGAATCGTTGTCAATGAGATCCAAAGTGGAAGTGGATTTGCAAATGTGTGTGTGTGCATGTAAAGTCACATGGCTATTTGAAAATGCAATAAAGTAAGAAAAAGACAGAGAGTGCAAAATTTGAATGCAAAATAGTCCAATGTTTTTAATTAAAATGAGCATATGGCATATGAAAATGACAAACCCTTAACAAATGGGCCATTGTGCCCCGGGCAAGGCACATGGCTTAAAGTCATTGTTTTAATGGAAATTGTAGACAAACTCTTCAAAGTAAAAAAACAGGAAATGGCAATTACTCTTGGCTGAAGGAGATTGGGTTGAAGTCACTGGTCTTCCAGTTGTTGAGTCCTCCACCAGTAGTCGGGTAGATCCAATCATCAAAGTCATAATCAGCATTAGAGTCTTCGGGAGCATTAACCTCATGGTTACTAATGCAGAGAGGTGGTTTCCCTACACGAGTACGTCAAACCTCATTTTGAGCTTTGGAAGTGAATCCCAACCCAAATTTGTTTGACTTGAAAGGGAAATCAGGAACTTGTCCCTAAATGGTGCAACCTCTGTCTTTAACAACAGCACAGGCGTCTTTGAGAGACGCTATCCTTGGTGTATCTTTAGCAGCTTTGGGAGTGTCAAGAGTGGCTTTGGAAACAACAACCATGGGAGAGACAACTTCAAACGCTTGACAAAGAGTCTCTATGAACTTGACATCCATTTCAACATATTAAAATGAATTTAGATGACTAGTCATAAACTCTTCTTCTCCGCATATAATGACAATTTTCCCCTTGACCGGGTACTTCATCTTTTGATGTAGTGTGGAAGTTACCGCACCTGCCCCATGGATCCATGGACATCCAAGCAGGCAAGAATAAGCAGGACGAATATCCATCACATAGAATGTTGAGTTGAAGACTTGAGACCCAACTTTGATAGGGAGATCAATTTCTCCATGGACCATTCTCTTTGATCCGTCAAAAGCTCTCACCACGATGTCACTAGGTTTCAGCACCAAACCTTCACAGTCCAACCTGTCTAGAGCACCTTTGGGTAAGACATTCAGGGAGGACCCAGTATCCACCAACAAATGGGCTAAAGTGGTTCCTTTACACTCGATGGAAACATGCAGAGCTTTGTTGTGATTCTTCCTCGCCCGAGTCAAATCTGCATCCGAAAATTCCAAATCATTGTAAGCAGTCAAATTGACTACACAATTTTCAAATTGGTCGGCCATAGTTTCTTGAGGGACATGTGCATTTTTCAATAATTTTATCAATGCTTGAGCATGTGCCTCAGAGCATAGCAACAAAGACAACATGGAAATCTTTGAGGGTGTTTTCCCCAACTGTTCCACTATCTTGTAATCACTTTTTCTGGTAATTTTTAGAATCTCCTCCATCTCTTGGGTAGTAGATGGGTCCTCAATGGTAATATCTTTTGTGGGCGCCTCCGTCCAACAACAGGTTTAACAGCAGTAATACAAATGGGTGTAGTTGTGGTTGTCAGAGGTGAAATCTCTGGAGAGAAGATCCTCCCTATTCTAGTAACTTTACTTGATCCATCAATGTTTGTAATGTCAGCAGTTTCATCTTCGGAAATCCATGAATCTTGTTTGATACCATGGTAATACACTTCCGCCCCCATAATTCCAGGGCACAACCTTATCAGAAGAGTAGGGTACTGGCCCTGGTGTTGTGATGATTAGTGGATCTATTATTGGTTCAATGGGTATCCTAATAGGACCTTTGGAGGTGATCCTAATAGGTTTATTTGATATAGTAATGATGGAAACGTCTTCAAACTCAGGAGATACACTTTTGGTCAGACTTTTCACAGATGGAGTTTTCTCAAATAGAATCTCATGGCTATTCATCATGTGTTGGACACCTTTCTTCAACCATTCATAACCATTAATTTGTACAGCACAACAGCAACAATCTTCAAGGCAGCCAGAGAATACATGACTTTCAACAAATTTTCTTTAACAGTCTTCAAAGGAGTGGTCAAGTCATTAACGGAAGAAACAAAAGAGGCATCTTCAATAGCATTAACACCCTTACCATGATTTGGCATGGGTGCGGTGATCACGTTGGGAGTTGGCGGAGGGTTGAATTCAATCGTCTTGTTATCAATTAGGTATTGGATTTTGTTCTTTAGTGCCCAACAATCATTGGATCATGTCCGGGGCTATTCGAATGGTAAGCACATTTGGCATTGGGGTTGTGTTTTTGGGAAGCAATGTTAGGGTTGGAAGGGGGATCTCTCTACGTCACCATATCAGCTTTCAATAGGTGTTGCAGAGCTTGAGATAGTTTCATATTGATTATAGTAAATTTTCTTCTTTGGGCATCCAGTCTTTGTTGGTTATTATGTTGACGAAGTCGTTGAGTTGGAGTTGGATTGGAAATCAGTACAACCCCTACTGAATGATGACGGTCATTCTTAGTACTACTTCTTGACCCATACACAGCCTTAGTCTCTATTTTACCAATAAATGGCTTTTTCACAGCAATTGAGGTGGAGGCCATAGGTATCTTCCCGCTTTTGATCCCGCTTTAAACCCTCTCACCAATTAAGATCAATTCAGTAAATCCAGATGATGAACTTCTAATCAGTGAGTTGAAAAATGGTCCAGTTAATGTTCCCATAAACATGTCTACCAACTCTCTATCAGTCAAAGGTTGTTGCACCCTGCTAGCCATGTCTCTCCATTTTTTGGCGTATTCTTTGAAGCCCTCGTTTGAACCCATGGTCATTCCTTGCAATTGCTCCCTAGTTGGCGCAAGATCATCATTATATTGATATTAGCAGTAAAAGGTGGTGGCCAAATCTTCCCAAGTATGGATGTCAGTCCCTTCCAATTGGTAAAACCACTCCAACTGCGTCCCAAATAGACTTTCTTGAAAAAAATGCACCCATATTTTCCTATTAGCGGCATGCGGCTGAATCTTACGAACATAAGATCTTAGATGAAGCTTTGGGCATGAAACACCATCATATTTGGCAAAAATAGGGATCTTGAATTTGTGGGGAATGACTACCCCAGGAACCAAACCCAAGTCACCAAAGTCCAAGCCAGGCACAACTTGGATTTCTACAGCCTTAAATATGTCTTCTAGTTGCTTATACTTGTCGTCGGCTGGTGGGTATTGTTCATCAGAATAATCCTCGTCTTTAGAGATTTAATTATTCCCACCCCTAGCATGGGTGATGCTAGCATCTTCATATTGATTCTCATCCTCTTAGGAGGAGTCCTCTTCAATTTGAACTTGTCAGACGGGGCCTTTGAACCTCTTCCCCATGTTGATTACATCTTTCTTTTTTGTCTTCTTCTTCGTGACAAGAAGTGTCATCATTTCTTGCTGACCCTTTGCTAAGTTGAGTAGAGTCTCTTGAAACTGAGAGTTTTTTGTTTGCAAGTCCTTGACAGTTTGCTCGAGATCCATCTTATACTAAAATAAACAGTAGAAAGATGAGGAAACCTGTGTTAGAAAACCTGCTTATGATATGATGCATGTTATGCGTATGCAATGTTTTCAAGGACCTTTAAGATTTAAATTTGCTTAAACAAATAGGAAACAAAACATTAATTTTATTAATAAGTTCAAAGGTTATAGATTTCCCCATGGGTTTACAACGAAAGAAAAATAATACTAAGAACTTATACAAAAAAAGACTCAGGTCTCCCATGGATGCTTCCTCTTTGGACTGATGTAGGCATTCAAGTTTCGCTCCTCGTGAAGTCGCCTTATGAGCTCCAACACTTTCTTCTCACTTGTGTAGAATTGGGCTTCAAAGGTGTCTCGCTCTCCCTTGAGTTGAATCTATGATCTTTGCAACTCCTCGAGACTAGTAGGTGTGTCAGGATGAAGAATGGTGTAGCGAATGTCTCCTTCGGCAATAGGCTCTGCAATTATTGGTAAGATGGTTGGATATGGCATCATGAGGTTTTGAGCTTGAGCTCTCACCAACTTGAGATAAGGCTCCAAAGGAATAGAGTTATTATTCCCCAAAGCCTTGCTATTAAACTTATTTACCATGCCCCAAGCTCGTACAAATCTTTGACGTTAACCTTGGACATCGTTCTCATAGTCAAATATAATACCTTGGACAAGCGCGTCATGAGGACCATCCCTATGAGCGTAACCAAATTGTCGTAGAGCCAATCAAGGATTATAAGTGATACCTCCTCTAATGCCAAATAGTGGGACATTAGGGAATTCCCCACAATGGTTAATGATGGTGACATCCTCCAAAGATTGGGAATACCAATGGACATCCAAATGCAAAAGCGACATCATCCTTAGAGACCACCCCAAGCCTTGTTTGTTCTTCAAAATAGATCGAGGAAGGTGAAAAATAAATAACCTAGACAAAAATGGTATTCAACACATGAGGATCCCTTTTCTCTTCATGGTACGAGTGTAAAGAGAGTGCAAAATGTCTCCGAGCAAGGTAGGCACGGGGTTACGAGAGAGAAAAACTATGACCATATTCACATCTATAAGTTGGTCTGGATTAGGGAACAGTACCAACCCATAGATTAGAAGAGCCAAAACTTCTTAAAAATCTTGCAAATTAGAGCATCTCAAAACTGTTGAGTCTTCTCAAATAGAAACTTGGCTAGGAAACCCTTGACTCCGCTCCTTGTTTCCCAATTGGCTATAATGCCAGACCATTGAAAATGTAAGGCTAATGGGATCTCCTCAGTTCGTGGCTCTTTCTCTAAACCGGTGAAAGGAATTTGATCAAGAATAGGCACTCCCAATAGTTGAGAAAACTCTTCCATCTTCGGAACCAATTGATAATCAGGAAATGTGAAACAATGATGTTTAGGGTCAAAGAATTGAAAGAGCACACCCATCATTTTCTCTTCAAAGCTTGAGGTGGCCAAGTTGAGAAGTTGACCATATCTTTGAGTGAACAGATAATTCTCAGGAACCCTTGACACTAACTCTTTGAGTTGAGGAGGCACCTTTATAAATCCGATTCGGATGGTTTTTCTACAAGTGGAGCCCATGTCCTACAAAACTGAACAAAAATATATCCCAAGGTCCTTGAAATGGTTAGAGCAAATGCTATGGTATGAAGTCATGATATTATGTACAAATAATCACATGCAAGCAAAGCAAACAAGTCCTTAAGTTTAGGCTTGCATGGGGTTCATAGGTAAGTACCCTCTTAAAGTTTAGTCGGTTTAACCTGTCCTAGAAAGTAATCAGGTTCTAGGAAATGTCAATATCATTAATCTTTCTTCATTGGGAATTATCTCAGCATAATCAATCTTTTCTTACGGCCGAAATATCCCAAAAGTCTGATCTCAATGACTGTAGTATCGAGTATCAACCAATCTCAAACTTTCCACCGAAGTCGGCTATATCACTACTTCCTAATGGCCAAGTTGTTCAACTAAAGGATCTATGGTCAGTTAGTGCTTCATGACAATACACAACGGCCACATATTCTCCTTGATTCAACATAAAGGATACCAGTACCCACAAATGTGTCACACTAGCGTAGCTATTATTTCTACCATACCAGTCTATATTGTACAGTTTCCACAATCTATTGCTACTTACCTAATAATGTTCCTATATCCGTGTAGAGGATCTATTCAAGACCCAAACATGGACCTAAAAAATGTAAAGCAAACAAGTCAAACAAATGAAAGCATTTAAACGTGATCTAGTCTCTAAGATAACCCCATTTTGAAGTATATCCCCAACAAAGTCACTAGTTTTATAATACGGTGGGAGAACTAACTTGGGTGTTTTGCATTTTATCGCAATTGTTGCAGATAGCAAGAATCGTCACTGAATTTTCTTTTATCTAATAAAGGAAAGGGTGAAAAGAACAGGAAAGACCTTTTGAGAATTTTCTTGAGTTTAGGGGGTAGGTTATGAAAAGGGAAGGTGTTAGCACCCTTTTCATCCATAGTTATCTATGGGCTCTTGGTTGCTAGCTCACTTTGAAATGCTTTATAAACGTGCTTGTGATTTGTTTTTGAAAGTATTTTTGTAAAAGTGCCTTTGTTTAGGTGAACTTTGTAATGATTCTCGTCTCTATAAGAATGTATACAAAGTGTTGACTTTTGAAAATATTTTATTGAAAAGTGTTGGTGTGTTTGAAAGATGAAATGTTTGTGAGCAAGCAACCAAGAACGTTCTACCTACTCAAAAGTCTTTGTTCTTTTCCTACTCTTTTAGATGGTGTTATCTTACCATTAGTTAGTAAGAAACCATATCATTGGATGTGAAGGGCCAGGTGTAGGTCAACGTACAGTCATAGAAGGCAACATTGTATAATACCTTAGCAATTTGTCGTAAGGGTCTAAGATCGTTTACCGAAGGCAACATCAAAGGGTCATCGAGGGATTACGATCTTGTAACCGAAGGTCTTTGCTAAAATATCCCACGTTCGAGGGACATGACTGTTTTATTCTAAGACTACAAGTATGGGTTAACCCTAGAGATGAAAGTGTGCAAAGTGTTTGTTTTCATGCATTTTTGTCTTGAATTAGGATTGTCTACTTGCTGGTTTTATGTCTTGTCATACAAACCTAGTTACTAGCAATAATATGGAAAGTGATAAATTGCGGAAATTTAAAGTCCTACGTTATCACAATACTTTAGGGGATGGGGGTACAAATTACAAATGGGGGATAATAAAAAAAAGTAAACCCTAACTATTACAAGGCTTTGACAATTACATTATAATATGAAGTAATAAAGTGCAAAGAAATATAAAATGAAAAGAAATTGAAAAGAGAGTTGTTTTTATGTTTTTTATGAAAGGTTTTGATTAAACTAATTAATTAGAAAAAAATTTAATTAATTAATTCCTAAAATCTAAGTTAATTTAATTAATTTACAAGAAGGTTAATTTATTAAAAACTAAAAGAAAAGTTTGAATTAAAAGAAAATTAAACTAAACCTAAGTCTAAACTATATTAATTAATTTTAAGAAAGAAAATATTTTTAAGGTTTTATGTTTAAGGGAAATAAAATAAAATGAAAATAAAAATTTTAGTCTAAGTATTTAATTAAATATTTTTTGGTATTTTAATTTAAAAATAATAATAATAAGATAAAATAAAATAAAGAAAAGAAAAAAAATAGAAAATAAAATAAAAGTATAAAAATTGGGATCAGGAGGGTTTGAAAGTGAAAAGGGTGTTAGGAAGTAAAAATAAAGTTTTTGTTTGTTTTAGGCCCAAACCTTTTTTGTAATCAGAAATAAAAAATAATAAAAAAAGTATAATAGACCGCGTGGTATGGAGAAACAGGGGGGTGATGGTGAGTAAAAATGAATGGCCCAATGTGAAAGAGGCCCAGGCACGCTGTAAAAGAAACAGAAAACAAGGAAAATATGGAAAAATGTAAAAGGTCTCGATGTGGCTCGAACTCAGGACCTTCTATACCAATGCCTTACGCGCGCGCTTCCTGCCACTGGGGTGACTGTTTCATCCGATTATAAAACATATTGCAATAAACTTAAAATAAACTAAGTTCGTGATGTCAACTTCATCTTCTTCCTCGCGCCAACCATAACTCTATAACTTTCTCAAATCTCAACCATTTCAGAAATTATAAACATCAAACTTGTTAGAAATTTACCCACGATTTCAAATATGTAAATAACTTAAGCAATGTATCAAAGATGAGCACGGATTTTAAATGGTACCAAATTTAATCTAATTTTTTCAGAAAGTTCAGGCTCAAAATTCTCACTACTTAGGCAACATAAATGAATTATAAGGATATGGTTAGTTTCAGGGATATGATGTCTACATTTTATCTTTTAAAATGGAAGTCAAATGATGCTTGTATGAAGAGTTAGAACTTCAGAAAACTCACCTTGCAGACGGAGATCGTGTTTTAAGTTTGAGCAACTTTCAAGGTGTTGTAATGATATGGTAAACTTACTTAAACCTCTAGGAATCTAATGCAATGATTAGCTTGATCTAAGAGTGCCTGGAATGTTCTGGAGAAGTCAAGTTGCAAAAAGTTGTTTTTGAAAATGGAGGATGGTGAAGATGGAGTTACAGAAGTGATTCAGGTGTTTAAGTCACTTCTATATAATGTATAAATGATGTTTGAATGGTTAGAATGAAAAACACCCGAGGGAATTTGAAGCTTGGATTTCAAACCAGAAAAGACAAGTTTTGAGGTATTTTTGGTGATTCTATGTTTGAGGGAGTTTTCAGGCTAGCAAAATCGTCCCTTAGGCTTCTGAATGAAGGTTCAATTTATAGGCAAAGGTTTGGAAGCTTAGAGGGATCAGAAACACAAGATCACATATGTAGCGATTAAAATCGGAGATCAAGTTATTAATTAACTTGACTCGCAAAAAAGCAAGAGTCGTCATCGCGCTTTATTATTTCCAAGGGAAAAGTGTGAAAAAAAACCCATAAATATTCAAAGTAAGTGCAATATTAAAAGTAAAGAAAAATACAATGTATTTGAAAGAGATCGAAGGTTCGGGGCTTGGTTATACAAATGGAAGGTACTAGAACCCTATGTATCTATAGTATCCTATAAGAACCTTTTGAAATATATGTTTTTGGTTAAAATTGGTTTGCTTGCTAAATGAGTATGGGGATGAGATTTTGAAAATGCGACGACCTAGTGTCGAAGTTCTTGGCTTAAAAGAGGTGCAATTTTTTTAAAATTAGAGTTTAGAAGAGATTTGATTTTAGATTAATAAAACTAAAACAAATGTACAAAGGGGTTTTCGCACAATCGTATTAAATATATTCGATGACATGAAGTCAATGAATTCGATTTTTCCTTTGGAGTTAGACAAACAAAATATAAAGACTAAATGATCAACAAAGGGAAATTAAATAAATAGCAATTAAATAACTAAATAATTAACAACCAAAAAATTAAATAAAGAAAGACAAAATTATACTAATATATATTTTTGGTGTTTTTTAAAGAGGGAAAGAAAGAAATAATTATAATCCTAATCTAATGTTTTTTTGTATTTTTTGTATGGATTTTTAAATGAAAATAAGGCAAAAGACTTAAAAATTAAAAATAAAAAAAATGAAGTAAGCAAAGAGAAGATAAATGCTTAAATGAGCAAAGTAAAAATACATAAAGTAAAGAAAATAAAATACTATACATGATAAATGGTATAAAAGTAAAGAGAAGAAAATATAAAGTGCGAAAATATAAATGATATTAAAGTAAAGTTAGTACAATATAAAGTTAATAATCTGATTTGGGATAAGTGTAACTTCATATGGAGCATAGAATGTATGTATCCATACATGTTAAAAAATGACACTTTGAAGTTTATTCTCTTATACATGCAGTACAATTAACAAACATGGGGATCAAGATAAAGTCAAAGAAGACACATTATTACAAATTTATCATCAATCCCAAGTACCTTGAATGATCAAAGGACCATTTAGAGGTAGATTGGAAATGATGAAAGCTCATCAAATATTCGACAAACTTAGATGAAGTAAAAAATTCAAATGATTTCCAAATTGATCCAAATAAAAATAAAAATAAAATAGATAAAGAAGAATAAGATGAAGTCTATAATAAAAATGGTATAAATGACATAACATTCTCAATTTTTCATTAAATTAAACAAATGAATAATGAAATTTTATCTACTCAATCTCACGACCAAGTATCCATGCTCAAAATAAGAAAATAAACAAAAAAAAATTACCACAAAAAAATGAAAATTAAACAACAATAAATCACTTTTGCTTTTGGAGGTTCAAGAACACTTTTCAACTTTTGATTTTGAATCAATGGAGTTTCCTTCCAAAATGGTAATAATTATGGTACTAAATAAATAAATAAATAAATAAATAAATAAAGAGTAAAAATACAATAAAATTAAATAAAGAACAAGTATAATAGTCTACTTATTCAATAAAAGAAAGAAATGACTTGAAAAAAATGAAGAGAAAAAAGAAAAGAAAAGAGTTTTGCCTTAGTTTAGTGAATGATTTGTGGTATTGTCCCTCCAAACGAAAGAAAGAAATGTCTTATTTATAGGGTGAATGAGGTGGGAGTATTGATGTGGCAATCCATGTGACTTTATGAGAATGGTTCTTGACCATTGATAAGTCTGAGTTGGCAATCCATGTGAAGTGTGAGGATGATTCTTGGCCATTGATAAGTACAAGTTGACAATCCATGTGAATTGTTTGTACTACATTATAGTGGTCTCAACTTTTCTTTATTGACACAAAAAACAAAAGGGAAAAGTAATAATAATAATAATAAAAAAAAAATAATAATAATAATAGTAATAATAATAAAAACTAAAAGTGTTAGTAATAATAATAAATACAAAAATAGAAAATAAAAGAGATATTAAATTAACTATTTATGCTTTTTTTCTTGAATTAAAATAAATGAAAATATAAGTGCAAATTAAAAGATAAAAAATAAAATACATATAAGAAAGTAAAATGACTTATATAAATTTTTCTAGATTTTTTTTTGAAATAAATGATACCAATATATAAATTTAAATTAATAAAATAATACATTTTTGATAATTTTTTAGTAAAGAGGTAAAAATAGTAAATAAAAAATAATATGATGTTAAGTACATTTTTTTGTGATTTTTTAAATGGAGAAGAAATCATGAATAAAATACAATAAAAATCAAATTCTACTAAATTCATAAACGATTTCTAACGTTTCTATTTTTTCGTGGATTTTCAAAGCATAATCAGCTCTTGACTTGTAAAGAGAAATTGTAGATGATGTCAAGGAGAATCATATGCAAAAAGGACCGCTCAAAAATGTCGAAATTTGAAAAAGTTATAAATTTTTGAAATCTAACTCAAGAATTGGCAAAAAATAGGTCAAACCTCTTGTGAACACTTGTTATGCAATGATGCAAATGGAGGGTGGAATCTTAGGTAAAAAATTAGGGTATGACAGTTGCCCCTATTTAAGTTTCTTCTATTCGGAGATATGAAGATTGAAATCTTCGTTTCGACGAGATTGAAGATACTTAAATATAGAATACACAATTTTTGGTCCTAAGATACCACAATGATATTTATGATATGTTATAAATGTAATATTTTAATTTTTATGGGGAATAATGCCGCATGAGTCAAACTACTGCTGGAGAAACCAAGCACGTGATAAAATAATCCACAAGGGAAGAGATTTATAACTCCACTAGAGAAACAGAGTCATAGACTTCGAATGAGAGACTCTTATTGGGGAATAAGTTTAAGAGAAGAGAAGTTATGGACTTTACAAGTGAAGACGCCTTGCATAGGCTGTGAAAAGATAAATGGCTACTGACTCAAGATGATGGTAAATTTCCAACTCAGGGTCAAAGGTAGAAAAATAATAGATACGCCAAATTTTACTGAAGGTGATTGTGAGCGGTGGATCTGGAACTGACTGTTTAACGCTGGTTCGCGAAATGTCGCGGAAGCAAGAGTCGCCACCGTCTTTTATTTTCTCCAAATGGAAAGGACAAAAGCACAGAAAAATTCCTTATAGAGATTGCTCTCGGTTCGGGAGGTAGGTTATAGAAAGGGAAGGTGTTAGCACCCTTTCTATCCGTGGTTATCCACGGGCTCTTAGGTACTTGCTCATTGTGTTTTCAAAATGGTTTGCTTGCTTTTCAACTGTGGGTTTTAAAAAAGTTTCTTTGAAAGTTTCAGATCGACTCATGCGTCAGAGTGTTTGAAAAATTGTTTTGAAAGCTTTTGAAAAGTGTCGGTGTGAAAAGATTTTTTGATTTGTTTGAATTTAGAGCAAGTATCCACGAGAACCTACCTACCCTAAGGAATTCGTCTGTGTAAATGTCCTTTAAAGTAGTGCCATCCCACCATTGAGAGGTAGGTAGCACCACCGTTGGAGGTGTTCGGGTCAATTCGAGGTTCGGGACATGGTGATCACCAGAGCAATGGGAAGACACCTTAGAAGCTACCCTCATGCCAGGTTCCCGGATCATGAGGACTTACTAAGACATCCTCTACTCGACGATCACCTTTCGAGGCAAGGCAACAGTGAGGCGTACCCTAGGGGTGGTGTGTGATTTGTGTGTCGTTTTCATTTATTTTTGTCTTGTCATGTCATGGGTGTTCTACGCTTGTTTTTATTTTAGTCATTCATTCTTGCATGTCATTATTAACAGTTAAAAAAATGCGAGAAAGGTAAAGTTCCTAAACTATTACAAAGGCGCGGGTCCACATCGCCAAATTAAAATCCAGGACCCGATTTGACAGAAAGTAAATAAAGTGCGAGAAATAAAATGCGGGAAATATAAAATGTCCGAGTTACATGGCTTGAGCAATTACATAATATTTGAAAGAAAATAAATGTGCGAAAGAAATAAAAATAAAACGTTCGAGGGCGTTGGACCCTTTAAAGAAATTAAATGAAATTAAAAAGCTAATTAGTTATTTAATAAAAGGAAAGAAATGTTTTTTAGTTTTTTTGTATTTATGAAATAAAGAAAATTAAAATTA
Organism: Vicia faba; assembly: GCA_948472305.1. Taxonomy (NCBI): domain Eukaryota; kingdom Viridiplantae; phylum Streptophyta; class Magnoliopsida; order Fabales; family Fabaceae; genus Vicia; species Vicia faba. The sequence goes on from OX451736.1 coordinate 1,181,886,392, forward strand.
AAAGAAACTCTAATTCTAAGTTTTTTTAATTATTAATGAAAATGTTAAAGTTTAACCTAATTTACTAAATATTTAATGTACATGTTTATTTACAAAATAAATTAGTAGTTAATAATAATAATAATAATGAGAGAATTATTTATTAAAAAAAATGATGAAAAAGTTAAAAAAAACCTAATTTCTACATATTTAATTTATTAAGAAAAATATTAAAGTTTTGAAACCTAAATTAATCTAATTAATTGTTTAAAGTTTATTTACAAAAATAATAATAGTAAAATTAATATTAATAAAATAAACATTTTTTGATTTTCTGTATTTTATATTTATTATGAAAATTATTTTATGGAATTTAAAGAAAACAATTAAAAAACAATTAAAAGAATAAAAAGGAAAAACAAATAAAAATTAAAAATTGAGCAAACCATAGGGGGTGTCTGGCCCAAGGGGAGGTTTTTTGAAGTATTGACTCCTGAGTACCGTGGTCTGCATTCTTTGGCCATTGGATTGAGTTTCATGCATAAGTTGTTCTACTTTGGCCAATTGGCTTTTGGCTTTTGGCTTTTGGCCATTTGTGTTCTGGCTTCAACGTTCCTTAATGAACCTGCCTGGGATCCTGTCTAAATCTGCAGTGTTGAATCTCACAAACACATCAAATAAAATCATAAAATGCAAATAAAGCCAATATATGAAGAAATTTAATGTTTAGGCACAATATGGCATGTATGAATGATTATACCCTTTTGATCATGGAGATCAAATCAACCTTACCCTTACTGGAAAAGTAGTGACATGAATGCTTTTATGCCCTTTGGATCATGGAGATCAAGCCAGCCTTACCCTTACCGAAGAAGTAATAAGATGTTGGTTTGTAACTGAGATGACTTGTTTGTAGTGAGAGAGGGATTTGTAATAAGGATTTCAAGGTTTTTAGGGTTCTTGAGAGAATTTGATATTCTGACAGCGTTGTGGCAAGGGTTTTCTTTTTTCTCCTCTCTTTTCTCCTCTTTTTTTTTTTTTCCTCCCCTTTTTTGTGTGACAAGAAGGTGATTATATAGTGGAAATTAGGGTAAAGAAAATGGGCTTTGAATGTGCAATTGGGCCTCCAATATTCACTTGAATTCGTCACTTTCCAGGCTAAATCGCAGGGACTTAAGTGCATTTTTTGAAGTTGAAATGTGAAAACAAAATGTAGCCGACATCGAGAACTAACTCCTGTCCGAAAATCGACTCAATCGGATAAACGGTGAATTAGTTATGAATTTTTGAAGTTTCAGCTCAGACAAACTTATTTTTGGCTCCAGTGTCGGCTCTGACACGTTCTTCAATAAAAAACTGGTATTGATCGGTGCATAATTTGGTCTCGACTTTTGAAGCAAAGTTGTAGATCTATGAGTCAGTGACCTTGTGTAAAAATATGAGTCCAATCCGATAAAAATTGACCGAGTTATGAATTTTCGAAGTTTCGGCTCAGATGAAATAATATTCAGCATTCAGGATTTTCAGCGTGTCACGCACTCTGAGCAAAAAACGAAGGTCTTTTGAATACCGTTTGAACTCAATACCTTCTATGAAAATGTAGCCAACTCAATTTGTGAAATTTTGGCACCGGAACCAGCTCGATACGATGAAAATCGACCAAGTTATGATTTTTTGAACATGACGCAAATAAACTTCTGTCACAAATTTCTGCACGAAAATACTTGATAAATCCACATTTTTGAAGACCTTCTGATCGAAATTGGCTTCCAGCCGTGAGAGATGAAAACGTAGATAATGTCAAGACGAAATTTTGGCCACCGGAACGGGTTCAAAACGAGTCACGATCTTCAAGTTATGAATTTTTTAGCGCGTAAAAACTGCACTTTCAGCACATTTTTTCACCATATTTCTTCAAGAAAACTCGCACATTCGGATACCTTCTTTAAAGAATTATCTCTTGAGCCGAACCTGAATTTGAGAATATGTTATCAGAGATATCTTGGCGAAAGAATACCTGAATATGACGCGCCGGGTTGGACTTGTGAATTTTTCTTGGAATATTTTGAGAAATATGGGAGGGCAAATTTTGGGGTACAACAGTTGCCCCTGTTCAATCTTCTTAGACCTGAGGATGCAGATTGGCGGACGTGCCTTTCGTAATCCGAAGGTGGAAGATGATTGAACACTAGAGTGCCCAGAAATTTGCGCTCACATGTTAGCAGTGTGATGGGGGAATGGGCTTATAGATGCCATTTGGAGATTGCTGGATAGGATGATGGGCTTATAGATGCCATCTGGATGTTGATTGCGTAGGAGATTCCTTAGCGAGAACCTGCATACCTGCAAAAGAACAAATGAGTACCTGACACGTTGCAGGAGCTGGTTTTCAGATGCTTGGTATAGATGTGTCCTGACTGGTTACAGGAGCCGAGTCTGGAGCTTCAAACGGTGATGAATGAACCAGGGATGGTTACTGCCTTAGCAGGAATAGTAAGAGAACCTTGGGCGACTTGAACTTCAACAACGCTCGTTGAAAAAAATCTTGGGTGACTTCTACTGGGATAAGAATCAGGGAGATCTTAGGGTCGATCTGACTGAACCAGAGGAGGTTTTTTGATAAGGATGTGATGAAGGAATCTGAGACAATTGCTACTCCAAATATATGATGAAGGAATCTGGGACGATTACTACCTCAACAGGACGATGAAGGAATCTGGGACGATTACTACCTCAGCAGAATGATGAAGGAATCTGGGACGATTACTACCTCAGCAGAATGATGGAGGAATCTGGGACGATTACTACCTCAGCAGGATGATGAAGGAATCTGGGACGATTACTACCTCAGCAGGATGATGAAGGAATCTGGGACGATTACTACCTCAGCAGAATGATGAAGGAATCTGGGACGATTACTACCTCAGCAGAATGATGAAGGAATCTGGGACGATTACTACCTCAGCAGAATGATGAAGGAATCTGGGACGATTATTACCTCAGCAGGATGATGAAGGAATCTGGGACGATTACTACCTCAGCAGAATGATGAAGGAATCTGGGACGATTACTACCTCAGCAGAATGATGAAGGAATCTGGGACGATTACTACCTCAGCAGAATGATGAAGGAATCTGGGACGATTACTACCTCAACAGAATGATGAAGGAATCTGGGACGATTACTACCTCAGCAGAATGATGAAGGAATCTGGGACGATTACTACCTCAGCAGAATGATGAAGGAATCTGGGACGATTACTACCTCAGCAGAATGATGAAGGAATCTGGGACGATTACTACCTCAGCAGAATGATGAAGGAATCTGGGACGATTACTACCTCAGCAGAATGATGAAGGAATCTGGGACGATTACTACCTCAGCAGAATGATGAAGGAATCTGGGACGATTACTACCTCAGCAGAATGATGAAGGAATCTGGGACGATTACTACCTCAGCGGGACGATGAGAAAACCTTGGGCGATTACTACCTCAATGGGTAAAAACTTTTATCTGTTGATCGTTCTTTCCTGAAAAAGTAACGAATTAGTTGTATGCAATGTCATAATGCATGAATTGCCTGATTTTAAGATGTTCTCAAAAATAGATGAGATTGGGGGTGATATGATGCGTCTATGCATGCTATAATGATGTATGTGACGTTTTATGAATGTGTTTTTCGTCTAGTAAAGTAAATCCTTGACGGGTGTCGGGAAGTCGTATCCTGGGCTGATGTTGAAGAATAGATTTTGCTTCCGCTGGGGATGATAACTGCAAGAATACCGGTAGAAGAAGATGACTCCGTTGAGGAATAAACTTGGCAAATGGAAGATTCTGCGGGGAGAAAAGATACTCTAGCGACCATGCTGGGAAGCAACACTCTGTGGGGAGAGGTTTACTTTGTTAAGCTGTTGATAATAACTTTCCGGGGATACCCTTGTTGTGTTGGAAGTGCGAATAGACTTCGCTGGGGATAGGAAAGAACTACGTCGAGGACGCTCTTTCCGTGGCTTTTGGCTGAGGATAACCCAGTTATATCCTGTTGAGGAAATAACTCTTTGAATAAAGCCGGGAGACGCGTTCGTGCTCTGCGGGGATAAGCTTCCAGAATCTACTAGGGATAAGCTTACTGCTTGGAGAGATGGATTCCAACTTTCTTGGGGAAACTGGATGGGACTCTCTTGGGGGAGTATTGAACTGTATTGGTTATGTTCTTCAACGGAACTTACCTTGATACCTTGGAGGACAGAACAATCAGATTGCTTAGACAACTCTTTATTGCCCCTGTTTCTGATGTGGGAGAGGAAAATACCTGTGGAGGTGCTTGGTAGTTGTTGATGGACAAACCTTCCTCTGGTAGGCAAGTGACGAGATGACAGGTCATAGTCGTACGCTTTAATCCCTAACTTTTGCCTGGACCGCCCTTTCGGGTTTTCAGTCCACCGGGATACCCATTTTTGCCCAAGCCGCCTTTTCAGGTTTTCGACTTGCCGGGTGTACAGATTTTTTTCATTTCATCCCTTCATTTTGCCCGAACCCTTTTGGTTCGTCGGGAAGCCCTTATTTTTGCCTAGGTGTGTCAACCTAGCGGGTCTTTGATTATGCGTAGTACTTTTTTCGACTATGTCCGTGTTCTCAGAATGTTAGGGAGTTGCCCCTGTTTGGAAGTGTTTTGTCACCAGAAGATGTTTGATCAGGCAAGATTCGTTATTGAAATGCACCAAGTGACTCAGGCGGAGATTTGCCCCAGGCCATTTTTACCTTTGAGAGATTCTCCGAATCTTGACTGGGTTGCCCCAGATGATGGACCATGGTCATGTCTTCCCCTTGATTAGAAGTACTTTTGTTCACTAGGTATTCATCGTGCGGATTTCCCTGCTGTTCAAACAAAAAGTCATATGCCAACAAAGTTATGTTAAAAATGCAAAGCTTATGTCTGCCTTGAAGATTTTGAAAATGCATTTTTTTATAAAACAAATGATTGTTTGTAAAACGTGATGTCAACTCCGTATTTACTGTAAGCCTTAAGGAGTCAGGATACCTTTCGTACAGTATGCTTTCGAACTAACCCATGCTTCAGCTAGGACTTTTAAGGGTTATAACGTGGCCTGGTTCACGGTTTAAGAAACAAAGGATAAAGGCTCAAATTATTTGTACCCACCCGCTCTTCGTGATGTTCTCCAAACCTAAACTCAGCTGATCATACGTTAGACCTTGTTTGAGTCTTTGCTCTGATTTTCCGGTGATGATTCGGATGTTGATAACTTATTTTGAATAGGCAGTCATTCCTTTCTTGTTGAGGTTTGTAAGACCTCTTTCTTTTTGATTTTGTTATCCCTGTTTTTTTTTGCCTGAACTGTTTCCTTTTTTGGAATTACAGTCAGCGGGATGCCCCAGTTTCATAAGTCCCCTTTGTAGGTTTAGACTTTTTGGGCTTTTCATTTATGAATTTTGATGATGACTGCCTGTCCTTTTGATTGTTCTGAACCATCACTGTCTTTGTTCGTTTTGTAAAGATCTCTTCGGTGCCATTCGTTATGCACTTGGATCAACTGAGAGACTACCCTGCCCCAGGTTATGATTAAGGGTTTTAAATTTCGAAAATAAAAACTCCTACTTCTTTGGCTCAGAGGGGTTGACGAGGGATTATCATCCTTATAACTCCAGTGTCTAGGGATTGAAACAATGCCTGTACCTCATCAGCGGGGTCTGTTCAAAAGCATACTGTAGATTATGGTATCGTTTTCGTCATCCTCCCTCAAGAGGCTTTAGAATTTTAGATCAAGAGTTGACATCAGAAAAAATATGAAAACAATTTGCATTTAGTGAATGCGAATATATTGATTCAAAATAGACATAAGCGATGCATTAATGTGATAACAATGTTTAACATGAATAAATGTTTGAACAATCAAAGAAAGATACAACTTGAATATTTGAATGAACAAAAGACATTCTCGATGATTCGGTGTAGGATCAGTGTTCAAACTCGACCTCCTTGGCGTCAATCAAATCCTGGATCTTGTTCTTCAAGGTCCAACAGTCGTCGGTGTCATGTCCAGGACTGTCAGAATGGTAGGCACATCTCACACCCGGGTTGTACTTGGGAGAGGAAGTGTCAGGATTTTGAGGAGGATCCTTAAGTGTGATCATTTTCGCCTTCAGCAATTGCTGTAATGCCTGAGACAAAGACATGTTGATGTCAGTATACTTCCTATCTTGATGCTTTATCCTACGCCTATTGCTCTTCCTTGGTTGAACGGGCGTGGGATCAGAAATCTGGATTGCCCCTGCATCATGACGACCCTTTTTACCATGTATAGCATTGGACTCTTTCTTTCCACTGTGGGGCTTTTTCTGAGTATCAGCAGGTGCGGTTTCTTGAATCTTCCCCGACTTGATACCAGCTTCGATTCTCTCCCCAGTCAAGACAAGATCTGTAAACCCAGCAGCAGAATTCCCAATTAGGTGGTTGAAGAATGGACCAGACAGGGTCCCCAAGAACATGTCGACGAGCTCGCGGTCAGTCAGAGGTGGTTGTACCCTTCCAGCAAGGTCCCTCCATTTTTGAGCATACTCTTTGAAGCCTTCTCCTGTACCCATAGACATCCCCTGAAGCTGAGTACGCGTGGGAGCGAGGTCGGCATTATACTGGTAGTGTTTGTAAAATGCAGTGGCTAAGTCTTCCCAGGTACGGATGTTGGCTCCATTCAGTTGATAGAACCACTCGAGCTGAGTCCCTGAAAGGCTCTCTTGGAAGAAATGGATCCATAAGTTTTTGTCAGCTGTATAGGGCTGGATCCTCCTTGTGTAAGACCTGAGATGCAATTTAGGACAGGATGCCCCGTCGTATTTAGCAAAGGCAGGTGCCTTAAACTTGTGCGGGATCACTACCCCAGAAGACAGACCTAGATCTTCGAAGTCCAGGCCAGACACCTTTTGTATCTCCATAGCACTTAACCGGTCTTCCAACTGTTTGTACTTATCCTCAGCCGGGGGGTACTGCTCGTCGTTGAAATCTGTCTCGTTGTCGGAGACCACTGGACTAGGCACCTTTCTCTCATGGTGACTGCTTTCCCTCACAAAGGGAGTTGTCCTCTCAGTTTGATGTTGTAGGGTGTCCCCAGATCTGTGTCTAGGGTTGAACAAAACAGTCCTCTTCTTCTTCTTTTCCTTCTTCAAGAGCAGAGCCTTCAGATCTTGTTGCCCCCTGGGTCAAGTTCATGATCAACCCTTGGAACTGGGCGTTCTGAGCCTGGAGGGCCTTGATGGACTGCTCAACTGATGATTCAGGATTCATGACGATCGGCTGAAATAAACAGCGAAGAAGGGTAAGCAACCTGTCAAAGGGACACCTGCAATGCAATGAGATGTATGACATGCATGCAATGATTTCAAGGACCTCGCGGGATAAACAAGAAAATTTGTTAGCATCGGAATTTATAGCTTGATTGAAGGAAACCCATGTTGTTGAGAATTCTTCTTCAAGGGTCAAAGGCTCACCATATCCAGTGGGTCATAGCCCCTGACACCCTTGGCTAGAGGAAAATAAATCCCCTTTGCCCCTTGCTGGGTTATTGGTTTATCATGACCTGCATCACAAGCCCTTGAGATCCTTGAAATGGGTTAGGATGTATGCAATGGTATGATGTCATGCTATGCATGGGGTGATGTAGGTAAACCATGTTATGAGTCCCAATTAAGGACTATAAACAAACCCTGCAAGAAATTCAATATACTTTGTTATGAGTCCCAATTAAGGGCTATAAACAAAACCTGCAAGAGATCTAGTAAACCCTGTTATGAGTCCCAGTTAAGGACTATAAACAAAACCTGCAAGAAATTTGGTAAACCCTGTCATGAGTCCTAGTTAAGGACTATAAACAAAACCTGCAAGAAATTTGGTAAACCTTGTCATGAGTCCTAGTTAAGGACTATAAACAAAACCTGCAAGTAGTTCATGTGTCAGCTAACAAGCATGCAAGTAGGCAAGTACAAAGGCACACAAGTCACACAAGAGAAACCCTTAGGGTTTAAGCCAGCATGGGGTCTGGGTAGTACCCTCTTGAAGTTGGTGGGCTCAACCTGTCCTATTAGAAGTAACCGGGTTCTAAGGATCCCAATATCACGGGATTGCTTTCATTGTTCATCGTTCCGATTTAGCCACTGAACTGGCGACCGAAATATTCCAGGAAAGCAACCCTCAATTGAGTGTAGTATCGAGTATCAACCAACCTCGGACTGCACCAAAGTCAGTTATCTCACTACCCTAAAGAGGCCAAGATAGTTCAATTAAGGTTCCTAAGGTCTGTTGATGCTTCATGACACCACGCGGAGGCCCCGTACTCTCCTTGACTGAACTCAAGGGTTACCGGTACACACCAAAGTGCCACATCAACGTAGCAGACTGTTTCAACCATGTCGGTATACCCCGCACAGTTCCCTCACAGCCTTGTTGCTACTTTCTAAGAAAGGTATCCCCAGATCCGGGTTAGGATCTATAGAACTCCCAAGCAACCCACAATTTAAAGCAAGCAAAGAAAACAATTGAAAACACAGTGATCTTAATCCTAAGGTACACCTCACTTTAAGTTTAAGTCCCCAGCAGAGTCGCCAGTTCTGTGATCGGTGGATCTGGAACTGACTGTTTAACGCTGGTTCGCGAAATGTCGCGGAAGCAAGAGTCGCCACCGTCTTTTATTTTCTCCAAATGGAAAGGACAAAAGCACAGAAAAATTCCTTTAAAGAGATTGCTCTCGGTTCGGGAGGTAGGTTATAGAAAGGGAAGGTGTTAGCACCCTTTCTATCCGTGGTTATCCACGGGCTCTTAGGTACTTGCTCATTGTGTTTTCAAAATGGTTTGCTTGCTTTTCAACTGTGGGTTTTAAAAAAGTTTCTTTGAAAGTTTCAGATCGACTCATGCGTCAGAGTGTTTGAAAAATTGTTTTGAAAGCTTTTGAAAAGTGTCGGTGTGAAAAGATTTTTTGATTTGTTTGAATTTAGAGCAAGTATCCACGAGAACCTACCTACCCTAAGGAATTCGTCTGTGTAAATGTCCTTTAAAGTAGTGCCATCCCACCATTGAGAGGTAGGTAGCACCACCGTTGGAGGTGTTCGGGTCAATTCGAGGTTCGGGACATGGTGATCACCAGAGCAATGGGAAGACACCTTAGAAGCTACCCTCATGCCAGGTTCCCGGATCATGAGGACTTACTAAGACATCCTCTACTCGACGATCACCTTTCGAGGCAAGGCAACAGTGAGGCGTACCCTAGGGGTGGTGTGTGATTTGTGTGTCGTTTTCATTTATTTTTGTCTTGTCATGTCATGGGTGTTCTACGCTTGTTTTTATTTTAGTCATTCATTCTTGCATGTCATTATTAACAGTTAAAAAAATGCGAGAAAGGTAAAGTTCCTAAACTATTACAAAGGCGCGGGTCCACATCGCCAAATTAAAATCCAGGACCCGATTTGACAGAAAGTAAATAAAGTGCGAGAAATAAAATGCGGGAAATATAAAATGTCCGAGTTACATGGCTTGAGCAATTACATAATATTTGAAAGAAAATAAATGTGCGAAAGAAATAAAAATAAAACGTTCGAGGGCGTTGGACCCTTTAAAGAAATTAAATGAAATTAAAAAGCTAATTAGTTATTTAATAAAAGGAAAGAAATGTTTTTTAGTTTTTTTGTATTTATGAAATAAAGAAAATTAAAATTAAAAGAAACTCTAATTCTAAGTTTTTTTAATTATTAATGAAAATGTTAAAGTTTAACCTAATTTACTAAATATTTAATGTACATGTTTATTTACAAAATAAATTAGTAGTTAATAATAATAATAATAATGAGAGAATTATTTATTAAAAAAAATGATGAAAAAGTTAAAAAAAACCTAATTTCTACATATTTAATTTATTAAGAAAAATATTAAAGTTTTGAAACCTAAATTAATCTAATTAATTGTTTAAAGTTTATTTACAAAAATAATAATAGTAAAATTAATATTAATAAAATAAACATTTTTTGATTTTCTGTATTTTATATTTATTATGAAAATTATTTTATGGAATTTAAAGAAAACAATTAAAAAACAATTAAAAGAATAAAAAGGAAAAACAAATAAAAATTAAAAATTGAGCAAACCATAGGGGGTGTCTGGCCCAAGGGGAGGTTTTTTGAAGTATTGACTCCTGAGTACCGTGGTCTGCATTCTTTGGCCATTGGATTGAGTTTCATGCATAAGTTGTTCTACTTTGGCCAATTGGCTTTTGGCTTTTGGCTTTTGGCCATTTGTGTTCTGGCTTCAACGTTCCTTAATGAACCTGCCTGGGATCCTGTCTAAATCTGCAGTGTTGAATCTCACAAACACATCAAATAAAATCATAAAATGCAAATAAAGCCAATATATGAAGAAATTTAATGTTTAGGCACAATATGGCATGTATGAATGATTATACCCTTTTGATCATGGAGATCAAATCAACCTTACCCTTACTGGAAAAGTAGTGACATGAATGCTTTTATGCCCTTTGGATCATGGAGATCAAGCCAGCCTTACCCTTACCGAAGAAGTAATAAGATGTTGGTTTGTAACTGAGATGACTTGTTTGTAGTGAGAGAGGGATTTGTAATAAGGATTTCAAGGTTTTTAGGGTTCTTGAGAGAATTTGATATTCTGACAGCGTTGTGGCAAGGGTTTTCTTTTTTCTCCTCTCTTTTCTCCTCTTTTTTTTTTTTTCCTCCCCTTTTTTGTGTGACAAGAAGGTGATTATATAGTGGAAATTAGGGTAAAGAAAATGGGCTTTGAATGTGCAATTGGGCCTCCAATATTCACTTGAATTCGTCACTTTCCAGGCTAAATCGCAGGGACTTAAGTGCATTTTTTGAAGTTGAAATGTGAAAACAAAATGTAGCCGACATCGAGAACTAACTTCTGTCCGAAAATCGACTCAATCGGATAAACGGTGAATTAGTTATGAATTTTTGAAGTTTCAGCTCAGATAAACTTATTTTTGGCTCCAGTGTCGGCTCTGACACGTTCTTCAATAAAAAACTGGTATTGATCGGTGCATAATTTGGTCTCGACTTTTGAAGCAAAGTTGTAGATCTATGAGTCAGTGACCTTGTGTAAAAATATGAGTCCAATCCGATAAAAATTGACCGAGTTATGAATTTTCGAAGTTTCGGCTCAGATGAAATAATATTCAGCATTCAGGATTTTCAGCGTGTCACGCACTCTGAGCAAAAAACGAAGGCCTTTTGAATACCGTTTGAACTCAATACCTTCTATGAAAATGTAGCCAACTCAATTTGTGAAATTTTGGCACCGGAACCAGCTCGATACGATGAAAATCGACCAAGTTATGATTTTTTGAACATGACGCAAATAAACTTCTGTCACAAATTTCTGCACGAAAATACTTGATAAATCCACATTTTTGAAGACCTTCTGATCGAAATTGGCTTCCAGCCGTGAGAGATGAAAACGTAGATAATGTCAAGACGAAATTTTGGCCACCGGAACGGGTTCAAAACGAGTCACGATCTTCAAGTTATGAATTTTTTAGCGCGTAAAAACTGCACTTTCAGCACATTTTTTCACCATATTTCTTCAAGAAAACTCGCACATTCGGATACCTTCTTTAAAGAATTATCTCTTGAGCCGAACCTGAATTTGAGAATATGTTATCAGAGATATCTTGGCGAAAGAATACCTGAATATGACGCGCCGGGTTGGACTTGTGAATTTTTCTTGGAATATTTTGAGAAATATGGGAGGGCAAATTTTGGGGTACAACAGTGATCTACCGACTTTTACTAAAGGAAGAGAAAAATGATAATAATAAACCTCCCCACAATGAACGGGTCCCAGTTTCTTCTTTATCAAGTCTTCTACTTGAAAAGGGTCGAATACAAACTTCCCCACACGACTTTTCCGAAGAGATGTTGTTTGCTGTTGAAATAACATTTTGTTGGGGATACACAAGCTGCTCAAATAAAGAGGCTTCCACTTGTTGTCTTCCATGGATTTTAATAATACACAAGCTTCTCATGAAGAGGCCGTCACTTGCTGTATTTCAAAGATATCAATAATACACAAGCTGCCCATGAAGAGGCCGCCACTTGCTATCTTCCAAAGATTTTAATAATACACAAGCTGCTCATGAAGAGGCCGCCACTTGCTATCTTCCAAAGATTTTAATAATACACAAGCTGCTCATGAAGAGGCCGCCACTTGCTGTCTTTCAAAGATATCAATAATACATAAGTTGCTCATGAAGAGTCTGCCACTTGCTATCTTCCAAAGATATCAATAATACACAAGTTGCTCATGAAGAGGAAGCCACTTGTTGTCTTCCAAAGATATCAATAATACATAAGCTGCACATGAAGAGGCCGCCACTTGCTATCTTACAAAGATATCAATAATACACAAGTTGCTCCAGAAGAGGCCGCCACTTGCTATCTTCCAAAGATATAAATAATACACAAGCTGCTCATGAAGAAGCCGCCACTTGATGTCTTCCAAAGATATCAATAATACACAAGTTGCTCATGAAGAGTCTGCCACTTGCTATTTTCCAAAGATATCAATAATACACAACCTGCTCATGAAGAGTCCGCCACTTGCTATCTTCCAAATATATCAATAATACACTAGCTACTCATGAAGAGTCTGCCACTTGCTATCTTCCAAAGATATCAATAATACATAAGCTGCTCATGAAGAGTCCGCCACTTGTTGTCATGTAAAGATATCAATAATACACAAGCTGCTCATGAAGAGTCCGCCACTTGCTATCTTTCAAAGATATCAATAATGCACAAGCTTCTCATGAAGAGGCAACCATTTGCTATCTTCCAAGGATATCAATAATACACAAGCTGCTCATAAAGCGTACGCCACTTGCTACTTTCCAAAGATATCAATAATACGCAAGCTGCTCATGAAGAGTCAGCCACTTATTGTCATGTAAAGATATCAATAATACACAAGCTGCTCATGAAGAGTCCGCAACTTGCTATCTTCCAAAGATATCAATAATGCACAAGTTACTCATGAAGAGGCCACCATTTTCTATCTTCCATAGATATCAATAATACACAAGATACTCATGAAGAGTCTTCCACTTATTGTCATGTTGAGATTCCAAAAGAGTGTTGCAACAACACTACTGGGAAATAAAGTTCATCTTCAATGGGAAACCATGAATAGGTTCTTCCTGAGGAGACCAAGTATTTAAATATGCAAAATAAATGCACTCTTCATCTAGGTTCCACAGCCTAGAGAGATCCACGGGGTAGCATCCGCAAGAGACGGAGCTCAATCCAGGAATAAACTAGAGAGAAAACAGTCAAACAAGACTCTACTAAATGAGGAATAAACTCAATTGGGACTTATCCTATCCTGAGATGAAAGGAAGGCTAAAACAAAAACCCATCCACGAGGAATAAACTCAATGGGGAATTTAAAAAGGATGTACACTTTCTTCTTAAGTTGTCACTCTATTTGGAAAGAGGAAATAAGTTACTTAGGGATAAACACAACCAACGAAGATGGACCCAAAAACCTAGAGAAATACGAATGTGCATGAATGATTTAATTGTGAATGAATAAATGAAATGTCATGTATATGCTGATAAAACAGATAAAATAGATAAATTGGAGTTGAAAAGACATCACAGTACAAACAGATACTCAACTAATCTCGACAAGATGGGAACATTACTAGAGATAAAAAAATCCATGATGGAGCATATTCTGCTATAAGGCAGAATCTCTTCGGAGAGGAAGATACTTTTCGAGAGAAAATCCAAAGTCCATTCTTCTAACATCAATAATCCATTGAAAGGAGAACAACATGAACTCTGTTGCAGCTGGAGAAAAATCTTGCTTAGCTGGAACTATTGGGGAACACCACCATCTGATAATATGCACAAAGTAGGCCACATATCTTAACAAATCTGGATTGCCCCTGGAACTATTTTTGGATGCCCCGAGTTTACTGCTGATAGACTGCATGATGCACGACAATTCTTGCGAATAACTTCACTTCTTAAATGCCCCAAGTTACATAGTTTATGAGAAGAAATCATATCAAGAGGATTTTACAAAAGACCTGGCATCCAAATTTCCATAATGTCTTCAAACTCTTGGAGAGATTCGTTGAATCTTGACTTGACTACCCCAGATTGATTGTATTTGGCAAGACAGAGTCTTCAAATTTGCTCCATGAGGGAAATCAAACTATGAAGGAAGCAACTTGTTCATGCTGAAGGTCTTCAGGCGACATGCCCCTGGCTATGATCAATCTTAGAAATGATTAGCCAATTACTTAACAATGTTTCGGACCTCAAAGGTTAAAATCATCACCGGTGCTTATATGTAAGCTTCCTTGACATTAAGCAATTGTTTTTACAAGTAGAAAAGTTTATTCTGAAAATGAAAATTCTAATACAACAGTTATGTAAGCCTTGAAGATTTTTGAAAAGATGTCGCATAGCTTGCGAATTAGTGCATTATTTATTTTTGTATGAAAGATAACAAAAGCATATTATACCAACACAAATATTTTAGCACAACTTACAGGAGTCAGGAACATTATCTCGTTGGAGTATGCTTTTAAAATAAACCATGTTTTAATTAGGACTTTTGAAGGTTGTAACGTGGCCTGGTTCACGGTTTTTCAGAAGAAAAAAAATATTTTAAGGCTCAAAGTTTATTTGGTGCCCACCCCCTTCATGATGTTCTTCAATCCTATATTCAGTTAATTTGATATGAGCACTCATCTCTCAAGAGGAATTAGTTGATAGTTGGTGAACCACTGACATTCTTTGGACACGACAATCACTCACTTTTATCACACAACTTTGTTCTTTACTGAGGATTTTTATTTGTAATCCTTTCTTTGCAATTTTGTTTTCCCTATCTTTTTCCTGAACTAATTATTTTGAATTGATAGTCCATCGGGATACCCTAATTTTTGCTAAGTCGCTCGTTTTCTAGTTTTCGACTTAGCATACTTTTTTCTTTTTTTCTTGATTTTTGAACAAAACATGTGACTTTATCTTGTCTTTACTTGTTGAGAGGATTGTGACTGCCTTGTTTCTTGACAGATGAGGGATAATCGTTGTGGTATCATCATCTTGTTGATCTCCTGATGTGCGAGAGATAACCATTGGGATATTGTCGTGTTTTGATGCACACTACTGATAGGCGAAGATTGACCATTGCGATTTTGAATTTTCTCATCCTTTTGAAGGATAACCATTGTTGTATCCTTAGACACGCACTCTTGATGAGATTTGAATACTCAACCATATTAACTGAACACTACCCTGCTCTGGGTTAAAAAATGAGGGCTTTTTCTGAATAAAAAAAGAAACTCCTACTTCAAGGCTCAAAGGGGTTAACGATGGTTTCACTCCCTTATATCTCCAGTGTTTGGGAATTTGAAACAATGCATGTACATCGTAACAGGGTATT
Source organism: Vicia faba (assembly GCA_948472305.1). NCBI lineage: Eukaryota > Viridiplantae > Streptophyta > Magnoliopsida > Fabales > Fabaceae > Vicia > Vicia faba. Next base: position 1,181,901,862 of record OX451736.1, read on the forward strand.
ATCCAAAAGCATACAACCAGAAATTTTGCGTCTTAATATCATCATCCTCCCTCCAATCTCTGCCTAGGCAAGAGAGTGGGTAACAAGTTGGTATCATAATGAAAAAAGCAATTTAAAATTGAAAACAAATATGAGTGAAACAAATGGATTTCTTCAATACAAACATATTCATTGTATTAAGATAATCATTCAAACGCAAACAAGTTCTTACATGCAATCAGTGCAATGATAAACAAGAAAAAATACAAATGAGAAAGCAGTAAAAATGCTAATTAAACTGAGAAGACTCTCTTTTTTAAACTAAAAGGTATCCTTCAATCATATTTATTCTTTGGAAAAGACTTGAATTGAACCTCAAGAACAATATCCTTAAATGACAAGATACCATTTATGACCAATTTGTGAACTTCAGCTTTCAATGTATAACAATGTTCGATACTATGCCTAGGGGCTCCTTGATGAAAGGCACAAGTCAAATCAGCTTTGTAGTACCAAGGCATATTCTCAGGAATCTTCGGTGGGGATCGGGTTTGAACCAAATTCCTCTGCATTTGGATGGGAAACAAGTCTGTATATGTAGTTAGAATTGGATCAAACTGGGTTTTTCTCTGATTAGGAACTTGTCGGTTCTGTTGACAAACTGGAGCAACATAAGGTAAATTGAACACAGGGATGACAGGAGAAACATGTTGATTCTGGAGATGATTGTTTCTTCCTCTGGTTCTATTCTTGGAAAAGTTATTATCAAACTTCTTCACACCACTAGCTGAGCCACCATCTTCAGATAAACATCCCTTTCAGACATCCTCTTCTAGAAGCACTCTCATATTCACTTTTTTCAGGGAAATTTCTAGGTGTATTGACTCTCACCTTGTCATGAAAGAATGATTTTAGAGTTTTTGAGAAGACCTTTTCCATCTTTTCTTCCTTCCTAGAAGGATTGACTTGGGAAGCAACCAAAGTTTTAACCAAAGCAGTTAGATACTCCATACCAGCCTTCAAAGTAGTTACCTCTTTGCGAAGTTTAGAAATCTCTTGTTTGATATTTTCCATCATCCTCTTAGCGCGAGCGTTGTACTACGGGACTAAAGGGAAAACAAGACTCGGGAATGACTTTCGAAAGTGAAACAAAAAATGTAAAATGACGCATGATTATGCAAATAGTAAGTTCAATTCATTTCTAAGGACCTCAAATTTTGATTCAAACCTCAAGTGAGAAATAATTAACAAATGAGTTTAGTACAAAGTTAAGAGCCTAAAGGCTACGAAATACAAAGCCAAGAGATCCCAATCAACAGACCTGATGGTGATCATTAAAAACATAAATCATAAACCCTAAGATGTTTCCCCAAACTCTACATCAACAAGGGGACTCCAAATTAGATTCTCAGTACTCCATTCTTAGGCCCGTTTAAAGATCTCCTTCACTGCTTCAATCTTTGGTGTCTTAATTAAATCCTTGATGAATACATCCCTTCTATTGATAATGCTTTCCAGATGATAAAATTCTTCTTGAAGCTGAAGGCCAGAAAAATCTTCTTGCTGATCTTCATCTTCAAACTTCGTGACCTCAACTTGAACTGGCGTCCAAACATTGTAAATGATGGTACTCCTCTTTCTAGTGTCCATTTATGAGTAATGAGCTTGATACGAGAATGAAAGATAAAGTTCCCAAGGAATGAAATGACCACGTATGTCACAAGAATGTCATGATGTTTATGAATGCATGAATGTATGGCTATGCAACAAACACATACAAGGTTCAAAGGTTTAACGTCACGAGCATGGAGTCAAAGGGTGAGAATCAACCTACCTGTCGAACAAGGTTATAAATGGTTCCCAAAGTCTACATCTTTCCTTTGGATATTACCAACGTCCCAATTACTTGGTAATTAGTAATATTCACAGGAAAAAACTCGTCTGAGTGCAGCATCGCGTGACAACTACTTCCAGATTACTCCGTCATAGTTTATGAACTACATCTAAAAGGCCAAGATGGGTTAAGGGTTCTACGACTCTCAGATTCTCTGGCTCCCAGGACAAAAGCAGCAACGTCTTCCCGATTACTCGGTAAACAAATACTATAGTAAAAGGGGCCTCCACTGAGTGGGGGATCTCATGTCCCTTTTTCGAGATTACTCCCTCAAAGTTAACATGACTATACCTCCCGTCCTATCTTAAGTGTACTTAGTCCTGGTATAGGACTTGTCCTTTGTAATCAACACCCAAAGAAACCACAAAATAACACATATAAGCAAATAAGAAATAATAACAAAAACAGATATAACAAATTAGGTTTAACCCACTGTGATACAGTAGGAGAAATGACTAGAGGTTTTGTGTTTCGTTCGCACTTGTGCGGTTAGCAAGAGTCACCACCGACTTTTCTTTTATCCAAAAGGAAAGGTAAAAAATCACAGGAAAGACCTTTCGAGAATTTTTTCGGGTTCGGGGGGTAGATCATGAAAAGGGAAGGTGTTAGCACCCTTTTCATCCATGGTTTTCCATGGGCTCTTAGTTACTCGTTTTAGATCACTTTCTTTTGTTTTGATTGTGTGCTTGTGGTGTGGTTTTTTGAAAGTATTTTGGAAAGTTTCTTTGTAATGGTTCTCGTCTTTATAAGAACATATACAAAGTTTTGTTTCGAAAAATGGTTCAAAGATGTGTGTGTGAATCGTGTTTTGAAAAAGTGTTTTGAGAAGAGGTTTCGTGATGGTTCTTGTCTTTATAAGAACGTATACGAAACGTTTCATCTTTTGAAAATGTTTTGAAATGGAAGTGTAGGTGTGAAAGTTTTTGTCGTGAGCAAGCGAGTAACTAAGAGAGAATCTATCTACTCGAAAGGTCTTAAATTGTTCTTTTTTCTTCCTTTTAATGGTGTTATCTTACCATTAATTTGGTAAGAAGCCCCATCCTTGGATGTAAAGGGACGGGCGCGGGTCAATTTTACAATCATTGAAGGCAACTTGTGAGACGCTCTAGCAATTTTTGTAAGGGACGAGATCGTTTTATCGAAGGAAACATTGAGGGTCATCGAGGGACTACGATCTTTGTTTATCGAAGGGTCATTTGCTTGAGTGTCTCATATTCGAGGGACATGATTGTATTTCTGAGACAACAAGCGAGGTTACCCTAGAGGTACGCGTGTGAGAAGTGTGTTGATTTCAAGTTATTTATTCTTGGATTAGGTCATCTAGCGATTGATTTTTGAATCTTGCCATACATGCCTAATTACTACACAGTATATAGAAAGCAATAAATTGCGGGAATTAAAAGTCTAAGCTATTACAAAATTATTCGGGAATGGGGGTACAATTATTACAAATGGGGATGAATCACATAAAAATAGCAATGTCCAAATATTACAACCAAATCGAATTGTTGGGCGATTTAATACAAAGGTATGACAATTTATAAAATAAAGAAATCAATAAAGTATGAAATGCAATGTATTTACTTGAAAAGAGAAAAATAAAACTTAATCTAATTAAGAAAATGATTTAAATTAAAAAATATTTATTATATTTTTGTTAATTTAAAAGTAAAGTTTAAAGAAAGAAACTTAACTAAACTAAATCTTGATTTTTTTGGTATTTTATTAAATGTAACAAATTAATAAACATAAGTTATAAAAGAAGAAAATAGTAAAAAAAAGATTTTTAAGACTTAAAAAATTGTACAAAAAACATTATTAGTAATTTTCAAAACAAATAAAAACAGATTAAAGGGAAAGAAAATGGGCTTAAAGTTTTAAGGGTTATAGGCCCAAAGGGGTTATTGGCTGCTGAAACAAAAACAAGGCAAAGGGGGGTGAGAATCAGGAAACGTGTGTGGGCTTAAGGTTTGTGGACAGAACTGGTACAATGTCTTAAGTTTGCTTATTGTGTTTGATTAGGGTAAACAAAAAAATTAGGGTTTGTACTCTCTTGCGCCCACAGCGGCGCCGCTCTGTTCGTCTCTCTCACTTCTGTCAAATTCATTCATCTTACTCACTCAACGCCTCTACTCGTCCCTGATTCATGAGTGAGACGCATTTTTTCTGGGAAAAAAACTAGGTTCTGAGATGGAATCATATAAAGGGTTTGACATGCATTTTCTCTGATCCTCCTCTCTCCTTCTGTTACCGGAGTACCCCTCGTTCTCTTCCTAACCATGCTCAGATGATTTCTTTCATAAAAAGGTGATGTTTTGTCTTGATTTGAATGTTTCACTGTTGTTGTTTTATCTTGTTCGTATTTTTCTATTAATCAATTTTATTGTACCTTGAGATGCAGGAAACGATTTATGGGAAATGTGACGAAATCATACCTTTGGATTTTTTGGAAAATGGATCGGAATGTGAGATTTGAGCTGATGGTGCTCCTTGGTGACAGGCTTGGCAAGGAGGAGAGAAGAAATGATGACGAAGGATGCACGCTTCTGGTAACTTTTTCTTTTTTTGTCCTTTATGTTGAACGATGATGATGATGCTTCTGAGTCTCTTTCTGTCCTTAGCCCCTTTGGTTCTTGAACTGTTTTGTTGGATTGATACAGTTTGTGAAAGTTTGAGATTTTGTGGCTTTGTATTAAAACTGGTTTTTGAGAATGGTTGGTAATGGTTGGACAATTTTGGTTTTGATGAGAATGTTAGATTGTTGGGGTGTTGATGGTAGTTTGGTTGTGATTTCTTATGGTTTTTGTTGTTGTACAGTTTGGTTAGGCTTTTGAGTTTTGGAGTTTTTGCTGGTTATTTTTGTTAACAGGCTTGGGATTTTTTGTGATTTTTGTATGTTGAACTTGGTATGTTCTTGATGGTTACAGTTTGGGATGGTTGGATAGTTTGAGTATGTTACAGTTTGCAGGTTTTGGTTGTGTTTGGTTTGATAACTTTGAAAACTGTTTTTTACAACTGGGAGGATGGTTTGAACAGGATTTGAAGTGTTTTGTGATTTGAGGTTTGCTACGTTTTGGGATGGCTGGATGTTGGACTCTTTTTGTTTGTTTTTGGTTACATTTTAAATGTTTTGGTTGATTTTGGTTTGGGTTGATGAGGATGTTGGATTGTTTTTGTTTGACAGTTGGAGGGACTTTTGAAATGAGTTACCAGTTTGTCTTGGTGTTGAACTGAGTTATGCAGGTTTGGTGTTTTAGAATTGTTAACAAGTTTTGGTTGTTTGAACTTGTTATGTTTTGGAGGTTTGGTGGCAGTTTTGTGTTTGATAATTTTTCTCTCTCCCTTCTCTTGAACCCTCTCTACTGTTATATTGGCTTCTTTCTTTACAGTTTTGCAGCTTATTCAAAATGGTGGGAAACCACCAAATTTTTAATACTTTGGGCATTCTCCTCTTAGGCTCTTTTCCTTGCAGTTTTGTTTGCTAGCATTTTTGGTGCAATTGTGACAGCAGGGCAGCATCCCCTAGGTGACTTCTTTCCTCTTCCTCTCTTAATGACCCTAAGCCAAATATTTTCTGAAAATTTTGCAATTTTTAATTTGGAAAATGATGAAAAAGCTTATGAACAAGCCTCTTGCTTGTTGACTTAGTTTTATATTTTCTTCTTGCTGATGCCCTTTTGTCTGCTTGTACTTTGTCTGCTACTGCCTATGCTGCCTCGTTCTTGCTGTTTGTATTTTGTTTGCATGATGATATGATGTTGTCCAGTTTTAGGAAGCCTTGCTGCATGCTTGCCTTTGGTACGTTGATATGCTGCTGTCTCTCTTGGCCCTATTTTGTGCCTTGTTTGGACATGATGATATGCTGCTGTCTAGTTCTGGACAACCTTGCTGTTGTTTGGCCATGTTTCTTGCATATTTTCACTTGTTTGGCCAGCTTTGCTTGTATTTGGATAAATTGCTTGCATTTTTATTTGGACAATTTTGCTTGCATTTTTATTTTTCTTTTTGTGAACCAAGAAGAGCAATCTTCTTGTGATTTGAAAATAGAAAAATAAAAACGTGATGAATTAAAAATAGCCCTCTGATTCCAAATTGTAAACTTTAATGATGAACGCATTTTTTCTTTTAAAGATTCTTATTCATATCCAATTAACTGTACTGATCAAATTTCTGTCTTTTGTTTTTTCATGTGAGCGCAAACTGGATGGTGGCAGCGCAGAGGAAGCAAGAGATTCTTTGGCAAGCATGGAAGCAATGGAAGCTTAGCCATCCTTAGTCTTAGACTTTTCCTTGTAATTTAGATAGAAATACTCAAATAATTGTATTAATTTATTTTTCAAATACAATAAGTTGTAAAACTTATAGCATTTAAATAATAAATCGTATTGTAACAATTTTTGAAGTAAATGAATACAAAAGTCTTATGAAGTATTCTGATGTCCATTAGAATCTTTTACTGTCAATAACTCGCAATTTTCTCCTGGCATCTTCACTAATTCTTTAAGATTCCTGATTAAGATAATTGAAACTGTATTCCAATAATTCCAACCAAGATAACTTAAATTCCAATGATCATGTAATCTCGCCACTGCATTCCAAATAAACACGCACTGTGTATTCCACAAACAAATGTCTATTCCATAAACCAACAAATATCTTATTCCATTAACCAGCAAATGCCTTATTCCATTAACCAGCAGATGTCTTATTCCATTAACCAGCAAATGTCTTAACAAACGCAAATTATCTGGTTAACTTGGATCAAACAAAACATGAATATTCCAAATGACAGTCTTAGATCCCATCTTTTGTCCCAAATGAATATGCCTTGAAAATAAACAGTAACCTTTCAGTAATCTTAAAAAGCATGAAAACGTGTGAAAGCCAATTGGATCTTTGTGAGTTCATTTCTTCTGAGAACTGCAAGTAAAAAACCCTGATTGCTGGTTTATTGCCAAAGGAGAGAATCTGTCTGATCGATTCCTGAGCCAATTTTGAATATCTGAGAAACCCTAGGGATGTGATTTCTGTGAAAAATGGGAGGGCAAATTTTGGGGTACAACACCCACTTAGAGATATGTGTTCCCCAACAGAGTCGCCAATTCTGTACCGATGAAAATCGGAGATCAAGCTATTAATTAACTAGACTCGTAAACAAGCAAGAGTTGCCACCGTGCTTTATTATTTCTAAGGGAAAAGGGAAAAGTGCGAAATAAAACTCATAAATATGCAAAGTAAGTGCAATATTAAAAGTAAAGAAAAATACAATGCATTGGAAAGAGATCAAAGGTTCGGGGGTTGGTTATACAAAGGGAAGGTACTAGCATCCTATGTATCTATAGTATCATATAGGAACCTTTTGAAATATCTGTTTTTGGTTAAAATTGGTTTGCTTGCTAAATGAGTGTGGGGATGAGATTTTGAAAATGCGCCGACCTAGTGTCGAAGTTTTTGGCTTAAAAGAGGTACGAGTTTTTTTAAAATTAGGGTTTATAAGAGATTTGTTTTTAGGTTAATAAAACTAAAAAAAATGTATAAAGGGGTTTTCGCACAATCGTGTTAAATATATTCGATGACATTAAGTCAATGAATTCGATTTTTTTATTTGGAGTTAGACAAACAAAATATAAAGACTAAATGATCGACAAAGGGAAATGAAATAAATAGCAATTAAATAACTAAATAATTAATAATTAAAAATTAAATTAAATAAAGAAAGACAAAATTATACTAATATATATTTTTGGTATTTTTTAAAGAGGACAAGAAAGAAATAATTATAATCCTAATCTAATTTTTTTTTGTATTTTTTGTATGGATTTTTAAATGAAAATAAGGCAAAAGACTTAAAAATTAGAAATAAAAAAATAAAGTGAGCAAAGAGAAGATAAATGCTCAAGTGAGCATAGGAAAAATACATAAAGTAAAGAAAATAAAATGCTATGGATGATAAATGGCATAAAAGTAAAGAAAAAAAAATATAAAGTGCGGAAATATAAATGATAATAAAGTAAAGTTAGTACAATATAAAGTTAATAATATGGAGCATAGAATGTATGTACTCATTCATGTTAGAGAAATGACACTTTGAAGTTCATTCTCTTATACATGTAGTATAATTAACAAACATGAGGGATCAAGACAAAATCAAGGAAGATACATTATGACAAACTTATCATCAATCCCAAGTACCTTGAATGATCATAGAACTATTTAGAGGTAGATTGGAAATGATGAAAGTTCATCAAATATCCGACAAGATTAGATGAACTAAAAAAATTTAAATGCTTTCCAAATTGATCCAAATAAAAATAAAAATAAAATAGATAAAGAAGAATAAGATGAAGTCTATAATAAAAATAGTATAAATGTCATAACTTTCTCAATTTTTTATGAAATTAAACAAATAAATAATGAAAGTTTATCTACTCAATCTCACGACCAATGATCTATGCACAAAATAAGTAAATAAATAACAAAAAATTACAAAAAAATGAAAATTAAACAACAATAAATCACTTTTGCTTTTGGAGGTTCAAGAACACTTTTCAACTCTTGATTTTGAATCAATGGAGTTTTCTTTCAAAATGGTGATAATTATGGTACTAAATAAATAAATAAAAAGTAAAAATACAATAGAGTTAAATAAAGAACAAGTATAATAGCTAACTTATTCAATAAAAGGAAGAAATGACTTGAAAGAAAATGAAGAGAAAAAAGAAGAAGAGAGTTTTTCCTTAGTTTAGTGAATGATTTATGGTATTGTCCCTCCAAATGAAAGAAAAAAATGTCTTATTTATATGGTGAATGAGATAGGAGTGTTGGTGTGGCAATCCATGTGACTTCATGAGAATGATTTTTGGCCATTGATAAGTCTGAGTTGGCAATCTATATGAAGTGTGAGAATGATTCTTGGCCATTGATAAATAGAAGTTGACAATCCATGTGAACAGTTTGTACTACATTATAGTGGTCTCAAGTTTTCTTTATTGACACAAAAAAACAAAAGGACAAAGTAATAATAATAATAATAATAATAATAATAATAATAACAATAATAATAATAATAATAGTAATAATAATAAAAACTAAAAGTGTTAATAATAATAATAAATACAAAAATAGAAAATAAAAGAGACATTAAATTAACTATTTGTGATTTTTTTCTTGAATTAAAATAAATGAAAATATAAGTGCAAATTAAAAAAATAAAAAATAAAATACATATAAGAAAGTAAAAGGACTTATATAAACTTTTCTAGATTTTTTTTTGAAATAATTGATACCAATATATAAATTCAAATTAATAAAAGAACATATTTTTGATAATTTTTTAGTAAAGAGGTAAAAATAGTAAATAAAAAAATAATATGATGCTAAGTACATTTTTTGTGTTTTTTTTAGATGGAAAAGAAATCATGAATAAAACACAATAAAAATCAAATTCCACTAAATTCATAAACGACTTCTACCGTTTCTATTTTTTCGTGGCTTTTCAAAGCATAATCAGCTCTTGACTTGTAAAGAGATATTGTAGATGATGTCAAGGAGAATCGTATTAAAAAAGAATCGCTCAAAAATATTGAAATTTGAAGAAGTTATAAATTTTTGAAATCTAACTCAAGAATTGGCAACAAATAGGTCAAACCACTTGTGAACACTTGTTATGCCATGATGCAAATGGAGGGTAGGATCTTAGGTTAATAATTAGGGTATGAAAACATGTTATGGATCTTTAGCTTGTTTTTGAAGTAATCTTGACAAACATGGTTTCAATGCAAGGTACATGGCTTGTAGGGTGGCTAGCAACTTTAAATATGTTTGTTCTAAGTTTGTAGAGGATGCTTGTGCAGAAAGAACAAGTGCAATGCTCAAGACAAGTTAACTTTGTGATTAAAGCAACTTTTCAAGAATGGTAATGGTGCCTTTGTGCTATAAATAGAAATGCAACTTGGATAATGGTTCAAATACTTGGACAATGGTTCTAACAGTTGTGTAATTAATTAATTATAGAGTGAAACATAAGTTAGAAGCATGCAAAGTGGAGTTATGCAGCATAGGCTGGGGTTTTGATCAAGTGTTCCTCACAAAATGACTTGTAATTCAAGAATGGATGCCCGACTTCTTCTCTTCGATTCTCTTAGCTTAAAAACGATCTTTTCAAGTTCTCTGACATTTTGGAAATCTTGAAACATCCTCTACAACTTCCATGTTTTCCACTTTTTCTAAATCAAATTGGAGCTATGTGAAAAATTACCTAGAAGATGGGACACAAATATGTCTAAACTAGGTCAAAATTTCACTAAGTGTTTTTTAGAAAAAGTGCATGACTTCATGGGCCTATAACTCAAAATCTAAGCATTTTTTGGACATGAGCCCTGAAATACCAAGTTGTATATTTCATCAAGATCTACAACTTTCATATTGAAAGTTTTCTTTGAATCATCTTGCATCTTGGTGAAACATTAGCATGAAGTAGTGAAATTATCATGTATGAAAACACTTAGAAAATTTCTAAGTCTTGAAAAGTTTGACTTTTTAAATTGACTTTTGACTTTTTTGATTTCTTGATGATCAAGCTTCATATTTTTTAATTTCTTTATGAATCTTGACTTTTGAAACTCAATTTTGATCAAAAAGTCAAAGTTTGACTTTGGGTGTATCAGTTGACTTTTCATCAATTAACCAAATTTCATCTATCAATTGTTTGATCTTGAGAGATGAATTGCGTCATGCAATTAGGTCAAAATAATATACTTGAATCCTTGAGATCATGTTTCAAACCAATAAGTCACGTATTAGCTCAAAAGTAAAAAATCAGTCATTCTAGTCAAAACCCTAATTTTGACCATTTTGCCCTTTTGATGATTTGCACACTTTTCTTGAGGAATTGTGATCCAAACTTGATCAATTGATGAATATGACTTCAAAATGTTGATATTGGTCAAAACTCTGTAAGTTTGACTGTAGGTTGACCACAATTGACTTTTCACCCAATACAGTTGATTTTCAGTCATTTGATCAATTGACTGAGCAAAATTGTGATCTAAGACTTGAAAATTGACATGAGTATAATGAACCATGAAAATCATTTGGAGCATTAAAAGTTCAATTTTCCTTGTGAAAATAAAAACCCTAATTTGAGGCCTCGATGTTTAGAATGTGATTTGACTTAGCCAACTCTTGTGTAAGCTTGAGCTATTGAAGATCTTGTGAGAAATGTCTTGAGAAAAGAGAAGGAAAATTTTGGGGTGCAACAACAGCCATTACCAAAACCCTCATTATTGCACCAGCATCTCGGGCTAGCATCCCCCTCTTGCTCTGGCGGTCCATACCCTGTAGCATCAGCGATTCAACCCGGAGAAGTTGCAAAGAGGAGCCCTCAAAGAATTTCATATTATGAAAGCAGGGAGGCTGCTGGAACTTCCTCTTGTCTTGCTCACTCATAAAATCGATGGTACCCTCAACGCGTACTCTTTTGAACATTTAAGACACTGGTTAAAGAGAAGGATGCCCGGCCAAAGGATTAGGCGGCGACGTCCCCCAACCCCTTGAGGGACCGTCCCTGCATCACCCTTAGAAAATTTTCCCGAGTTCTACCCCTTCTTCGATTTTTGAGCAGCAACAACCGAGTTGATCATACGCTCCTGAGCGGCATTCGTCCTTCTTGCAACAAATAACAAATAAGAGTCAGTGAACGAGGATAAAGAAATATGCGCGCAAGATAAATCTAAAATACAAGATAAACTACCCAAGTACACCATAGGATCCCCAGATTCGAGGAGCTCTTTCACATTTATAAGCCTCGGTTTAAACATGGGCTCCCCATCCTCGTCTATCAAGGGCCTCCCCCATTTGCCCACACGCTGGACAGGGGGTATCTGATCAGTGGTTTTTCCACCTTTATTTACAGTTGGTTTTAGTTATAATTTCTTTACTTTGTCAAGTGTTTTAGTTCATTCTTCTATGTTTTGTGCATTGGTTATGTATTTTGTTGTTTTTAGGCCCAGAGGAATAAAACCAGGAAAATCAGTGCAAAAAGTGCAGAATTTGGAATTTCAGAGGAAGTCTCAAAAACCAAGCTACATGGTATCTGACACGGCCACCAGTATCACCTGACACGGGCCGTGTTAGGAGAGGATGCTCAGTAGGTAGGTTTGAGAGAAGAGATAGAGGCTGACACGGGTTCCCGTGTCATCTGAAATGGCCCGTGTCATAAGGTTTGGGCAAGAGAGTTATTAGTGCGATGGACAGAGAACGACACGGGTTCCCAGGTCAGGGGACACAGTCCGTATCGGCCTATGACACCGATTTCCTGATTTTTTTCTCATACTTTTTCCATATGTTAAGTTGTGAGGGCGTTTTGGGTACTTCCAATCGACCTGGATGAATGGTGACTATTTAAATGAGTTTTCACAAGGAATAAGGATACTTTTGACGGGAGAAGATTAGGAACGATAAAGATTGATGCTTTCAAGAGATTTGGAGATGGAGATTCCTTCATGAGCAACAACAATTGAAGATCGAAGAATCCTCACTTTTTGTAATGTCTAATTTTATTATTGCTTTTCTTTTTAATACTATGAGAGGATAAACCCCCCAATGCTAGAGGGTGCCCCTGATTTGAAAATGTATTGATTTTGAACTCTTGGTTTTGATACAATAGTTGCTTTTTAATTTAATTGTTCAATGTTCTTATGTCTTTCCTATCGAACAAATAGGGATTCATCCACTATTAGAAATTAGGGATGGACCGCCATTGTTAAGGTTTTTGAACAATTAGACCATAATAGATATTACCTGGGACTAGGGATATCCTATAGGTTACCGGCAAAATCTTGATAACAAAACTGCTTGGTTTCATCATAATTCACTAAGGACTTAGGGTTTAGGATAAAGGACCAAAGGTTTTCCCACAAAGGACTTTGGGGAAAAGAAACTAAAGATTTGGTAGTTGTAAGTAATGAACTTGTTGAAGAGATCAAGAATGAAGGTTAATAAAGAGTCAAACCACACACTTACATTAGCATGTTTTCATATCTGCTAAAAAGCCATTTTATCTTTCTGCTGATTAAGTGACAAATTCAAAACCATATCCCAAAGTAAAGTTTTTGTTTAATTGAACGTGAATTGAACTCGATAATTGCATGAAGTCCTTGAGATTGACATTCGGGTAATTTCCCATTATTACTACAAGGCAAAAATAGTACACTTGCTATTTTTCCTATCAAGTTTTTAGCACCGTTGCCAGGGACTGCCGAGTTATTGAGTGTAATTTGAGTTCAATTAAAATTTGGTTGCTCTGCAACTAAAATTTATTTTCAGTAATTTTTATATTTTTGTTATTCCAGATTTTTCCTAACCTTTACATACAAGGAAAGCCCTTAGCTGAACTTCCTTTTGACGCAAAAATCGAAAGAACTTTTAACGCAAGGCGCAAACAAGCCCGAATAGTTAGACAAGAATCAGAAGGTTTATGAGATCATTCATGTTCATAGTATGAAAAGAGAGAAACAATGGCTGAAGACCCACCACCACCAAAGAGACTTCTTGGGGATTATGGAGGAGCAAATGTTCCAGCAGGTCGGTTGACTATTATGAATCAACCGATCAATGTTGCAAATTTTCAACTACATCCTTCAACCATCTGCCATCTTGAGAACAAATCTTTCACCGGAAAGATCAACAAAGACTTCAATAAGAATTTGTGGAGATTCCTCACCATGAGTACTACTTTGAAGATTGAAGGGTACTCTAAAGAAGCCAAGAAATTAAGGATGTTCTCGTTGTCTGAAGATTCTGAAGAGTGGTTTTACTCATTTCCTGCTGGAAGTATCACCACTTGGGAACAAATAGAGAAGACTTTTCTTGATGAGTACTTTCCTGCTTCTGTTTATATTCCCAAAAGATATGATATTGTGAATTTTAAGAAGAAGGAAGTAGAGTCACTAGGAGATGCTTATAAGAGGTTCAAGAGGTTATTAGTAGCCTGTCCCACTCACAACATGGGTCAAACTGAGCAAATGCAAATGTTTGTAAATGGCTTCATAATGAAGACAAAGCAGCTTACTGATATAGTTGTTGGTGGCTCATCCAACTTTACAACAACCACTGGTGTGAAGAAGATTATTGAAGCCATTGCTACAAATGAGCATCAAGAGCTATATGACAGAGTTATAAACAAACCAGAGGAATGATTGATTTGAAGTTGGAAGTGAATAAGCAACTAATAATTGAAGAGTCTATTGCTGCAGAAGTGGAGAAAAAGCTGAAAGCAATGAACATGGGTACTCAACAGGTAGCTCAAGTTCAACAGGTATAAAAGGTTGTTTGTGAAATTTGTGGTGGACAACACCTTACTGTACAATGTCTTGAAACTCCACAATAAATTGAGGGGATAAAATTATTGAGGCAAAACAACCCATATTCTAACACCTATAATCCTGGGTGGAAGAATCATCCTAACTTTTCCTGGAAAGATCAGCAGCAACAAATTCCTCATAAGGAAGAGTGGGAGGTGGCTATTTAAAAGACGGCTGCCCACACCTCTCAATTTCAAGAAGAGACAAGGAGTAATCACAAGAATACCACAACTTCAATAAAAAATTTGGAAGTTCAAATGGGACAGATTGCACAATAAGTAGCGACACGAGCATAAGAAAATCGGAAAAATCATGAGAATGTTAATGTTGTCACAACAAGGAATGAGAAAGTTGTTGAAGAGAAGATAAATGAGGTAAAATTTGATGATAATATCATAGAAGTAGAGTTGGAAGTGAGAGAGAATAGGAAAAAACAGGAAGAAGTGGTATCACTTGTGAAGCCATTTGAAGAGAAGACTAAACCAGTGATCAAGTTACCAAATCCATCTTGAGTGGCAAAGAAGGACACAAAAGAGAAAGAGTTTGATAAATTTGTCCAGTTATTCAAAAAGCTATAGATTAATATATCATTCTTTGAAGCACTCAAAAAAAATCCTTTGTATCAGAAATTCATGAAGGAGGAAATATCAAAGAAGAGATCAACAGAAGGTGAATCGGTACCCTGTGATGAGAAATTGTGTGTAGTTGCACCCAAGAGGAAAATACCTATCAAGTAGAAGGATATGAGGTCAGTTGTAATACCATGCACCATAAAAGACATAACTTTCAAGAGGATTCAGGTTGATTTTGGTTCTAGTGTGAGTTTGATGCCATTGTTTATTTTCAAAAAGCTGGGTATTAAGAAGAAAAGTGAGAGTGGGACGAAATTGAAATTTGTTGATCACACCATCAAGCAGTCATATGGGATAGCTGAAGATGTATTAGTAGAAATTGACAATTTTGTTTTCCCAGTTTATTTTTAGATCATGGACATCTCTGAAGATGAAGAAACTCCTATCATTCTTGGTCGACCATTTATGCTGACTAGTCGATGCAATTTTGATATCGAGACAAGTAATCTGACACTGAAATCATTCAATGAGGAGATAACTTTGAAGGTGTTGGAAATAAAAAAGTAGGGTGCAGGTGAAAAGAATCAAGCTTCAGCTGGTATGATCAAATTAGTAGGAGATATTATAAGTTTAAAATCACCCCCAGAAAAAATCTCCTGCATAAGCTCTCAGGTGGCATCAACAAAAACTTCTAAGTTCAGTTTAGAAGTCAAAGAGAGAAAGAAAAGGAAACTAAAAGGTGAGAAGACATACGTTGGAAAGGACTGGAACTACAAAGTGGTCAATGCTTTTGATCTGAATGAGTTATGGATTGTGGAAGAGACAACAACAAGGTGTGGAAGAGGAAATACCCCCATAAGGGGATGAATTGTCGAGCCATGTGACGTTAAACGAAGCGCTTTGTGAGAGGCAACCCACGCTTTTAATAACTTAGTTTTTGTTTAATTTTGTCTGCGGGTAATAAAAAGGGAGTCTTACCAGTGAAAGCTAGGAGGCAGCAACATGTGTTGCATTCCCCTATGTAAGTCACCTTCCTCGAGCTTGTTCTGAAACATTGGGGTCATTGTTTAGTTCAAGTTTGGGGGTAGTTTATTGCTTTTATTATAAGTGATTTTCTGTTCGATTTGTTTGTTGCCTTTATGCTAAGTGTTGTGTAAATCCATGACTTGAAGTTCTTCCCAAATTTTGCCAAGTTTTTTTGTTTTATTCAAGAACTTGTTTCTCATAGAGTTCGGGAATAGTATATAGAGACAAAGGGGTGATTGTTGGGAGGTTGGAAATTTAAAATTATGTGACAGTGATACAAGTCTAATGTGTAGATTTGTCCCATAGTGCTTGAATCCTGAGAATTACTTCTGAAGTAGTTTATCTTTACAGTCTGGCATAATATAGATTCACATGCATGTATGATTGGTGGAGAAATAAATAGATTTGGCACCAAATGATGAAAATGAGGTAAAAGGAAACTGGCTCACTAAGTTGGGTATCCCTCACCCGGTTATTCAGCCCAAAGGGGGTTGATCCCCAAACGTTGGCCAAAAGGACAATATATAACTGCAAAGTTTGAAATTTTCATTGGTAATTAAAAGTAGCCAATGTTGCTTATTTGTTTCCTAAGCAAAAATTCTTGATTAGTCTTGTGCATGTGATGATCGTCATAATTCTCATTGCCTTAATTTGACTGTCCGAATGAAAAAGGAGGAAAATCGAAAAGAGACTTAAGTACAAAGTATAGTTAGAGAGGTATCTGAAGAGGAAACTCTAGATTTCAAGATTATTAAACGAACTCTTCGCGTCATGTGAACATCGTACGGACTTCTTTTTGATCAATTTTAATGGATGTCTCACATATGAGTACCAGAATGCTGCAATTTTCATGAATTCTTGTAATGGTCGCTTGAGGTCAAGCAACGTTTTAAGTTTGGGGGAGTTTGATTATTGGTTTTTCCACCTTTATTTACAGTTGATTTTAGATATAGTTTCTTTACATTGTCAAGTGTTTTAGTTCATTCTACTATGTTTTATGCGTTGGTTGTGTATTTTGTTATTTTTAGGCCTAAAGGAATAAAACTAGGAAAATCAGTGCAGAATTCGGATTTTCGGAGGAAGTCTAAAAAATTAAGCTACTTGGGACATGACACAGCCACCCGTGTTGCCTGACACGGGCCATGTCAGGAGAGGATGCTCAGTAGGCAAGTTTGGAAGAAGAGGCAGAGGCTGACAAGGGTGCCCGTGTCAGAAGGTCTTGGTGAGAGAGTTGTTAGTGCGATGGATAGAGAACGACACGGGTGCCCGTGTTTGGTGACACGACCCATGTCGGCCTATGATGTTGATTTCCTAATTTTTCCCCCATACTTTTCCATATGTTAAGCTGTGAGGCCATTTTGGGTACTTCCAACCGACCTGAATGAATGGTGACTATTTAAATGATTTTTAATAGGTAATAAGGGGACTTTTGACAGGAGAAGATTAGAAATGTTAAAGATTGGTGCTTTCTAGAGATTTAGAGACGGAGATTCCTTCATGAGAAACAATAATTGAAGATTGAAGAATCCTCACCTTTTGTAATGTCTAATTTTATTATTGCTTTTCTTTTTAATACTATGAGAGACTAACCCCCCCCCCCCCCCCCCCCCCAATGCTAGGGGGTGTCCCTAATTTGCTAATGTATTGATTTTGAATTCTTGGTTTTGATACAATAGTTGCTTTTCAATTTAATTTTTCAATGTTCTTATGCATTTCCTATCAGATAAATAGGGATTGATCCACTGTTAACAATTAGGGTTGGACCTCCATTGTTAAGGTTTTTGAACAATTAGACTATAGTATATATCACCTATGACTAGGGATATAGATTACCGGTAAAATCTTGATGACAGAACTGCTTGATTTCATCATAATTCACTAAGGACTTATGGGTTAGGATAAAGGACCAAAGGTTTTCCCACTAAGGACTTAGGGGAAAACAAACTAAAGATTCGGTAGTTGTAAGTAATTAACTTGCTGAAGAGATCAAGAATGAAGGTTAATATAGGGCCAAACCACACATTTACCCTAGCATGTTTCTCATATCTATTAAAAAGCCATTTTATCTTTCTGTTGATTAAGTGACAATTTCAAAACCATATCCCAAAGTAAAGTTTTTGTTTAATTGAACGTGAATTAAACTCGATAATTGCATGCGGTCCTTGAGATTAACATTCGGAGAATTTCCTATTATTACTGCAAGGCAAAATAGTACACTTGCTATTTTTCCTATCAATTCCCCGCAACAAAGGTCGACAAACAATCATTGTTGGCTAGATCCTCGGGACCCAGCTACTCCCTCTTCCAGATGTAATGATTGGTCCCCTGATCAAAATGTTTCTTCGACCAATGGAAATGAAACTTTGGCACCAACTTCACCATTGGGTTCCCTTCCTCGTTCTTCATGGGGTTCCCCTCCTCATCTACCAATGGGACACTCCTGAAAACATTTAATAACCCATCCCCGTTGCTTGCCAAACTGTCCCCACTGGAGGCCACAACAATAAAAGAACAAAGGGACAATGGCCCTATTATACCCTAATTTTCCCCTAAGATCTCTTATCATCTTACATAATCAATACATCAATATCACACATTAAAGGTTGTTCTCTCTCTCTCTCTCTCTCTCTCTCTCTCTCTCTCTCTCTCTCTCTACTATCCCCTATCTTTAAGTTTTCCCTTTTGAGGGATCACCAAGCACCTTGAAGTATGTATCTCATGCATGTGTTTTTTTAGATTAACATCAAAATATGTATATATGTTGCCTTGAATGCCCATATTGTAGGTGGTGATACAACTACATTCATCTCACCATCTAACCTAGGGTTTGAGGGTTGTTTATCAATCCAATGACTTTTCAATGGATTGTAAGAGTTCAAGCTTCAAGGCTATGTTCATGGTATCAAAGATTTGTTGGTTCAAGTAATGCTCTCACCTCATTAAGGTCAAACTCTCTTCAAAGTTGGTGTTGATATTCATCGAAGAGATAGGTTCATATGTTTATTTACATGCCTTCTTCAACAAACTTCATTGAGACTTATGACCCATCTTTGATTGTTCTTTAAGATATTATCATTTCAAGACCTATTATGATTCATCATGCTTTATATTGCCAAGAAAGATCAAAAGATTCAAGGTTGGTTCGACAAGTTTGACCTAATTGAGCAAATGCTTGATTCAATAATCACAAGTGCATAATTTTATCAATTTTCAACATTTTGAGTTGGTTCTTTTTGCTATTGATTATTATCATCATCTACAACAATCTATTTTTCATATGACAAGATACAATTGTGCATGAAAAAATCATTAAAAGTTGAAAGGGGCTTCAAGTTATTTTGATATTCTCTGAGCTAGGGTTATTGACTTCTAAAGACCATATCATTCTCATTTTTTGAGATTTCTGAGTGGCTCCAAAGCCATGATTCTATTTAAAGAGTCCCTAACAATCTCTCTTCATAAGTATAAGGCAAAGTTTGCATGGAGGATCACTAATGATTGAGAAATATTACAAGTCTCCTTGAGAAGCCTTTGAATTTAGGGGTTGACTTCAAATGATCCCAACTTGGTCAATTTTTATCTCCTTAAGCCCATTATTTTTCCAAAATGATCTTATGAGTTTGAAATTCAACTCTACTTTTATGTGCAAAGCTTGAAAATGGTTAGAAGATTCCTTAAGAGTTCAAAAGATTATAGGTCACTTCATGGATTTTCATCAACTTCATAAGGTCATAACTATCTCATTTTTTGGAGTTTTTGAATGATTCAAGTTTCACAATTCTCTTTAAGAAGTATACTTCATTCCAAATTCATTTACCAAGACCTAAGTTTGAGTTGAAGGCCATATTTGAAGTCAAGATATTATGAGTCACTTTTGAACTCAAAACTTTAGATTTTTTCTAAGTCCACAAACCAATTAGTTTTTGTTGATTTCAATTGATTATAACTTTCGACTCAGATCACCAAATGAATAATTTTTTGGCATATTATGAAGAGTGTGATGTTGTCTTTCGAATGCGTCAAGAATCATCTCATAAAGCCTCTTGAATTATGCACACCATGAATTCAAAGTCAGCTACTTGAAACTGAGTTTTTTTTCAAAGTCAGAATTTGAAATTCATAATTTACCTTCTAATCACCAGTTTTGCACGCGTTTTTGATGTAAACATGATTAACTAACTTACTCAAACCTATTTAAGCACCAAAACGCAAGAATTGGATGAGTTTTAGTGGGATTAGAGTCACATTTTTCTCACCATCGGGCTCCACTCGTTTTCCCTCCAAACCTCACCATTCCTTCAAATTCTCGATCCTATTCAATCCACTATATTTAATGGACCTCACACCTCTCATTTAGACGGGCTTTAATAGCAAAAATTACCCTGTTCAGATCACACACGAACTCTAAAATTAAATTTATGATTTCTTTCATTCTCACCTCAAAACACTAAAATCCTCATTCAGTTAACTCCATTGAACTCCTATGAAGCTAACTATACTCTTACCTTCATGAATCGTGACCTGAATTGAGCTACAAAAGTCCAGTTTCATAGAAACTTTCTGCTACTTCGTTCAAGTAGATTTCTTAACCAAATCAATCCAAATAAAGGCCTAATCTACTCTCCCCGTCCTTTTGATTCTCATGCTTCTTACAATTTGTGATTTCATTGAGATTTGAGTGAGATATTCTAGAATTTCGTGCTCTCTATTATTTATGTTCTTTTTCAAATCAAGCCTTGCCCAATTTATATAAATTTGGCGCGAGTGGTACCATTAGAATCGTCTTGAAGAGATGAATCTAATGGTACCAGTCTGGCTGGCTAATTTTATAGTTTATGGAACTCCAGTTTAGGGCATCCGGAGGTTGAAGACAACCTATGTGTCGTGCTTCAACCAATGATGGCGTGACATATAATTTTTTTTAATCTTATCCAGTGTGCTTGCTTTATCATACGCACATTTTAAGAGCCCTTGGATCTGATTAATTTCATTAGTCAGACTTCATCTAACGCGCCAGATTTTTAACCTTTTTTTAATTATTAAAAAATGATTTGGTGTGATTTCCATAGTTTACCATGATATGCACAGCGTGCCAGATCCTTTGGATCTGTTTACTGGTGCATTTTGACTCTCATCCAATGGTCCATATTATTTTAAATTTTATTTTGTTTTTTGATGTTTTACGTTAAACTTCTGAAAATTACCAAAAAAATCATTTATGGCCCGAAAATTATGAAAACATTTATAAAAATGTTTTTGAATATCACCTTTCTGATTTTTATTTTTTCACAATTTTATTTTAAGATTTGATATTTTTTTATGATTTTTTCGGTTTTGTTCTTTAATTGTTTAAAAAAATTCTTTGTTGGTTTTAAATTCTAAAAAAATTCTTAAAAAATATTATCTTTATTTCTGACTTTCTGGAAATTTTTCAGAATTTTATTTTGAATTTTACTATTTTTAATCATTTTTCATTTACTTGATTGGTTTTAAATAGTTTAAAAATACTTTTCTATTTTAAAAAATTACCAAAAAAATTTGTAAAAATACTTGAGATCATTTCTAACTTTTATATGTTCTCTTTTTAATTTTATTTGATATTTTGAATATGGTTTGCTATTTTCCTTTTATTTCTATTTTAATAAACAATTTAAAAATCATTTTCTTATTCTATCTTGCTTATTAAATGTAATTTTACTTTTATATATATTTTGGCTGATCTTAAACTATGAGGACTTTAATCACGATCTTCATTAACATCATTAGATCTTGGGTGTTGAGTTTAACTCCACCAAAATGGATGAATGATTTTAATGATAGCTTAATTAAATTCTTTGGTTCAAATGTGAAATCTAATTCTTATACCCTCCCTCTTCATCTTATCCCCTTCTCACTTGTGCTACATCTTGCTAGAGAATAATCTACATATCATTTCTCTAAACATATGGTACATAGATTGCTATTGAACGGCCTCAAAATAGGTGTAACTTCTACATAAGTCCACTTACGATTGCTTAACATAGCATTAAAGTTGTCCTGATTCGAGAAATGATCATTCGTGGGCCAAACCTATGTTTGCAAGCCCAAGGATGTTTAATTTGAAACCTTTAATCCAATAACCCCGAGGTTCATTGTTAGGAGGCTTTGGTCTTATCAATCCTCTAATGAACCTTCATAAACTTTGGTCTAAGTGAATCATTTAAACATCGTTGATCATATGTTGTCGCCTCGGGAACTTGAAATGAATGATATACTTGACAAAAAGCAAATGAAACTTATTATTGAGAGGCTTTGATTTTATCAATCTTCTAATGAGTTTTCAAATGCAAGTTTCAAGATGGTCATTCAACTAATATCTAATTTCTAATTCACTAACAATTGACTTTTACTCTGTGCTTTTTACTTTATGCTTTTTATTTTACGCCTTTACTTTTATGCACCATTTATTTTAGCATTTATATTTCATGCTATTTTCATCTTTGCTCACTTGAGAATTTATCTTTATGTCATTTTTATTTTTCTCACTTGAGCTTTCATTTTCTTTTTGAAGATACTTGATAATCAACTTGAACAATAATAAACCTTAAGGTTACTCTGACTATTTGGTTACTATCCTTGGCATTATGGAGATTATGGATCTCTCGGACTTAGGATTAGAAGCCTTGACCCCTTAGGGCCATGTGACTTTGATTCTTATTTTGTCTGGAGCTCTTGGGGTTTACCCCAAGACATTGGGTTGTTTTTTGTTGTATGCAGGTTACTTTGATTATATGCTTTGTCTGTGATTGGGAATTCCTCTGTATACAGCCGATACTCTGCCCAATTTTTGAAGACTTAATGCATATGAAACTTGGTATTCTTAGGAGGTTTGGTATCTTTTCTTGCTTGGTTTCAATCCAAAGAATGAGAATTCTACATTGACTTCATATGTCAAGTGTTGGCTTCTTATTGGTTAGACTGTTCTTTTCCCTAGCTCTTACCTTATGCTTTAGGATAGTCCATTCATCTCCTCCCATCTTCTTTAATTTCAAAATCTTCTCCCTCCTTTTCAAAAGCTATTCTTGTTTTTCTAACTTGAACCGCTTTCATAATAAACTTGGACAATCAAACTTTAACCAACTTAATCATACTTTGACATTTTTTTTGAGAAGACTAAAAGTCAATCAATCTCATTCTAATCATTTTGCCACTTTGGCTCTTTACTTTAAAATTTTCTCCAAAGATTAGACTTTTGTCAATCCTTGTAGTGATGCGAGCTACTATACTTCTACGATATGTAGTGAAGTGAGACATTTTCCACTTGGGTGTTGAGTGAGGCTTTGTTTATTTTAAAATCCAAGATATATCCTCCACTTTGAGATGATGCAAATTCTCCTTTCTCATAATCATGGGTAGTAAGTATGCTTTCCACTCGGATATGACGATGATGTCTCGTCTCTTAAAATTAACCAACACACATGTTTTTAAAAAAAATTTAAAGGTGAACTACGAGTACCCTGATCCCCTATTACACGGAAGGTGGTACGTAGGAACTAAAGGTTTATAACCGCGACGAATGCTAAAATTGTAAAAAAATACTTCTCTTCTCATCTCCACCATCTATTTTTATATACAACACATATAGCCAAAATACACAAATTTTCAAAGAGGTTTCTGCGGAGTACCGTATATGTTTAGGGTGCTAATACCTTCCCTTTGCATAACCAACCCTTGTACCTAGATTCTCTCCCCCTCTTTTTTGGGTCACTCGCTCTTTTCCTAATTGTCGGGAAATAATAAAGCACCATGGCAATTTTTATTTGATATGTTCGAGTTAAGTCAATCTAATGGCTTAGTCTCAACATTTCTACCGCTACATGCCCCTATCTACAAATAACCATATACTATTTCAAAATCCTGCAAGAAGGCAATTGAATTGGGATAAAGCTGAGAAGGAGCAAGACTGAGATGCCGAAAAATGGCCACCTGCAAACCAGAGAAAGGAAGCCGAAGACCTAGCTCCAGAAAGAAAATTTTGTACACATGGATATGGTTCGCTTAAAACTTCGAGCATATCCGGAGATCCTTCCCAGGGATGTAAACTGCCCACTCCTCCTTTGTTTCCTCCGACTCCATCCCTGGAGCCACCAGTGTAAACACCTCGTCTGGGTGCTCAAAAAAATGAGAAACGATTTACATGGGGTTTGGTGCAACCCGGGCTAAAGGGTCCTCGACCACGGGCTCAACCTGCACATCTGCCCCCTGCTCGGGCACACCCGACCCTAGATCACATGCCTCTGAGGTACTCTCATCGACCGAGGTGCTCCCAGATGAACTCCTTGCAGAATCAGAATGCTCGCCTATAATATCATCTTCTGTACTGCTGGCCATCATACCCGAAAAGCAGAGGACAAAAGTGAATTCGATATCGATCCAAATCCACCCTCCCACCGCTAATAAAGTGAAAGGGTTTGAATGAAGACCATGTCCCCGACTAGAGCCCTCACTCAAAACAGCTGAAGGGGAAACGAGGCGCTCCCCTTTAATGCATTAGGCGCTCAACCACCGGGATAAACCCTAACTCCGGCGAGGAGATTCCCTTCCCATACGAATGGTTTTCAATCTCGCCCAGAGACACATCAGAAAAACCCAGAAAATGGTCCAGTATCGCCAGATATTTCACCACAGAACACCGCTACCGGCTCTGCCACCAAGGAATGTCAAACAAACCCACGACGGGGTCTACATTTGTAGGTGACAGAACCACCAAAAATCGTCTTATTTAAAACTAACTTATCCCTAAACATATACATCTCTACAATCGCAAGCGAAATCTAACATGAAAACAAGAAACATTTATGCAAAAACGAAAGAAAAGTAGTAAAACTTACCAAGTTAGAGAAAACTAGCGGCGGTGAACAACGGAAAGGGAAGAAACTGCGGCAGAGGACGATTGCGTCAAGCAATGACCAGAAACGAGCAAAGGAAGAGCAAGCGAAAAATGCTAATGAAGCTTCTTCTCTCCCTTTTATAGACTGACTTCGCTAGCTTGTGGGCAGGCACGCGCCTAGGGATCTCTTAAAGCCGTCATAATTATTCCCTAGTCTCTAGGCATCCCATCATTACACTTTTATGACAACACGTGGCTCGATGCAAGCATAACACACTACCTCTTCTGATCTAATCAATTGTTCTTCTCCTCGCATAACAGGCTCGCCGAGCATAGCTTGAATTGAAGATGTGAAAAACACAAGAAGGGGGGTTGAATTGTAAATCTTAAAACGAAAGCTTAGACAACACTGTATTTTTATCCTGGTTCGTTTGATCTCAAACTACTCCAGTCCACCCGTCAAGGTGAATTTGCCTCTCTCCAACGAGGTCTTAATCCACTATATTCAAAGGAATACAACAACCACTTTAACAACTGTTAAAGCCTTCTTGAGTATAACCACAATCCGGTTTATCTCAAGGAAATCTCTTTACAGATAATTGAACAATGATGTGTGTTAATGTTTTCTAACAAAACTATATATCTCAACTGTGATAATACACAATTTAAGCTTATAATGAAACTGGATTTGCTAATGCGTTTGAGTAGGTGTGGTTTGAAGGCTTAGCAAAATGTATGAGTGCGTGCATTTTCATAGGCGTGTATGTGTGTGCATCTTTTCTCACACAGACTTATATATATAGCCAAGGCAAAGATACATTGTTGTCCATAAAGCACTTTCAATGATAATAACGTTCTTTCCTTTTTGAGAAGATCTTGTCTTTGAAGAGAGCCGTTAGCATTAAATCTGTCTTGAATGCTTAGTAACGCTTCAGAGTCTTCTCTGCTAATGATAGTGCTTCAGAATGTTCTGCCTTAACTTATGATGACGCTTCTGAGTGCTGATGACTTGGTAGAGATCTTTGATCAGATTCAGAGTGTTTTATGCGTAGATTCTGGTCATCAGGCTTCAGCGTATGATCTGGAAGCTTCAGTGTGTAGAACATGTTATTGATCTTCTGGTGCTGATATGTTGTTGATCTTCTTGTGTTGATTCCATCAGAACTTATGTATACACAAAACATAATTTTAAGAAGCATATTTATTCTTTGTATTTTGTTATCATCAAAACTCTAATTAAGGGTTGTAGAATCAAACTATGTTCTAACAATCTCCCCCTTTTTTATGATGACAAAACCAGATTTTTCAATTAAAAATAAAGAATAAAGAGTATAGAATCAAGAAAATAAAACTCCCCTTGAGTTGATTACTTCCCTTTAATTCCATGAGACTTTGAGCATCAGAACTTTACTGTATCAGAGTTCATCAGATTCATCATAGTTTTGTACCTGTAAGCTTTTCAGAAGAGAGAAAATTAAGTAGATCAGAATGTTTGAGACTTATGTCTCAGTAATCCGTTATTGAAAAATAGCATTCTTTCTCCCCCTTTTTGTCAGTTATCAAAAAGCACAAGTGATCAGAGCTAAAACGCGTTTATATTAAAAACAGAAGCAATGATAAGTTCAGAACAATGTAAATATATTACAGACAAACATGTTAAAAGTAAACAAGGAAATTCTAAGAGGGAGGTGGAAGACGTATGAACAGAGCTTCCAACATGCTCTTGATTTGGGTGCTGGTTTCCTGTTGCTGAGTTAACATGTTTGCTATTGCATCAATTTTGGTGTCCTGCTTATCCATTCTTTCCTTCATCAGTATATCAGATCTTTTCAAGTCTTCTAGGGTCTGCCTGTCAAGGGAGGAAGCTTGAGGAGCTTCAGAAATAGGATGCTTCTCAGAGCTTTCTGCAATATCTTCTTCTTGACCCAGTGCTTCAGCAGGAACCATCTGCTCTTGAGTATCAGGTTGAACTTTGGATGCTGGACGATATTCAGACCAAGGAGCATTGTCCAGAAGGAGAACTTCTTCCTTAAGCAGCTTGCTCAGAACTGGACCTTCAATTTCTTTCAGCAGATTGCTGAAGTTCTGTTGAGCTTGTCCGTAGCTCTAATCTTGCAACTTAAAGGTTTCAGAGCATACCCATCTTCTGAATTTTGTCCAGAGGTTGTCTGATGCAGCAGGATCAACCAGCTCAAGACTAGCTTGTTTCAGAGAAGTGATCCACTTCTGTACTTCTGTTTTAAAGTTCAATATGCTGGAACCAACATCTGGATGTTTTAGTTTAGGGATGGATGTTTTGTTGGTTATTGCAGCAAGACGTTCAAAAACTATTAAATCAATGACAGTCTTGCTGTGGTCTTCTAGATTGTTCTTTGGTGAGGGAGTGGGAGAGTCAGGAATTATTATAGGACTTGATGGGGAATTTGGTGGAGTTAATTCTGGTGAAGAGGGAAGTTGGGGAAAGTTCACAATGGTGCCAAAGGGCATATGAATGGCCAAAGGTTCAGTGATTCCAGGAATGAGAGAGGTATCAGAATCAACAGTTTGATTCTGAGGTTCTAGTTCAGGGGATTCAGAGGGTTGATCCTCAGAGGTTTGAATCTCGGGTTGTGGAGATGGTGGATTAATTTTTGGTGGAGGAGATGAAGGTAGTGGGATTTCTGGTTTTGGAGAGAGGGGAATATCTGGTTGTGGTGAGATGGGAATTTATGGTTGTGGTTCTGTGTTTGGATTTGGATTTTCTGGTTCGGGAGCAGAAGTGTGTTGGTCTATATCAGAAAGAACTTTCGCAAGTTCTTGTTCTGGTATGGCTTCAGTATTTGGATTTTATGGTTGGGAGCGAGATCTTCTAAGAGTTAATGATTCAGAAGGGTCAAAATCAAAGTTAAAATCATCAAAAGTTTGAGGTGTTGGGTTTTCAGATGGAGTGGGTATTGGGATAGATGTTGATACAGCAATTGAATCTAAAACAGTTACAGAAGAAGGATTACCTCTCTTCTTAGGAGTCTGCTGAGATGATCCTTCTGCTGCAGCTTTTCTTTTCTCTGTCTTCTTCAGAACAACCTCTAGAGCCTTCTGCTGAAGATCTTGAATATTCAGATTTGGTGTTGTACCATCAGCCTTGCAAGCATCCAGATATCTGAGTATGATATCAGGTTTA
Source organism: Vicia faba (assembly GCA_948472305.1). NCBI lineage: Eukaryota > Viridiplantae > Streptophyta > Magnoliopsida > Fabales > Fabaceae > Vicia > Vicia faba. Next base: position 1,181,929,724 of record OX451736.1, read on the forward strand.
GAGTCAATTTCTGAGAACAGTGGGAAGTCATCCAGAGGGACTCTTCTGTTGGAGATTGCAGCAAAAGAAGTGACGCTGGGCTCCTTCTTGATGTTCTCTATCAACTTCATTTTCTTCAGATTTTTGGCATTCAGCTGCTTGCCAACAGTAGTTTCCAGAGAGCTGATTTCCTGAGCCTCTGTCAGATGATCAATCAGCTTATTCTCTGTCAGAATATCTGATATCAGTCTTCCTAAGGGTATCCAATCCCTTTTTGTTTGCTCCTCTTCTCTTGTTTCTTTGACACTTGTTCTGAGATGGTTGAACAGCAAATGAGCCAGATTTATCTTGACCTTCTGAGAGATGAAATAGATCAGAAATTGCTGATCAATATTAATGTAATCAGGAGAGCTGGTAGGCTTCCTGTGGTTGATGCACCCCTGAATGATCTTGGCCCAAGTTCTGTGTTTGTCTTTCAAATCCCTTATCTTGCTGGAGGGAAGCCCCAGAGTGAAGATTTCCCTTGCAATTAAGGCAGCATCAGCGCACCTTTCTGCCATGTCAATGCAACGAACACCACCACCACTGTAGCCTATTAAGCCTGTAATGAGGTCTTCAGTAATAACAATCTTCTTCCCCATGATATATGAAGTGACTTGATGGTTTGAAGAAGAAGCGTGAATCCAAAATTCCTTTACCAGAATAGGGAATGTTGGACCCACCAGTCTGTCAAAATACTTTTCCCAGCCTTGAGCTTTAACCTCTTCAGATAGATCAAACCCATTCTCTTGGAGACTGTTGAAATCCACAATCAGTTCTGACAGAACCTCTAGATTTTTGATTGGAGTGAGAAACATTCTGTAGGGTTCTTCGTATTGTTCAGATGAAACTATTTTATGAGAACTTGAAGAGGAATGCTGGAGGAAGCCATGTTCACACGAAGATTTTTATGAAGAAAATGAAAGGGTTTTGAGAAAATATGTAAATTGAAATCAGTAAGTTTGAGAGAAAATGAAAGTGAAGGTAAAGAGTGTAAATGGTGTGAAGTGTGTTTAAATAGATTTCTAAAAAGGTTTTGAAAACATAAACGTAAAGAGAGAGAAATTAATAATGATTATTAGCATTTAATGATAGCTGATTTTAGGGGATTCAGAAAGATATTTGGAACGGTTACCCATGACATGTGTCTCAATGCATCCAATCAGCGCATTTTCCTTTTCAGAAACGTGAACGCGTGTTCAGCCTCAGAAAATAGCTGATGACTGTATGACACTTGTTTGCTTGAGTGAACAGCACATTTTTATCCTTGAAATGAAGCGCTCAGATCTTCATGGATAGTTTCTGATACAATCTGTACTTCTAAAATTCTGAAGAAAGATTGATCAGTAGTTCACAGAAAAATAAACAAAGTTCTGAAGGTTAATATATGGAATCAAAACAATTTTATTCTGGGCAGAGCTTCATGCTGAGATGTTTCAGAATGAAGTTGAACCTATCTTCAGAAAGAGGTTTTGTAAAAATATCAACCCAATGATGGTCTGTGTTAATAAATTTAAAATTTAAAATCCCTTTCTGAATATAGTCCCTAATAAAATGATGTTTTATTTCTATATGCTTAGCCCTAGAATGCAAAATAGGATTCTTACTAAGACAAATAGCAGAAGTATTGTCACAGAGGATAGGGATGTTACTCTCAAATATCTGGGAGTCCTCAAGTTGACTTTTCATCCAGAGCATTTGTGTGCTGCAACCAGCTGCTGCTATGTATTCAGCTTCAGCTGTTGATAGAGCTATTGTGGATTGTCTTTTGCTGGACCATGAGATCAGATTTTCTCCCAGAAACTGGCAGCTTCCAGAAGTGCTTTTACGTTCTACTCTGTCTCCAGCAAAATTAGCATCACAGTATCCTACTAAGCTATAATCACTTGATTTTCTATAAAACAAACCCAGATTAGTAGTACCTTTCAGATACTTGAAAATTCGCTTAACTACTGTTAAGTGAGATTCTCTAGGATCTGATTGGAATCTAGCACAAATACAAACGCTGAATAAAATGTCAGGCCTTGAGGCCGTCAGATAGAGAAGAGAACCAATCATACCTCTGTAGACCTTCTGTTCTACCTTTTTACTTACCTCTTCTCTTTCCAGAATGCACGTGGGATGCATTGGAATCTTTGATGGCTTACATTCTGAGAGATCAAATTTCTTCAGAAGTTCTCTGACGTATTTACTCTGATGAATGTAAGTTCCTTCTGGGGTTTGATTGATTTGAATTCCCAGAAAGAATTTCAGTTCCCCCATTAGGCTCATCTTAAAATTTGCCTGCATACATTTAGCAAACTTTCTTCGCAGAAAGGGTTTAGTAGATCCAAATATGATGTCATCAACATAAATCTGACATACTAAAATTTCATTCTTAATTGTCTTACAGAACAAGGTTGTGTCCACTTTCCTGGTGAATTCCTTTTCTAACAGGAAGTTACTTAGTCTTTCATACCAAGCTCTGGGAGCTTGTTTCAGACCATAGAGTGACTTCTTTAGTTTGAAAACATATTATGGATTTTTGGAACTTTCAAAACCAGGGGGTTGGTGCACATATACCTCTTCTTATATATAGCCATTTAAGAATGCACTCTTAACATCCATCTGATACAGAGTGATGCCTTTATTAACAGCAAATGAGATTAAGAGTCTGATAGATTCTAACCTGGCGACTGGAGCAAAGGTTTCTGTATAGTCTATCCCCTCTTGCTGACTATAACCTTGTGCTACCAGTCGTGCGTTATTTCAGATGACTTCGCCTTGTTCATTCAGTTTGTTTCTGAACACCCATTTTGTTCCAATGACGTTGAATCCTTTTAGTTTGGGAACTAGATCCCATACGTCATTTCTTGTGAATTGATTTAGCTCCTCTTGCATTGCTAGAATCCAGTCATTGTCCAGAAGTGCTTCATCAATTGTTGATGGTTCAATTAGAGAAACAAGTCCCATGAGGGATTCTTCAGAGTTTCTGAAGCTAGATCTTGTTCTGATTGGATCTTCCTTTCTTCCTAAGATTGTTTCTTCTGGGTGATTCATGCTGCTTCTGGATAGTCTTTTCTGAAGTTGATCAACAGAAGGTGCTGGATTGCTTGCAGTTCCTCTTTCTGATGTTGAGGGAGTGTCTCTGTTAAGAGTTTCTGATGAATTGTCTTTAGTACTTGTAAGTTCAACTTCCATACCTGCAAGGAATTCATTCTGCTTTCACTTTTGAGAGTCAAGCTTATCATCAAAACGAACACTGATTGATTCTTCCACAATCTGTGTTTCTGTATTGTATACTCTGTACCCTCTTGAGCGTTCAGAGTATCCTAACATAATACACTTTTGTGCTTTAGAGTCAAACTTGTTCAAATAATTTTTTGTATTCAAAATAAAACATGTACATCCAAATGGATGAAAATAGGAAATGTTAGGCTTTTTGTTCTTCCACAATTCATATGGAGTCTTTTCCAGAATAGGTCTTATGGAGATTCTATTCTGAATGTAACACGCTGTGTTTATTGCCTCTGCCCAGAAGATCTTAGCAACGTTAGTCTAGTTGATCATGGTTCTGGCCATTTCTTGCAATGTTCTGTTCTTTCGTTCTACAACTCCATTTTGCTAGGGAGTTCTAGGACAAGAGAAATCATGCAGAATGCCTTTGTCATTAAAGAATGACTCAAAATCTTTGTTTTCAAATTCTCCACCATGATCACTTCTGACTTTGACGATTCTAAGATCCTTTTCATTCTGAACTTGGTTGCAGAAGGTGACAAACACAGAGTGTGACTCGTCCTTGTGTCTTAAGAACTTTACCCATGTCCATCTGCTATAGTCATCTACGATTACTAACCCATACTTCTTTCCACTGACTGAAGCAGTTTTAACTGGTCCAAATAAGTCAATGTGCAGAAGTTCTAATGGCTTGGAGGTGGAAAAAACGTTTTTAGATTTGAAAGCTGGTTTTGAAAACTTGCCTTTTGACATGCTTCACACAGAGCATTTGAATTGAACTTCAGGTTAGGAAGTCCTCTGACCAGATTGAGTTTGTTAATCTGAGATATTCTTCTCATACTAACATGTCCCAATCTTCTGTGCCAGATCCATTGCTCGTTGTTAACAGACAGAAGACACTTTACATTCTGACTTTTCAGTTCAGAAATTTTTATTTTATAAATGTTGTTTTTCCTCTTTCCATTAAATAGGATAGTCCCATCTTTCTGACTAACAGCTTTACATCAATTTTGATTGAAGATTATATCATAACCGTTATCACTTAATTGACTTATGGATAACAGATTATGCATTAATCCATCTACTAATAACACATTACTTATAGAGGGAAGATTTCCATTACCTACTGTTCCAAAGCCAATGATCTTTCCTCTTTGATTGCCTCTAAAACCTACGTGGCCTCCAGGCTTAAGTTCCAGGCTTTGGAACATATGCCTTCTTCCCGTCATGTGTCGTGAGCAGCCAGAGTCCAGGTACCATGATTGGTGTTTCTGCTTTGCTGCTAAAGATATCTGCCACATGTATTATTTTATCCTTAGGTACCCATATTTTCTTGGGTCCTGATTTGTTAGTTTTACCAAAACTCTGGTTGAATTTTGGTTTGACAGAATAATTACTACTTGTATATTTGATGTCATGTGTGTGCCCACATATAAAGTGTGAATCAAGTGGAGTACGTTTTATAACTAAATCCATGGCATTTTTTGGTGTAGGTACCTTACCTTGGTATCCTATTCCTTTTCTGCCATTTCTGCTAACTCCATAGATCATTGAAGCCATTTTGCTTCTGTCTATGTTTTTAGCTAGAAACTTCTGAAAGATGTGATCATACTCCTTGATGATCTCATCAGCACTGCTGGGAATTTCAGGGATTGTTTCCTTCTGAGAGTTTTGCAATTGGTTTTCTAATTTTGAAATTTTATCTTTTAACTCAGAATTCTCCAATTTGAGACTCTCAGTCTTATCAGAGTCAGAAGCAAGATCCCTTTTCAGGTTTCTGAATTTGACTCTGATCTGCTGATATCTTTCTAGAATTTCATTAAGGCTTTCGGCTAGTTCAGCCTTAGTAAAGTTTATAGTAAAGTCATGGAATACCTTTTCTGTATCTGATTCAGATTCTGACTCAGAAGCTTCACTGTCTTCTGTTATGTTTGCCATGAGAGCTATGTTTGCTCTTTCATCATCTGATTCTGAGTCAGCTTCAGATGTGTCAGAATCATCCCATGTAGCCATGAGACTTTTCTTCTTTTCCTTGCCAAACTTCTTTTTGGGCTTTTCCTTCTGAAGCTTTGGGAAATCACTTTTGTAGTGCCCTTGCTCGTTACATTCATAGCAGATGATGTCTTTGTTGTTTGGCTTTCTGTTTCCTGAAGAACCTTCAGATCTTCTGTGTCCAGAGGAGGATTCTGACCTTCTGTATCTGGAGAAAGATTCATTCTGATTTTCTAATATTCTGGGATTCCTGAACTTTCTTTGCCTCTGTTTCCACAGTTGGTTCACCCTTCTGGAGAGGAGAGATAGTTCATCTTCTTCTGATGAGGACCCATCAGAGGTTTCTTCCACAGCCTGCAAAACTTTGGAGTCAGATTTTCTGTTAGATTTTAAAGCTAATGGCTTACCTTGCTTTTGAGGTTCATCTGCTTCTAGCTCTATCTCGTGACTTCTGAGGGATCTGACAAGTTCCTCCAGAGAGATTTTGTTGAGATCCTTGGCTAGCTTTAGCGTTGTGACCATTGGCCTCCATTATTTTGGCAAGCTTCTGATGATCTTCTTAACGTGATCAGCAGTAGAATACCCTTTGTCAAGAACTTTTAGACCAACAACCAGAATTTGAAATCTTGAGAACATAGTTTCTATTGATTCACTCTCTTCCATCTTGAATGCCTCATACTTCTGAATGAGTGCAAGGGCTTTGGTTTCTTTTACTTGAATGTTGCCTTCATGCGTCATTCTCGGAGAGTCAAACATATTCTTTGTAGTGTCTCTGTTCGATATCTTTTCATATTCTGAATAAGAGATGGCGCTGAGAAGAATTGTTCTGGCCTTGTGATGATTTCTGAACTCACGCTTTTGCTGATCAGACATTGCTTTCCTGTCAATCTTTTGACCACTTCCATCCACTGGGTGCGTGTATCCATCAGTCACCATGTCCCACATATCAGCATCATGGGCCAGAAAGAAACTTTCAATTCTGTCTTTCCAGTAGTCAAAGTTCTCTCCATCAAAGACTGGAGGTTTGCCACTGAATCTGTCTCTTTCTTCATTGTTGTCATTGTTGATGTTTTGATGTGGTCCTACCATTGTGTTTTTCTGATGCTGGATCTTGTACTGACACGGTTAAGTGTTATAAGCTCAGAACCAGATGCTCTGATGCCAATTGAAGATGTGAAAAACACAAGAAGGGGGGTTGAATTGTAAATCTTAAAACAAAAGCTTAGACAACACATCTATTTTTATCCTGGTTCGTTTGATCTCAAACTACTTCAGTCCACCCGTCAAGGTGATTTCGTCTCTTTCCAACGAGGTCTTAATCCACTATATTCAAAGGAATACAACAACCACTTTAACAACTGTTAAAGCCTTCTTGAGTATAACCACAATCCGGTTTATCTCAAGGAAATCTCTTTACAGATAATTGAACAATGATGTGTGTTAATGTTTTCTAACAAAACTATATATCACAACTGTGATAATACATAATTTAAGCTTAGAATGAAACTGGATTTGCTAATGCGTTTGAGTAGGCATGGTTTGAAGGCTTAGCAAAATGTATGAGAGCGTGCGTTTTCGTAGGCGTGTATGTGTGTGCATCTTTTCTCACACAGACTTATATATATATCCAAGGCAAAGATACGTTGTTGTCCATAAAGCACTTTCAATGATAATAACGTTCTTTCCTTTTTGAGAAGATCTTGTCTTTGAAGAGAGCCGTTAGCATTAAATCTGTCTTGAATGCTTAGTAACGCTTCAGAGTCTTCTCTGCTAATGATAGCGCTTCAGAATGTTCTGCCTTAACTTATGATGACGCTTCTGAGTGCTGATGACTTGGTAGAGATCTTTGATCAGATTCAGAGTGTTTTATGCGCAGATTCTGGTTATCAGGCTTCAGCGTATGATCTGGAAGCTTCAGTGTGTAGCACATGTTATTGATCTTCTGATGTTGATATGTTGCTGATCTTCTGATGCTGATTCCATCAGAACTTCTGTACACACAAAACATAATTTTAAGCAGCATATTTATTCTTTGTATTTTGTTATCATCAAAACTCTAATTAAGGGTTGTAGAATCAAACTATGTTCTAACATGAACTCCTCGTGCATAGATGCCTGTGAAACTTTCCCTTCTTTCGGGCACGCCTTAAGTCATTACTCCTCTGACCAGAAGAAACGACTTAGGGAGCTCCTATTCTAGACTGGCCCAATGACTAGAATTAGCCCAATCCGCTTCCACTTTTGGCACAACCCAATAATATTACCAAGTTAGAGAAAACTAGCGGCGGTGAACAACGGAAAGGGCAGAAACTGCGGCAGAGGACGATTGCGTCGAGCAATGACCAGAAACGAGCAAAGGAAGAGGAAGCGAAAAATGCTAATGAAGCTTCTTCTCTCCCTTTTATAGACTGACTTCACTAGCGTGTGGGCAGGCACGCGCCTAAGGATCTCTTAAAGCCGTCATAATTATTCCCTAGTCTCTAGGCTTCCCATCATTACACTTGTATGATAACACGTGGCTCGATGCAAGCACAACACACTACCTCTTCTGATCTAATCAATTGTTCTTCTCCTCGCATAACAGGCTCGTCGAGCATCGCTTGAACTCCTCGTGCATAGATGCCTGTGAAACGTTCCCTTCTTTCGGGCACGCCTTAAGTCATTACTCCTCTGACCAGAAGAAACGACTTGGGGGGCTCCTATTCTAGACTGGCCCAATGACTAGAATTAGCCCAATCCGCTTCCACTTTTGGCACAACCCAATAATATTACCAAGTTAGAGAAAACTAGCGGCGGTGAACAACGGAAAGGGCAGAAACTGCGGCAGAGGACGATTGCGTCGAGTAATGACCAGAAACGAGCAAAGGAAGAGCAAGCGAAAAATGCTAATGAAGCTTCTTCTCTCCCTTTTATAGACTGACTTCGCTAGCGTGTGGGCAGGCACGCGCCTAGGGATCTCTTAAAGCCGTCACAACACACTACCTCTTCTGATCTAATCAAAATTGTTCTTCTCCTCGCGCATAGATGCCTGTGAAACGTTCCCTTCTTTCGGGCACGCCTTAAGTCATTACTCCTCTGACCAGAAGAAACGACTTGGGGGACTCCTATTCTAGACTGACCCAATGACTAGAATTAGCCCAATCTGCTTCCACTTTTGACACAAGTCAATAATATTGGCCCAGCATCTCTGGTCGATCACGCCCGTAACCCAATAATATTGGCCCAGACATTATTCACTTGGACAATTTTCAGTTTCTCATTAACCGGTAAGGTCAAATGTCTTCATGCAGCAAGTTACTTCATGTTTTATAGTGTGTTGTGTAAAAGAGTTCTATAAACTCTTTTAGTTGCAGCAAAGTTTTCGATGTGAGACTTCAAAATACATAAAAATACTTGCTGCACAACAACTTCATCCCTTCAATACTTTACTACACAACAACAACACTTAGCTGCATCTTCCGTTGTGATTTTTTATTCTTTCAATCGTACATGTATATTAGCAACAACAATATCAATGGAACAATTCCATAAAGTTTGAGTAACTTCACAAATTTGTCCCTTTTAGATCTGTCCATGAACAGGTTAATGGGTTATGTACCAAACTGTAGTCACAAGAAGCAGCAATTTAAGGCTTTGTAATTTAAGATTACCATTATTCTTCACATGAATGCTTAATATAAGAGAGACACTTCATATTTCTTAATTCATTAAATAATTAATGTATCTGATTTTTATTAGTCTCTTATAAAAAAGACTAAAGGGAGTATATGATTAAACATAGTCAAATATACTATAATTTTTATGGTACCGATCAATAATGCAGTAGAGGTATGCATATATCACTTATAATCATAAAGCTTCATTCTTTCAGATTTAATTTACGTGAACAACATTTCATTGGAATTAAATAATTAATCACTTATAGTCCTGGAATTAATCACTTACATAATTAATCACTTCATTCTTCCAACTTTTTTATGTTACTTGTGTTGATTTTCAAGATGTTTGGTGTAGACCTGGAACTTCTTCGCTCTTTTGATTGTGTTGTTTCCTAGAGTGTCTTTTATCTTTTCAGCACTGAAAAAAATCGTTGTTTCAAGTCCTCTTGAAAATTCTGGTGCCTCTTCCATTGTTATCGTAGCCCTCGGTTGCAAAGGCGAGAATGGAGTAAAATTCTAGGATTTTAGAGTTGATGATTTCAACTGGAAAGGATGTAAGATTTTGGAGTTGATGATTTCAACTGGTATTCATGAAAAATCATTGGTTTCAGTATGGTGTATGTTTGAGACATAGTGTATAATTTCAATTTGGATGAAGTGGAGGTGATGAATGAAAACAAGAGTGACTTCTTACTATTGTTGGTTGGATTTGGTTGGAACTGATGGCTTGCACTTGACATATTCTAGTTATGAGAAATATTTGTAATAATTGTACATGAAGGGTTGAGCAACGGTTTAGGCCAGTAGTTCGTCTTCTAACATAGTACTTAACACTCTTTAGATTAACTAAGCAACTCATAACTTAGGACACAGTTCCTCCCTCAGTGCAATTGTTTGAACAAAAAGTGAACCATTGTTGAGAGCTACTTGTTGAATCTTGACCAAAATTTTACCAAGTGAAAATCAATCATTTTTTTAAACAATTTTTGAAAAATTGTTTATCAGAATTCACACCCTCCTTGTGTTTGAAGTCATTTGATCAATAAGTGGTATAAAATCTTAACTCATTTTATATGATTAATTATCTCATGAGGTAGGATGACTTCAAAAGATTTACAAAAAAAATTATCTTCCTTTAATGGTGAGGGGCATGCTAATTGAAAAGAGACAATGAAAATCTTTATAGTGCGGGATGAATTGTGATATTTAGATTACTGTTAAAAATTGTTCATTTATTCTCACAAATATAGTTGATTGTATTTTAGAAAACAAACCTGAATATATTTGGACCAAAGAGGGTAAAGAAAATGTATAGCACATTTTGAAAGTTAAAACTATTATCACTATTTTTCTCAATATTGATGAGTTTTTTTTCGTGTTTCACTATAATTTTGCAAAATATGTGCGAGACACCCTTCAAGTTACCCATGAAAATACAAACGAGGTAAAAAAGGACTAATGTGAGTTGTTTAGAATGAAATATGAATAAATATTCAAGATATGTAAAATGGTTTATTCACGTTGTTAATCACTTAAGAAATATTTGTAAGAGTTTTCAAAATGAGGATTTAATTAACAAAGTCGTTATAGATGATAACATAAAGTTACTATGACTTCTAAATATAAAGAATTGTCTTATATGGATTTGAATACTTTGTTTCGAAAATTGAAAGAACATGAGATAGACCTAAAAAGGATTTCCAAAAATGAAGAAGGTGGCAAGAAGAAAAAAATTCTTGCACTTAAAGTCTAAGAAGTCAGAGAATCAGAAAACGGTGAAGAAAAGAATCTCTTAGTCTAAAAATGTTTAAAAAAATCATGACATATGAAAAACAAACTCAAACTTTCCAACAAAGAAATGAAGAAAGATATTGTTCATGCTAACATGTTTTTGTTGGACAAGTGACTTCAAGCATAACAAGGGGAGGGGTGAATTTTAGTTTTTAAAATTCGTAATTACTTTTATCTTTTTCTCTATTAAAATTGAAATTGTATTATTAGTTTCTTAAGGGTAAATAGAAGCAGAAATAAATTAGTAAAATTAAATAGCATGAATTAAAAGGATAGGGTTAGAGAGATTGCACCAGAGATTTGTACAGGTTTATCCAAACGTTGGCCTAATTCTGTCCCCAAGAGATCTTCTTGAGAGTTTGCTAGAAAATTTGAGCTTTTAAAGGTTATGCCCATGAAACTGTATACAGTCTGATCTTGAGATTTTTACAGGCTTATCCCCAACAAAATTTTGCTTTTACCACATACTAAGCTAACAAACATTCTTAGAGATTTTCAGGCTGATCTCAATAACCAAAAACAGATATTTTTCCAAGAAATCTCAATAAAACAAAACATAGATTTTATGAATTGTTTATCTCACGAACCAGACTTAATCTTCTCAAGAGTATTGCACTCTCAAGAATTAAACAAACAGCAGGACCACTTACAAACTCTTCATCACAAGTAAAGTTTCACTCATAAGCATTATGGACACTTTAAGTGAAAAACAAATATTTCTAGAGACAGTAGGAGAGAAAATAGAGATATAAATATCAAAGTGAATGTAAAGTTTTGGAAAGTGGCGTGAAATGAAGAGTAGACGAGTCTCATTTATATAAGAGTTGGAAAATCAGAAAAGGAAATAATCCATGGGCAGAATTGATGAGCTAATCATTTGGCATTATGCTCAAATCGATTAGATTAGTCATTTTTAATCGATTACCTTGCCCAACATGTAAATATTAGATATATAGCCATTACAAGTCATTAAGTTATTATCCTAATCGTTTGGTTATTCGTTTAGGCTCTGTCCAATCGATTTCCTTAATGTTGCAATGATTGGTGGGCTTTAAAAAGTTTTTCTAATCGATTGGCTTAAGTACCAAATCGATTGGTTAGTTTGAAAAAATATGGAAAGAGATTGGACATCTTCTTAATCACTTAGCTCGACTTAGAAAACAAATTTCAAAATAAAAATGTTTGGAAAATATTTTTAAGGCGCGTGTGTGTGTGGGTTGCCTTAGTACGTAGAAGTTACTTTCATAATTTTACAAAACTCGGATCACTTAGACATACATGACCAGGTAAGATTTCACACTTCCTCTTTTTTATTACTCTGAGGCTTCCAAGACTTTTTCTAGATACATCTATCATATAAGCACTTTAATCTAAAGTCTTTTTCTATTGATGAGTCATGAGATATTTCTCTAGTTAGGCCACCATCATCAGAGAGTTAAAATTTCTTGCCACCGACTTCAATCATCATTGTCCTCATCAAAATTGTGAGATATTGGATCAAACTCTATTATGGTCGAAGGGTAACTTCTTGGTTCGACAATTCGACAAGATATTAGCATATTGTCAAAGTCTGTTCACCTGATGTAGTCGAAGCCATGCAATGTTGTTGTTGAAGTATGCAGTAGTCGAAATGCTAGGATTGTTAGCATTATCGAAATGGGCTTGTTTGTTAAAGTCTGTGATACGGTGGGAGAACTGACTTGGGATGTTTTGTGTTTGATCACAAATATTGCGGTTAGAAAGAGTCGCCATCGACTTTTCTTTTATCCAATAAGGAAAGGCTGAAAAGAACAGGAAAGACCTTTGAGATTATTTCTTGAGTTCGGGGGGTAGATTATGAAAAGGGAAGGTGTTAGCACCCTTTTCATCCATAGTTATCTATGGGCTCTTAGTTTCTTGCTAGATCACTTGCTTTTGTTTGAAAATGTGCTTTATGGTGGTTTTTGAAAGTATTTTGAAAAATGCGCCTTCATTTAGGCAAACTTTATAATAGTTCTCGTTCGTAAGAACGTATACAAAGTGTTGGAATTTTGAAAATATTTCATGTTTGGAAAATGTTTTGAAAGTGTTTTTGAAAGTGTTTGGTGTTTGTTTTGAAAATAAGCAAGGATGTTTGTTTTGAAAATGAGCAAGCAACTAGGAACAATCTACCTACTCAAAAGTCTTTGTTCATTTCTTCTTTTCCTATGATATTGTTATCTTACCATTGATTTGGTAAGAAGCCTTATTTTTGGATGTAAAGGGACGGGCGTGGGTCATCGTATAGTCATGACAGTAATGTTGTGAGATATCTTAGCATTTCTCTTTGAGGGACTAAGATCATTTTGAAAGGCAACATTTGTAGCGTCATCGAGGGACTATGATCTTGTATTTTTTATTTGTTTTTGCTAAAACATCCCACATGCAAAATATGACCATTTTTATAAGGCAACAAGTGGAATCACCCTAAGGGTGTAAGTGTGCAAGTGTGTTTGATTTATATGTATTGTTTATCTTGAATTAGGGTTTACTAATTGTTGATTTTATCTTTCCATACAAACCCTAATTACTAACATTTATATGAAAGCGATAAATTGCAAAAAGTAAAATTACTACGCTATTACATCATTAGGGGAGGGGGTATACAAATTTAAAAATAGGGATTGCAAGAAAACTAAACATAATTATCTATTACAACCATATTGAATAATGTACAAGAATTGAATAAATATGTAAGGAAATAAATGGAAAAGAAATGATTTTTGTTTGATTTTAATGAAAGGGTTTAGTTTTGACCAAATTACGAAAATGATTAATTAAAATTAAATAAAATTAAACCTAAACTAATTAAAAAAGGAAATTAAGTATGAGACATTTTTAGGGTTTTTTATAAAAGGGTTTAAACTTAATAAAAATAATATGAAAATTAATTAATTAAAAGAAACTTAAGTTCTAAATTAATTTTAAATAAAAATAAGAAAAATAATTAAACCTAAACTCTAATTATTAATTTATTTAAGAAAAAGAAATTAAATTTGTTATGAAAATGTTTTTGTCTTTTTATCTTGTTTTATAAAGAAAATATAAATATAAATGAGTAAATAATAAATAAAAATATTTTTTGGATTTTTTATTAATAAAAATAATAATAATATTAATAGTAATAAAAAATAAAAAATAAAAAATGAAATAAAATATAAAATATAAAAGAAAATAAATTAAATTAAATTAAAATAAAAATGTTTGGGCCAAGTGTGTGGAAATGAAGGCAGGGGTGAGAAGTCAGCAAAAATGACAAGGCCCAATGATGGAGGCCCAGGCGCTGCTTGTTAGAACAAAAGAAAGAAAATATGAAAATAATGAAAAGTGGCAGCGCTGGGTCTTAAGCCCACGCCCTAGACATGAAACGTGCGCTGTCTTGCCACTGGGGTGGTTGTACATCCGTTAACATAAGCAAAACAAAAAATACATAATATAAACCCAACCCTGAAAATGACTTCATCTTCAACCTCCAGCCATGGTTCTTTTAACTTGCTCATTTCTCAACAAAAATGAAAGATGCAAACATGAAAGTTGCTCAATTTTCCATATGAATCCAACCATATAAATATCATAAGCTATAAATCAAAGATGAATGAGAATTTCTAAAAGTACCAAATTCTGAACAAACTTTTTTCAGAGATTCAAACCTAAAATTCTCTAAGCTCAATCAATATAAATGAAATCTATGGACATGTACAGTTTCAGGGTAATGATATCTATATTTTATCTTCATAAATGCAAGCCTAACAATGCCTAAACGAAAATATAGAAGTTCAGAAATGATACCTTAAAACTGGAAATTGTGAAATGAAAATGAGCTTGATTCAAGGTGCTGCAATGATCAAGTTAGCTTCCTCAAGTTCCCGGGAAGCTAATGCAATGCTTAGCTTGAGCAATGGATGGATGGAATGGCCTGGAGAAGTCAAGGTCCAAGCTTCAGTTTTTGAAAATGGGGGATGATGAAGATGGAGTTACATAAGTGTAGCAGTGTGTGGGATTGTTTATGTATGATGTTTAGAAGCTTTAGGAACCAAAAGGCCAAGAAACGCACGAGTAGATTTGAAGATTAGGTTCAAAACTCAGAAATGACAAGTTTTGAGGTGTTCTTGGTGATTCTCTGTTTTCGGGTGTTTCAGGGCTTAAGCATTTTTTTAGATTGTAAATAGTGCATGTATTTATATGCAAGAGGTTTCAAGTGTTACAACAACTCATAATTTGAATTCTCAAGTTGTGGCAACTTTGCTTGTTTTTGAAGTAAACATGACAAACATCTTCCCAAGGCTTGTACCATGCTATCTAGAGTGATTGCAAACTTTAAACATGTTTTTCTGGCTTTGTAGGGGAAGCTTGTGCAGGAGGAACAAGTTAGAGGCTCAATACAAGTTGACTTTGTGATTAAAGTCACTTTTCAAGAATGGCAATGTTGCTTTCTCCCAAAAATGGATGAATCTTTTGGAAAATGGCTCTAATGCTTGGATCATGGCTCTAGCAATTACGTAAAACATTAATTGTGGAGTGAAAAACAATTTTTATTCCTGCAAAGCAAAGATTATGCAACCTAGCATGGATTTGGTTCATGTTCATCCTAAAAATTTGTCTTGTAAAACAAGAATGAAACCCTAACTTCTTGCCTTCGATTCTCCTTGCTCAAGTATGATCTTAATGAGTTATTGGACATTTTGGAAAGCTTGAACATCCTCTACAACCTATATTTTGGACATTTTTGAATATTCATCTTGGAACTATATGTAAAATTGTCATGAAGTTAGGTCAAAATCCTGCCTAAACTAGGGCAAAATGTCACTAAGTTTTCAAGTTTCATGAGCATGTCTTCACAAAATCATAAATTGAAATCTAAGCATTTCTAGGAAAAGTTATTCCCTACAATTTTTTAAATCTCATTGAGATCTATAACTTTCATGTTGGAAGTTTCCTTTGAATAATCTTGCATCATGGTGTAAATTTGGCTCAAAGTTATGAAAAAAACATGAATTTTCAACACTTAGAAAAATTCTAAGTCTTGGAAATTTTGACTTTTCAAAAATGAAATCTTGAATTTTTGATTTCTTGATGAACAAGTTTCATATTTTGACATGTCTTGATGAATTTTAATCTTTGAAACTTGATTTTGATCAAAAAGTCAAAGTTTGACTTTTTATCAGTTGACTAAAATTCAAGTATCAATCAATTGATCTTGAGAAATGTTTTGAGCCATGACATTAGGTCAAAATAATGAATTTGAATCCTTGAGATCATGCCTTGAACCAACAAGTCATTTTCTAGG
The DNA here is from genome assembly GCA_948472305.1 of Vicia faba. NCBI lineage: Eukaryota > Viridiplantae > Streptophyta > Magnoliopsida > Fabales > Fabaceae > Vicia > Vicia faba. The sequence continues at coordinate 1,181,945,705 of OX451736.1, forward strand.
TCAAAAATAAGAAATTGCACCTTCTTAGTCAAAACCCTAATTTTGACCATTTTTCCCTTTTGATGATCTGATCAAATTTCTTGAGGAATTGTGATCCAAACTTGATCAAATAACATATATCAGTTCATAATGTTGATATGGATAAAAAATTATGAAGTTTGACTGTAAATTGACCACAATTGACTTTTCCCCAATACAATTGATTTTAGGTCAACTGATCAATTGACTGAGCAAAAATGTGATCCAAGACTTGAAACTTGACATGAGAAATATTGAGGGTCCAAAATGACCCATGAAAGTAATATGGGGCATTAAAAATCCATTTGACCTTGTGCAAACTCAAACCCTAATTTTCAGTTGTCAGTGTTGAGGAGGTGTCTTGAGCTGATCAATCATTGTGCAGTCTTGAATCAATGGAGATCTTGTGAGAGATTACTTGAGAAATGAGAGGGAAAATTTTAGGGTACAACAAAGTCCAATTGTTTAAGTTAGCGTGTTCCATAAGTTAGCTTGTGTAATGGGTCTATGTGTAAAAGCCCATTAGGGTAGAAAGGTTATTTGTTATTCTCTAACATTTGTAATCTTGTTTTAAAGAGAAAGTAAAGAATAGTAGTTTTTAACCAATTTCATTGTGTTCTTCTTGCTTCTCTCTTTCATACCCTTGTGGGTTTCTTGCCGATCAAGAAACTGGTTATACTTTGTTAATTCGACACTTTTTTCACAACAAATTGGTGCGGTGAGCATGGAGAAGATTTCTTCAATGAAGTATGAGATTAAAAAGTTCACCAGAGTGAATGATTTCAGTCTGTGGCGCTTGAAGATGAAAACCCTACGGGTTCATTGGGATTGTTTAGAAGTGTTGAAGAGAGTCGCGGCCAAGGAGGATGTGTTAACTGAAAAATAAAAAATGACCATGGTAGAGAAATCCCACAATTCCATATTTTTTAGCCTTATTGATAAGGTTCTCCGATAGGTGTCGAAGGAGACGACGACTTCAGGTTTATGGGTGAAACTCAAAAGTTTGTACATGACCAAATCATTGGTCAATCGCCTCTACCTGGACCAAGCTTTATACTCATTCACGATGAGTGAAGACAAAGTCCTGGCTGAGCAGTTAGATATGTTCAATAAGATGATTCTTGATCTTTAAAATATCGATGCCAATATAAATTATGAAGATTAAGTGTCATTGATGTTGTGTGCTTTACCCATATCACATGCTCACTTCAAACAAACTCTCTTATATGGAAGAAAGTCTCTGACCTTTGAAGAAGTTCAACCACCCTTGTATTCTAAGGATTGAACAGAAAAAAGGAGCACAAGTCATCTTTGACTGGTGAAGGCTTGTCAGTTAAGGAGAATTTCACAAAGAGAGATGACAAGTTCAACAAGAAGAAGGGTAAAAGTCAGAAGAAGTTGTATAGTGGTGATGCATCTGGTATTCGACGTTATCACTATAAGAAGGAGGGTCATACAAGAAAAGTGTGTCAGGAACGCCTAAAAGATCATGGAGGAAAGGATAATGGTAACACAACTATTGTTCAAGATGATTTTGACTCATCTGATGATCTTGTGGTTTCAAGCGGCGACTCAAGTAAAGAGTGGATTATGAATTCAGGTTGCACTTGGCACGTGACTCTAAATAAAGACTTGTTCGAGGAACTATGTGATCAAGATGATGGATTTGTATTAATGGGAAATAATAAAGCTTACAAGGTTGCAGGTGTTAGATCTATGAGATTCAAGATGCATGATGAGTCAATAAGGTTGTTGACTAAAGTAAGGTATGTACCTGATTTGAAGAGAAATTTGATTTCTCTTGGTGAATCTGATAAGAAAGGATATGTTTTCTAAGGAGAGAAAAGTATCATAAGACCCATGAAGGGTTCAAAGTTAGTCTTAAGAGGCGTGAAGAAACAAGGCTTGTATAGCCTTGAGGCTGAAGTTGTAAGTGGTTCTGTAGATGTTGCATCCATGAAATCTTTGAGGAAGACTGAAATTTGGCACATGAGATTAAGCCATGTCAGTGAAAGGGGTCTGGTCGAACTGGAGAAACAAAATCTTCTTGGTTGAGACAAAGTCGAAAAGCTGAATTTTTGTGAACCCCGTGTACTTGGAAAAATATTGCAGAGTGAAGTTCAATAAATGCAAGCAAAGAACACATGGATCCCTTGATTACATCCATGCTGATCTTTGGGGGAATTCAAGGTGTCCATCATATTCAGAAGCAAGGTATTTTCTATCCATAGTTAATGATTATTCCATAAAGTTATGGGTATTCATCCAAAACACTAAGGATGAAACTTTTGAGAATTTTAAAAGTTGGAAGACTCTGGTCGAAAATCAGACTGGAAGAAAGGTCAAGAGGTTGAGAACTGACAATGGCCTTAAATTTTTCAATGAGGCATTCGATCATGTTTGTGCAGCCTCTGGTGTTGCAAGGCACATAACTACTACCCAATAAAATGGTTTAGCTGAAAGGTTTAATCAAACCATTTTGGAAAGAGTTAGATGCGCGTTAACTATTGATGGGTTAAAGAAGGTGTATTGGGAAAAGGTTGTTTCAACAACAACATATCTGATAAACAGATGTCCTTCAACTGCGTTAGATATGAAAACACCTGAAGAAGTATGGTCGGGACATCCACCAGATCTCAATAAACTTAGAGTATTTGGCTGCGTAGCCTATGCTCACATTAGGCAAGACAAATTCAAACCTATAGCTCTGAGATGCATGTTCATTGGATACCCTGAAGGAGTCAAAGCTTATAGGATATGGTTCCTAGAGCAAGATCATAAAAGGTGTATCACCAGTCGAGATGTAGTTTTCAATGAAGTTGAGATGGCTTTCAAGAAAACTGATGATGTTGTTCGAAATGCATAGATATTTGAAGAGCTAGAACAGGGACAGATACCTGTTAAGGTGGAGCATGTCGATGTTGAATTATGTATCCCAGATGAAGTCGAGGGAGAATCACAAGATGCTGAAGATACTAAGGAAGTTGAGGAAATTGTCTATGACTACCTGTTGTAAAGGGATAGGCCAAGAAGAGTCATCAATCCACCTCAGAGACTTGGGTATGCAGATCTCTTAGCTTATTCCTAATCTCTGCAAGTGAGGTTCTAGATGAAGAACCTAGAGACTATAAGTAAGTTATGAGGTGTCAAAATAAGACTGAATGGCTGAAGACCATGGCTGATGAGATGAAATCTCTTAATGATAACCACACTTGGGAACTGATCAAGAAACCTATTGGAGCTAGGTTAGTCAGATGTAAGTGAATTTTCAAAGTTAAGGAAGGAATCGAAGGAGTGACGTCAAAGAGAGACAAAGAAAGATTGGTCGCAAGGGATTTCACTAAAAAAGAAGGTGTTGAATTTAATGATGTGTTCTCTCCTGTTGTGAAGCACATGTCCATTCAAATGTTACTTTCCATGGTGGCACAGTTCGACCTATAACTAGAACAAATGTATGTGTAAAATTGCTTTCTTGTATGGAGATCTAGATGAAACAATCATGATGAGGAAACCTGAAGGGTATGCATAAAGTGGAAATGAAGATGATGTATGCAAGCTAAATAGATATTTATATGGATTGAAACTATCTCCTCGAAAGTGGAATAAGATATTCAACAAGTTCATGACACACATAGGTTTCATTAGAAGTCAGTTCGACCACTATGTTTACTTGAGATTTTGACCTGTAAAATCATTTGTTATTTTGTTTCTTTATATGGATGATATTCTCATAGAAAACAACAATGTCAAGGATGTAATGAAGGTGAAGGCTGAATTCAATAAGGAGTTCAACATGAAGGATCTTGGACCTGCATCCAGGAATCTTGGGATTGACATCTGAAGAGATAGAAAACAGTCAAATTATGCTTATCTCAAGAGACATAGCTATGAAATATTCTCGACAAATTTGGTATGTCGAATTCAAAGCCTGTTGTGACTCCGACAAACCCTTAACTTAAGATGAGTATAGATCAGTGTCCCAACCTTGAGGTCAAAAGATCTTATATGAATAGCATCCCATATGCTAACTTAGTAGGTTCTTTGATGTATGTTATGGTATGTACTAGACCCGACATAACATATGTGGTAAGTCTTGTAAGAAGGTACATGGTGAATCCTGGAAAGACTCACAAGCAAGCATTGAAGTGGATTCTAAGGTACATAAATGGGTCTCTGAACAGAGTCCTAGTTTATGGTGGAGCCAGTGGTGAAGATGGTAAAGCAGTAATCGAAGGGTATGTCGACTTTGATTATGCAGGTTGTATGTATTCCAGGAAATCTATTTCTGGATATGTGTTCACTATGTTTGGCACAACAATCATTTGAAAAACGAAACTTTAAAACGTTGTCTCCTTATCAACCACTAAAGCATGATATATTTCCCTCACTAAAGGTCTGAAAGAAGAATTATGGCTTGAAGGTTTTGCTAAGGAGTTGAAACTTCAAGGTCGAGTTATCACTATTAAATGTGATAGTCAAAGTGCAATACACATGTCGAAGAAATCATCCTATCATGAGTGAATTAAGCACATCGATGTAAGGTTGCATTTTGTTAGAGGGGTAATCAAGCGTGGAGAAGTCCAAGTGTTAAAGGTTTCGACATATCACAATGTTGCTGATATGATCACCTAGACATTTCCAAGTTGCAAGTTTTTCCATTGCATGCAGTTGATAAAGTTGCATGAAGAAAGCTAGTTTGTTCCCTTCATGTTATAGAGTTTGTTCCAAGGTGGATATTTGTGAGATATTGGATCAGACTCTAGTATGGTAGAAGGGTAGCTTCTTGGTTTAACAATTAGACAAGATATTAGCATGTCGTCGAAGTCTGTTCACATGTTGTACTCAAAGCCTTGCAATGTTGTAATCGAAGTATACTCAAGTAAGCAGTAGTCGAAATGTTAGGATTGTTAGCATTGTCGAATTGGGCTTGTTTATTAAAGCTCGATTGTTTAAGTTAGCTTGTTCCCTATGTTATCTTGTGTAATGGGTCTGTGTGTAAAAGCCCATTAGTTTAGTGTGATATTTTTCTTATAAATAGCATACTAGTCTCTCATCATTGTAAAAATACAAATCCTAATAAGGGTGAGAGAGGTTATTTGTTATTCTTTAAAATATTGTAATCTTTTTTCAAAGAGAAAGTAAAGAGTAGTAGTTTATAACCAATTTAATTGTGTTCTTCTTGTTTCCCTCTTTCCTACCCTTGTGAGTTTCTTGCCGACCAAGAAACCAATTATACTTTGTTATTTCGACATCATTTTTCACAATAAAAACTTTAGATGGATCTTTTGCGATATTTTCATCTTTATACATGCAAGCATGTAGATCTATATTCTCCCACTTTTGGATGATGACAAATATATCTTAGGGAGGTGGTAAAAGAAATAAATATATGTTTGAGTGAAAAAAATCTTCGTCAATTAAGTAGAGAGTATATTCTACTTCCCCTGAGAGTATACTTCCCCCCCCCCCCCCCCCCCCCCCCTTTGTCAAAATCAAAAAGATGGATAAAATTATGAATTGAAAGAAGTAAGATATGAAAACATAAGCACATAAATCATATGACATCAATTTGAGAAAAGAATGTTAGCACTTTAATCCATGCATCATTTGCTTAAAATTCCTATTTTGTTCTTATGAAAAAGAAGTTTTCTTTAGGAAGAGGTTTAGTAAAAATGTATGTAAGTTGATTAGACGAAGCTACAAATTCAAGTATGCATTCTCTCTTTTCAACATAATCTCTAATAAAGTGGTCTTTAACTTAAATGTGTTTAGTCTGATAATGAAGTATAGGGTTTTTTTTAGGTTTATGACGCTAGTACTGTCACATCTTATTGGGACAACTCCAATATTTACACCGTAGTTACTAAGTTATTGTTTCATCTAAATAAATTAAGCACAAAAACTACCCGCAACAACATATTCTGCCTCAGTTGTGGATAGTGCAACACTTGCTTTTTTTCTTATTACTCCATGAGACAAGCGAGTTCTCAAGTAATTGACAAGTACCACTGGTACTTTTCCTATCCAAACTGCACCCAACAAAATTAGAGTCACAATACCAAACTAAGTCACAATTCTCTTCCTTTGGATACCATAAACCCATTTGTTGTGTGCTAGAGAGATATCTCACAATGCGTTTTACCGTACTGAGATATGATTCTTGTGAGGATGCTTAAAAATGTGCACACACACAGAAAACAAATATTATATTAGGACGTGATATAGTTAGATAGAGAAGAAAGCTTATCATACCTCGATATTTATTTTCTTCAATTGGTTTTCCATCTTCGTCCTTGTCAAGATTGCACGAGGTGGACATTGGGGTTGATATTATCTTAGACTTCTTCATGTAAAATATTTTTAATAATTCTTTACAGTATTTTGCTTGATTAATGTAAGTGCTTCTCTTATTTTGATGGATATGAAGTCCTAGAAAATATTTGATCTCTTCCATCATTGACATTTAAAACTCATCCAGCATGATTTCAGAAAATTCCTTGCACAAGGACTCGTTAGTAACGCCTAAGATGATATCATCACATAAATTTGAACTAGTAACATGTCATGTTTGGTTTTCTTGATAAAAAGAGTTTTATAAACTTCTCATAGTTGAAACATGTTTTCAAGGAAGAACTTGCTTAGACTATCATACCAACCCTAGGGGCTTGTTTTAGTCCATATAAGGCTTTCTTAATCTTGAGAACATGGTCTGGAAAAGTTGGGTTGATAAAATCTAGAGGTTGATGAACATATGCCTCCTCTTGGATCTATCCATTTAGAAAAACACTTTTTACATCCATTTGAAATAATTTGAAATTCATGATGCATGAGAAAGCTAGTAACACCCTTATGGATTATAATTTAGCTACAGGAGCATATGTTTCACATATTCCCTCCTGTTGATTATATTCATCTGCAACACGTATGACATTATTTCTTAAAACATTTTCATTTTCATCTAACTTATTGTGAAAGACCCATTGGGTGCCAATCACTAGATTAGCTGAAGCTTTGGGAATGAGTTCCTGGATGTTATTTCGTTCAAATTGATTTGACCTTTCTTGCATAACAAGAGACCAATATTATTTGATGGTAGCTTCATCAATTTCCTTTGGCTCGATTTTTGAAACAAAAGCCACATGGTTACATATCTTGCTAAGGGAGTCTTGAGATGCAATTATCTTAGAAATATCTCTATTAACATTATGAACGTGATGGTCCTTATTAATTCTCCATTCTTAATATAGACATTGATTTTCTTAAGTTGACTTTTTTAACTTGAATCTCTCCATTTATAAGGGTATTCACGGTTCGGTTTGGATCGGTTTTAAAGCAAAAACTAGTCTAATCCAAATATAAATTTACTTGCGGTTCGATTCAATTTTGGATGATATATTAAAAAAATCCAATCCGATTCGATCCAATTTTATGCGGTTTAATTTAGATGGGTTTTTGGATATCCAAATTACACATTATATTTTTATTAATATTATAAAATTAATAATAAATCATATATTTGATATAATATATAATATATAGTATATTAAAAGTTAATATTACAAAATGAGACGGATCGGTTATGGTTGAAATAATAAAAATAAATAGATTATACCAAACTAATAAATATTATTAAAAAAATTATAATCATTTAATAATAAATTCATGTAACATATCATACTAATAAAAAACAAATAAGTATAAAAATGTATGTATGCGGTTCGGTTTGGCTTGGGTCAGTTTAAAAAATTAATCCAAAATTTGATCTGAATCGGTCGGTTTTCACAAAATGACATCCAAACACATCCAGTAAATTTTGATTTTTTGCGGTTTTTAGTTTTTTGTATTGGTTTTCAATTTTTTATTTAGATTGGTTTAGATTTGAACACCCCTATCCATTTGTACTTTAGACTTCCTCTCGTATTTGATATTTTTCTTTCCCTTTATTTTCATCTTTCAAGGATGTTCTTTATGGGATATTTGTAAAATTAAAAACCTTTAATCCTACCTAATAGGGGTTAGTTCACCAAAGGTAATATGTATGAGTTCTTTCATAGCCATGGTTTTTTTAAAAAGAAGTTTTAAAAGGATTAACGTTTTTATTAAAAATGCATATAGAGGAGTTAAACATACTCTATTATTACACAACTTACTTAATGTTAAGTAACTTGTGCAATAAAGTTGTAATTAATTAGAACAGATAAAAGGTAAGATTAGGGAACTTACCAAAAATCAAAGATTCAATGATTTTATCTTGTTGTTGTTATGCAAATAAATTTATTCCCTCGTAGGAGTGGAACAATATAACATGTTTATTTATTCAATTGTGTAGCTTGAAGAGCAAGTGTCGGTATCATCATTTGCATCACAGTTTGAATTTTCTACCTTTGGTACCTAAATCTTTTTGGGTCCTTTAATGTCAATGGAATACATATAATGAGCAGACATCTTTCTCTTTTTAGATTCGCATTTCTTTTTTATAAAAGCATGAAGGAGAATGTTCTTCTTTGCTCTCATGACTCTTTATGATAAAACAAAACATGGAAATTTGGTTGCCTTTATTGCAGTAATTTCATTTTAGGGTTTTGTATTTAAGTTTTTGTTGGGCTTGCAAGTATTGCTACAAATTTTACCATTGTTAGTAAGTTCATAACCAAGACCAATCTTATTATAAGACGCGATTTGATTACCTAACAAATGATTCAAATTGTTTCTCCCTTTAGTGAGTTTATCAAGTTTGTTTTGAATATCATCAATTTTATTTTTCAAAATGTCACATTGATCACATTTGATACATTCTTCTAAGAATTTATGAGATGAGAAAGAGTTTTGAATTATATCACATTGTATCTCTCTAAAACTTTCTATTTCTTCCAACAGTTTTTTATTTTTCAATTCAAGGGAAGAGATAATTCCTTTAAAGGTACAGATAATTTTTCTAATTTACTCATTTCTTTTGTTAGCTTCTTACAAATGTAAAATAAGTCCTGATAAGAAAATTGAGAGGATACCTCATTGTCTTGATGATTTTCCACAAGACAAATGTTTTATTCTTTCTTATCTGAAGATTACATATCATTGTTATTCTAGGATATGCATGCTCGATTTTATTCTCTCAAGTATTGATTAAACTTTCTTTGATTTTGGTTTCTTCTCTGGTTTTCAGAGCAGTTTGGTCTTATGTGCTATTTCTCTCTGCATTGATGACATGTAGGCATGGAAGATGAATTTTCTTCACTTTGCTTCTAGAGCCTTGAAATTTTTTTTTCATACTTTACCAATTCTTTGAATTTATGAAACATGAATTCCATGAATTCATTATTTTCACTTTGACAATCTTTATCTTCTGGCCCCGTGTCATTAATACTTGTAACTTTTAGTGTAATACATTTCTTCTTTTTATTTTCATCTTCTTCGTCATTAGCCAGTCTTTCTAGTTCCATGTTGTGTTCCTGCAATTTTCCAAAAAGAGAGTGTGTGTCTCCATAGTCGTTGAATCCTTAGATTCAAAAATCGTAATGACTTTGGGTTTCACGCTACGGTTTAGAAATCTAAGAATTTTTACAACTAATTTCCCATTTGAAAATATTTTCCCATAGTTCTCATATGGCTCACGACATGGGTAAACCATGTTTGCATTTTATTAATGCTCTCTTCAGATTTTATTTTGAAGAGTTCATACTCATGAATTAGTGTGCCCAACCTTGCCTTCTTTACCCCGGTAATCTCGTCATGGGTAATTTGTAGGATGTCCCAAATTTCTTTTGTAGTCTCGCGATGAGAAACTTGCAAAAACTCATCAAGACTAAGATCGGTAATGATGACAAATTTTGCTTTCAAACTACACTGCACCCTTTTTATCATCTTTGGTCCAATCCTTTTCAGATTTGTTTTCTACAACACTGTTAACTTTGTGTGCAGAAACAAATGGACTTTCCTCCATAACTTTCCAAATACCACAACTCATCCCTTCTATGAAAAAATTGATTTTCTCTTTCCATAAACTATACCTTTCTCCATTAAAGAATGGATGTTTGTTTAATGAATAGCTTAAAATCACTTTCCTCCTATGACGATTAGTCCTTAACGGGAGTTAGACTCTGATGCCACTTGTTGGAAAAGTGACTTCAAGTACAAGAGAGGGGGCGTGTGAATTATGGTATCTTAAATTTGAGATTACTTTTATATTTTATCAATTAAACTTGACTTTGTTTTAGTAGTTTCTTAAGAGTAAATAGAAGCAAAAATAAAAAATAAAAAATAAATGGAATAAATTAAAAAGGATATGGTTAGATTGATTGCACCTGAGATTTATACAAGTTTGGTCGAGCGTTGGCCTAGTCTTGTCCCCAAGAGATCTTCTTGTAATTTTGAATATAATCTTTGAGCTTTTGAAGGCTATGCCCACAAACCTTTTTAAAATATGATCTTTATATTTTTATAGGCTTATCCCCAACCAAAGTTAGCTTTTACTACAAGCTAAGTTGACAAACCTTCTTATAGATTTTCAAGCTGATCTCAATAACCAAAAACAGACTTTTCCAACAAAGCTCAATAAAACAAAACAGAGATTTTATTATTATTTTATCTCATTAACCAAACTCGCCTTCTCAAGAGTGACGCATTCTTAGGAATTAAACAAACAACATGACTACTTACAAACTCTTCCTCACAAGTAAAGTTTCACTCAAAAGCACTATGGCAACTTTACATGAAAAAGAAATATTTCTAGAGAGATAATGGGAGAAAGTAAAGAGACAAATTCGAAAGAAAATGTAAATCTTTGGAAAGTGACGTGAAATAAAGATGAGGAAAGCCTCTTTTATATAGGAGTTGGAAAAATCAAAAAAGGAAAAAATCCATGGGCATAATTTAACAGCCAAGCAATTGGCATAAGCTCCAATAAATTGGATTAGTCATTTTTAATCGATTATCTTTCTCGACGTGGAAATATTCTATATAGAGTTGTTACAAGTCATTAAGGTGTTGTCCTAATTGTTTGGTTAATCATTTAGGCTTTCTCCAATCGATTGGCTGACTCAAAAAAGTTTTACCAATCAATTTTCTTAAGTATCTGATAGATTGTTTAGTTCAAAAAAGCTCTGTAAAGAGATTGGGCAGCTTCTTAATCACTTGGATTGGCTTAGAAAATAATTTTCAAGATTAAAATGTTTGAAAAATATTTTTAAGGTGTGTGTGTGTGTGTGTGTGTGTGTGTGTGTGTGTGTGTGTGTGTGTGTGTGTGTGTGTGTGTGTGTGTGTGTGTGTGTGTGTGTGTGTGTGTGTGTGTGTGTGTGTGTGTGTGTGTGTGTGTGTGTGTGTGTGTGTGTGTGTGTGTGTGTGTGTGTGTGTGTGTGTGTGTGTGTGTGTGTGTGTGTGTGTGTGTGTGTGTGTGTGTGTGTGTGTGTGTGTGTGTGTGTGTGTGTGTGTGTGTGTGTGTGTGTGTGTGTGTGTGTGTGTGTGTGTGTGTGTGTGTGTGTGTGTGTGTGTGTGTGTGTGTGTGTGTGTGTGTGTGTGTGTGTGTGTGTGTGTGTGTGTGTGTGTGTGTGTGTGTGTGTGTGTGTGTGTGTGTGTGTGTGTGTGTGTGTGTGTGTGTGTGTGTGTGTGTGTGTGTGTGTGTGTGTGTGTGTGTGTGTGTGTGTGTGTGTGTGTGTGTGTGTGTGTGTGTGTGTGTGTGTGTGTGTGTGTGTGTGTGTGTGTGTGTGTGTGTGTGTGTGTGTGTGTGTGTGTGTGTGTGTGTGTGTGTGTGTGTGTGTGTGTGTGTGTGTGTGTGTGTGTGTGTGTGTGTGTGTGTGTGTGTGTGTGTGTGTGTGTGAGAGTTGCCTTAGTACTTAAAAGTTACTTCCTTATTTTTATAAAACTCATGTCACTTAGACAACATGGCTTGGAAAGTTTTCACACTTCCTCTCTTTTATTACTTTAAGGCTTCCAAGTATTTTTCCAAATACATCGATCATAGAAGCACTTTAGTCTCGAGTCTCTTTCTATTGAAGAGGCATGAGATATTTCTCCGGTTAGATCACCATCATTAGAGAGTTGGAAGTTATTGCCTCTGACTTCAATCATTATTGTTGTCATCAAAACTTAAGATCGATATTTTGCGGGATATTCATCTTTATATCTATAAGCACATAGATCCACAGTTTCTAGTGTGGAAAGAAAGGCCATATAAATTCAAATTGCCCTCAAAACTATATAAACAAATTGAAAGATACAAAATACCTGAAAAAGAAACAAAGAGGGCATGTAGAACATGAGATGATAATGATATGGGCTCCTTTAATAAATTAGAAAAAAGTGAATAAACCAACATTTGTCTCATGGAAAATCACAAAGAAAATGAGTTAAATGATCTAACTCTTTAATTTACCTATTACGAGCTCTTCCTCATATGTAAAATATTAAATAATGAATCAACTAAATTAAAAAGAATCAAAAGAAATTATTTTTGTCTCTAAAGAAACTATATCATTTCTTAAAAAGGAAAAATGAAAATTTGTTCGAGGAAATAGATTTTCTTAGAGAACAACAAGGTCTTTTAATTCACAATTCTCCATTTACTTCTGCTTTTTCTGATTTTTTTTTTATAAATCTACCGTGTGTGCAAAATTCAATATTTTAGAAACAAAATTGATAGTTTGTATAATACACTTGATAAATATACCAAAGGGAGAGACAACTTAAACATCATTTTAGGTTATCAAAGAGGAATATTCAATAAAGTTGGTTTAGGATACAGACTTGGAAATAATGCTAAAACCTTTAAGAAATTTTTCCATGCTAGTAACACTCATAAATGTAATAGATTGAAATGCACTTAATGTAGTAAAAATGTTCATATTGATTTTTCTTGCTTTATAAGAAAGAACCATGATTTTAACATGAAAAATAATTCTTTGTCTAATTTCTATAAGAAAAATGATTATAATGGCTCAAATTGGACTCTAAGAAATTCTCTGCATTTTACTAAAGTTATTTGGGTACCTAATATTAAAACTTAAGTTTGTAATGTATGTATGCTTTATAGTCTTAAACTTTAAGTGATATGTTAGTGGTGGTTGTGCAAAGCATATGACTGGAGATAAAACTCTACTTTCCTCCTTTACTCCAAAAGGGGAGGCTTTATTTCATATGGTGATAATAATAAAGGATTGTAGGTTCTGTCATAGTCGGTAAGTATCCTAATTTAACAATTGGTGATGTTTTATTGGTTCAAGATTGAATAAATAACTTGCTCAGTACTAGTCAGTTCTATGACAAAGGTAACAAAGTAACATTTGATTCATCTGTATGCATGGTCGTAAAAACTATTAAAAAAATAAAACTCTTTTTACTAGTTTAAGAAGTGGAAATCCCCACTTCTAGTAAAGTTTTTAAAATCTTTAACAAATGAAGAAGTGTTTGAAATTATGTAGGTATCTGGAGAAAACTCTCTTAAAAAACCCAAATGAAGAAAAATAAAATTGGAGATAAAGTCAATGATCAAGTTAAAGAAACAAGTAAAAATAATCATCAAGATTTATCTAAGGAAAAGGGAACAATAAAATATCATCTAATCGAGAGCATAATATGGTACATATCTAAGGGGGTAGCCACTCAACACTCTCTTAACTTGATATGTAATTTTATGGATTTTTTTCTGAGCTGAGCCAAAAGATGTCAATGAAGCTCCCGCTCATTAAATTTGGTCTCTTTCTATGGAAGAATATTTAAATCAATTTGAGAGAAACAATTTTTGGGAACTTGTTCGCAGACGTAGGACTAATAAAAAAATTTTTGAACCAAATTGGTCTTTCACAATAAACTTGATGAAAATGGCATAGTTTTAAGAAATAAAGCAAGTCTTATTGTGAAATAATACAAACAAGAAGAAGGTGTAGGTTTTTAAGAGACCTATGCTCATGTAGCTAGATTAGAGGCCATACGAATGCTTTTAGAATTTTAATGTATCATGAACTTTAAACTCTTACAAAAGGATCTAAAGAGCATGTTTTTAAACGATTACATTCAAGAGGAAGTGTATATTGATCAACCTCCTAGTTTCAAAATTTTATCTACCCGTAATCATGTATTCAATCTAAAAAAGGCTATTTACGATTTAAAATAAGCCTTTCACGCTCAGTATGACTGTTTAAGGAAGTTTCTTCTCGAAAAAAATATCAAAATGGAAAGGTTGATACAATAATATTATTTTAAAAAAATATGAGCATGACATTTTACTTGTGCAATTTTATGGTGATGACATCATGTTTGGTGCTACCAACAAGCCTTTATGTAAGGAATAATCTAATATGATGTAAAATGAAATTAAAATATATATGATGAGCGAGCTTTGATACTTCCTTGGGTTGAAAATTCATCAATTAATAGAAGGAACCTTCATAAATCAAGCTAAACATTGCAAAGAGCTTCTAAAAAGATCAGACTGGAAAAAGGCAAACTGATTTAAACTACCATGATCAATTTGTGTAATTTAGACAAAGATGAAAGAGGAATATTCATAAAGGAAAACAATATCGAAGCATGTCTGGTTCTCTTCTCTATCTTACTACATCTTGTCCTAATATCATTTATATGTATCTATGTTTGCATGCTTTCAAGCAAACCCCAAAGAATCATATCTCGTTGCAGTCAAATGCAATTTGAAGTACTATCTCACTAGCATATTGCAAATGGGTTTATGGTACCCTAAAGAGAGTAATTTTGCTTAGATGGGTACTCTTATTTTAATTCTATTGGTTATAAATTGGATCAATAAAGTAACAATGGTATATGTCATTTACTTGGTAACTTTCTTGTCTCTTAGAATAGAAATAAACAATCAAGTGTCGTGTCTTCCACAGTAGAAGTAGAATACATCAATGCAAGTATTTATTGAGCATATGTAATTAGGATGAAACAAAAATTAAGTTATTATGGAGTTAATCTCATAATTGTCCTGATTAATTGCGAAAACCCTAACAACATAAACCTCATTAAGAATTTGGTACTTCACTCTCAGATAAAACACATTGAGACTAGACACCATTTTGTTAGGTATTACGTCAAAAAAAGGGATTGCATAATTGAGTTTATGTCTTCATCTGATTAACTAGCACACATTTTTACTAAGCCTTATCCCAAATAAAACTTATTTTTCATAAGAACTGAGTTACGAATTTTATATCTATCACGCATTGATTAAATTTCTATGAGTGTGATAAGTGCCAAATTTACGTGAAATATGTAAGCCCTCATTAACTTATTTTATAAGAAAATAATATAAAATCCCCTAATTTATCTATGAAAAGTGTAGAAAACACTTGTTTGGACTTTCTAGCACGTATTAAATAAAAACAGGTAAAAAGGACTGGAAAACCATGATTATGCACGCAAATACCAAGCCAGAGAAAAAAGCTGAAATTCTAGGCTTGCTAGGCTCTTCCATAGGCGCGCTAAGCACACACAAGAGAAAAGATGGAACTTCTAGGTTTTAGTACTTTAGGGTAAATTAAGGGTTTGTATGCTAAGTGCATAGTCAATGTGTTTTCTCTGAAGGAGCGTTTTAAGTTTCAAGGATGGATGAACTACTTCGATATGCTGAATGGTCCTACTTATCCCTACGTTGTTAAGGATTTATGGGTTAGGGCTAAAGTATTTGATGAAGTTTTTGTTGCTGCTGAGATCAGAGGGTTGATTGTTGAAAAAGAAAATTACAAATGGAAGTCTAGAGTTGAGATGGGTTTGAAGGAGTTCAAATAAGTTGAAAATAGGTCTGCGGTAATAGGTGTTAAAGTGACCATTACTTAGAGCCACATTGCTAAACTTATTGGTGTAAGGAATGAAGGAAGGTGTGTTCTAAACTCTTAAGATGGAAGCAAAGAAGCAGAAATGATCAAGTCTACTTTGTTTAACAACTCTGATGATTATGGAAAAGTAAAGAATATGTATGTTGCATATAAGCTCATGTTCAAAATTTTGATTGGTAGTCTTATTCCTAAGGAAGGAAGTACTCATTAGATTTCTTGGGATCCCAAGCACTTCATATCGTGAAGCTATTAGGGAAAGCCAAAAGCATAAAAAGAAGAAAGTAATTGCATCTCAGAACGTAATTGCATCTTTTGTCACAACTGCTCATGTGAAGAATGAAATTCTAGTATGATAGAACTCAGATGTCCTATGACATGTTGGGACATCTGATACGAAATAAATAAACAGGTAAGGTATCAACAATAAAAACAGTACTGAAAAGCAATAAACAACACACATAATTGTTAACCCAATTCAGAACAACCTTCCTACTCTGAGGGCATACCAAGCCAGGGACAAATCCACTATGATAGTATAAATTCATAGACCCTACAAAAAACCTCCAGTTTACGTCCTAATCACTTAATCACTACCCTTCCTAGATTTCTATCTAAGACTATCCTAGATATGAGGCCCTTCTTAATCCCTCTTCAATCACAGACAACGATTAGATCAACACAATTTTGAACAAATAGGAAGACACACTTCCATGACAATCTATAGCTAAGACTCTTGACTAAGAACACAAACTTGGAGTTTCTTCAAAGCTTCCTCCAAGAACAATACTTAACTCATTACTTTACAATTTCTGAGTGAGAACAATAGTGACTATCTCACAACCCGAGTGGTTCACTTACACCAACTCTCCTAGAGAGCGGCACAAAGACAAAGCCCTAGACTTCTACATCTTGAACCCGTGCCTTTCCTAGGTTACAAAGCCTTCTATTTATAACCTATACCCAACTGGATTTGGGCCTTCAAAATACAGCATGTCAGCTGTAACAACCAGCAGTAACTTCTGCTACAATCAAGGTCTTTAATCAAATCTTCCTAAATTATCTCCAAATTTAGAAACTGTATATTCTTCAACATTTTGACTTGATTCTTCTTAACCTTTAAATCAGCTCCACATAAGGTTGCATAATATTCCAAAAATATTATGCATCACTTAAATCATAACAGAATCTAATTATCCACTTCAGCTCAGGCGCAATGTTATATGCTTCTTTATAGGACATCTTATCTGACCTGTTGTTCTAGAAGTTGAAACACTTCATGTCCTAACATAAGATATGACTTCTTTCTCAACCCGTTCCTACTAACAAGTTAATACATCCTATCTAACATATTGCTGCTATATTTGTTTTACAAAAATTAATGTCAATCCTTAAAACTGAGGAACTTACAAAGAAGAAACTAAGGAAAATGGTTCTACAAGAGAAAGAAAAGGAAGATGATCAACCTCTGATAAGGAAGGCCAAGGAGTTTGCTGCATTTATTATGAAGTCTATGGCCAAATCTTCTGAAGTTGGGAATCACCAGTTGGGAGAGGTTGCTATAAAGACTTAGGTTCCTCAATCTGATAGAGAAACTAAGAAAGAAGATAAAGTTGAAACTTTTGTTTTTGAGGTTCATCAACTGCCTTTGGTTGCAACAAAGTCTAAGGTTGCAGGTGTTGTTGTAGTGGAAGAGATAGTTGTAGAAGCTACTCCAGATGTTCCAGAATATCAAAATGTAGAAACATGTAACAATCGGAATCTTATCTTTGATCCAATTTTTGATTATCCATGTCCACTATCTGAAATCAAAACTCCAAACCCTAACCATTCACCTTCATAATCATCTAAACACACACCACCACCCATTCATGACATGGCTCTACTTTTAGAACCTGTCATGAATTCTCTCCAACCTGCCTCAACCTTTGAATCCCCGACCATGATTCAGATACTAGAAGATGTCCTTAATTTGTATATCATAGATAAATTACAAAGACGTCTAGTTGGTGAGTTCACTTATGAACAAAACCAATTAGCACTTGTTTTAGCATCTGAAGAACCCTCACCCCTAAACATCATTACTGAGATTGATCAGTTCATGGAGACCTTACCAAAAGAAATACCTAAGATGTCATATCCTTAATACCAAACAATCTCATCCACAATCCCTCAATCATCATCAACATCATCCTCCAGCTCTGATTTTGATGAATCAGAGTTTAAACCTATTGATGTCCAACCTCTCCAGGCCTTTAAACACCACAACTTTTGAAACTCCACAAATAAAAAGTTGAAATCAACCATGTTCACGTTGAACCTGAAACTATCCCTACCCCTGAACCCAAACTAACCCCTGAACCTATTTCTAAACAAGTCATTCAAGACCAAACCAACCTTGTTCAACAAGACCCTAAACCTACACCTGAAAAAACTATCCCAACACCACAACTTGATACTCAACCTGAAATATAAACAAAACCAAAATCTCCTCCACATCAAACCCTCATGAACCTAACACTCCTCCATCAAGAAGAGCACACACACACACACACATACATATACACATACACACACATGCATACACCCATACGCACACACTAGTTGAATGGTAACAAGACTGAGTTACATTATGAGTTAAGTTGTTAGAGTAGGAGATGAATGGTAGTGAAAAAAATTTCTATTATTACCTATCGCATCACCTGAGGACATGTAATGATTCAAGTTTAAGGGTGTGATAACCCACATTTTTTGAGTTATTACAAGTTATAATACTTGATATTGTTATTTTTTTACCATTTAGTAGTTAAATTCATTGCATTTTGAGGTTCTTAGAGTAGTTTGTTAATAGCACAATAGGTGCTCTCTTTGGTAGTTTTTATATGTTTGTTGCTTTTGAAAGGTTAGTCCGAATGAGGTCATGCATGGAAACTTGGGACAAAAGATGTTACATAAAGGAAAGTAGAAGGCTGGAAGCAACTGAGATAAAAGGAGAAACATCAATTGCATTCCTAGGGAACATGTGGCAGGAATCTGTGTTGGAAGGAAAACTAATTTGAAAGGATACTAATAAGGCGCTAGTAGGAAACATTCAATACATTGTAAAACCACTAAGCATGACATGCGACACAAAGTAAAATTCTGCCTGCTCCTCTATGTCAGCAGACTACCATACTACACTTTGTCTCCCACTAGTTCCTGCACCTGATTCAACTATTGTACGAATGGGAAGAATTTGAGGGAACTTTGCTTATTCTCTTTTGGGCCTGATTTGATTTAATCTCAAGCCCATGATCTAAGAAAATTTGCAAAACTCTAGCTAGAGCATCTATAGAATCAACTCTTGAAGAAGGAAAAAGAGTTAAGCATTTGTTAGAGAAACTTGCGTAGAAGAAACCAATGAAGAAAGTGAGTCGAGTGAAAATGGAAATTCTTCTTCTCACCATCTCAAGTGCCTAATATTGATACATGACATTGATAACACGTAAATGTATTATATTTTAGACCTGATTCACATGCTATTTAGTATCTTTTTGTTATGTTTTATTTCTTTTATGTCTTCTTCTGTTTGTATTTCAGATATATATTAATTATAGAACAACTATGTGAGAATATCATAAAGGAAGCAAAAGAGCAGCAAAAGAGCAAGAAATGGATCATTCTACTGATATGGCGTTTTCCATAGGCAAATGGAATTATCCATCCCTTAGAAGTGCCACATCATTTAATGAAGGAGGAAATGGCATTTGCCATTACTTCGTAAACAGCAGTTGCAACAGTTCTACAGTTTTTGGCAGTTATTTACATTTTGATTTTCCCTCCACTGGCTGACACAGCCTAGAGCAGTTGCAGGGCTATTTTTCTCTATATATAGGACCTTTGGGTCAGTTTCCGAGGCATCCAAGTTTGTGCGCATAAGCATTGTTCGTAGTTTTAGGCAGAAATCACAATTGTAAAAGGAGTACTTTCCCACATCGAGGAACTACTTCACCATTAGTGTTTAGGTCTATAATATGTGTAACTTTCCTGGATCAACACTATTGCTTTCACATTTGAAGTTAATTCCATTTTCTTTTATTTCATCTTTTACAGGTTTTTCTTTTATCGCTTTATTATTATCTTCATTGTTAATTTAATTACCATGTTGTTCATAATAACAATCATTATGTTTAATTCGTTTTCAATCAATAGTATGTCTAGCTAAATCGTCTTGAGTCCTGGATGTAAGGATCATCGTTTTCGACGGGACTCGGTAATGAAATTGGCATAAGTTTTGCATAAATTATGTTTTGGCTTTTGTTTCCAAGTTTAATTTAAATAGCTTTGTCACAAGAGTGAGAGGTTACTTAACATTGTTTTGAAACGAGAGTGAAGAATAATATAAGGTTCAAGTCGATAGTGCGAGAGTGTGAGGAAGGAACCAGATAGTGGGAATGAGGTGCCGATCCTAAAAACAGTGAGAGCGCTTTAGGCATCATTTAGGATCTTATCAGTTTTCAAAATATGCTTTCAAATTAAAATGGGCGAGCGAGAGAAAAATCCTGCGGTTAGGGAGTGTGACTTTTTTCAATACGCGAGACTGTGAGATAGAGTTGATTGGTGGTTTTTACACAGTTATTTACCGTTGATTTTAGTTATCTTTTCTTGTTATTATCAAACATTTTACTTCATGTTTCCGCATTTTATGTGTTGGTTATATGTTTTACTATTTTTAGGCTCACAGGAATAAATCGGGACAAATCAGTATGAAAAAATGCAAAACTCAGAGTTTCGGAGGAGGTGCAAAAACCATGCTACAGGAGGCCTGACACGGTTATCGTGTCAGCTGACACGGGCCGTGTCAGGAGGAAGGCATAGGTTGCATTGAAGAAGAGTGGAAAGTCAGGGGTGCAACATGGGAGGCCGTGTTACATGACACGGGCCGTGTTGCATGTCCTGGGGCTTAGAAAATAAAATCAAGAAACCAAAATTCTAACACGGGCGACCGTGTCTCCTGACACAGGCCGTGTTCGCCAGTGATGCTGATTTTTATTGTTTTCTTGATTTTTTTACTATGTGTGGCCTGCCAGGGTGTTTTGGGTATTTCCAACCGACCTAAGTGTTTCAACTATCTATATGAGTTTTCACAATGGATTAGGGGACCTGTCGGCATGCGGAGAATTTCTATGATTGAAGCGTATGAATTTGTTGGAGAACAAATACTTTTCATGAGCGGAAGCAATTGAAGATCAAAGTTCACCAATAATTTGTAATGTCTAATTTTTATTCTGAAATTACTTTGAACAATATGAGTAGCTAAACCCCCCAATGCTAGGGGTGTCCCTGATTTGATTCTGTAAACGATTTATAGTGTTAATTTCTTTAATGCAATAGTTTTTCATATTTAATTTGATCGTTCAATATTTTTAATGCTTTCCCTGTCGGACCAACAAGGATTGATTCATGATTAATAATCAGCTGGACCGAGGTTGTTAAAGTTTTTGTACAATTAAACTATAGTAGATATCACCTAGGACTAGGGATACCCTATAGTTATCGGTTAATTCTTGATAACACCATTGCTTGATTCATCATAATTCGCTAAGGACATAGGATTTAGGATGAATGTTCAAAGTTTTTTCCACTAAGAACTTAGGGGAAAATAAACTAGAGATATGGTTATTGAATGTCATGAACTTGTTGAAGAAATCAGGATTCAAGGTTATTACAGGGAAAATTGTACACTTTACGCTAGCATGTTACTCATATATGTGAAAAAGCCAATTTACAATTCTGCTTATTTTTAAGTGATAAATTCCAAACCAAACCCTAATTTATGTTTTTTTTGTTTAATTTAACCACGAATTTAACTCGGTACTTATACGCAGTCCTCGAGATCTATATTCGGGGAATTCCCCTATTATTACTACAGAGGCAAAATAGTAAACTTGTTATTTTACCGATCAAGAGTCTTTAAACTAGTATTTTCTAATGAATATAATTTATCCATAAATTAACTCCAGTGAGTTATAGAGTCCCTGAGGTACACAGAATCCACATTTCGGCCTCTCTTTTCTTATACATTTCTTTAATCTTATTCTAGTCTTAGGTTCCCCTAAATTAATTATTCATTATCCTTAGATTTACAAAGCGACAATAGATTAAAGTAGGTCGATATTGGTCTTGTGGGTTTGATAATATTTTATATTACTTCGATATTTCTGTACACTTGTGGACGCATCAAGTTTTTGGCGCTGTTGCCGAGGACAAACAGTCAATATTTTTATTCTGTTGTTGCACCGTATAGACTAAGGCACTCTTAATTAAATTACTATGTATCACCCAAATTTTTTCTATAACTCTTACTCTTAATATTTCAAGGAATCACAAGAATCCCATAAATTCGACCTCAAAATACTAATGGAGAATTTTAATGCATCACTAACTCATTCTCACCCAAATTACCTATGCAACTACCAATCCCAACATTTTGAGGAGTTGCAAGAATCCCATAAATCCGACCTTGAAACATTAATGGAGGACTTCAATGCGAAACTAACTTATCCTCAACCAAATTTCCTCTACAATCACCACGCCCAATATTTTGAGGAGTCGCAAGAATACAATAATTCCACCCTCGAAATATTAATGGAGGATTTCAATGCGACACTAACTCACTCTAGGCTAGAATCTATAATGACACAGCGCTTTGTGGAGACATAAAATGCGATGCTAACTCACTTTTAAGAACTGCAAGATTCCCATAATTTCAACCTCGAAACATTAATGGAGGATTTCAATGTGATACTAACTCACTCTAGGCTAGAATATATGATGGAGCACTTCAAAGAGACACTAATTGTCCAAAATGAAGAGTTTAGAAAACAAATTCTCCATAATAATGAAACTCTTAGGCAGTTGAATAATTTCGTTGAGCCCCTCATGACTCATAACACGACCTTTAAGACTCAAATCTCCCTGCTTGAATAAGAACCTCTAGGACCCTTCCTCGAGGAGCATGTGGATGTTGTAACAACCAGTGGTGAAAATAAATTTAAAATCCCAAGGAGAGTGATAATGAGATTGAAGAGAGTAATAATGAGGTTGAGAAGATTTCTGGTGAGAAAAGAGTAGAGATTGAGAAAAAGACACTGACATCATCTGAAAGGGAGGTTGTCGAAGAGGTGGAGAAGGAATCACCTATTGTTATTCCTCCTCCCTATAACCCATATATTCCTTTCCCAAACATATTTGTGGAAGCTAAGGTAGACTCCCAATCCAAAACATATGAGGAGGTATTGAGAAATATCCACACCAATGCACCCTTGTTTGAAGTCTTGCATAAAGAGAGAAAATTAGAGGACCATGAAACTAGAGAAATCAATAGTGTTAAGAGGGGAAGGTTAGCCTTTAAGGTGGATGATGAAATAACTAAGCCCAAACTTGAAAAGCTGATACTCAGGATAGATCCAGAACCACCACCACAAGTTCAAAAGAATGAACCACCCCACAGAAGAAAGAAAGGAAAAGGTGAGGGATATGTGAGATGGCTTGATAGGTGGCCATGGAAATCGAAGATTATTAAAAGTTTAATCGAGGAGTAATTATAGAGAGAACCACCATGAGTGCTTGCACTCTTAAGCCATCGAGCTATCGACTTAAACAAAGTGGTGAGTGGGAAGCAACCCACGAGTTTTTAATTTAATGTTTTCCTTTTACTGTGTGAATTTTTTGAAAGTAAAGAGATGGATCGTTTGTCACATCTCAGCTACTTCTAGGCAAAAAAATATCTAGATGATAATCTTGGAAATGAACTAGGTGCCGACGGACATTCCTGAGAATGTCGCCGCTGGTGGTGACACCAATGATGAGTATGATAGGAGAGAGCATGTCTCTCTCATTCGTAACACACCTCCTCTTTGTTCTTCGCATGTTCAGGTTCCACCTGCA
The DNA here is from genome assembly GCA_948472305.1 of Vicia faba. Taxonomy (NCBI): domain Eukaryota; kingdom Viridiplantae; phylum Streptophyta; class Magnoliopsida; order Fabales; family Fabaceae; genus Vicia; species Vicia faba. The sequence goes on from OX451736.1 coordinate 1,181,969,434, forward strand.
TACACCACACTGTATTTTTCTAACACTTTTGCAGGTACTTCATGCAGAAACTAACAACATGATAAGATGCTTCAGAAAAGAGAAATTTCAACAAATAAATGCATCCCAAAAAGCCCACCGCTGAAGCAAAAGTGGCAACCGAAGACATGAACAACAAGGGAAGGATCATAGGGGATTTGGCACGCAGTAGCATTCACACAGGTTCTATCTTTCCTTTTCCACCTTTTATCAAAACATTGAGGATAATGTTTGGTGTAAGTGTGAGGGAGGAACTTTACCACTTTCCATTTAACGCTTCTTAGTTTGATTTACTGTTTTCTAGTTTAGGTCATGTTTTTAGGATTTTATTTTTTTCAGTATTTGGTCGAGTCATTGCATGTGTTGTCGAGTTTGTATACCTGTTTTTCAGTTGTTATTGAATTTCCCTGAAATTTTAAAATTTTAACATCCAACAAAAATTTTCTTTTTGATGCATGGCACACACTCTAAAAGTATATAGGTTGTGAAACTTTAGGTTGTGTTAGAGAGACTTAGAAAAGTCTTAATAACATCGATATCATTATGACACCCTAAACTCCCTTGATAAGTGCAAAGTGTAGCTATTTTTGTATATACTTTTTGTTGCACTTATCGACTCTTTGATGTTAATATCGATTGAATAAACTCAAATTTTGTGTAAATACGTTTAGTGTGTGTATATTTGCCTTTTCATGTACATAGTGTATCGTTTGATAGTTTTGTATTCATTTTTGTAGGTATTCAAGCATTATTTGAGCATTGAGAATAAAGTCCAAATGGAACTATAAGATGTGCATTTGATCAATAAAGGAATAAATCAAAAGGAGAAAAGCCATTGCAAATTGGACAAAGAATGCAACAAAAGTTGTTGTTCAAGTGTGCAGCGTCATGCGACGTGTTTGGGCATTGAGCAACGAGTTTGCGCTTCAACATTGTAAGTGTTTGCTTGTTGGCATTAATTTTTGGTAAAACCAGATTTGCGAATGTCATGACTGATGTCATAACATTCTGGGATAAAGACAAATTCTGCAGAAGGAATGTTCTACAGGAACAACTCAGTATGAGTGAATATCATGATGATTAAGCTATGATCGTATGTACTGAATTCTACCAAAATCAGTGAGCAGGATACATGATGTCATAACCAATGTCATAACCAATGTTAAGACATCATGTACTGATTAAGTTGTTGTGCAGATTTATTGTTCCTGAGAATTTTCAGGAATCTGGTGTGCTATTCTGAGTTGAAGTATATTGACTAGATCAGATGCTCACGTGGATATTAAGTTAACCTTACTTAACCCTAATCTGTTATGATGAAAGCCCAAGACTAAGTCTTTAGGTTAACTTTGGTTAACCCTAGCTATTTTTATGGAAGCCCAAAATGAAGAATACACTGCATATATATTTCTCACGAATCCTTATGGGTTGCAGCGCTTTTAGAGAAGATCTATAAGGCATTTTGTAGTTGTATAGTTTTAGTAATTACTGTGAGCCAAGCAATTATCACTTGATAAGTGACTTGGAGTAGGATTTGGTTGTAAGGGTTATTTATCACTCAAAGCTTTGAAGCACGAGTGTTGTGTCTCTTGATTAAAGCTTTGAAGCAAAATCAAGCGTGTGTATTGAAGAATGTCTTCATAATCTTATTAATCAGTAGATTAGTATCACTGCTGTGATTGAGGGGGAGTGAGTAGGAACTCAGGTTTAAGTAGGACTTAGATTGAAGTTGCATTGGGTAGGTCTTAAGTGAAGGAGATAAACTGGTTGGTTTATTCCTAAATTAATACCTCTTATAGTGAATTTCCTCCCTGGCTTGGTAGCCCCCAGATGTAGGTGTTGTTATACATTGAACTGGGTTAACAATTGATTGTGTTCTTTACTGTCTTTTAAATTACTGTTTGGTTTGTGTACAATTTGTCAGATACGGTGTCATAACATTCACTGTGACATTAAGTATCTGTTGCCAGAATTTCAATTGGCATCAGAGCAGGCACCCTGCCTGTCTTTCTGGGTGAGATCTAGGGATATTATTTTCTGGCGCTATGGACAAGGAAGGAGGATTTGGGAACATACCACCTATTCTGGATGGATCAAACTATGACTACCGGAAACCTCGTATGGTTGCCTTCTTGAAGTCACTGGACAATAAAGCTTGGAGAGATGCTGACAAAGGATGGAACCATCCCACCATAACTGGGAAAGATGGGACGACTAGTCTGAAACCTGAGGAAGAATGGAGCAAAGTAGAAGAAGAGTTAACCCTGGGTAACTCTAAAGCATTGAATTCCCTGTTCAATGGAATTGATATACATATTCAGACTAGTACATCAACGTGAACTGGCCAAGGATGTTTGGGACACTCTCAAAACCACCCATGAGGGTACATCCAAAGTAAAAATGTCAAGACTTCAGATGCTCACTACCAAATTTGAGAATCTAAGGATGAAGGAAGATGAGACCATTCATGAGTTCACATGAACATCTTGGAAATTGCCAACACCTCAGGAGCATTGGGAGAAAAGATGTCAGAAGAAAAGCTGGTGAGAAAGATTCTCAGATCCTTGCCTAAAAGGTTTGCAATGAAAGTGACTGCTATAGAGGAAGCTCAGGATATCTGCAACTTGAAGGTTGATGAACTCATTGGGTCACTTCAGACATTTGAGATGGGGATCAGTGACAATGTTGACAAGAAAAACAAGAGCATAGCCCTTGTATCCAATACTGAAGATGAAAGCAAGGAGAGTGATGAAGAGAATATATCAGAAGCTATAGATATGCTTGGAAGGAAGTTCAACAAACTCATCAAGAGAATGGACCCAAAGTAAAGGTCAAATGTCAAGAACATTTCCTCTGACATTAGCAGATCCTATGACTCCAGCAGAAGAACTAAGTTTGAAGAAAAGGGAAATCAAAGCAGAGAAATCCAATGCCATGGATGTGAAGGATATGGGCACATTCGAGCTGAATGTCCTACCTTTCTAAAGAAACAAAAGAAAGGAATGTTTGTTACTTGGTCTGATGGTGACTCAGAAAGTGACTCTGAAGAAGAATCTGCTAAACTAGTTACTGCACTATCTGGTGTTTATAACTCTGATAATGATTCTAGTGATGAGGAAGTGACATTTGAAGAACTTGTTGTCTCCTACAAGAAGCTATGTGAGAAACAAAAAAAGCTCATAGTGAAGTTGGAGGCTGAGAAGAAGGCAGACACTGCTACTATAAGCCATCTTAAAGGTGAAGTTCTAATGTTGAACTCCAAACTTGATTAGATGACTAAGTCTGTCAAGATGTTAACAATTGGAACTGACAAATTGGAAGAAATCCTTCAGGCTGGACAAAATGCAGGAAACATGTCTGGTCTAGGATTTGTGGCTGCAAAGAAATCTGTTGTTGACAAGAGGAAGACCAGGCCTGATAAACAAATGTCAAAGCAGATGTCACAACATAGGACTCAACATCAAGAACAGAGAAATATGAAGAAAAAGTATCAAAGATGGAGATGTCATTATTGTGGGAGGTTTGGTCACATAAAGTCATTATGCTTCAGATTATATGGATATCCTAATCAGACCCCATATGTCAAACCTAAGACTAACAAGGCACCATATACTCAATAGTGGAAGAAAAAGACTGCAGCCCTGATAGCTCACACCTCCCTTAGAGTTTCTGCCAAGGAAGACTGGTACTTTGACAATGGATTCTCTAAACACATGACTGGAATCAAGAATCTGCTGAATGATGTCAAACCTCATACTACTAGTTATGTCACTTTTGGAGATGGTGCTAGAGGAGAAATCAAAGGAGTTGGAAACTTGGACTGCCCTGGAGTTCCAAACCTAAATGAAGTGTTGCTGGTAAATGGTTTGATTGCTAATCTCATAAGTATCAGTCAATTATGTGATCTAGGATTCAAGGTCAACTTCACCAAGTCTGAATATCTTGTAACTAATGAAAAACAAGAAGTTGTAATGAGAGGAGTCAGATCAAAAGACAACTGTTACTTATGGGAGTCTGAGAACACTAACTACTCTTCTGTGTGCTCTATAGCCAAAGAAGAAAACGAAGTGAAACTGTGGCACCAAAAACTTGGTCATTTACATCTTAGAGGGATGAAAAAGATCATATCCATGGAGGCTGTCAGAGGGATTCCAAGGCTTCAGATTGATGAAGGGAGAGTCTGTGGTGAATGTCAGGTTGGAAAGCAAACTAGAATGTCACATCCAAAGACAAGACATCTAACCACCTCTAAGGTGCTAGAACTTCTACATATGGATCTGATGGGTCCCATGCAGGTGGAAAGTCTTGGTGGAAAGAGATATGCCTATGTTGTTGTGGATGATTTTTCCAGATTCACCTGGATAAACTTCATTAGGGAAAAGTCTGATGTATTTGACGTATTTAAGGAATTGTGCAAAAGAATTCAAAGAGAAAAAGAAGGATGCATTGTCAGAATCAGAAGTGATCATGGTAAGGAATTTGAAAATAGTAAGTTTGATGAGTTCTGTTCCTCAGAAGGAATTAATCATGAGTTCTCTTCACCTATAACTCCTCAACAAAATGGAGTTGTGGAAAGGAAAAGCAGGACTATACAGGAATCTTCCAGAGCAATGATACATGCCAAGAAGCTTCCTATTCATTTTTGGGCTGAAGCTATGAATACAGCCTGTTATGTCCACAACAGGGTCACCTTGAGAAAGGGAACATTGTCCACCCTTTATGAACTATGGAAAGGAAGAAAGCCTACAATGAAGTACTTCCATGTCTTTGGGAGCAAATGCTATATTCTGACAGATCGTGAACAAAGGAGAAAGATGGACCCTAAAAGTGATGAAGGAATATTCCTAGGATACTCTACCAATAGCAGAGCATATAGGGTGTTCAATTCCAGGACCAAAGTTATGATGGAGTCTATAAATGTCATAGTTGATGATCACCATGAGGAAAAAAATGTCCCATATGATGTTGAGACATTCTTTGAGACTTCAACGCAAGTGTCTAAAAAGGATGATGTGCCTAATCCTACTCCATCAGAGTCTGAATCAAAGGATGCTAAAAAAGATCCTTCCATCAGAATTCAGAAAGATCATCCTAAGGAACTCATCATAGGAGATCTTAACAGTGGAGTCACTACAAGATCTAGAGAAATCATCACAAACTCTTGTTTTGTGTATAAGATTGAACCAAAAAATGTTAAAGAGGCTTTGACTGATGAATACTGGATTGGAGCAATGCAAGATGAATTGAACCAGTTCAAGCAACATGAAGTATGGGAGTTAGTTCCTAGACCAGAAGGAACAAACATCATTGGCACAAAGTGGATCTACAAGAACAAGTCATATGCTGAAGGAGTTGTCACCAGGAATAAGGCAAGGCTTGTTGCCCAAGGATACACTCAAGTTGAAGGGGTTGATTTTGATGAGACTTTTGCTCCTGTAGCCAGACTGGAATCAATCAGACTTCTCTTGGGAGTTGCTTGTCTCCTTAAGTTCAAGCTGTTTCAGATGGATGTGAAGAGTGCCTTCCTAAATGGGTACTTAAATGAGGAAGTGTATGTGGAACAACCTAAAGGATTTGTGGATCCAAACTGTCCTGATCATGTCTACAAATTGAGGAAAGCATTATATGGTCTGAAACAAGCTCCTAGAGCTTGGTATGAAAGGTTGATAAAGTTCCTCACTGACAAAGGATACAGGAAAGGAGGTTTGGATAAAACTCTTTTTGTCAAGGATGAAGGAGGAAAGATAATGGTAGCTCAAATTTATGTTGATGACATAGTGTTTGGAGGAATGTCAGATAAAATGGTTAAACATTTTGCTAACCAGATGCAAGCTGAATTTGAAATGAGCCTCATGGGAGAATTGACCTACTTTCTTGGACTACAAGTCACACAGATGGAAGACTCAAATTTTCTGTCTCAAAGCAAGTATGCAAAGAATGTTGTCAAGAAGTTTGGGATGGAGAATGCCAGCTGTGATCGGTGGATATAGAACTGACTGTTTAGAGCTGGTTTCGCGAAATGTCGCGGAAGCAAGAGTTGCCACCATCTTTTATTTTCTCCAACCTGGAAAGGACAAAAGCACAGCAAAAATTCCTTGTGAGAATGTTTCTCGGTTCGGGAGGTAGATTTATAGAAAGGGAAGGTGTTAGCACCCTTTCTATCCATGGTTATCCATGGGCTCTTAGGTACTTGCTCTTATGTTTTCAAAATGTTTGCTTTTCAAAATGTGGGTGGGCTTGAAAAAGTTTCTTTGAAAGATTTCTGAATAACTCTTGTATCTGTCCTCAAGAGTGTTTGAAAAATTTGTTTTGAAAGCTTTTGAAAGTGTAAGGTGTGAAAAGTATTTTATTTGTTTTTGAAAAGAGCAAGTATCTATGAGTCATCTACCTACCCTAAGGAATTAAGCTGTGTAAATGTCCTTTAGGTAGTGCCATCCCACCATTGAGAGGTAGATAGCACCACCGTTGGAGGTGTTCGGGTCAATTCATTTGTAGGGACAATGTGGTCACCAGAGCAACAGTAGGACACCTTAGAAGCTACCCTTATGCCATTGATCCTTTTTTAATTCCGAGGCAACCGTTTCGAGGCAACTGGATCATGTCATGGACATAAGGACTTACTAAAACGTCCTATACTCGACGACCACGTTTCGAAGGCAAGGCAACAGTGAGGCGTACCCTAGAATTGGTGTGTGTATTTGTGTGTTATTTTCATGTTAAGTTTATCTTTGATCATGGCACGGTGAGCTACGCTTGTTTTTAATTGGCATGCATTCTTTCATACAAGTTAACAGTTAAAGGGGGTGCGGAAAGTAAATTGCGGAAACGTAAATCCTACGCTATTACAAGGCGCGGGTCTATACATCGCCAAAAATTACAAAGACCCATTTTTTTTTTAGTAAATGAATACGGAAAGTAAAAAACAGTAAAAGTCCTAATTACTATTACATATCCGGAGCAATTACATAATAATCGAACAAATTAAATGCGCGCGAATAAATTAATCGGGAATGTTTAAGGGTGTTGACCCTTTTAGGAAAAGAAATTAATTTTTAGTCTTTTTTGTAATTAAATGAAATTAAAAACTAATTAATTATTTTAATTAAAAGAAAATATTTTTTTGGTTTTTATGTTTTTTATGAAATAAAATAGAAAAAGAAATAAAATTCTAGGTTAACCTAAATCTAAATCTATTTTAATTATTAAAAAGAATGTTAAAATGGCCTAATTAAAAACTAATTCAATTATGGTTTATTTACAAAATAATAATAATAATAATAAAAATGTTAATTTTATTTTTGGTTTTTTATGAAAATGGTTAATTGATTAATTACTAATAATAAATAAAATAAAAAGGGGTTAGAAATTAAATTGAAAAATAAAATGAAAAGAAAATAATAAACCAAATGGAGGGGGTGTTGGGCCAGAAATGTGGGTGTGATGCTGAATCTTGGCCCATTAGGAAGTCAGCTCGTTTGACCCTGGGAATTGAATGGAATGATGTTGACCAAGCACATGGTGTTCTTGCTTTCTGTGCCCTTGGATTTGCCTTGAAGACACCTGGCTTGTTGGATCTATAGGGCTTATGATGAACCTTCCTTGGAGCGCTGCACAGGAAAGTCAAATGAAAAATAATATGGGAATTGTAAGGGGACCTGGGAATCGAACCCAGGTCCCAAAGATGGCATGACACGTTCCCAACCACTGAGGCACTTTGTTGCATTTGTTAATAATATGAAAAAAAAATATTATATAAAACCAAAGCCAGTAATGCTGAAAAACAAAAAAAAGCGCGCGTGGATTTGAATGCACCAACGCCTGATTGCCACGTCTGTCTTCTTCAAGCTTTTCTGCAAATGTAAAAATATATAGCGGGAGTTTTAAACCCCCCCAAAACACAAGCCTGCAAATAATAGCGATTAGCTCCTTGTTAGACATAAATTAGGCGCGATGGGTCTGTTTGATTCGTCTCATCCTTCTCAATTCAACCATGGTGGTCTGAGGTTCCAATTTTTGCGTATGTGAGAAACCCCAAATTGAAAGCTTCGGAAAACCTAGATGTCTCCCATGGTGATTTGCATTTTATGGCCTTATAGTCAAATTAAAGCATACAGGAAGCTTGGTAATAACATCAGCAATGCATAGCAATATTTAAAATGAATTAAAAAGGCATGGAAATGGAGTTTTGATTTTAAAATATTGGACAAACCGTGGGGTGTCGTGGGGATGATTCTTTGCGCGTTTGGGCTTGATTTTGATTGCTGGAGATTCCTGGCAATGCAAGGAATGTGTTTTGATTGAAATGGGGGCTTAAAACGTGCTGTAAGGAGGTTTGCAGTTTTGCTTTTTTCTCTTCAAAACTTGAAATGCGTTTGGCCGTTTGGGAGCTTTTTTGGTCGTGAATTCTTTTGTGATGGCTTGCATACATGTTATGTAAAGAGTTTTAATCAGAATTAAGGCCATTAACCTTATGCATTCATGTTTGAGATTTGCCATGAACTCCATTGAAACACTTTCCATTTTTGTGTCAAAATTTGAATTCTTGCTTGATTTAGGCCTTTGCACGAATTTGGAATGGTCATGATGGTGTATCAAAGCATTTCAATACAAAATATACCCTTTAATTAATTTTCTTGATTTTTATTTGATTTTAAAAGATTTAAAATGAATTAAATCAAATAAAATTAAATAAAAATGGAAAAATTAATTTTAAATCTTGAAATAATTTGTGGGACACGTGGGAAGCATGGCCAAGCTGAAACAAGTGGAAAAAGTGGGCCCCTTTTGTCAAAAATGAAGTTTCAAGGATAATTGACTTTGGCCATTTCACAAAAATTTCCCAACTTCTCCAATGTATATCTTGCTCAATTTTGAAGCTATGAACATGTTCTTGGACATTTTGGAAAGGTATTGAAGTCCTCTAACCAATGTATTTGGTCCCATGTCATTTTGATTTACCAATCTCAAGTTATGGTCTTTGACTTAAAGTGCCTTTTTGTTGACTTTTGAAAATGACCTATAATGTTGAAATTGATAACTTTTTGTGAGAGCATTTCTTGGACTTGGAATGTGAAGATGAGTTGTAGGAAATGTCCTCCCCTTCAAGATGAGCATTGGATGGGATTTTTCTGATGAACCATGAAAAAGCTATGCCTTGGTCAAGTTACAGTTGACTTTTTAGCTGTCCAAAAATAGAAACTTTTGCATCTTGATGATTTTTGAGCCATGCTTTGAGAATCATGATCAAGACTTTATCAAATGATGATTGTGGCTTCAAAATAAGATGTTGACCAAAAATTTTGACTTTTGACTGCCAAATGACCATTTTGCCCCTGCAGTTGACTGTAGAGCAATTAGGGTTTTTGACTGTGCAACTTGACCTTGTGAGCCTTGAAACTTGACATGTAGGTGGTTGACAATGTGTATGAGCATATGGGACTTGATTGAGCCCTTGAAAACCTCAACTTCTTTGCAAGAACCAAAACCCTAGTTTGACTGGCTTAGGAGGATGGTTGACTGAGTAGCCCTTGAGTAGACTTTGAACCATTTAAGGTGATGCTTGTCAAAACTTTGGAGATTATGGGAGGGCAAATTTTGGGGTACAACAGTTTCCCCTGTTCAATCTTCTTAGACCTGAGGATGTAGATTGGCTTGTGTGCCTTTCGTGATCCGAAGGTGGAAGATGATTGAACACTAGAGTACCCAGAAATTTGCACTCACATAGTAGAGTATCAGCAGTTTGATGTCGGGAATGGGCTTACAGATGCCATTTGGAGAGATGATGGATGGGAGGATGGGCTTAAATATTCCATCTGGAAGTGTGACAGAACCTTGTCGGGAATGGGCTTATAGATGCCATTTGGAACTGTTGGTATATGGATGGGCTTACAGATGCCATCTAGGTGTCGATCGCGTAAGAGTTTCCTTAGTGAGAACTTGCGTACCTGAGAAAGAAAGATAATTACCTGGCTTGTTACAAGAGTTGATCTTCAAACTCTTTATGTAGATGTGCCCTGGCTAGATACAGGAATCGAATCTTTAAACTCTTCAGACGTGCCCTGGCAGGATACAGGAATCGAGTCTGGAATATAGTCGTCAACAGATACACCCTGGCAAGATACAGGAATCGGATCCTCCAACTCTTCAGACGTGCCCTGGCAGGATACAGGAATCGAGTCTGGTAATGTTAGTCGTCAACAGATACACCCTGGCGAGATACAGGAATCGGATCTTCGAACTCTTCAAACGTGCCCTGGCAGGATACAGGAATCGAGTCTGGTAATGTTAGTCGTCAACAGATACACCCTGGCAAGATACAGGAATCGGATCTTCGAACTCTTCAGACGTGCCCTGGCAAGATACAGGAATCGAGTCTGGTATATAGTCGTCAACAAATACACCCTGGCAAGATACAAGAATCAGATCTTCGAACTCTTCAGACGTGCCCTGGCAAGATACAGGAATCGAGTCTGGTAATGTTAGTCGTCAACAGATACACCCTGGCAAGATACAGGAATCATATCTTCAAACTCTTCAGACGTGCCCTGGCAAGATACATGAATCGAGTCTGGTAATGTTAGTCGTCAACAGATACACCCTGGCAAGATACAGGAATCAGATCCTCAAACTCTTCAGACGTGCCCTGGCAGGATACAGGAATCGAGTCTGGAATTAGTCGTCAACAGATACACCCTGGCGAGATACAGGAATCGGATCTTTAGTTGCTACCGTTGATGGTAATTATCTTTGTATTAACCTTTGTCCTGAAAAGACAAAATGTTAGTTGTATGCAATGTCATGATGTATGACATGCGTGATGTTCTCAGAATGAATGAGATTGTATGTTCATGATGCGTATATGCATGCTATAATGTATGAAAATGTGATGTTCATGAATTGTGTTTTTGTCTAGGAAAGTAAATCTTTGACGAGTGCCGGGAAATTGAATCCTGGGCTAATGTTGAGGAATAGAGCTTCGTTGTTTCCGCTGGGGCTGATGGTTGCAAGAATACCGGTAGGAGAAAATGACTCCGTTGAGGAATACTTGGCGAATAGATTACTCTGCGGGGAGCAAACTCTGTGGGGAAAGAAAGGTTCTTTGCTGAGATTGATGATAACTCCGCTGGGGATACCATCGTTGAGTTCTGTTGAAGGAATTGATGAACTCCGCTGGGGGATAGGAAGACTCTGTCGGGGACGATCTTTCCATGGCAATTGGCTGAGGATAACCCAGTTATATCCTGGTGGGTAAATAACCTTCTGAATAAAGCCCGGGGAGCGTTTGTGCTCCGCATGGGATAAGCTTCCAGAATCTACTGGGGATAAGCTTTAAGACCTGTTGGGGAGATGGATTCCGCTTTCCTGGGGAAACTTTTGGGATGGACTCTCCTGGGGAATTTTTGAGATGTACCGGGGAAGTGGCTCCACTGAATGTCTTTATACCGTCGGGGAACAATCTTAGATCAAGACTGCCAGGGATGCTTGTTAAGAATGTTTGTATACTCCGCTGAGGGATGTTGAGATCTGCTGAGGATAATCCAACTTCCTTAAGGCTGACTGTAGCTTAACTCTGCTTGGGGAGAGTATGTTGACTTGCTGGCTCACTCTCTGGGGAATTAAGATATCTTGGTTACATTCTTCAGCCGAACTTACCTTGGCACCTTGGTGGACGGAGCAATTAGATCGCTTTAGACAACTCATTATTGCCCTTGTTTCTAATGTCACCTGTAATTAATCCTTTGTTTTGCATGCAAATATTTATGAGTTAGCAATTAGTGTCAAATGCATATATCAAAAACTGAACATTGGACGTTCTTCGCAAAACAAAACGGAAAAAGAAAAACAATTGGCAATTGGTCTGAAAATTGAATTTGTATTGATTTTTTAATTTGCCTATAAATAGGCGTTTATGTACAAGAGGCTGACGTCCTAGTAAGAGAACGCCGCCGAACAATAGAGTTTACAATTTGTACAAAGAAAACAAAACAGCTGTGTGAAAAGAGTAATCCCACTGGGTTCCAACTCTGCTATTGCCTATATATCTTTGAGCGTCTCATCACTTGGCTGCTTAGTTGAAGATGAAGCTGACTGATTGATGCCGTCTGAACTTGATGTTGATACCGGATTCTGGATGCAAGGTGATCCAATGAGACATAGTATTACGCTTTATCCCTAACTTTTTCCTGGACCGCCCTTTCGGGTTTTCAGTCATCCGGGATACCCATTTTTGCCCAAGCCGCCTTTTCAGGTTTTCGACTTGCCGGGTGTACAAATTTTTTTCATTTCATCCCTTATTTTGCCCGAACCCTTTTGGTTCGCGGGGAAGCCCTAATTTTTGCCTAGGTATGTCAACCTAGCGGGTCTTTTATCATGCGTAGTATCTTTTTACTATGTCTGCATTGGCGGGGTGAGGAAGATCGTCACGATCCATGGTAGTTAGAATCATGGCTCCTCCTGAGAATACATGTTTAACCACAAATGGCCCTTCGTACGTGGGGGTCCATTTGCCCCTGGGATCACTTTGAGGAAAAATGATGTGCTTGATTACCAGATCCCCAACTTGATACTCTTGTGGTCTGACTTTCTTGTTAAATGCCCTGATCATCCGTTTTTGGTACGTTTGACCATGACAAATAGCAGTGAGTCTCTTTTCGTCGATTAAGTTTAGTTGATCAAGTCGGGTCTGGATCCAGTCATCTTCGCTCAGATCTGCATCCTTCATTATCCGGAGAGAGGGTATCTGCACTTCAATCGGCAAGACTGCTTCCATGCCGTAGACCAAGTTAAAAGGAGTTGCCCCAGTTGACGTTCTTGCTGAGGTACGGTACCCATGAAGAGCAAACGGTAACATCTCGTGCCAATCTTTATAAGTCACTGTCATCTTCTGCACGATCTTCTTGATATTCTTATTTGCCGCTTCTACAGCCCCATTCATCTTCGGCCGGTAAGGAGAAGAGTTGTGGTGTTATATCTTGAATTGCTCGAAGAGCTCAGTGATCATCTTGTTGTTGAGATTGGTACCGTTGTCCGTAATGATCCTTTCTGGGACGCCGTATCGACAGATCAGGTTATGCCGAATGAACCGTGCCACGACATTCTTGGTTACCGTAGCGTAGGAAGCTGCTTCAACCCACTTCGTGAAGTAATCAATCGCCACCAGGATGAAGCGATGCCCGTTAGATGCCGTAGGTCTGATCTCACTGATCATGTCAATGCCCCCCATCACAAAAGGCCAAGGTGCTGTCAAGACATTCAGAGGAACTGGAGGAACGTGCACCTTATCTACATAAATCTGGCATTTATGACATGTCCGAGAATGTTGGTAACAGTCGGCTTCCATTGTGGACCAGAAATATCCTTCCAGAAGGATTTTCTTTGCCATGGTGTGTCCACTGGAATGCGTTCCGAAGGTACCTTCATGCAGCTCTGCCATGATCCTTTCTGCTTCAGTCTTATCCACACAACGCAGTAAGGTCGAATCATGGTTTCGCTTGTATAGAATGCCATTGCTGAGGAAGAACTTCGCTGCGAACCTTCTCAGAAACTTCTTGTCGTTGGCAGACGCACCCTCGGGGTATTCTTGAGCTTCCAAGTACCTCTTCACCTCATGATACCAGGTGTTTTCAGTTACTGTCTCAGCCTCAAGATCACAACAATATGCAGGTTCGTCCAGTTTCCAGATAATGATCCGGGGAGCCTTATTGTCCCACTTGACTTTGAACATAGAAGACATCGTAGCTAACGCGTCCGCCAACTGATTCTCCTCTCTTGGGAAATGTTCAAAAGTTATCTCTGTGAAATGGGGGATCAATGTCAACACACATTCTCTGTAAGGAATAAGATTCGGATGTTTCGTATCCCACTCGCCTTTGATCTGATTGATCACGAGAGCGGAATCTCCGAAGACACTCAGAAACTTGATCCTTAAGTCAATCTCCGCTTGAAGACCCATGATGCATGCCTCATACTCCGCCATGTTGTTGGTGCAGTTGAAACATAGCCGGGCAGTGAGTGGAGTATGAGTGCCTTGAGGGGATATGATCACGGCGCCGATACCATTACCCAAAGCGTTGGAGGCTCCATCAAAGTGCATAGACCATCGGGATCCTTCCTCAGGTCCTTCATCCGGTCCAGGTACTTCGCAATCAGTCACTATCATGATGCTCTCGTCTGGAAACTCGAAGTTCATTGACTGGTAGTCATATACTGCCTGGTGTGCCAAGTGGTCTGACAATACACTTCCTTTGATAGCTTTCTGAGTTGTATACTGGATGTCATATTCTATCAAGATCATTTGCCATCTTGCTATTCTCCCAGACAGAGAAGGCTTTTCGAATATGTACTTTATTGGATCCATCTTTGAAATCAACAGAGTAGTGTGAGTCAGCATATACTGTCTCAGTCGGCGAGCAGCCCATACCAAAGCGCAGCAAGTTTTCTCGAGCAGTGAGTATCGGGTCTCACAGTCGGTAAACTTTTTGCTAAGTGTGATACGGTGGGAGAACTGACTGTGGTTTTGTGTTTTGTTTTCGCAAATGTTTCGGTTGAGCAAGAGTCGCCACCGACTTTTTATTTTATCCTAAGGAAAGGTTTAAAAAGCACAGCAAAAACCTTTGAGATATTTCGTGGGTTCGGGGAGTAGATTATAGAAAGGGAAGGTATTAGCACCCTTTCTATCCATGGTTATCCATGGGCTCTTAGGTACTTGCTTAGATCAACTTGCCTTGGTTTTCAATTGTTTGAAATGGGTGCTTTGTGTGTGGTTTTGAAAATGTTTTGAAAAAGATGCCTTGTCTAGGCTACCCTTGTAACAATTCTTTACTCGAATGTTTTACAAAAGGTATTTGTCTTTTTGAAAAGATGTTTCAAGGTTTTTTGAAAGTTTGTTTTGAAAGTGTGGTTTGAAAAATAGGCAAGTGTTTTTGTTTTGCAAGTTGACAAGTACTTAAGAGCTATCTACCCTAAAGTTCTCAAAGATTTTTGTTATGTTTTAACCCTTTTAACAATTTTGTTCCACCATTGCATTTGGTGGACAATCTTGCGTTAGGATGTGAAAGGGACGGGCGCGGGTCATCGTTTAGACCATAATTGCAATGGTGCCAAGTATCTTTGGGCAATTTTCCTTTAAGGGACTTGATCATTTTTAGGCAACTTTCGAAAGCGTCATCGAGGGACTATGATCATTTGAATTGTGTTTGTTTTGCCCAAAGAGACCTAACATGCAATATGGCCCATTATTGAAGGCAACAAGTGGAATACCCTAGGGGTGCAAGTGTGATTGGTGTTGTCCATTTTCATGCTTGTTTATCTTGAAATTAGGTCAAACTATTTTTGTCGTTTTTGATTCGCATACAAACCCTAATTCTAACATGGTATATTTAGAAAGCGTTAAAGTGCGAAAAGTAAAGTTCCTACGCTATTACAACACAATATGGGAAGGGGGGTACAAATGTTCAAATGGGGGGTTTTGACAAGGAATTTAAACCTAGCTATTACATCAATTTGGAATTATTTACAAGATATTTAATTGCACAAATTAAATAGAAATAAAATAAATATGCAAGATGCAAAAAGGGTTTTTATGTGTATGAAAAAAAAGGTATCTTTATATGTCAAAAATAAAATAAAATGAAAAGTATTATTTTTTGAGTATTTTATGTTTAGGGTAAAACCCTAATTTTATTAAGTAAAAGGTATTATTTATTTAATATGTACAAATATTTAATAATTATGTACAAAATAAAATAAAAATGAAGTATATTTATAAAAAAGGTATTTTTTAATGTCAAATATTAACAAAATAAAAATGTATATATTTTTGTATGATTTACTAAATATTCTAGTAAATATATATATATATATATATATATATATATATATATATATATATATATATATATATATATATATATATATATATATATATATATATATATATATATATATATATATATATATATATATATATATATATATATATATATATATATATATATATATATATATATATATATATATATATATATATTTGTATTATTTTCTAAATATGTATTATATATACAAAATAATAATATTTAATATTTATAAAAAAAGTATATTTTATATAAAATGTTTTCAAGGGAGAAATAAAATAAAAATCAGAAATAAAATAAGTTTGCATTATTTTTTGTATTTTTAAATAAAAGTGTTTATTTATTTATTTATGTACAAATAACCATCTAAACAAATAAATGCCTAATAAATTCAAAAATGGTTTAAAAAATTATTTTTATATTTTTAATATCATGAGGAAAAATAAATAAGTCAGAATAAAAAAAGAAAAGTCAAAAAATCATGAAAATAAACATAATGGGCCTAGGGGGTGTAGAAGCAAAAACATGGTGTGAAAAGAAATAACAAAACAAGCCCAGCCCACGTGGACCTTCTTCAACCTCTGGTCAGAACCTTTGTCAAAAACGCGCGTTTTGCAACATGATTCAAACATCCTGATTCCTGGCTTTTTAATGAAAACTCACAACATAAAAAATGTTCAGCATCAAACAACGAATCCATACATACCAAAAACTTGATCTAACTCTCAAAAATGAGAGAGAATTTCATCATTCCCAAATCTTAACCTAACTTTTTATCAATATTCAGACCTTAAATTCTCACAGCATATGTAAAATAAATGAAAAGTAAAGGTATGTACAGTTTCAGGGGCATGAGTAGAACACTTTTTATTCACAAACCTAGAGCTAACAATGCCTACATTAAGAGTTAGAAGTTCATGAATATACCTGCTCAGTTGGAATTGTGTCTGGCAATGGAGGAGTTTTCAGGGCAAGATGATGATCTGTACAGCTTCCTTGGAGTGTGAGGATGCTATTCCAATACTTGGTATGCTTTGAAACCTTCTATACCAAGCTACAGAAGTACACCTGCAAGAGGAAGGAATGAAAATGGCCAAACTGGTTAGAGGAGTTACAGTCCACTTCTAATGCTTTGGATAGTTTGGATTGATGGTAAGGAAAGTGTTTGAACTTGTTTTGGCCAAGATGCACGATAGAAATGAGTTGTGGGATTCAAGTTGCAGAATGTGCCCTGTTTTGCCACAAAGCTGTAATTTTCTGTAACTGGATGGATGAAGGGTTGTTTGGTCGTGTTTGAGGTCAGTTAGGAAGTGTGAAATGTGAGGACAAAGTTTGCTTAGGCTGTTCTTTTCTGAGATGAGAGTTCTTCTACAAAATGCAAGCTTTCTTACACTTTAAGCAAGAGATGGCAAGTTGGTGTTTCTAGCCTGTACATGCCCCCATTCTATGCTGAACCACTTAGTCTTGATCAGTGCAATTAGTCCATAAACTTGTGCCAAAGAGATCTTAATTGTACTTGCTTGGATTTGCTTTAGACATAAAGTTCACTTTTGCAAAAATGGATAAAATGCTTTATCTAAAAATGGATTAAACCTTTATGCAATGCTTGAACACATAGAATATGGTCTTGGCACAATGAGTTTGCATTACATTTATGAGTGTAAAAGAGATTTAGGGCCTGTAATCAAGAAATGCATGCTGATTTGAAAATTGCCTAAGTGTATGAACATGGAAATTGGCCAAATCAAAAGTGAGTTTTTCCCATATTGCAAAATTCGATTCTCTCAAACCATGAGGTTGTTTGATGAGTTCTTGGACACTTTGGAGAGCTTCGAATGTGTACTACAATCCATCTTTGAAGTGCAAATTTAAATTCCAAGTGGAAGTATGTGAAAAATGGTCTTGAAGTTAGGTAAAAACCTTGCCTAAAATAGGTCAAATTTTCTCTAAGTTAAGAATGGTTTGGTACCCTTGTTCCAAAAATTGTAAATTGAGATACAAGCTTCTTTTGGGAAAACTTTGTGAATCAAAGTTGTAAATTATGCAATAGGCTACAACTTTCATGTTTTGACTTTTGCTTGAATCCAAATGAATCTTGGTGAGAAAGTGGGGAAAAGTTAGGAAAAAATTAGGGTTTTTCATAACTTAGAAAAATTCTAAGTTATGAAAAATCTTCATTTCAAACCCTAATTTGCATTTCTTGATTTCTTAGCTTCCAAATTCATCAACCCTCATTTTTCCTTAGAATTAGCTTAGAAAACAACTATGAAACTTGCATACAGATGATCCGAGGTGGAATGCTCATCAATCGACACTGACAAACCGAGATATTTGTGGTTCATTTCTCTTATTCTTTATGTATTCTTTATTTGTTGGGTTTTGTATATGTATTTACTTTGAACTCATGTATATTTTTTGCCCATGGCATTATATAAAACCTGCTTTACAAATCTTTGTTGGTTTTTGTCTAGGATTTTTTCTCTGTGCTTAGGGGTTTGGGTTGTTATAGACATATACTACTCGAATTCTTATCTAGGGAGATTATAGAATAGTGTCTAGATTCTAGAGATACATTTAGAGCTATTATTCACTTGGGTGTCTGTGATTAATGCCTCTGTGTTGGTTGTGTCGTTCTGAGAGATCGTCGACGCGATTAACACGGTTGACTTATGTGTGGTTGAGGTTTGTTGAGAGATCTCCATCGAGGTGATATAATGGTCGTTGTGTTTGACACGTGATGAAATTGATGAGTATTATAGGTTGAGTATAACTGGTCGATATGTTTAAGTCTGTGAGGAGTGGATTATATGCATACCTAATAAGTTTCTCCTATCTGAATATTTTCTGTTGATACCTTTTACCTTTCCTTACAAACAACCCATTCAAACCAAAGTCATTAACGAGATATTTGTCAAACGGAAATTCAGTAGCACTAATTCCTATGGAGACGATACGCTATAACCTATATCACCCTAAATACTTACTTTTGCTTTCCGCTTTACTGCTTCAGCACCCCTCATTATGCAATATCAATTTGAGTACTCATTATGCCGAGATATTAGGCTCAAGTTTTTAAAGTAGATCTTAAGTAGTTTATATTAGCAGTCAACACCATCTTAAGCACAAACTACATAAGGAAGCTGATGAAAATAAGTGAATGATCACTAATTAATTTGATAAATGTCTGTATTAATTGAAAAACAGGGAATACACCTTATAAGTTAGGTGTCTCTCACCCGATCATTTATCCCAATGGTAGTTGAACAAATAAAAACACAATAATAACATCCATTATTAGTCTATCCATTGGTCTCTGGTGTTGGACTTGGTATGGTGGATTAGGATCCGATCCCCCGCGACTACAGTTGGGTAAAAAGTGGTGCACCGATTTAGCTACCAGAACCCCGTGCTAATAAAGATCATAATCACTGTTAGGTTTCCTTACTATGTGTGTGTACGGATAATGGGCTTAATGTAATTGTTCTTGAATGAAAAAGAGTGAAAGAAAGCGAGAGATATAGGTTGAGTTATAATGGCATGATTCGAATTTTATTACATAAAAGGGAGTTTTTGAACATGGTATCATTATGGTATCCTTGGTATTGAATATTTATTACCTATCGATCTAACATTAACCTAGCAGCCACGTATGATTAGGAGTCGTATCGTTCCCCTGTTTCGAATCGTGCTTAATTCTTTCTTTTTACCGTGTTGGTTGATTGCTTGAGGACAAGCAATGGTTTAAATGTGGTGGTGTTGCTAACACGTAAATGTATCATATTTTAGACCTGATTCACATTTTATTTAGTATCTTTTTGTTATGTTTTATTTCTTCTATGTCTTCTTCTGTTTGTATTTTAGATATAAATCAATTATGGGACAACTATGCGAGAATACTGGAAAGGAAGCAAAAGAGCAAGAAATGGATCATTCTACTGATATGGAGTTTGCCATAGACGGATGGAGTTCGCCATCCCTTAGAAGTGTCACATCATTTAATGAAGGAGGCAATGGAATTCGCTATTGCTTCGTAGACAGCAGTTGCAGTAGTTTTGGGCAGTTATTTACATTTTAATTTTCCCTCCACTGGCTCACACGACCTAGAGCAATTGTTGGGCTATTTCTCTCTCTATATATATAGGACCTCTAGGTCATTTTACGAGGCTTCCAAGTTTGTGCGTGGAAGTGCTATTTGTAGTTTTAGGCAGAAATCACAATTGTAAAAGGAGTAGTTTCTCACATCGAGGAACTACTACCATTTGTGTTTAGGCCTGTAATTTATGTAACTTGCTTGGCTCAACAATCTTGCCGCCATAATTGAAGTTAATTTTAGTTTCTTTTATTTCAGCTTTTAGAGGTTTTCATGTATGCCACCGTGGGTTTTTTAATATTTTTTATTTATTTAATTGTGACATGTTTGTGGGTTTGATACGAAAACCTGAAAAAAAAAATCTTAAAATCTATTTTACTTGAGTTTCAAACGCAACACCTTTAACAACTCCTACAATCACGTCAACCAATGGATTATGTGTTTTAACTTGCAATTTAATCTCCTCAAAATTTATTCATAAGAATCCAGCAACGCATTTTTATTTTTTCATAATTACTATTTTAATTATATTTATCATAATTATTACTTTAATTATATTTATCATAATAATTCATCAGTACAACACATGGATATTCATTTCATTTTATTTATTTATAATTATTTAATAAAAACTTACTTTTCATCTTTTGTATTATTTTGGTAATTTTTATATTACTTTTATATTTATTTTTATTTTATTTTATTTTATTATTTATGTAGTGAAAACTAATTTTCTCCACTAACTTTTATATTCATTTAATTTTATTATTTTTAAATATTTACTAAAAAGTAACTTTTCATATTTATTTTTAATAATTTTGTAATCTAATATTTTATTGGGCTGAATACATTTTGTAAAATGCATAACAAATGTATAATCATTTTAAGTGATAAAAATCAAATATTTTAAATATATAGTTATATACATTTTACTAAGTAGCAATTATGAATATAAAAATTAAGTTTTTATTAAATAATTATGAACTTTTACTAATTAATAGTTATAAATAATAATTAACATTGGTACCAATAATTAATATTTGTACTAATAAATAAATAGTAATTAATAAAATAAAAAAAGATATAAAAAGTACCAAAATAATAATTAATATAAAAATTAAGTTTTTACGAAATAATTTTAAATAAATATAATTAAATGAATACTAATGAATTATCATGATAAATATGATTAAAGTAATAATTATGAATAAATATTGTATAGTAAACTAACAAGTGTTAATATATAAATATATATGTGTCACATATTATAACAAGAGTTTTAGCATAGTCTAGTGATTAGCAGAATGCCTCGCCAACATCACGGAGTAGGTTCAATACCTAGTTGTAACATAAAATTTAATTAATTTTTTTCTTAAAAAGATCATTAAAACTGAAATAGTTATGTATTTCCACCTATACAAAATACATGTCACAATCTAATAAATAAATAAAAATTTTAAAAGCCACGAAGGCATACATGACCCCGTCAGCAAACATATCCTAGCCATGTATGCATTTCAAAAGAAATCTTGGGCTAAAAGTTTTTTGGTTATGGAATCTATGTTTGTTGAGGGGCGAAAAGATTTTTTTTTTTAAAAAGGGAGGTAAATCAAATCTCGCTACTATTGCAGAGGGGTAAAAGGAATTTAACCCTTAATTTAATTGCCATGTTGTTCGTGTTGGGGGAGATTATTAGGAGCATTGATGCATAATGTAGAAACAAGCACCTTTGTGAGAGGCACACCACTTATCCACCTAAAACCTTAAGGTGATAGGTGAGTGGGTTCTCCCACTTATATATGCTTAAGTCTCCACATTATTATCCAATGTGGGATTATTTCCCCACTTACTCACACTTGGTATATTATTCCAACACTCCCCCTCAAGTGTGAGTCCACAATGCTCCCCCACTTGTACCGCACCACTTCTTGGGCGAATTTCGATACAAGTTTCTTCCGGTCCCTTTCTCGAACCAAAGACTCGTGATACCATGTTGGGGGGAGATTATTAGGAGCATTGATGCATAGTGTAGGAACAAGCACCTTTGAAAGAGACACACCACTTCTCCACCTAAAACCTTAAGGTGATAGGTGAGTGGATTCTCCCACTTATATATGCTTAAGTCTACACATTCCTATCTGATCTGACCTGATCAAAAATGGACCGTCACGGCTGGCTCTGAGCTGAAAGCTTTTTGAACAAGGTGGGGGGGGTACCTGCAAGGCACTCCGATGCTAAAGTAAGTATAAGCACGAGCAGGCAATAATAAGTGTATGGGTAGAATGATGAATACCTGACCCTCTGGAAACAGAGGGTATTTATAGCCCCCAGCGCTGGGCCAAGGTTCCTTCATTGGGCCGGGCAGGTTTGGCCCAATGGAGGAACTGCCAGGTTCTACGTGCGTAGTGGGGACCCGCACGTGGTCCCCTTCCTGGATGTTCTGCGTGAAGTGCGGGCGGACGGAGACGCGGTCTTTTCGGGGCCTCGTTGGGAGTGCAGTGGACTGAGTTTGCCCTAGTTGGGGTGGTCGAGGTGATGTCAAGCTGGACAGCAGGATGTCGAGCTGGAGGTGTAGAGGTCGAGCACGTGACCTCAGGGAGCACGTCGGGCACGACTGTGACCCTTTGGTCGGCGTGGTCCTCAGCAAGTTCATTTGGATTGGGCCTTAGAAATGCTTTTGGGCCTGTCGGGCACAGTCCAGAACAGGAGCCCCCCAAGTCGTGGTTCCTTTGTTAGGAGCCATGGCTTGAACTCAGGTCGTTTCCGCTTCGGGGTCTCGCGCCCGGGACAGAGATGCAGCCCCTCGAGGGCCTCTCTGTGTCGTGCTCGGAGACATCTTCCGCGGTGGATGCTCGGAGGATCCTCACCGGCACGTGTCTGTCGAGCACACGAGGTATCTTTCGGGAACTGTGCCGCCACCCTATGATGACAGGGTCATCATTGCGTTAGGAGCAGTGCGTCGAGGAGAGAAACTCCGTGGTTGCCCGAGGTGACGTTTGGTATTCCACGTCATCACTATAAATAGGAACCTTGGGCCCCATAACACGTTTCTACTCTTTGCGCTCCTACTGCTGCTGTTCTTCCAGATTTTTCATAGCTGCGATCTTCTGTTACAGATTCTTTTCCTCCGTAGCTGAATCCACTTTTTGATTCAAGTAAGTGACTTATCTTCTTCATTTTCCTGTTGTAATGCATGATTTTCGGCGTTTGTAGACGTTTTAGGGACTGTGCGCGTGGGACTAGCCCGGTAAACTCATGCTTAGCTCGACATATTCATGCTTAGGACCGGCAAACACATGCTCGTGACCGGTAGATTCATAGTTTTAGGTAATAATCAGCAGCGCTGCCCGGGGTCTTCATGATCCAGGGCGCCTGATTCATAATCGCGCCCGGTATGTTCATGGTCCTGGTCGTAGGTCTCATGATGTTGCTCGCCATGTTCATACCTTGGGTCGACATGTTGGAGAGTGGCCGCGTAGTCGGTTTGGAGAAGAACCCATCGAGTTTTCTGGATGTCGGGGAGGCGACTACTTGTGCAAACTAGCTTTTGTGGTCGTGCATGGGACGACGTGGTTTGTCGTACACTACGCTCGGTCCGCTAAGTCGAGCGTATGATTTCGTGCCCAATTGACTGGTTTCCCGTGCTCTACAGGTAACCATGGCGGACGAGTTGTGCTCCTCTGGACGCCACGAACATGAGGAACAAAGTGTCGATGAGGCGGTCAGCTTAAATGATACTGTCGACGACCCTTTGCTAGATTGGGTGGGCGCCGAGCCCCGAGGAATCGCGTCGATATATAGCCGGCGTGATCGAAATCCATATGCTTTCCTCGAAGCGGGCCAGGGCCAGCCTGATTTCCAAAAGAATTTCGTTGTCATGCGCCCAACCTCCCGTGCCCGGATCTGCTCGGTGTACCCAGAGTATAGCTTCCCGATGTACGAGATCGCGTTCAAAGATCTTGGGCTGCAGCTGCCCTTCAGTGACTTTCAGACCGGGGTCTTCACCCATCTGGAGTTGGCCCCATCGCAGCTACACCCGAACTCACTCGCCTTTATCCGGGCGTTTGAGCTGACATGTCGCTTTCTGAGGATCGGGGCGACCATACCGCTCTTCTTTAGAATTTTTCATCTGCAGCGTCAGTCCCAGGGAGGGAAACACAGCTGGGTCTCCTTAAAACAGTCGAGGAGACTATTCAAAATGTACATGGACTCCGTGAGGGGTTTTAAAGACAAGTGGTATGTCGTGCGGCCAGTTACCACATCTGCTTTAGGATCCATGTACGAGGAGGAGGCATCCATAAGCGATGATGACGGGGAGGCGGTCTTAGGCAACGATGGGTATCCCGTGATGGCCCGTACAGCCAAGTTCCCTGTGCATTGGATGTTCAGGCACTACGAGCACGGGACTGGATACTACCATACTGCTGCCGGGGACATGTGTTCGGAGGACGAGGAGGCGTACGCCACTCTTTGTCGGTTCGTCGACAGCTTCCACCCCGCCCGGTGGGCCACGAGGGAAGGGGAAGATGTCTTGGATGTAGAGGGTTATCCGACATTTGAGTCCCGGCCGATTGACACTAAGGCACTCGTGGAGTGTCAGACGTTCAGGCAGGCTGCTCGTCTGCTAGGTCGTTTATTGCTTGAATTTCTTTGCTCGTCATTTATTTATGACCCTGCTCGACACTAACCCGTATTTTATTTTGTGTAGGTTTGATGGCCGGTCGAAGGGAAAGACTTTTGAAGCTGTCTTGCGACCAGAAGCGGGGTAGGAGGGTCGTGAAGGCTCCCCAGGCAACGAGGATGGGCCCGCCACATAGTCCGGGCGCGACTCAGGTGGTGAGGGTGGATTCGTCGCCCAGCTCGGGGGCCGCATCGGACGAGATCCTAGAGGTTCAGGAGGCCGATCCTAATGTCGATCGGATACAAAGAAAGAGGACCCAGGTGGAAAGCGGCCCGGCTATCAGCGAGGACACCAGCGCCGTCAGATCTTTCGGGTTCCCCCCTTGCTTCAAAGAGGAGGGTTTCTTCGAGAGATTCCCTCTATCTGTGGTTGCCGACGAGGCTGAGACTATCAAGAGGATGAGTAAGGAGGATCGGAAGAGGCATCTGGCCGCCAGCATGGACGGGCTGGTGAAAATGGCCGAAATGGCCCTGGTGTTGTCCGAGGAAAGGGGGGATCATGTCCGTATTGAAGAACTTGAGCAGGAGAAAGCGGCTCTCACCTCGGGCTCGCGGAAGTTGAAGACTGCCCTGGAACGCTCCGAGGAGATGTTCCGCGAGCAGACAGTGCTGCTGGATGCTGAGAGGGAGATGCTGGTCCTGGAGAAGGAAAGGTCGGGGAAGCTGGCCGAGGAGGGAGAGCTTCTCCGCGCGGACAGGGATCGTTTGGAGACCAATGTCGGGCGCTTGACCCAATAGATCGAGGACATGAAGGTCGCCATGCTTCCTGCCGATGACGAGCCGGAGGACATAGCGGCTTTGAAGAGTAGATCGGAGTTGGTCGCCCATATCCGGCTACTCGAGGCAGATTGCGTCGGTGCTCTGGAAGAGGGGTTCGACTCCGCAGTCGGTCAGCTTTCCTTGTTAAACCCTGGTCTGGTCACTGAGGGGACGGGCTACACACATCAGATAGTGGATGGCGCGATCGTGCCCCTGCCTGACTCTCCAGTCGTCGATGCTGATGGTTTCGGGGAAGCCTGATCGTAGGATAGCGGGCCTGCGTGCCTTTGATATTTGTATTTTTTGGGCCTGCGTGCCCGTCGGTTGTATGTTATGAACATCACCGGCCTTCTTGGTCGGTTTATAATTGTTTGCTTTGTTGCCTTCGGGCATTTTTATTTTAATGAATGCTGTTTTACATTTGAATGTTTTGCCCGTGCTTGAAATCTTATATATTTGCATAAAATTCAGCCTAAGTCATGGGCCCGAGGAGTGCCCGTAAGTGGCTGTGATTTAGCGGGCAAGTCTGCCCGTCTTCCGTTTGTATATGTTCCCGGCCTTCTTTCGCTGGCCAGAGTCACCTAAGTGTCGCGTTCGAGGGGAGAGACTTCCCTTTGACCCTTTTAGATGGCCCGTCATTCTTGACGACTTGTCGGGCATATGGAGCGAAGTTGCTCAGTCGGGCGCGAAGCCCGGTAGGGACTATTCGCCCTTGGCGTGAACTGCCCATCGCGAGCTGGGTGTTCTGCCTTACGGGTACAACGATAGTGGTGCTCGGTGTAGCTGTCCACGTCGGGCACTATCGATTGTCCTTGTTTGCCGAGCGATGTTGTGCGATTTAGCCGTACGTCGGGCTTGTACCTCAGCCTTTATACGAAGTCGGACGTTTTTCCTCGTTGACCGAGCGCGGGTGCCGTTGGTCGAGGGTCCCAGGTGTTGGTAGTTTTTAACTGTAGTACTGTTTTAGCTTAGCAGCGTTCCAGGGTCGTGGTAATGGCTCTCCGTCTAATTGCTCGAGATAGTACGCCCCGGTACCAGTGGTGCCGTGGACGCGATAAGGTCCTTCTCAGTTCGCGGCCAGCTTCCCTTCGCGGGAATCCTTCTGGTTCCTACGTAATACCAGGCTGCCGATTTCGAACTCGCGCTTGATGACCTTGTCATTGTGGCGTAGAGCCACTCGTTGTTTTAGGGTGGCTTCGCGCAGGGCTGCACCCGATCGGATTTCCTCGACTAGATCGAGTTCGTCCCTCAGTGCTTCGTCGTTCATTTCTTTGTCGAGGGGAATTTCGGTCCGTCTGGATGGTTCTATGATTTCGACCGGGATGACGGCTTCGGTGCCATATGTCAGTCGAAATGGCGTCTCGCCCGTCGTTGAGTGGGGCGTGGTGCGGTATGCCCATAGGACGCTGTGAAGTTCCTCGACCCATCCTCTCTTGGCTTCACCGAGTCGACGTTTGAGTCCTCGGAGGATGACTCTGTTCGCGGCTTCGGCTTGCCCGTTGGTCTGAGGGTGCTCGACCAACGTGAAATGTTGTTTTGTCCCTAGTTTGGTGACGAAGTCTTGGAACCTGTGGTCGGTGAACTGGGTACCGTTGTCGGTCACCAGGGCCCGCGGAATTCCGAATCTGGCGAGGATGTTTCTTTTGTAGAAACAGAGGATATTGTGCGAGGTGATTTTTGCGAGGGCCTCGGCCTCGATCCATTTTGTGAAGTAATCCACGGCGACGATGAGAAATTTGTTCTGATAGGTTCCTTGCACGAAGGGCCCGAGGATGTCCATACCCCACCAGGCGAACGGCCACGGGGACGACAATATGCTCAGCTCGTGCGGAGGGGCGAGGTACATGTCCCCGTGTTTCTGGCACTTATCACATTTTTTGACGTGTTCCTTGGCATCCTGCTGCATCGTCGGCCAGTAGTATCCTGCTCGAAGGGCTTTCCTTGCTAAGGATTTACCGCCCATGTGCTGGGTGTTGATCCCTTCGTGTATCTCCCGCAGTACTTCGGGGACGGTGGACTCGTCGATGCATTTCAGGAGGGGGATGGAGAATCCTCTTCGGTACAGTTTCTGCTCGAGAACCACGTAGGAACATGCTCGTCGCTTTGTGACGGTAGCCTCGGCCTGGTTCGATGGGAGTTTGCCTTTTGTCAGGAAATTATAAACCGGGGTCATCCAGGACGTCGCATCCCCGATGGCATGGATCTCGACTATAGTCGAGGATCGTTCGATACTTGGATGCGCTAGAGATTCCTGGATGACGGATTTGTTCCTGCCCTTCTTTCGTGTGCTCGCAAGTTTGGATAATATGTCCGCCCTCGTGTTTTGCTCGCGGGGAACATGTGAAATTTCTGCTCGTACGAACTTTGTCATGTATTTTTTGACTAAGTTCAAATACTCGATGAGGTTGTCGTTTTTGGCCTGATAGCTCCCCTGTACCTGAGAGGCGACGAGCTGGGATTCGGTGTAGATCTGTACCTCGCGGGCTCCCAGGTCCTCGGCCAGTCTCAGCCCTGCGAGCAGGGCTTCATATTCTGCCTGGTTATTTGACGTCGGGAAGGAGAGAGCTAAGGAGTGCTCGATTACTACGCCTTCTTCGTTTTCCAGGAGGATTCCTGCGCCGCTTCCGGACGAGCAGGATGCTCCATCGACGAAGATGGTCCACTTGTGTTCTTTCCCCGGGGGAGGGTCGTGAGTGGTCATTTCCGCGACAAAGTCGGCCAAGGCCTGTGCTTTCAGGGCTTTTCTGCTTTCGTACCGAATGTCGAATTCGGAGAGTTCCAAGGACCACTTCGCACGATGATGGTGTGGGCTAGAAAGTAGTGTCTGAGCCTCCTCGCAGTGTTGACGAGGGCCAGAGCAACCTTTTCTATCTGCTGGTATCTGCTTTCGGGCCCCTGTAAGGCCTTGCTCGTGAAGTAGACGGGTTTCTGCCCGTCGGGGGTCTCGCGGACAAGAGCTGCGCTGATGGCCTCGTTTGAAACGGCCAAGTATAAGTACAGCGGTTCCCCGTCGTCCGGTCGAGATAGCACGGGCGGCTGGGACAGACTTTGCTTTAGGTCGCGTAGTGCCTGCTCGCATTCCTCATTCCATTCGAAGGCTGCTTCCTTTCGAAGGAGTCTGAATAAGGGGAGGGCGTGCTGAGCGGACTTCGCGACGAAGCGGGACAGCGACGTGAGCATGCCGTTCATGATTTGAATCGACTTCTTCGACGTCGGTGTTGGGAGGTCGGAGAATGCCCGGCATTTGTCGGGGTTGGCTTTGATTCCCCGTTCTGTTAGATAGAATCCAAGGAATTTTCCTGCCTTAACCCCGAACGTACATTTCTCGGGGTTGAACCTCATTTTACACTGTCTTGCTTGGGCAAAGACTGTCTTGAGATGAGCTGCGTGATCGGTGTCTGCTCGGGATTTGACGATCATGTCGTCCATATATACCTCGAGCATGTCGCCGACCTGTTTGTTGAAAACTCTGTTCATCATGCGTTGGTAAGTTGCTCCGGCATTTTTCAGTCCGAAGGGCATTACGTTGTAGTAATAGTTGCCCGAGCTGGTCATGAATGCCGTGCAGTGTTTGTCGCCCAGGGCCATTGGGATTTGGTTATATCCCGAATAGGCGTCCATGAACGACAAAGTTTTGTAGGCGGCCGAGTTGTCGACCAGCATATCTATGTTAGGCAAGGGAAAAGCATCTTTCGGGCAAGCCCGGTTGAGATCAGTATAATCAACGCACATTCTCCATTTTCCATTATTCTTTTTCACGAGTACAACATTTGACAGCCAGGTGGAATACCGGGCTTCAGAAATAAAATTTGCCTCTAGGAGGTCTTTTACCGCTTTTTCAGCAGCCTCCGTTTTTTCTGGAGACTGCCTACGCCTACGTTGTACTACGGCCTTGGCGGCTGGATCAATGGCGAGGTGGTGACAGACGACCTCAGGGTCGAGTCCGGGCATCTCCGCAGCGCTCCAGGCGAAGAGATCAGCATTCTCGCGCAGACAGGCCTTGATTTGCTTCCTGGCCAAGTCGGGGAGGTCTTTGCCAATCTTCACTCCCTTGGTCGGGTCTGTGCCGAGGGGAACGAGTTCAAAATCCCCGTCCGGTATTGGTCGGAGTGGGATTTGCTCGCTGTTGGATGGCTCGTCCTGATCGAAGCGGGTGTCGAGGGCTATGCAGTCGACCTTTAGTGGAGCTTTTTGGACTTCTTCCTCGGGGGATGCTTTCCTGTCGGGCTCCTGTTTTGTCCTTTTAGCGGGTATGGTCCCTATGTCGACGGTATCCCGTCCCTTGGAGGCAGCGTTGAAGCACCTACGGGCAGCGGCTAGGTCTCCTTGGATGGTGGCTACCTGTGCCCGCCTGGTGTAGAACTTCATCTTCAGATGGACGGTCGAGGGCACCGCTGTTAGCTCTGCCAGTGTCGGTCTCCCCAAGATGTAATTGTATAGAGACGGGCAGTCAATGACGAGGAAACGGACTTTAACTTGTCTCATAGCCGTTCCTTCACCGAACGTAACCAGGAGCTCGACATAACCCCAAGGTTTGGAAGTCGAGCCGTTGAAGCCTTGTAGATCTGACCCCACATACGGAGAGAGATGTGAGTCGTCCAGCTGCAGGGTTCGGAACAGCTGGCTGTACATCACGTCGACGGAACTCCCTTCGTCGACCAGGATGCGATGCACGTCAAAATTGGCCATTCTTGCCCTTATCAGTAAGGGGATGACCGCGTTCGGGGCTCCGTCGGGGAGTTCTTCTAGGTAGAAGGTGATGGGCTCTGACCTGCCCATCACCCTTTCGAACGTTACTGTTTGCGGGGGAGCCGCGTCGACCAGCTCGTCCAACTTCCTCTTAGCTGAATTGATGGTGAGGTCGTTGAACCCGCCCCCATTAATGACCATGGCAGAGGGAAAGTATTCTCACCTGTTGTGCGTTGTCAGCGGCTCCTGCAGGTGCTCGGGAATGTCGAAATCCTCGGGCCTGGTCACCGAGAAGGCGGTCTTGATAGGCACCGACTCGTCTGAAGGTCGGGCGTCTTCTTCTGGCTCCTTGGCTTCATGGGCGTCACGACGGGGAGCGTCGTTTCGCCTGTACTGTGCGAGCCTCCCTCCCTTGATGAGGGTTTCAATGGTGTCCTTGAGGTGGACGCAGTCCTCTGTCAGATGACCATGACTCCTATGGTATTGACAGTATTTATTTTTGTCCGCCCCCGACTTGGCGGGAGCAGGTCGGGGACGCTTGACGCCACCGTCCTTGAAGTCTGTACTGGCACACTCCGCCAGGATACGCTCGTGGGAAGCTGTGAGCGGAGTGTACTCGGTGAAACGGACCGAGGGGCCCCTTTGTTCCTGGACTTCCTGGGGTCGGTCTTCTTTCCTTTTCTCCCCGGTTCGTCGGGGAGGAGCCTCTTGGCGTGAACTGCTGTTGTTGTTGGGTCCCCGAGCCCTGGAGTCTCGGGCCCTGTTGGCAGCTTCCCTCTCCTCGTAATCCATGTATGCTCGAGCTTTATCGAGGAGGGCGTCGAAAGACCTGGGCGGCTCGATTCCCACGGATTTTCTGAATTCTGTGCCGGGGAGGAGCCCCCTCTCCAGCAGATATCTCTTCATGTGGTCCATGCAGGGGACCTGTATCGCTTCTCGGTTGAAGCGGTTGATGAACTCCCTCAAGGTCTCATCCTGTCTTTGGATGATGGCCTCGAGCGTCGCCTCGGTCTTTGGATGGCGTCGAGAAGCGGTGAAGGAACTGATGAACTGGTTCTTCAGGTTCCGCCACGAGGTGATTGAGCCCGGGGCGAGCCCTTTGTACCAGTCCATGGCCGCCTTTCTGAGAGTCGTGGGGAAAAGACGGCACTTGATGGGCCCCCCGACATTATGATAATGGAGCATGGCCTCGAACCCGTCAATGTGGTCGACCGAGTCCGCAACTCCGTCATACTCCTTCAGATGTGGGGGCTTCTCCATGCCCGGGGGGATGGGTGCATCCATGATGGCCTGCGACAGGGGACCACGGGGGTCATCCCCGTCGCTTCTCTCCGGAGACAGAGATGGGGACCTGTAGTATTGTCTGGCACGGTGGTCGTGCTGAGTCTCCCTCGAGCGTGATGCTCGCTGGTTGAATGTTACACGCTCGTCCCCGGCGTATCTTTTGTCGTGTCTCACCGGGTCGCGACTGGGTTCTCCGGCGGGGATGATGGGATCTCTCTCCAAATATGGTCGCCTCTGCTTTGGCCGGGGGGAAGGGCTTCTGGATTTTTCCCTGTAGTGTCTCCGCGGGGGAGAAGGGTGTCGAACTTCAGTCACCCGAGGAGGGGGAGTATGTGGTCTCCGATGCCTCCTCGGGGGTCTTCGCTCGTCTTCAAGCGCCTTTAATCTCTCTCCTTTGGCGAAGATGAGATAGTTCGTTTGGTTAATTGCTGCGAACAGCGCTTGTGTGGTGGCATCCGCCCCGGGGGGGACGGGGACTTCCTGAAACCGGACGGCTCTGTAGTGGGCGAGGGCCGCCGGGTCGTCCTCGAGTGGTGGTGGGAGTGGGGAGGATGATGATGTGGCTCCGTCCCTGTGCGAGGAAGTTCCGAGGACGGTGGTCACAGGAGCGGTGTTGTGGCCGGGATTGGCGACGTTGTCGAGATGTCCGTTTTTGTCTGCCGTGCCGTTATTGGCGTCGGCGATACGGACGTTCTGCTCATCGCGAGCTGGATCAGCCATGACAGGTAGTTGAACTTTGAGCTTTGGTCTTTTGAGTTGTTTGTAAGACGGGGAAGCTAGTTTCCCACAGACGGTGCCACTGATCTGACCTGATCAGAAATGGACCGTCACGGCTGGCTCCGAG
Organism: Vicia faba; assembly: GCA_948472305.1. Classification (NCBI taxonomy): domain Eukaryota; kingdom Viridiplantae; phylum Streptophyta; class Magnoliopsida; order Fabales; family Fabaceae; genus Vicia; species Vicia faba. The sequence goes on from OX451736.1 coordinate 1,182,001,649, forward strand.
CTGAAAGCTTTTTGAACGAGGTGGGGGGGGTACCTGCAAGGCACTCCGATGCTGAAGTAAGTAGAAGCACGAGCAGGCAATAATAAGTGTATGGGTAGAATGATGAATACCTGACCCTCTGGAAACAGAGGGTATTTATAGCCCCCAGCGCTGGGCCAAGGTTCCTTCATTGGGCCGGGCAGGTTTGGCCCAATGGAGGAACTGCCAGGTTCTACGTGCGTAGTGGGGACCCGCACGTGGTCCCCTTCCTGGATGTTCTGCGTGAAGTGCGGGCGGACGGAGACGCGGTCTTTTCGGGGCCTCGTTGGGAGTGCAGTGGACTGAGTCTGCCCTAGTTGGGGTGCTCGAGGTGATGTCGAGCTGGACAGCAGGATGTCGAGCTGGAGGTGTAGAGGTCGAGCACGTGACCTCAGGGAGCACGTCGGGCACGACTGTGACCCTTTGGTCGGCTTGGTCCTCAGCAAGTTCATTTGGATTGGGCCTTAGCAATGCTTTTGGGCCTGTCGGGCCCAGTCCAGAACACTATCCAATGTGGGACTATTTCCCCACTTACTCACACTTGCTATATTATTCCAACACTCCCCCTCAAGTGTGATTCCACAATGCTCCCTCACTTGTACCGCACCACTTCTTGGGCGAATTTTGATACAAGTTCCTTCTGGTCCCTTTCTCGAACCAAAGGCTCATGATACCATGTTGGGGAGAGATTATTAGGAGCATTGATGCATAGTGTAGGAACAAGCACCTTTGAGAGAGACACACCACTTCTCCACCTAAAACCTTAAGGTTATAGGTGAGTGGGTTCTCCCACTTATATATGCTTAAGTCTCTACATTCTTATCCAATGTGGGACTATTTCTTCACTTACTTACATTTGCTATATTATTCCAACAGTTCATAATTTCAATCGTTATGTTTAATTCATTTCAATCAATAGTATGTCTATCTAAATCTTCTTGAGTTTGGGATGTGAGGACCGACGTTTCTGATGGTACTCGGTAATGAAATTGGCATAAGTTTTGCATAAATTTTGTTTTGCCTTTTGTTTCCAAGTTTAATTTAAATAGCTTTGTCATAAGAGTGAGATTTTACTTAACATTGTTTTGAAAGGAGAGTGAAGAACAATCTAAGTTTCAAGCCGGTAGTGAGAGAGTGTGTGGAAGAAACCAGATAGTGGGAACAAAGCATCAATCCTAAAAATAGTGAGAGCATTTTAGGCATCATTTAGGATCTTATCGGTTTTCAAAATATGCTTTCTGATTAAAACGGGCGAGCGAGAGCAAAATCTCGTGGTTAGGAAGTGTGGCTTTGTTCACTAGCGCGAGAGTGTGAGATAGATTCTTTAAACTAGTATTTTCTAATTAATATAATGTAACCGTATATTAAAGCCAATGAGTTATAGAGTCCCTGAGGTACACTGAATCCACATTCTGACCTCTCTTTTCTTATATATTTCCTTAATCTTATTTTAGTCTTAGTTTCCCCTAAATCAATTATTCATTAGCCTTAGCTTTACAAAGTGACAATAGATTACAGTAGGTTGATATTGATCTCTTTAGGTTTGACAATCTTTTATATTAATTTAATATTTTGTGCACTTGCGGATGTATCAGACGTGACTATAGTCACTTTAAATTGATGCAATTTTCAAGGATTTTTCATTTTGTACTTTCTTTGCGTACTTCTTGAATGCCTTGAAAGTATCGATTATCTGCACTAAAAATAGTGTCCAAGAATATCTAAAAAAACATCGATGATTACTAAAGCATATACATTGCTTCCAAATATTCTTGTCCTTGATAGACCAAATAAGTCCATGTGCAACCGTTAAAGTGGCCTTGTAGTTGATACCACATTCTTTGGCTTAAAAGTTGATTTAGTTTGCTTTCCTTTTTGACATACATCACATAACTTAGCTTTGATAAATTTTATCTTTAGTAGACCAATAACAAGATCATGTTTGACTAATTTTTTTAAATGTTCCATGTGAATATGGGTGATTCTTTTGTGCCAAAGCCATGAGTAATTGTTTCTTATCATAAGACATTTTATTTTTAAGGATAAATCATCTAAAGAAATCATAAAAAATATTATTAATTCTTTTACACATAATGTGTATCTCATGAGTGGTTTCATCTTTAATTATGCATTCATATTTTGTGAGTTGATTTTGATACCTTTGTCACAAAGTTGACTTATGCTTAGAAGGTTGTGCTTTAATCCTTCAACATAGAACACATCATTGATTATTGTGAAAGATGGTGATCCAACTTTATCTATGCCAATAATCTTTTCTTCGTTGTTGTCCAAATATGTGACATATCGCTTGACTTTTAGAACTAGTGATAAAAATTAGTTTATATCTGTGCTACGGTGGGAGAACTTGACTTGAGGTTTTGCGTTTGTGTGCGCAAATGTTTGGTTTAGCAAGAGTCGCCACCGACTTTTTATTTTATCCTAAGGAAAGGTCAAAAAGCACAGGAAAGACCTTTGAGATGTTTTCGTGGGTTCGGGGGGTAGATTATGAAAAGGGAAGGTGCTAGCACCCTTTTCATCCATGGTTATCCATGGGCTCTTAGTTACTTGTTTTAGATCACTTGCCTTTGTTTGAATGTGCTTGTGGTGTGTGGTTTTGAAAATGTTTTGAAAAATATGCCTTGTCTAGGCAACCTTTGTAACAATTCTTGTTTGAATTTTTTACAAAGGTGTTTGTCTTTTTGAAAAGATGTTTCAATGTTTTTGAAAGTTGTTTTGAAAGTTGTGTTGTGGAGTATGTTTTGAAAAATGGAAAGGATGTTTTTGCAAGTTTTTGATCAAGTAACTAAGAGTTATCTACCCTATTTTACTCAAAGATCTTTCTTATGTTTTTAACCCTTTTAACAGTGTTGCTTCACCATTGTGTTTGGTGAACAACCTTGCGTTAGGATGTTAAACGAGACAGGCGCGGGTCGTCGTATAGACCATGAAAGCAATAGTGTCAAGTATCTTTGGCAATTTTCTTGAGTGACTTGATCATTTTGTTTAGGCAACTCCGATAGCGTCATCGAGGGACTATGATCATTTTGATTGTTCTTGTTTTTCCAAAGTGCTTGACATGCATAACATGGTGTTGTACCCCAAAATTTGCCCTCCCATAATCTTCAAAGTTTTGACAAGCATCACCTCAAATGGTTCAAAGTCTACTCAAGGGTTACCCAGTCAACCATCCTCCTAAGCCAGTCAAACTAGGGTTTTGGTTCCTGCAAGGAAGTTGAGGTTTTCAAGGGCTCAATCAAGTCCCATATGCTCATACACATTGTCAAGCACCTACATGTCAAGTTTCAAGGCTCACAAGGTCAAGTTGCACAGTCAAAAGTCCCATTTGCTCAACAGTCAACTGTAGGGGTAAAATGGTCATTTGGCAGTCAAAAGTCAAAAATTTTGGTCAACATCTTATTTTGAAGCCACAATCATCATTTGATCAAGTCTTGATCATGATTCCACAAGAATGGCTCAAAAATCATCAAGATGCAAAAGTTTCTATTTTTGGACAGCTGAAAAGTCAACTGTAACTTGACCAAAGCATAACTTTTTCATGGTTCATCAGAGAAATCCCATCCAATGCTCATCTTTAAGGGGAAGACATTTCCTACAACTCATCTTCAGATTCCAAGTCCAAGAAATGCTCTCACAAAAAGTTATCAATTTCAACATTATAGGTCATTTTCAAAAGTCAACAAAAAGGGACTTTAAGTCAAAGACCATAACTTGAGATTGGTAAATCAAAATGACATGGGACCAAATACATTGGTTAGAGGACTTCAAGACCTTTCCAAAATGTCCAAGAACATGTTCATAACTTCAAAATTGAGCAAGATATGCATTGGATAAGTTGGGAAATTTTTGTGAAATGGCCAAAATCATTTATCCTTGAAATTTCATTTTTGACAAAAAGGGCCCACTTTTTCCACTTGATTCAGCTTGGCCATGCTTCCCACGTGTCCCACAAATTATTTCAAAATTTAAAATTAATTTTTTCATTTTTATTTAATTTTATTTGATTTAATTCATTTTAAATCATTTAAAATCAAATAAAATCAAAGAAGTTAATTAAAGGACATATTTTGCTTTGACTAGCTTTGAATCACCATGATTGACATTCCAATTTCGTGCAAGGGCTTAAAAGAAGCAAGAATTCAAATTTTGGTTTAAAAATGGAAGGTGTTTTAATGGAGTTCATAGCAAAATCCTAAGCATGAATGCATTGCATTATTGGCCATAATTTTGATCAAGACTCATTACATAAGGCATATGCAAGCTAGCACAAGCAAAGTCACGACCTAAGAGCTCCAAAAACGGCCATACAAAATTGCAAAATTGTCACACAAACTTGAAATCTGAAAACCTAGTTGCAGTGCCTCTCAAGCCTCCATTTCAATCAAAACACCTTCCTGGTATCCCAAGGAAGCTCTAGCAATCAAAATCAAGCCCAAACGCACAAAGAACCATTCACACGAAGTCACACGGTTTGTCCAATATGTAAAAATCAAAACTCCATTTCCATGTGTTTTTAACATGCTTTTTAAATTGATTTATACTCATTTTAACATTCTGAAGCTATTGGTAGCATTTGATTGAACTAATGATGCGTGTATCAGGATCCACCATTGTCAAAAGCTAGGTTTTTTTAGAGCTCCAAATTGGGGATTTCCCCATACTGTGAAATTGGGACATCAAACTGCCATGGTTGAATTCGTGACATCTAAACGGACATAACCATGACCTCGCGCTCAATTTATGTGCAAGCATGAGTTGTTCGCTATTTTTATTTTCACTGTATTTTGAGGGGGTTTAAAACCCCCGCTATATGTTTGTTGTTTTGCAGAAAAGGAAGAAGACGATGGACGTGGCAAGCAGGCATTGGTGTATTCGAATCCACGCGCGCAATTTTTTGTGTTTCAGCATTATTAGCTTTCTTTTCATATAATATTTGTTTTGTACGTTATTAACAAATGTGTCAAAGTGCTTCAGTGGTGGCTAGCGTGTCTTGTAATCCTTGGGACCTGGGTTCGAATCCCAGGTCCCCCAAATGCTTGATGTTATTTTATTTTACATGTTCACATGCAGACTTTCAAAAGCAGGCACACCATAAGCTTCGGGCAATCAAGTGCCAACTGGCCATAGTCACAGATCCAAAGGCCATAAAAGAGGCTCACCATATGCTTCAGTCAATGGACGCACATGCAAGCAAAAAAGGTCAACGTGGCCTTTGTCTTAATGGGCCCAGATTCAGCTTTTCACCCCTATGTTGGCCCAGCACCCCCTCCATTTGGGTTCTTTTTTTTTCTTAATTTAATTTCTAACCCCTTTTTATTTTGTTATTAGTAATTAATTTAATTAATCATTTTCATAAAAAACAAAAAAATATAATTAACATTTTTATTATTATTTTTATTTTTTAAATAAATCATAATTGAACTAGTTTTTAATTAGGCCATTTAAATATTTTAATAATTAAAATAGATTTAGATTTAGGTTAATCTTTAAACTTTATTTCTTTTTATTTCTATTTTATTTCATAAAAAATATTAAAAAAAAACAACAAAAATATTTTATTTTAATTACAATAATTAATTAGTTCTTAATTAGTTTTCAATTTCATTTAATTACCAAAAAAAGACAAAAAAAATTAATTCCCTTTTCTTTATTCGCGCGTATTTAATTTGTTCGATTATTATGTAATTGCTCCGGATATGTAATAGTAAATAGGACCTTTTACTGTTTTTTATTTTCCGCACTTATTTACTTAAAACGGGTCTTTGTAAAGATTTGGCGATGTATAGACCCGCGCCTTGTAATAGCGTAGGACCTTTATTTTCCGCATTTTAATTCCCGCACCTTTAAACTGCTAATCACATGAAAGAATGTATGGTCCAAATAAAATCAAAGCGTAGATCACTATAATGCATGACAAGATAAAACATAACTGAAAATAACACATAAATTCACACACCACTCTTAGGGTACGTCTCACTGTTGCCTTGCCCTCGAAACGTGGTCGCCGAGTACAGGACGTTTTAGTAAGTCCTTATGTCCATGAACATGGCATAAGGGTAGCTTCTAAGGTGTCCTACTGTTACTCTGGTGACTACACTGTCCCTACAAGCTCGAATTGTGGTCGTCGAGTATAGGACGTCTTGGTGAGTCCTTATGTCCGTTGATCTAGTTGCCTCGAAACGGTTGCCTCGGAATAGTTGCCTCGGAATAAAAAGATCAATGGCATAAGGGTAGCTTCTAAGGTGTCCTACCGTTACCCTGGTGACCACACTGTCCCTAAACTCGAATTGACCCGAACATCTCCAACGGTGGTGCTACCTACCTCTCAATGGTGGGATGGCACTACCTAAAGGACATTTACACAGCCTAATTCCTTAGGGTAGGTAGATGACTTATAGATACTTGCTCTAATTCAAAACAAATCAAAACTTCTTTTCACACCGACACTTTTCAAAAAGCTTTCAAAAACAATTTTTCAAACACTCTTGAGGACTGATACAAGAGTCGATCTGAAACTTTAAACGAAACTTTCTCAAACCCACTCACACTTGAAAAGCAAAAAAACATTTTGAAAACACAATGAGCAAGTATCTAAGAGCCCATGGATAACCATGGATAGAAAGGGTGCTAACACCTTCCCTTTCTATAAATCTACCTCCCGAACCGAGAGAAATCTCAAATAAGGAATTTTGCTGTGCTTTTGTCCTTTCCATGTTAGAGAACATAAAAGACGGTGGTGACTCTTGCTTCCGCGACATTTCACGAACCAGCGTTAAACAGTCAGTTCCAGATCCACCGATCACAGAACTGGCGACTCTGTTGGGGACTCTTTTAAAGTGATGTGTACCTTAGGATAGTTCATAACTGTGTTTTCAATTGTTGTGCTTTGTTTGCTTTATTATTGTGGGTTGCATCGGAGTTACATAGATCCTAACCCAGATCTGGGGATACCCTGTTAGGTAGCATAAGCTGTGAGGGACCTGTCCGGCGTAGACTGACATGGGTGAAGCAGTGGCTACGTTGGTGTGGCGCCTTAGTCTGTACCGATATCCCTTGTGTCGCAACGAGGAGAATATGGGTCTTCTGAGGAGTCATTAAGCACCAACCGACCTTAGAACCTTAAATGACCCAACTTGGCCAATAGAACAGTAGCAGTATGCTACGCCCATTGAGGCTAAACTCTTGTGATGGTTCTGGCCGCAAGAAAAGGTTGCGATGCTGGAGTTATGACCGATTGAGGGTAGTCAGTGATATTGGGATCCTCTAGAACCCGGTTACTTCTAATAGGACAGGTCCTAACCAACAAACTGAAAGAGGGTAATACCTAGACCTCATGCTGGCCTAAACTCTAAGGGTTGTGGTGTGACTTGTGTGCTTTCATACTTGACTACTTGCATGCTTGTTATCTGACACTTGAGTTTCTGGCAGGTTTTGTTTATAGTCCTTAATTGGGACTCATAACAGGGTTTACCTACATTACCCCATGCATAGCATAACATCATACCATTGCATACATCCTGCATAAAAACTAATCCATTTCAAGGATCTCAAGGGCTTGTGATGCAGGTCATGATGAATCAAACGTCTAGCAAGGGGCAAAGAGGATTTATTTTCCTCTAGCCAAGGTTGTCAGAGGCTATGACCCACTGGATATGGTGAGCTTTGACACTTGAATAAGGTTCCCCGAGCCAAGATTGTCAGGGGCTATGACCCACTCGATATGGTGAGCCTTGACTCTTGAAGAATGACTCTCAACAAAATGAAATTCCTTCAATCAAGCTACAAAATTCTAACCAATTTCTCTGTTTACCCCGCGAGATCCTTGAAAACATCGCATGCATATCATACATATCATTGCATAACAGGTACCCTTTCTCTACAGGTTGCTTACCTTCGTCGCTGTTTATTTCAGCAGTCATCATGAATCCTGAGTCATCCAATGCACAAGCTATCAAGGCCCTCCAAGCCCAGAACGCCCAGTTCCAGGAGCTGGTCATGAGCTTAGCACAAGGACAACAGGAATTGAAGACTCTGCTTATGAAGAAGAAGAAGAAGAGGACTGTGCTGTTCAACCCTAGACGCAGATCTGGGAATACACTGCAGAATGAGGCTGAGCGGACTACTCCATCTGTTGGGGAAGGCAGTCACCAAGAGGGAAGGGTTCCTAGTCCCGTGGTCTCTGACACTGAGACAGGCTTCAATGATGAGCAGTACCCTCCTGCTGAAGACAGGTACAAACAGCTGGAGGACCGGTTAAATGCTATGGATATCCAACGTGTGCCTGGGTTGGACTTTGGGGACCTAGGTTTATCTTCTGGGGTGGTGATCCCTCACAAGTTCAAGGCACCTGCCTTTGTAAAGTACGACGGGGTTTCCTGTCCTAAGCTGCACCTCCGTTCCTACGCAAGGAAGATCCAGCCCTACACGGCAGACAAGAATCTATGGATCCATTTCTTCCAGGAGAGTCTTTCAGGGACTCAACTCGAATGGTTCTATCAGCTGGATGGAACCACTATTCGTAACTGGGAGGACTTGGCAACTGCTTTTTATAAGCAGTATCAGTATAATGCCGACCTCGCTCCTACGCGTACCCAACTCCAGGGTATGTCACTTGGGACGGGTGAAGGTTTTAAGGAATATGCACAAAGGTGGAGAGATCTGGCTGGAAGGGTGCAGCCGCCTTTGACTGACCGTGAGCTCGTTGACATGTTCTTGGGGACCCTGTCTGGTCCCTTCTTCAACCATCTAATTGGGAATTCTTCTGCTGGGTTTACCAATTTTATCTTGATCGGGGAGAGGATCGAAGCTGGCATCAAGGCTGGAAAGATCCAAGAAGCTGCACCTTCTGATACTCACAAAAAGCCTTACACTGGGAAGAAAGAGGCCAATGTTGCATACAGCCAAAAGGGTCGCCATGATCAACATGTAGGGGCAGTCCAGATCTCTAATCCTAGGCCTGCTCAACAGGGACAGCGGCATCAACGTAAGGAGGTCACACCCAAGAGACAATTCACTAAAATCAACATGTCACTTGATCAAGTGCTACAGCAAATGTTAAAGGCAGGGTTGATTACCTTGAGGGCTCCTCTCCGGAATCCAAACACCTCTGCTCCCAACTACCATCCTAATGAGAGGTGCGCATACCACTTCGATAGCCCGGGTCATACTACGGACAACTGCTGGCCTTTGAAGAACAAGATTCAAGACATGATCGACGCCGGAGAGATTCAGTTTGAAGCGTCAGAGACTCCAAACATAATCCATGCTCCTTTGCCCAATCATTGAAGACTTTTGTTTATTTGAATTTCCGAGTTGTAATTTTTTGCTTATACGAACAATTAAATTTCATAGCGAACTCTTTTATTTCATTAATGCACGGCATATGTCTGTTTTTGAATTAATCCAATCATTTTCACTATATTCACATTGCCTTCATATTTTTTTGTGATGTTCAACTCTCGGTTAATAATTCTAAGCCTCTTGAGAGAGGATGACGAAAACGATACCACGATTTACAGTATGCTTTTGAACGAACCCCGCTGATGAGGTACAGGCATTGTTTCAATTCCTAAACACTGGAGTTATAAGGAAGATAATCCCTCGTCAACCCCTTCGAGCCAAAGAAGTAGGAGTTTTTCTTTTCGAAAATTAAAACCCTTAATCATAACCTGGGGCAGGGTAGTTCTCTCAGTTGATCCAAGTGTACAACGAATAGCACCAAAGAGGTCCTCACAAAACAAAAGACAGTGATGGTTCCGAATAATCATAAAGACAGGCAGTCATTACCCCTCAAAATAAACGCCCATTAAGTCAAAACCTATGAAGGAGACTTGCAAAACTGGGGCATCTCGCTGACTGTAATTCCACAAAAGAAACAGTACAAGCAAAAAAATAGGGATCATAAAATCAAAAAAGAAAGAGGTCATACAAACCCTCAACAAAGAAATGACTGCCTATTCAAAATATACTGTCAATATCCGAACCATCGCTGGTATATCAAAGCAAAGACTCAACCAAGGTCTAATGCACGATTAGCTGAGTTTAGGATCGAAGAACGTCACGAAGAACGGGTGGGTACAAATAAATTTGAGCCTTTATCCTTTGTTTCTTAAACCGTGAACCAGGCCACGTTATAACCCTCAAAAGTCCTAGCTGAAGCATGGGTCAGTTCGAAAGCATACTGTTACGAAAGGTATCCTGACTCCTTAAGGCTTGCGGTAAAATGACGAGTTGACATCACAGTTCACAAAATTCACTTGTTTTTATGAAAAAATATGCATTTTCAAAAACTTCAAGACAGACATAAGTTGTGCATTTTTAATATAACATTGCTTGCATATGACTATTTGTTTGAACAGCATAGAAGTTCGCACGACGAATGTCTAATGAGCGAAAGCACCTCCAATCAAGGGGAAGGGCATGATCATTGTCCATCATCTGGGGCAGTCCAGTCAAGATTCGGAGAATCTCTCAAGATGCCAAACAGCCTGGGGCAAATCTCCACCTGGATCACTTGGGGCATTGGACGATCAAACGAAGATCTTCTGGTAGCATGACAACATAACCCTACTGACAGGGGAAACTCCCTCGTCCCGAGAATATGGACATAGTCAAAAAGATACTACGCATGAACAAAACACCCGCTAGGTTGACACACCTAGGCAAAAATAAGGGCTTCCCGGTGAACCAAAAGGGTTCGGGCAAAAATAAGGGATGAAAATAAAAATTTGTACACCCGGCAAGTCGAAAACCTGAAAAGGCGGCTTGGGCAAAAATGGGTATCCCGGTGGACTGAAAACCCGAAAGGGCGGTCCAGGAAAAAATTAGGGATCAAAGCGTACGACTATGTCCCGTCATCTCGTCACTTGCCTACCAAAAGAGTTGTCAAATCGGCAGTTATCAAGACCTCCACAGAAACAGGGGCAATAATGAGTTGTCTAAGCGATCTAGTTGCTCTGCCATCAAGGTACCAAGGTAAGTTCGGCTGAAGAATGTAACCAAGATACCTTAATTCCCCAGAGAATGAGACAAGGTTCAGCCATACTCCCCCCGAGCAGAGAAGGCACAATACCTCCAGCGAGTCGGCAACACTCTCCCCAAGCAGAGTTAACATACTGCCAGCCTTAAGGAAGTTGAGTATCCCCAGCAGATCTCAACATTCCTCAACGGAGTCTACAAACACCCTCAACAAGCATCCCCGGCAGTCTTGATCTAAGATTGTTCCTCGGCGGAATCTAGACATCCAGCGGAGCCCTTCCCAGTACAGTCCAAAGTCTCCCCATGAGAGTTAAATCATCTCCCCAGTAGGAAGCTTATCCCCAATAGATTCTGGAAGCTTATCCTTTGCAGAGCATATCTCTCCCCGTCTTTATTCAGAAGGTTATTCCTCGCCAGAGCTTATAACTGGTTTATCCTCAGCTAATTGCCACGGAAAGATCGTCCTCGGCGAAGTATTCCTATCCCCAGCGGAGTTCCTCAAACCTCCCAAACGTAACTCAACAATGGTATCCCCAGCGGAGTTCTCATACAACATCTCAGTGAAGCACCTCTCTTCCCACAGAGTATTTTCCCCAGCAAGATCGCTAGAGTAATTTTCCCCGCAGAGTAATCTATTCGCCAAGTTTATTCCCCAACAAAGTTATCTTCTCCTACCGGTATTCTTGCAACATCAGCCCAGGATAAGCTCCCGGCATTCGTCAAGGATTTATTTTCCTAGACAAAAATACATTCGCAAACATCACATTTTCATACATGATATAAACATCACATTCTACAATCCCATTGGTTATAAACGTCATGACACCGCGCATTCCATGCACCATGACATTGCATATAATTAATGTTTTGCCTTTTTTCAGGAAAGGTCGATACAAAGATGATTACTATCAACTATCACAATCCCAGATTTGATTCCTGTATCTAGCCAGGGCATGTCTGTGAGCGATTGATTGTAGATTCGATACCTGTATCCGGCCAGGGCATGTCTACGTTAAAAAGATTAAAGAGATAGCTTGGAAAGGCTCCAGATATGGATGCTGTTCTTTTGCTTATTCAAAATTCCTTTCTAGATATGGTTCAGATGTGACCCAGGCATGGCGACGTTCTGATACTTATTCCAGATTTCTTCTCAGATATAACTTTGAGATGCTCCGGACACGGAGGCTGTTCTATTGTTTATTCAGAGACCACCTTTCTAGATATGGTTCAGATGTGACCTAGGCATGGCGACGTTCTGATACTCATTCCAGATTTCCTCTCAGAGATAGCTTGGAAATGCTCCAGATATGGATGATGTTCTTTTGCTTATTCAAGACTCCTTCTAGATATGGTTCAGATGTGACCCAGGCATGGCGACGTTCTGATACTTATTCCAGATTTCCTCTCAAAGATAGCTTGGAAATGCTCCAGATATGGATGCTGTTCTTTTGCTTATTCAAGACTCCTTCTAGATATGGTTCAGATGTGACCCAGGCATGGCGACGTTCTGATACTCATTCCAGATTTCTTCTCAGATATAACTTAGAGATGCTTCGGACACGGAGGCTGTTCTATTGTTTATTCAGAGACTCCTTCTAGATATGGTTCAGATGTGACCCAGGCATGGCGACGTTCTGATACTCATTCCAGATTTCCTCTCAGAGATAGCTTGGAAATGCTCCAGATATGGATGTTGTTCTTTTGCTTATTCAAGACTCCTTCTAGATATGGTTCAGATGTGACCCAGGCATGGCGACGTTCTGATACTCATTCCATATTTCCTTTCAGAGATAGCTTAGAAATGTTCCAGATATGGATGTTGTTCTTTTGCTTATTCAAGACTCCTTCTAGATATGGTTCAGATGTGACCCAGGCATGGCGATGTTCTGATACTCATTCCAGATTTCCTCTCAGAGATAGCTTGGAAATGCTCCAGATATGGATGCTGTTCTTTTGCTTATTCAAGACTCCTTCTAGATATGGTTCAGATGTGACCCAGGCATGGCGACGTTCTGACACTCATTCCAGATTTCCTTTCAGATATAGCCTAGAGATGCTCCAGATCCGGATGCCGTTCTATTGCTTATTCAGATTCAAACTTCTAAAAGACAACTTAGAGATGCTCCATCCCGGATGCTCTTCTATTGTTCAGTCCAGATACGATCCAGATTCAGATGACATTTTGTCGCTCATACAGATACAGTATGGATATACCCCAGACACGGCGGTCATTCTACTGTTTATTCAGACGTCAACAACTAGATATAGGCTAGATATGCTCCAGGCACAGAAGCTATTTTATTTCTTATTCAGATTCAGTTATCCAACAGTCTCCAAATGGCATCTATAAGCCCATTCCCGACAAGGTTCTGTCACACTTCCAGATGGCATCTATAAGCCCATCCTCCTATCCATCATCTCTCCAAATGGCATCTTTAAGCCCATTCTCGCTATCACACTGCTGACATGCTACTATGTGAGTGCAAATTTCTGGGCACTCTAGTGTTCAATCATCTTCCACCCTCGGATCACGAAAGGCACACAAGCCAATCTACATCCTCAGGTCTAAGAAGATTGAACAGGGGCAACTGTTGTACCCCAAAATTTGCCCTCCCATAATCTTCAAAGTTTTGACAAGCATCACCTCAAATGGTTCAAAGTCTACTCAAGGGCTACCCAGTCAACCATCCTCCTAAGCCAGTCAAACTAGGGTTTTGGTTCCTGCAAGGAAGTTGAGGTTTTCAAGGGCTCAATCAAGTCCCATATGCTCATACACATTGTCAAGCACCTACATGTCAAGTTTCAAGGCTCACAAGGTCAAGTTGCACAGTCAAAAGTCTCATTTGCTCAACAGTCAACTGTAGGGGTAAAATGGTCATTTGGCAGTCAAAAGTCAAAATTTTTGGTCAACATCTTATTTTGAAGCCACAATCATCATTTGATCAAGTCTTGATCATGATTCCACAAGAATGGCTCAAAAATCATCAAGATGCAAAAGTTTCTATTTTTGGACAGCTGAAAAGTCAAATGTAACTTGACCAAAGCATAACTTTTTCATGGTTCATCAGAGAAATCCCATCCAATGCTAATCTTGAAGTGGAAGAAATTTCCTACAACTCATCTTCACATTCCAAGTCCAAGAAATGCTCTCACAAAAAGTTATCAATTTCAACATTATAGGTCATTTTCAAAAGTCAACAAAAAGGGACTTTAAGTCAAAGACCATAACTTGAGATTGGTAAATCAAAATGAAATGGGACCAAAGACATTGGTTAGAGGACTTCAAGACCTTTCCAAAATGTCCAAGAACATGTTCATAACTTCAAAATTGAGCAAGATATGCATTGGAGAAGTTGGGAAATTTTTGTGAAATGGCCAAAATCATTTATCCTTGAAATTTCATTTTTGACAAAAGGGGCCCACTTTTTCCACTTGATTCAGCTTGGCCATGCTTCCCACGTGTCCCACAAATTATTTCAAAATTTAAAATTAATTTTTTCATTTTTATTTAATTTTATTTGATTTAATTCATTTTAAATCATTTAAAATCAAATAAAATCAAAGAAGTTAATTAAAGGACATATTTTGCTTTGACTAGCTTTGAATCACCATCATTGACATTCCAATTTCGTGCAAGGGCTTAAAAGAAGCAAGAATTCAAATTTTGGTTTAAAAATGGAAGGTGTTTTAATGGAGTTCATAGCAAAATCCTAAGCATGAATGCATTGCATTATTGGCCATAATTTTGATCAAGACTCATTACATAAGGCATATGCAAGCTAGCACAAGCAAAGTCATGACCTAAGAGCTCCAAAAACGGCCATACAAAATTGCAAAATTGTCACACAAACTTGAAATTTGAAAACCTAGTTGCAGTGCCTCTCAAGCCTCCATTTCAATCAAAACACCTTCCTGATATCCCAAGGAAGCTCTAGCAATCAAAATCAAGCCCAAACGCGCAAAGAACCATTCACACGAAGTCACACGGTTTGTCCAATATGTGAAAATCAAAACTCCATTTCCATGCGTTTTTAACATGCTTTTTAAATTGATTTATACTCATTTTAACATTCTGAAGCTATTGGTAGCATTTGATTGAACTAATGATGCGTGTATCAGGATCCACCATTGTCAAAAGCTAGGTTTTTTTAGAGCTCCAAATTGGGGATTTCCCCATACTGTGAAATTGGGACATCAAACTGCCATGGTTGAATTCGTGACATCTAAACGGACATAACCATGACCTCGCGCTCAATTTATGTGCAAGCATGAGCTGTTCGCTATTTTTATTTTCACTGTATTTTGAGGGGGTTTAAAACCCCCGCTATATGTTTGTTGTTTTGCAGAAAAGGAAGAATACGATGGACGTGGCAAGCAAGCATTGGTCTATTCGAATCCACGCGCGCAATTTTTTGTGTTTCAGCATTATTAGCTTTCTTTTCATATAATATTTGTTTTGTACGTTATTAACAAATGTGTCAAAGTGCTTCAGTGGTGGCTAGCGTGTCTTGTAATCCTTGGGACCTGGGTTCGAATCCCAGGTCCCCCAAATGCTTGATGTTATTTTATTTTACATGTTCACATGCAGACTTTCAAAAGCAGGCACACCATAAGCTTCGGGCAATCAAGTGCCAACTGGCCATAGTCACAGATCCAAAGGCCATAAAAGAGGCTCACCATATGCTTCAGTCAATGGACGCACATGCAAGCAAAAAAGGTCAACGTGGCCTTTGTCTTAATGGGCCCAGATTCAGCTTTTCACCCCTATGTTGGCCCAGCACCCCCTCCATTTGGGTTCTTTTTTTTTCTTAATTTAATTTCTAACCCCTTTTTATTTTGTTATTAGTAATTAATTTAATTAATCATTTTCATAAAAAACAAAAAAATATAATTAACATTTTTATTATTATTTTTATTTTTTAAATAAATCATAATTGAACTAGTTTTTAATTAGGCCATTTAAATATTTTAATAATTAAAATAGATTTAGATTTAGGTTAATCTTTAAACTTTATTTTTTTTTTATTTCTATTTTATTTCATAAAAAATATTAAAAAAAAACAACAAAAATATTTTATTTTAATTACAATAATTAATTAGTTCTTAATTAGTTTTCAATTTCATTTAATTACCAAAAAAAGACAAAAAAAATTAATTCCCTTTTCTTTATTCGCGCGTATTTAATTTGTTCGATTATTATGTAATTGCTCCGGATATGTAATAGTAAATAGGACCTTTTACTGTTTTTTATTTTCCGCACTTATTTACTTAAAACGGGTCTTTGTAAAGATTTGGCGATGTATAGACCCGCGCCTTGTAATAGCGTAGGACCTTTATTTTCCGCATTTTAATTCCCGCACCTTTAAACTGCTAATCACATGAAAGAATGTATGGTCCAAATAAAATCAAAGCGTAGATCACTATAATGCATGACAAGATAAAACATAACTGAAAATAACACACAAATTCACACACCACTCTTAGGGTATGTCTCACTGTTGCCTTGCCCTCGAAACGTGGTCGCCGAGTACAGGACGTTTTAGTAAGTCCTTATGTCCATGAACATGGCATAAGGGTAGCTTCTAAGGTGTCCTACTGTTACTCTGGTGACTACACTGTCCCTACAAGCTCGAATTGTGGTCGTCGAGTATAGGACGTCTTGGTGAGTCCTTATGTCCGTTGATCTAGTTGCCTCGAAACGGTTGCCTCGGAATAGTTGCCTCAGAATAAAAAGATCAATGGCATAAGGGTAGCTTCTAAGGTGTCCTACCGTTACCCTGGTGACCACACTGTCCCTAAACTCGAATTGACCCGAACATCTCCAACGGTGGTGCTACCTACCTCTCAATGGTGGGATGGCACTACCTAAAGGACATTTACACAGCCTAATTCCTTAGGGTAGGTAGATGACTCATAGATACTTGCTCTAATTCAAAACAAATCAAAACTTCTTTTCACACCGACACTTTTCAAAAAGCTTTCAAAAACAATTTTTCAAACACTCTTGAGGACTGATACAAGAGTCGATCTGAAACTTTAAACGAAACTTTCTCAAACCCACTCACACTTGAAAAGAAAACAAACATTTTGAAAACACAATGAGCAAGTATATAAGAGCCCATGGATAACCATGGATAGAAAGGGTGCTAACACCTTCCCTTTCTATAAATCTACCTCCCGAACCGAGAGAAATCTCAAATAAGGAATTTTGCTGTGCTTTTGTCCTTTCCATGTTGGAGAACATAAAAGACGGTGGTGACTCTTGCTTCCGCGACATTTCGCGAACCAGCGTTAAACAGTCAGTTCCAGATCCACCAATCACACATGGCCCATTTGTTTAGGCAACCAAGTGGAGGTACCCTAAGGGGTGCATGTGTGAATAATGTGTTTGATTTTCATGCATTTAGTCTTTGATTAGGGGTTGTCTACTTGTTGTTTTCATCTTTCCATACATCCTAATTACTAGCATTTATGCGAAAGTAATAAAAATGCAGAAAATAAATCCTACGCTATTACAACCATATTGAAAGGCAAGAAAATATGAAAAAATAAAATAAAAGTAAGAAAAATGAGTGTCTTTCGACCCAGGCAGAGAACCCTTCGATTCTGCACTTTCTGGCTCTCTTCGATTTGGCCTGAAAAGGGTGGAGGCATGAATTTCACCTAAGGCCTCACGGTCAGCATGTTGTGCCTTTTGGTGGGACAGCATGTTGTGCCTTTCGACTGGGCATGGAAGCTGTATAAGATGCAATCTGCCTTTCTGCCTCCTTCGACTGAGCCTGGAATCAGTGAAGGCATGCTTTTCATCTGGGCCTGAAAGTCAACATGGTTTTCCTCCTGGTTGTCTCTTCCGTTCGACCTGGAGAAAGAGGATAGAAGCCAGAAGCTTCGTTTCCTATTTCCTGTTTCTTGTTTCTTTCATTTAAAGCATTAAATGGCAACATGGCTTGAGGCCATGCTAGTATTTGTTTGGTAAACAATTTAACAGTTAAAGAAAGTTCAGGTAAACAGAAAGTAAAAATGAAAGGGTTAGTTCTGAAAACATATGTTAAAAGGGTGGAAACAAAAGGAACAATGGTATGTACATGTTTCAAACGAAAGGGAAAATTACTATGCCATGAAACGAAAATTTCAAAGGTAAGAGTAACTTACCTTACTTCAGGCCTTGAATGGATGTGGGACCTTGAGTGGGGGCCCAAGATGCTGGATTCGAAAGAGGGGGCCAACAGTTGTGCTTGGAATGCTGGATTCGAAGGAAGGAAAGAAACAAGTCTTATGTTTCTTTCCAAACTGGATTTAAAGGATACTGAAGAGTACTTGTTCTTCAGAATCAAAGGAAGTAAGTATGTGGTTCTGGGTTTGTTCTCAAAAGTGTTGAAGGGACTTGAGAGATTTGTTGTGTTTGAGAAAATTTGGGAGATTCGTTCCTCTGGTCCAAAGATCCTCCCTTAAACATGTGTTGGAGCCTCTTATTTATAGGCAAAGTTGGCTAAAGCTTTTAGAGGGAAAACAAAATAATTTGAACAATTTGAGTAAACTGCTCTTTGTAGCCTTCGAGGGACAGTGCTTGTATGCTATTTCGGTGCAAGAATGGGGCAGTGTTTCAGGACTGTTGTGCAGCAGTTTTGGCCAGTGTACCATGCCTGAACTTGGCAGCAAGCATCTTTGAATATTTCATCCTTTCATTTTGACCCTCCTTCGACCAGATTCTTCTTTCAAACATATTGTTCGACTTTCCTCGAACAAGTGTCCTTCGAACAAATCACCTTTGTGCATCATTTGAAGGGGCCATCAACCATGTGCTGAAGTTTGTCAAGGATGGAAATCCAGCACACTAAATGTTGTCCAGTCGAAGCTAGTACAAATGTAGTCAATGTTTTGTTGAAGCCTGCATGGAGGAGGTCTAAACTTTGTGACTCCAAGCAAGCACACAAAAGGTCAATGCTCAAACAAAGACTTGCATGAAGAGAGCCACATGCCCAAACGAAAGAGGCATGCAGGAGGCAAAATGTCCAGATTCGAAAGAGGCATACATGAGGCAAAAAAGTGTAAATCGAAGGACACCAAAAGGGAGCTTTTTGCCTTGGAATCGAAGGAAGTTATTGCACAGTCGAAGCTTGGGTCGAAACAAACATAATGGAAGTCATTTCCCTGTGTCTTTTTAGCATGGGGGAAGTTCCTGGCCTCTGAGTCGAAGGGTATTCCCAAGTTGCATTCGAAGGAGGCTCTTTCTCAAAACGAAGGATGTAATCCAAGTTGCATTTGAAGGAGGCTCTTGCTCAAAATGAATGATGTAATCCAAGTTGCATTCGAAGGTGGCTCTTGCTCAAAACGAAGGATGTAATCCAAGTTGCATTCGAAGGAGGCTCTTGCTCAAAATGAAGGATGTAATCCAAGTTGCATTCGAAGGAGGCCAAGAGTCAATCGAAGGGTGCTGAATCGAAAGAGACCTGTTTTCCTCCAAATTTGTCAAAATTTTATTTTTATCTGTTTTCTCCATTTTTGAGAGTTTCCTTTTAATTTTGGTACTGGAAAATTCCAAAGTACTTGTGCAAGCTTGAACCTTGAGAATCCTTGTGAGAAAGGCCTTGAAGAATGAGAGGGCAAATTTTGGGGTACAACAGTTGCCCCTGTTCAATTTTCTTAAACCTGAGGATATAGATTGGCTTTCGAGCCTTTCATGATCAGAAGGTGGAAGATAATTGAACACTAGAGTGCCCAAAAATTTGCACTCGCATGGTGTAGTATCATCATTGTGATGTCGGGAATGGGCTTACAGATGCCATTTGGAGATTGTTGGTAGGAGGATGGGCTTATAGATGCCATCTGCAGGAGTGTCGATCGCATAAGAGATTCCTTAGCGAGAACTTGAATACTTGTTGTTTGTAGAAGGTTCCGCTGGGGAATTCTAACTTTTGTTAAGATTTAGGAACTTGCATGTACTTCGACTGAGAGAATGCCTCGGCTGAGTATTAAGAACCTGTCCATAATTCAACTGGGGGGTAATCTTCATCAAGATCTAGGAACTATCTCGTGCTCAATGGAGTATACCGTTGAGGTTATAGAACTTGTCCACACTATGACGGAGGATAACATCAAGATCTAAGAACTGACTCATGCTCAATGGAGTATACCGTTGAGGTTATAGTACTCGTCCATACTATGACGTAGGGAAACATCTTCATCAAGATCTAGGAATTGTCTCGTGCTCAATGGAGTATACTGCTGAGGTTATAGAACTTGTCCACACTATGACGGAGGAGAACATCAAGATCTAGGAACTGACTCGTGCTCAATGGAGTATACCGTTGAGGTTATAGTACTCGTCCACACTATGACGTAGGGAAACATCTTCATCAAGATCTAGGAACTGTTTCGTGCTCAATGGAGTATACCGCTGAGGTTATAGAACTTTTCCACACTATGACGGAGGAAAACATCAAGATCTAGGAACTGACTCGTGCTCAATGGAGTATACCGTCGAGGTTATAGTACTCGTCCACACTATGACGTAGGGAAACATCTTCATCAAGATCTAGGAATTGTCTCGTACTCAATGGAGTATACCACTGAGGTTATAGAACTTGTCCACACTATGACGGAGGAGAACATCAAGATCTAGGAACTGACTCGTGCTCAATGGAGTATACCGTTGAGGTTATAGTACTCGTCCACACTATGACGTAGGGAAACATCTTCATCAAGATCTAGGAACTGTCTCGTGCTCAATGGAGCATACCGTTGAGGTTATAGAACTTGTCCACACTATGACGGAGGAAAACATCAAGATCTAGGAACTGACTCGTGCTCAATGGAGTATACCGTTGAGGTTATAGTACTCGTCCACACTATGACGTAGGGAAACATCTTCATCAAGATCTAGGAACTGTCTCGTGCTCAATGGAATATACCGTTGAGGTTATAGAACTTGTCCATACTATGACGGAGGAAAACATCAAGATCTAGGAACTGACTCGTGCTCAATGGAGTATACCGTTGAGGTTATAGTACTCGTCCACACTATGACGTAGGGAAACATCTTCATCAAGATCTAGGAACTGTCTCGTGCTCAATGGAGTATACCGCTGAGGTTATAGAACTTGTCCACACTATGACGGAGGAGAACATCAAGATCTAGGAACTGACCCGTGCTCAATGGAGTATATCGTTGAGGTTATAGTACTCGTCCACACTATGACATAGGGAAACATCTTCATCAAGATCTAGGAACTGTCTCGTGCTCAATGGAGTATACCGCTGAGGTTATAGAACTTGTCCACACTATGACGGAGGAGAACATCAAGATCTAGGAACTGAATCGTGCTCAATGGAGTATACCTTTGAGGTTATAGTACTCGTCCACACTATGACGTAGGGAAACATCTTCATCAAGATCTAGGAAATGTCTCGTGCTCAATGGAGTATACTGCTGAGGTTATAGAACTTGTCCATACTATGACGGAGGAGAACATCAAGATCTAGGAACTGACTCGTGCTCAATGGAGTATACCGTTGAGGTTATAGTACTCGTCCACACTATGATGTAGGGAAACATCTTCATCAAGATCTAGGAATTGTCTCGTGCTCAATGGAGTATACCGCTGAGGTTATAGAACTTGTCCACACTATGACGGAGGAGAACATCAAGATCTAGGAACTGACTCGTGCCCAATGGAGTATACCGTTGAGTTTATAGTACTCGTCCACACAATGAAGTAGAGAAACTGTCGAGATTGAGAACCTTATTTTAAATTCAACCGAGGATAATTCAATTGAGATTTAGGAACTGGTCAGATCTTCGACTAAGCTGAGAACTTAACTCCATTTTTCCTGAAAGGTAAAGGTCAGTCACATGCAATGCATGAGATGAATCAAGCAATGATGTTATCAACATAAATGAGATTGTATGGTATGATGCGTACATGCATGTATCATGATGTATGGAAACGTGATGTTTTAGCTGGGGAAAATAAATCCCGGAACCGCTGGAGAATAGAGTTGAGTTCTTCGTTTCCGCTGGGGATGATGAACGAAGATGATTGTGAGAAGAAGCCTGCAAGAGAAGAGGACTCCGTTGGGGAATAAGCTGATGAAGAGATTACTCTGTGGGGAATTACTCTGTGGGAAAGAGATGTCCTGCTGAGGATTTTAATGATAAGCTCCGTTGGGGATTCCGTTGATAAGATCCGTTGGGGATTTTAAGGATGAATTCCGCTGGGGGAAGTTGAAAACTCTGTGGGAGTATGTTTATTTCTGCTTGGAAAAGGAGTTTAGGAGTCTTAGTCGTCTGTTGCTCTACTGGGGAGTCGAAGTTGAACTGATATCTGGTCAGGTCAAGGTTTCGCAGTAACTTGTTGGGGATTATAGTGTAGTCTACTGGGGAAGAGGAGTTGTGGTCCTTTGATTTGTAGTAGTCGGAGAGGCAAACTCAAGCTGGGGAATCCTGGTGTTGTTGGGGAAATAAACCCTGTTGTCGGTCTGCTAGAGAGGTGATGAACTCGTTGGGGAAGTCCTCGAGGATTCTTGAAGTTTTCAGCTGGGGAAGGGGGTCAGAGATTATACTCTTGCTGGGGAATCATCCTATAAGAAGGATTTTGGGGAGAGTTGTCACTGCCCCTAGCAGCGAATGTTTGTGGCATTGCCAAAAAGTTTGATTGTACGCAACCCTTTGTTGGGATTGACGCTCAATGTCCCAAGTGACGGAGATGGAGACCTGCCCCTGGTTACTCTACACTTCTTTGAGAGATTTCCTGGAATCTTGACTGGACTGCCCCAGGTGTGCTGGATAGTGACATGTTAAGTCCCCCTGTTGATAGGAGATTTGTCAATGGAAGTGTCATCCTTTTTGAAGTGATTTTGTTCACTGGGAGAGCTTTCGTTCATCGGATATTCATTGTGTGAATTTCTCTGCTGTTAAACAAATAGCCAAATGCAAACAGTGATATTCAAGTAATGCAAAGTTTATGATGTCTCGAAGTTTTGAAAAAAATGCGTTTTTTAGCAGAAAATTTTTTATAAGACAAATTCAACACAAGATTTAGGGCAAAGCCTTACAGGAGTCAGGATACCTTTTGTAACAGTATGCTTTCGAACTAACCCATGCTTCAGTTAGGACTTTTGAAGGGTTGTAACGTGGCTTGGTTCACGGTTTAAGAAACAAAGGATAAAGGCTCAAAGTATATTTTTACCCACCCGCTCTTCGTGATGTTCTTCAATCCTAAACTCAGTTAATTGTGCGTCGAACTCTATTTGAATTTGGAACGAAGTTTTGGTGATGGTTCACACAAGTTGGATTTTGGAAGGCAGTCATTTTTGCAACATTTTTCATGTTGTTGAGGATTTGTAACGACCTCGTTCTTTTGATTTGTTATCCCTAACTTTTGCCTGACTGTTCCTGTTTTCGAGATTACAGTCAGCGGGATGCCCCGGCTTTCTTAAGCCTCCTTTGTAGGTTTTGGCTCAGTGGGCTTTTCTTTTTTGAGAGATAATGACTGCCTATGAGATAAGGAACCATCACTGTCTTTTGGTTCCAAAGGAATGCTTTTGATGTCGTTCGTTGTATTACGAACTGAGAGTTTGCGACTTTAATGTGCATCTCTTGAATTAACTGAGAGACTACCCTGCCCCAGGTTTAAATTAAAGGTTTCAATTTGTTTAAAAACAGAAAACTCCTACTTCTTTGGCTCTAAGGGGTTGACTAGGGATTATCTTCCTTATAACTCCAGTGTTTAGGATTTGAAAGAAATGCCTGTACATCATCAGCAAGGTCTGTCCAAAAGCATACTGTATGAGATTATGGCATTGTTTCATCATCCTCCCTCTAAAGGCTTGTAACTTTTAGCAAGAGTTGAA
Organism: Vicia faba; assembly: GCA_948472305.1. Taxonomy (NCBI): domain Eukaryota; kingdom Viridiplantae; phylum Streptophyta; class Magnoliopsida; order Fabales; family Fabaceae; genus Vicia; species Vicia faba. Next base: position 1,182,025,514 of record OX451736.1, read on the forward strand.
TGCCATAAAGAAGGTAAAAAGCATAGTTTAAATGTAATGAAAATGAGTGGATCAAATCAAGACAAACATATGTAATGCACTAATGAAACAGAGTTTGACATTAATAGATAATTGTTTGAATAACAAAGAGATTACAACTTGAAAATTCAAAATGAACAGAAGCCTCTTTGTCTGAACTTGTCACTTTAGGTGGTGAACCTTTGAGGGACGACAGAAGAATTCAGTCTGGCCATCTTGTGTGAACTCCAACATTCCTTCGTCAATCAGGTTTTGAATCTTGTACTTCAACGCCCAACAATCATTTGTATCATATCCAGGACTATCAGAATGATAGGCACACCTGGCATCTGGATTGTAGCTGGGAAAAAAAGTTTTGGGATTTGGATGAGGTCTTATTGGTGTAATCAGATTCATCCTCAGCATGTGTTGCAAAGCTTGGGACAGTGGTATGTTGATGTTGGTAGACTGTCTTTTGGGCTCGCTTTGCCTTTGCTGATTTTCCGGTTGACATTGACGAAGTCGTTGTTGGGCTCGTGACGTGGACGCAAAGTGAGAAGGTCTTCTCTCCCTTAAACCGGCTTCTTGTATCATGGGAGGCTGAATGATGACTTGATCCCCAATTCTATATGTTTGCCCCATTTGGTTACATCCATCTTGACGAATCTTGTTGATGAGAACCCTCAGCTCCTCTTGTCCTTGAGCCAAGTTTTGGATAAGATCCATTTGGCCTACCAGTTGTCCCATCATCTGGACTTTCATTACGGCCAACTCGGTTTGTAGCCGCTCCAACTGGTCATTTTTGTTGCCCTCAGGATTCCCCATGATCGTGCCCCTAGTGATGAGAGCTTTCACTTCTTCTTGCCCCTTGGATAGGTTCAAGAATATTTCTCGGAGTTGAGCATTTTGATCTTGGATATCTTTGACAGTCCTCTCTAGAGCCATCTCTACTGAAATAAACAGTAGGAGAATAAGGAAACCTGAAAAGGAGAACCTGTTATGATGCAATGCATGATATGTGAATTCATGTTTTCAATAATCTCGTGGGTTAAACACAAGAAAATGTTAGAGGTCGAATTTTGATCAACATCTTTGATTGGAGAACTTTGTATCGGTGGATGTCTTTCTAGGAGAATCAAGCTCACCATGTCAAGTGGGTCATAGCCCCTGATTCAAGTTGTTGCACTTGATCTTTGAAGGTGTTTGTTTAGAGGAGAACCCTCTTACCCTTTGGTAGACGTGACCCTGCATCAAAAGACCCTCAAGATCCTTGAAATGGTTATTGAAAATGCTATGGTATGATGTTATGATGTTATGTACATGTATGCAAAAGTAGGCAAGTGTATATACAGATAGTCATATTCACACAAAGCAAACAAGTCCTTAGGTTTAGGCTTGCATGGGGTTTGTAGGTAAGTACCCTCTTGAAGTTAGTTGGCTCAACCTGTCCTATAAATAGTAATCGGGTTCTAAGGAGCTCAATATCACTGGATTATTTTCTGTGTTCATTGTTTTGGTTTAGCCACTTAACTGGCGACCAAAATATTCCAAGAAAACAATCCTCAATGAGTGTAGTATCGAGTATCTACCAACTTCGGACTGCACCAAAGTCGGTAATCTCACTACCCCTAAAAAAGGCCAAGATGGTCAAGTAAGGTTCTAAGAGTTCGTTAGTGCTTCATGACATCACTCAGCGGCCCCGTATTCTCTTTGATTAACTCAAAGGCTATCGGTACCCACAAATATGTCACACTAACATAGCTACTGCTTCAACCATGTCGGTATACCCCACACAGTTCCCTCACAGTTTATTGCTATTTACCTAAAAAGGTGCCCCCAAATCCGGGTGTAGGATTTACAACAAACCCAAACAAGGAACCCAAAAAGTAAAGCAATCAAATCAAACAAAGTAAGCATGTATAGGTGATCTAAAACCCTAAGGTAACCCCACTTTTAGAATATCCCCAGCAGAGTCACCAGTTCTGTGATACGGTGGGAGAATTGACTTGAGGTTTTGCGTTTGTGTGTGCAAATGTTCGGTTTAGCAATTGTCGCCACCGACTTTTTATTTTATCCTAAGGAAAGGTCAAAAAGCACAGGAAAGACCTTTGAGATGTTTTCGTGGGTTCGGGGGGTAGATTATGAAAAGGGAAGGTGCTAGCACCCTTTTCATCCATGGTTATCCATGGGCTCTTAGTTACTTGTTTTAGATCACTTGCCTTTGTTTGAATGTGCTTGTGGTGTGTGGTTTTGAAAATGTTTTGAAAAAGATGCCTTGTCTAGGCAACCTTTGTAACAATTCTTGTTTGAATTTTTTACAAAGGTGTTTGTCTTTTTGAAAAGATGTTTCAATGTTTTTGAAAGTTGTTTTGAAAGTTGTGTTGTGGAGTGTGTTTTGAAAAATGGAAAGGATGTTTTTGCAAGTTTTTGATCAAGTAACTAAGAGTTATCTACCCTATTTTACTCAAAGATCTTTCTTATGTTTTTAACCCTTTTAACAGTGTTGCTTCACCATTGTGTTTGGTGAACAACCTTGCGTTAGGATGTTAAACGGGACAGACGCGGGTCGTCGTATAGACCATGAAAGCAATAGTGTCAAGTATCTTTGGCAATTTTCTTGAGGGACTTGATCATTTTGTTTAGGCAACTCCGATAGCGTCATCGAGGGACTATGATCATTTTGATTGTTCTTATTTTGCCAAAGTGCTTGACATGCATAGCATGGCCCATTTGTTTAGGAAACCAAGTGGAGATACCCTAAGGGGTGCATGTGTGAATAATGTGTTTGATTTGCATGCATTTAGTCTTTGATTAGGGGTTGTCTACTTGTTGTTTTCATCTTTCCATACATCCTAATTACTAGCATTTGTGCGAAAGTAATAAAAATGCAGAAAATAAATCCTACGCTATTACAACCATATTGAAAGGCAAGAAAATATGAAAAAATAAAATAAAAGTAAGAAAAATGAGTGTCTTTCGACCCAGGCAGAAAACCCTTCGATTCTGCACTTTCTGGCTCTCTTCGATTTGGCCTGAAAAGGGTGGAGGCATGAATTTCGAATGAGGCCTCACGGTCAGCATGTTGTGCGTTTCGGTGGGACAACATGTTGTGCCTTTCGACTGGGCCTGGAACCTGTATAAGATGCAATCTGCCTTTCTGCCTCCTTCGACTGAGTCTGGAATCAGTGAAGGCATGCTTTTCGTCTGGGCCTGAAAGTCAACATAGTTTTCCTCCTGGTTGTCTCTTTCGTTCGACCTGGAGAAAGAGGATAGAAGCCAGAAGCTTCGTTTCCTATTTCATGTTTCCTGTTTCTTTCATTTAAAGCATTAAATGGCAACATGGCCTGAGGCCATGCTAGTATTTGTTTGGTAAACAGTTTAACAGTTAAAGCAAGTTCAGGTAAACAGAAAGTAAAAATGAAAGGGTTAGTTCTGAAAACATATTGTTGTACCCTAAAATTTTCCCTCTCATTCCATCAACATTTCTCACCACAAGGCTCTTGGATCTCAAGATCAAGTTAGAGTGTGCTCTGCTCAAGACCCCTCCTTGCACTGTTGACCCAAATTAGGGTTTGAGTTTGCACAGGGATTTTGTGACCTAAAATTCCCAAAGTGACTTTCATGCTTCATGTTGGACTTACAAGTTTATCCATACTAAGTTTCAAGCCTTGATTCCAATCTTTGCCCAGTCAATTGGACAGTTGACCTAGAAATCAGCTGTATTGGGGGGAAAAGTCAATTGTGGCCAATTGACGTCAAACTTCATGAAATTTGACCCACATCAACATTATGAACTCACATGAACCATTTGGTCAAGTTTGGATCACAATTCCACAAGAAATTTGATCAGATCACCCAAAGGGCAAAATGGTCATTTTTAGGGTTTTGACTGCACAAAGGCAATTTTTGACTGTTTGACCTAGCCAATGGCAAACCAAGCTCACATATGGACTCAAGGACTAAATGGTATTGTCTTGACCCATTCAACAAGTTCAAAAGATCTCAAATGTATAGGATTGACAGATGAATTTTTTAGTCAACTGATCAAAATTTGACTGTATACTGAAAAGTCAAACTTTGACTTTAATGGTCAAAATAAAGTGCCAAGGTTTATCTTTCATCAAGACATGTCAAATTATGAAACTTGTTCATCAAGAAACCCAAAATTGCAAATTAGGGTTTAAAATGAAAAATTTCATAACTTAGAAATTTTCTAAGTTATGAAATTTTCTTATTTTTTCCTAACTTTGTCCCATTTTTTCACCAAGATGAAGATGGATTCAAACAAAACTTGAAACATGAAAGTTGTAGTCCATTGCAAAATATACAACTTTGATTCACAAAGTTTTCTCAAAGGAAGCTTGTATCTCAAGTTAGGATTTTTGGAACAAGGGTACAAAACATTTTTAACTTAGAGAAATTTTGCCCTATTCTAGGCAGGATTTTTGTCCAACTTCTTGGCCATTTTTCACATGGTTCCACTTGGAGTTTCAATTTTCATTACAAAGATGGATTATATTACACATTCCAAGCTTTCCAAATTATCCAAGAACTCCTCAAACACCCTTGTGGTTAGAGAGAATCGAATTCACAAAGTTGGCCAAAACTCACTTTTGTTCATGACCAATACATGTTCATAGCAAATGGCATTTTCAAATCAGCTTGGTTTGTGCTAGCTTGCAGGCCTCTAAACCCTTTTACACTCTTTCATTGAATGCAAATCCACTGAGCTAATGCATTATTTTGTTCATTTGGACATTGCACACAAAATTAAGCCTTAAGTAGTAAAAGGTGAATTGCCATTTTTGCTTAAAGTTGCTTTATGTCAAATACCAAATCCTTGAGGCATGGGGCCAAATCTGAGAGCCAAATCAAATCTACACATTCCAGTTACCAAGAGCTTTGTTTTACTGCATACATTAGGCATTGTACTGGCTTGTATACAAACACACACTATCTTTGCTTACAAGAGAAGAAACCTTGCAAACTCAAGCCAACTTCCACTTCCTGTCAAGAAAGCCAAGAACAAACCTTGTGAACATCTTCCATACACCCAAGCAGACCTAAGGCACGATTCAACCATCCCTCATACCTCCCAAAACACAAAAACACTGTTTTGCTGCAAAAAATAGGGCATCCCTGCAGTTTGACTAGCCTAGCATTATCCACTCGTGCGTTTTTGCCCAAACAAGTTCCAACACATTCCTTTCCATCCACCTAAACTATTCCAAGCCATAAACACAAGCTGTAACACCCCTAATCTCACTTGCCATTTTCAGTTTTCAGTTTTGCAGGTGGACTTCTATAGCACAATACAGAGTGATTTAAAGCAAGCTAGGTGTTGGAAAAGCTTCCTTGGACCTCAGGCAAGCTATACAGAAGCTCAAACTCCATTGAAGTTGGCCACATTGCTCTGCACGATTCAAGCTGAGACAGGTAATCCATGGACTTCTATCTCTCAATCTAGGAAGAGTTAGGCTTAGGTTTGTGAATGAAACATGTCCTACTCATAGCCCTGAAGCCATACATGTGATCACTTTTCATTTATGTTAAGCATGCTGTGAGAATTTTAGCCATGAACATGATGAAAAAATTAGGTTAAAATTTAGGGCCAGAGAAATTCTCTCTGGCCTTTGAGTGTTAATCCAAGTTTTTTACATGTTTGAACTCGTGATTTGATGCTCTACAATGTTTATGTTATGAGTTTTGCAAAATAATCAAAGAATCAGGAGTTTGTGTTGGACAAGGAGAGGCGCGCGTTTTCTGTTTGAACAAGGAGCTGGAGGTTGAAGATGATGGCTTGGGTTGGGCCTGAGCCATCCTTACTTTTTGCACCCCCCTTTTCCATTTGCACCCCCTGGCCCATTTGATTAAATATTTGTCATTTTTGACTTTTTATTTTTTATTCTGATTTCATATTTTTTGCTTAAACATAAAAAAACACCAAAAATATTTTTCCACATTTTTTTTCATATTTATTTGATATTTGTTCCATTTTAATAGCTTATGTATGTAAATAATATAAATACTTTTTTTTACTAAAACCCTAAAAAATAGTATAAAAAATATGTTTATTTTTTAGTTGTTATTTTTATTTATATCTTGAAAATATTTTCTTAAATATACATTTTTTATATATACATAAATAATTAATTTTATCTTTTATATTTAATAGGTTTAGTAAATATATATATAAATACTTGTATATTATATTTATTAGAATACTTAGGATCAAAATATAGAAATAATACATTTTTATTTTTATTAATATATGACACTAAAAATACTTTTTTTTACAATATACTTTTTATTTTTTAATATATATTGTACATAATTAATAAATATTATTATTTATTTAAAAACTAGGGTTTTGTCCTAAATGACAAAAATATTCAAATTTGACCTTTTTTATTTTTGTTTATATTTCACATTGAAAAATACTTTTACATACATGAAAAATCCCTTTTTTAGTATAATGCATTTTTATTTGATATTTATTTATTTGTACTTATTTAAATATTAGATATTTGTCTTGTATATTCAATATGGATGTAATAGCTTAGAATTTAATTTCTTGTCAAATATCCCCAAATTCAAACTTGTACCCCCATCCACATAATCATTGTTGTAATAGCTTAGCATTTAAATTTCCGCATTTAAAAGCTTTCAATTATGCCATGTTTAGACTTAGGGTTTGTATGCAAATCAAATTAACAAATAGCTTGACTTAATCCAAGATAAACATGCATGAAAAACAAACAATGTACACTTGCACCCCTAGGGTTACATCCACTTGTTGCCTTCAAAAATGGGCCATGTTTGCATGTCAAGTACTTTGGCAAAACAAAACAAAACAAAAACAAACAAAATGATCATAGTCCCTCAATGACGCTATCTTGTTGCCTAAACAAAATGATCATAGTCCCTCAAGAAAATTGCCAAAATACTTGACACTATTGCTTTCATGGTCTATAAGATGACCCGCGCCCGTCCCGTTAACATCCTAACGCAAGGTTGTTCACCAAACACAATGGTGAAACAACACTGTTAAAAGGGTTAAAACATAAGAAAGATCTTTGAGAAATTTAGGGTAGATAGCTCTTGGTTACTTGATCAATCTTGCAAAACAATCCTTGCCATTTTTCAAAACACACATCACAACACAACTTCAAAACAAACTTTCAAAAAAAACATTGAAACATCTTTTCAAAAAGACAAACACCTTTGTAAAACATTCGAGTAAATAATTGTTACAATGGTTGCCTAGACAAGGCATCTTTTTCAAAACATTTTTCAAAACCACACACAAAGCACCATTTCAAACAATTGAAAAGCAAAGGCAAGTGATCTAAGCAAGTAACTAAGAGCCCATAGATAACCATGGATAGAAAGGGTGCTAATACCTTCCCTTTCTATAATCTACTCCCCGAACCCAAGAAAACATCTCAAAGGTCTTTCCTGTGCTTTTTGACCTTTCCTTAGGATAAATAAAAAGTCGGTGGTGACTCTTGCTAAACCGAAACATTTGCGAACAAAAAACGCAAAACCTCAAGTCAGTTCTCCCACCGTATCACACATATGTTAAAAGAGTGGAAACAAAAGGAACAATGGTATGTACATGTTTCAAACGAAAGGGAAAATTACTATGCCATGAAACGAAAATTTCAAAGGTAAGAGTAACTTACCTTACTTCAGGCCTTGAATGGATGTGGGACCTTGAGTGGGGGCCCAAGATGCTGGATTCGAAAGAGGGGGCCAATAGCTGTGCTTGGAATGCTGGATTCGAAGGAAGGAAAGAAACAAGTCTTATGTTTCTTTCCAAACTGGATTCAAAGGATACTGAAGAGTACTTGTTCTTCAGAATCGAAGGAAGTAAGTATGTGGTTCTGGGTTTGTTCTCACAAGTGTTGAAGGGACTTGAGAGATTTGTTGTGTTTGAGAAAATTTGGGAGATTCGTTCCTCTGGTCCAAAGATCCTCCCTTAAACTGTGTTGGAGCCTCTTATTTATAGGAAAAGTTGGCTGAAGCTTTTGGAGAGAAAACAAAATAATTTGAATAATTTGAGTAAACTGCTCTTTGTAGCCTTCGAGGGACAGTGCTTGTATGCTATTTCGGTGCAAGAATGGGGCAGTGTTTCAGGACTGCTGTGCAGCAGTTTTGGCCAGTGTACCATGCCTGAACTTGGCAGCAAGCATCTTTGAATATTTCATCCTTTCATTTTGACCCTCCTTCGACCAGATTCTTCTTCCAAACATATTGTTTGACTTTCCTCCAACAAGTTTCCTTCGAACAAATCACCTTTGTGCATCATTTGAAGGGGCCATCAACCATGTGCTGAAGTTTGTCAAGGATGGAAATGCAGCACACTAAATGTTGTCCAGTCGAAGCTAGTACAAACGTAGTCAATGTTTTGTCGAAGCCTACATGGAGGAGGTCTAAACTTTGTGACTCCAAGCAAGCACACAAAAGGTCAATGCTCAAACAAAGACTTGCATGAAGAGAGCCACATGCCCAAACGAAAGAGGCATGCAGGAGGCAAAATGTCCAGATTCGAAAGAGGCATACATGAGGAAAAAAAGTGTAAATTGAAGGACACCAAAAGGGAGCTTTTTGCCTTGGAATCGAAGGAAGTTATTGCACAGTCGAAGCTTGGGTCGAAACAAACATAATGGAAGTCATTTCCCTGTGTCTTTTTAGCATGGGGGAAGTTCCTGGCTTCTGAGTCGAAGGGTATTCCCAAGTTGCATTCGAAGGAGGCTCTTGCTCAAAACGAAGGATGTAATCCAAGTTGCATTCGAAGGAGGCTCTTGCTCAAAACGAAGGATGTAATCCAAGTTGCATTCGAAGGAGGCTCTTGCTCAAAACGAAGGATGTAATCCAAGTTGCATTTGAAGGAGGCTCTTGCTCAAAACGAATGATGTAATCCAAGTTGCATTCGAAGGAGGCCAAGAGTCAATCGAAGGGTGCTGAATCAAAAGAGACTTGTTTTCCTCCAAATTTGTCAAAATTTTATTTTTATCTGTTTTCTCCATTTTTGACAGTTTCCTTTTAATTTTGGTACTGGAAAATTCCAAAGTACTTGTGCAAGCTTGAACCTTGAGAATCCTTGTGAGAAAGGCCTTGAAGAATGAGAGGGCAAATTTTGGGGTACAACAATATCTCTGGTCATGTGTTTAGAATAACCACTATCAAGATATCATATATTTGTAGTGGTCTTCAAGCATACCTGTTGCACTCCCAAAACTTTCTCTCTCATTTTACTCCTATCTAACTTAGGCTACTCATTTCATTTGTATATCATGCATTCTTCCATAAAGCACTTTGTTTCAAAAATCAACAATATAAGGGTTTCACAGTGGTTTGGATGTTCATATCAAATAAACTCTGATTTTTATCTGATTCTTCTGCAAGCAATGAAGTGGGGATTAAGGTTATGAGGAGATATTTGATTTCATCATCATTTGAAGACTTCTAAGACAATATTCTTGTGTGGTCGTTATCAATTGATAAGGGTTTGTCAAAAGCAAGGTGAATGAGCGTCGAGTTTTCTCTTGAGAAATTATTGATCAACAATTCAAGGTACCTTTTGCTTGAGTCGTAAGATTTTTGTCATTTGTGTTTTGTATTATTTTAATTCAAAAAATATATAGTATCATTTTCATTTACATATTGCATTTTTTATTTAATTAATAATTGGATTTGAAATTGAGTTTTCATTTCTAATTATTAATTAGATTTTGTATTATACTTTTCATTAATTAATTAGTTTTTGTTCTTTCAAATAACTAAGTTTGCAAATTTTAGTTGAATTTATACATTTAGTTGAATTTGCAACTTCTATTCGAAATAACAATTTTAATTATTAAATTAATTTGTATATTTACTATTTTTTGTATTACTAACATTTTTCTTTTTTTCTTTTATTATTATTATTATTATTATTATTATTATTATTATTATTATTAACACTTTCATATTTTAATTATTATTATTATTATTATTATTATTATTATTATTATTATTATTATTATTATTATTATTATTATTAACACTTTCATGTTTTATTTCATATTATTGTTATTATTATTATTAGTAACACCTTCATATCCAAACTTGCAAACAACCTTCATGTCCAAACATGCAAATAACCTTCAACCTACAAGCAACCATCAATCTACAAGCAATTTTTTAACTTCAAAATTCTCTCCAATTTCACTTCAAACTTCTCTATAAATTGAGGACTCATTGTCATTGCAAAATCTAAGCATTAGGCAACAAAATCTTCTTTCACTACTTTTCATTTTGTTTCTATTTCTTTCCTTTTCATTTTCTTTTTTAGTTTTGTTTATTTATTTCATTTTTCTCTTCTAATTTTAATTTATTAAATTAATATTTAAAAATACCAATAATATTTTATTTATTTAATCAAGCTCTCATTTTATTTGGTTTTATATGTTAATTAAAAAACCAAAAAAAATAGTTTATTTGTTTAAATTTTGATGTTTCTTTTACTAAATCTTTTTGAATTAATTTCTTAAATGATTCTCTTGATGCCACGATGCATTGAGTTTTTTTTGTTTACTTAAGCATGATTTTATTTTGAAGACTTATATCATCCTTCAAAAACTCCATTAATGAAGCTTGAAAACTCAATTTTTGAATTCTTCATTTCCTTCAAGATTTTGTTGGTTTGTCCATTGAAACACCACCAACACATCACATAAATCTCACTGTAAAAATTCAAATGATTCGCTCATGTGAGTTACAAAAGGAATAAGAGATTATCTTAGAATGAGATGATATTGACTAGCATTGTCAAGGTATTCACTCTCTTTCACGTTTACTTATTTAAACTATCTTCCATGCTTTGTATTTCTAAAAACTTAGCAATCTAAACTTATGCTTTGTATTTTAAAACTAGCATTCAAAACTTTCACCACTTTCAATTAAAAAAATCTTGACTTCATGTCATTGCATTTTCAAAGTTTATTTCTTTAATAAATACTTCAATACACCTGAGCATATTAAACAATTTCAAAAAGACAAAAAAAAACATTAGAATTTATTTTATTTTCTTTTGACTTACATATCACAAAAAATATTAGAATTTAATTTCCTTTTATTTTGATATTTTATTTGGTTGATTCAGTGACATGTTCCCCTTAAATTTTGTTTTAATTCAATTTAGTTAAGTTTTCTTGATTAAATTGAAATATAATATAGTATATCCTTAGATCTTGATAAATAAATTACACGACAACATTAGATTAGATTCCATTCAATCTCAACTTTAGGTCCACTTTGCATGACAATATTAAGATCTCAAATTTCTCTTTAGAATTTCTTTTCTTTTGCATTACATCTCTTCAAGACTAAAACATTTTCTCAATCAAAAATTTCAAAACACTTAACAATATTCAAAACATTTTCAAAACTAAAGGTATAAAGGTGATGGGTGTCTCCTTGGATGAGGGTCCACTTGTTGCCCTTCTTCATAACAAAAACACAAATCAAATCTAAATCATTTTGCCTTAGGGATTTTTCACTTTAAAACATTTTCAAAATGGATATGTTAACTCCATTCTACATAAAACCATGATGCATGGTTTCCAACAGTCGAGTGGCAATATTAACTGTTAGAATGCAAATTTAACAACATCTATAAAAACGACACAACAAACAAAAACATTTTAAAGAAGTATTATGGTGTTCTGATTCCCTTGTGGATACGTAGGCATGGAGTTTCAATGCTCAGGCGAACGCACTAATAAAACCTTTTCTTTTTTCTCAATGAATTTATGCATACAATTCCCTTTAACAAGTAATTTTTACATATACACACCCGTTAATTATGCATACTCCCTTACCTGAGACTTGGCTGCGAGACCATGTTCTTTTCCCAACATCAAATATTTTCTGTATATTTTCCTTTCCCTTTATTTTCTTGGGATAAATAAAGTTAGGTGGCGACTCTGTTTGTTCCATCCGAAGTTATTTTATTTTATTTTTGAGTAGCTTCAGCTGGCGACTCTGTTGGGGAAACCTAAGCAAGTTAGTCCTAGCTCTTGTTTGTTTTCTTTGGGTATTTATTTATTTACTTTATTTGCTTTATTTCTTGCATTCATTCATTACACTTTGAATATTCTGGATATTGGTGTTTGTTTCTTTGGTGGGTGGATGTTACTTAAGAGATAAGCGCAATACACGGGCTTGAGTGAACCCATAAGTTTAAAGAAATGGATAGTCATGTCACCTACGAGTGGATGCTCTACTAGTGTGTCATGAGAACTCCACCCAGACTAGGTTTACTTTGGAGTACAATTGTTATGATGTAGATGCGTTACGACACTGTACTTTTCAAAAGGACCCATGACTCTGGGGATACCTCAAGGAATATTTACCCAAATTAGAACTCACTTGTGAGAGGTTTTGGGCCTTTTAAAAGGAAACTTTGACCTTCATCCTACCTGGTTTTCTTGTATTTATAGTTCTGAACTTTTGATCTTATTATATTCAGCCATTTCAGAGATTATCCAGCAGTTACTCGGAAGATTGTATAATTGCTATCTCGGATATTGTTGATTCTTTTGAACCTTTGGTGTTTCATATCATTGCATTAATCATCACATAAATTTCATTTAACTTATCATCCATGCATCTCATACATTTCAACATGGAGACTCATTGCAACCTGGCCTCTTATTCAGAATCACAAGACCACAAGACTAACTTTTCGACATCGTCATTATCGTGGAGCAGTTACAGGAAGTCATGGCTAAGATGAGAACACAGATAGAGACCCAAATGGGTCAGTTCATGGAGGTTATTCAGAACATCGCTCATGGACAAGAAGAGTTGAGACATACTGTTAATCTAGGTGTTATAAATCCACCAGAGATGAGATTTGTTTCTTTTGTGTTGACATGATTTTGTACATAAGTTTACATTCATTGAGTAATCCATATATTGCTTCTTGTGCATCATTGTCATAATAAAGTTTTTCGTTACTAACCTTATCTGCTTCATCATCAGAATGATGAGATGTCATCAATGCAAGATTCATGCATTCTTCACATTCTAAATTAGATAATGAACTTACTTCATTATAATCTCATGCAATGTACGCCTTTTTGGATTTTGATTCCTTTCTTATGTTATAACCGCTTTTCTTGGCAAGTTTTGGATAATTTGCCTTCATTTGTCATTGCTTCCCACATTCAAAGCAAGTGAAATTTTGTGTTGACGTAGAAGCTTCTTTCTTCCTGAAAATTTTATTTCTTTTTGAAAAGTTTAAGGATTTATCATTATTGAAAAACTTGCCTAAGCTTTTTACAAGAAGCATGAAGTTCTCATCTTCATCCTGAACACCTTCTTCCAATTCTTCTCTGGAATAAAATTTTAAAGCAATACCTTTGGATTTCTTCTCTTGAGTTTCATGCTTTTCTAGTCTTCCAAGTTCAATCTCATGCTCTTGAAGTTTTCTGAATAATGTTGCATAAGACATATTGGATAGACTCCTCTTTTCATATATTTATGTCAAATTTGGTTTCAATGCCCTGGTTAAAGATCTAAGTGCATAAATCTTTTTTGTAAGTCAATGATTGATTTTCCAGGCTGCATTTTGAACAATTCATACTCTTAATATAATGTGTTCAATCTTGATATTTTTACTTCAATGGTTCCTTCATGAGTGACTACTAATGTATCTCATATTTCATTCATCGTTGTGCATTGAGAGACACAGAATAATTCATCCATGTTTAGGATTGCTTGAAGTAAATTTATTGCTTTCTTGTTGTAGAGAACATTTTTATTATCTTCTTCATCCCAGGAACTTTTGATTTGGGTGTACCAACACCATTGAAAACACTTGTGGCAAAGAACATGCCATTTTCTACGGCATCTCAAAGTATTCACCATAAAACAATAGAGGTTTATTGTTGCTTCCACCATCTCTAAAAAACAGATTTGCGGAAGCCATTTTTGGATCCTTAGGAACAAGTTACCTATAACCTGCTCCAATGTCAAATATAAGTATGAAAAGTAATCTAAGAGGAGGGGTAAATTAGATTAACTGGTATTATTGAATTTTTCTCGATTATGAGCGATAACAATGTTGTTCTTATTTTCTGAAACTTGTTATGAATGTTAAAATGCAGAAAAGAAAAAAAGAAAAATAAACAACACCAAGATATATCTTGGTTCCCCTTTCCAAACAAGAGCACTACAGTCCCCTCACACCTTGTGAAAGATTTCATTATTGTTCGATAATTTACAGTCGATCTACCAGACTCTCTTAAGTATCTAATAAAATTACAAAGGAATGCCACATTCTAATTTAGAATACACAATAGAAAGCACACCATTTTCACTTGAATACAATACAATGACCACTTATCCTTTTGTAATTCTAGATAGAATTTGAATAAAGATTTGTATGAAGTTGTTGTACTTGTATCAAACTCTATACAGAGAATGATCTTCTCTTCCAATGATCAATTTAAATGAATATAAGTTAGATTGCTTAAAAAAATTTCTCAAATATAATATGAAAGTTATGCAGAAATTTTTTCACTAAAGACATATTTAAATTGATATAAAAATTGAGAATGGAAGAGTTGAATTTTAATTCTGGAAATTTTGGTTTAAATAGATGATGAAACACCTCTTAAAATGATGGAAATGTTTAATGAAAATGATCATGAATCATGTAGAAATAATTTGGAAAATGTTTGATGAGTAATTGCATTGAAGAAGTATCGTAAAAGTTTCAGATTTTTTAAAAAGTCTCAGGTGCAACTTGTTGCATAATTTCTTCAACCGGTTGCATATTTGAAAATTTTCCTTATAAGAAGTGAATGTTACAGAGTGTAATCGGTTGCATAATTTCTTCAACCGGTTGCATTTTTGAAAAATATGTTGAAAATGCTTGGCCAGAAGAAAAATGCATTCAGTTGCACCTTTTATGCAACCGCTTGCATCAAGTGTAAAAAGTTTAACCCGGGGAAAAATGCAACCGGTTGCATTATTTATGTAATTGATTGTATCCAACAAAAACTGGATTTTTTCACTTATAAACCTCATGAAATGATAATTATACATGGTAAAGGTTTAGTAAAGTGTATAAAACATGATATGAGGTTTCTTTGAACATCTAAACATATATTCAAGTGAGTTTAAAGTTGAATACCTTGATCATGATCCATCCATGAGTATTTGAACATAAACAATCATTGGACATATTTCCTTTTGATAATCACTTTGTCTTCATCAAAATTAAGATTCTGAAAGTTTGTCTTCACGTCTTAGAGATAAGTGGCTACAACCATAAACGACTTTCAAAATAAAACCAAACATGTTTTAGGGTTATAAGTGATGCTTAGAGATTTGTCCCCTTGCCCTGAAGTATATGTTTTTTATGATATGTAGATACACCTTTAGATCCCTTTCTGATAATTCCTAGCACGACACAACACTTAACGTACACATACATGACATAGTTATATTAATGGATCATTTCTCAACATGCTATCTGTGATACGGTGGGAGAACTGACTTGAAGGTTTTGCATTTAATTGCAAATGTTGCGGTTAGCAAGAGTCGCCACCGACTTTTCTTTTATCCAAAAGGAAAGGTGAAAAAGCACAGGAAAGACCTTTGAGATTATTTCTTGAGTTCGGGGGGTAGATTATGAAAAGGGAAGGTATTAGCACCCTTTTCATCCATGGTTATCCATGGGATCTTAGTTACTTGCTAGATCACTTGCTTTTGTTTGAAATTATGCTTTGTGTGGTTTTTGAAAGTATTTTGTAAAGAGGCCATTGTTTAGGCAATCTTTGTAATGATTCTTGTTTGTAAGAATGTATACAAAGATGTTTGATCTTTTGAAAATATTTTCAATTTTGTAAGATGTTTGAAAGTGTATGTGTTTTTTTTTGAAAATAGCAAGGATGTATGTTTTGAAATAAAGCAAGTAATTAGGAGCAATCTACCTACTCAAATGTCTTTCTTGTTCATTTTCTTTTTCTTTGACATTATTGTTTTACCATTGATTTGGTAAGCAACCCTATCTTTGGATGTAAACGGGACGGGCGTGGGTCATCGTATAACCATGATTAGCAATGTTGCAAGGCATCTTAGCATTCTCTTTTAGGGACTAAAATCATTTGTAAGGCAACTTAGATAGCGTCATCGAGGGACTATGATCTTGTATTTGCTTGTTTTTACTAAGATACCTTACATGCGTAATATGGCCATTTTTGTAAGGCAGCAAAGGGGGTTTACCCTAAGGGTGTATGTGTGCAAATGTGTTGATTTACATGCATTGATTTGTCTTTGATTAGGGTTTTTTATTTGGTTGGTTTTAATCTTTCCATACAAAATCCTAATTACTAGCATTTGTAATAAAGCGATAAATTGTGGGAATTAAAATTACTACGCTATTACATCATTTAGGGGAGTGGTGTACAAATTACAAATGGGGATTTGCAAGAAAATAAATCTATTTATCTATTATAACCATATTGAATTGCATAAATATACAAGGAATGAAATGAATATAATATACAAGTATAAAAGGAAAAGAAATTGATTTATTTTGGATTTTTGTTAAGAAAATATTTTGGCCTTAATCAAACTAAAGGGTGATGATCAATTGGTCCAAATTAAATTTAGGGAACTAAACCTAATTTTTAAAAGAAATAAAATTTATTTAGAAAAGTATTTTTTAGGGTTTTTGTGAATTTAATTAAAATACAAAAAGGTTAATTAACCAAAATAAGCCTAGGTTCTAAATTTATTTTAATTTTCAAGAAAATAATAAAATAATACATAATAGTCAAGATTTATTATCTAAGTATATATAAAAAAGGAATTAATTTATTAAAGAAAAGTTTTTTATTTCTTTTGATTTTATAAGACAAAATAAACTAAATAAATGTAAAGATAAAAATATTTTTGGATTTTTATTAATAACTATAAAAAAAATATTTATTAGTAATAATAATAATAATAATAATAATAATAATAATAATAATAATAATATTAATAATGATAATAAAGATAATAAAGAAAATAAAATAAAAATAAAATATGAAGAGAAAATCAGGGAGTGTGAAAATAGAACAGTGAGTTAGTGAAAGCAAAAAAGATGGAAAGCCCAAAACTGGGCCCAGGCGCTGTAAAGAACAAAAAATATGGAAAAAAAGTATGAAAATGACAAAAGGAAGCGCACTGGGTGTTGAACCCACGCCCTCTTGGTCACCAGTGTGCTGCCTTACCACTGGGGTGGCTATACATCCGTTAATTAAAATGAAACAATCAATACATGTTACAAATAAAGTCCATGACCTGAACTTCATCTTCAACCTCACGCCCCAGCCAGACAACCTTCAACTTCCTCATCTCTCAACCAAAATGGAAAATGTGAACATGAAAGTTATTCCATTTTTTCTCACGAATCCAACCATATAAATCATGTAAGCTAACAATCAAAGATGAAGATTAATTTTACTGGCCCTAAATTGGAACCTAATTTTTTCATAAAGTTCAAATCTAAAATTCTCTACATACAATCAATATAAATGAAAACTATGAACATTGTCAGTTTTAGAGCAATGATATCTACATTTTATCTTCAGAAATCAGAAACAAATTATGCTTGTATGAAGAGATGGAAGTTTGAAAACTTACCTCTTGCAGCTGGAGTCGTGAATGGAGTTTGAGCAACTTTGGAGATGGCCTGATGATCTATTTAGCTTGCCTGGACCTCCTTGAGTGTATTCCAACTCTTACTTTGCTTTGAAAGTCCCTGAATCTCCCTACTCAAGTCAACCTGCAAGCTTGATATTTGAAAATGGTGGATAGTGATGGAGGGGTTACAATCTTGAAACAGAGACCTGGATCACTTGTGTATGATGTATGTAAGGTGTTTGAATGATTAATAATCAAAACGCACGAGTGGAAATGGAGATGGAGATTTTTGGCTCAAAACTGTCAAGTTGAGCAGTCTTGTGCAGCAAGGGTGTTTGGGAGAGTTTTTAGGATGCTTGAAATCGTGCCTTAGCTTGCAATAAACTTTTTAATATTTATGGAAAAGATTAGAGCATAAAATCACTCAAGGCTTCTGAGTTATATGGTTATGGCTCTATAACTTGCTTTTGAAGAAAAGTGAAATGACAAATCTCAAATGTTGTACAAGCATGTCCTGAGCTTCTTCAGGCCTTAGAAACCTTGATTTTGGTTTATAGGAGTTATGTGTGCAGAAAGAACAATTTAGAAGCTCAAGACAAGTTGACTTTGTGATTAAAGCAACTTTTCAAGAGTGGAATGGTAACTTTCTTCCAAAAATGGCAAATTGGCTTGGAGAATGCTTGGAACACTTGGATAATAGCTCAAAAGCAAGTGTAATCTTCTGATTATGGAGAGATCTTGAGGTTTAGAAGCCTGCAAAACAAGATTGTGCAGCATAGGTTTAAAATTGGATTTTTGTTCATCACAAAATGCCTTGTAATTCAAGTGACAAAACACCAACTTCATCTCTTCGATTCTCTCTACTCAAGAATGATCTCAGGGGGTTATTGGACATTTTGGAAAGCTTGCAATGTTCTCTACAACCCATATTTGAATTTATTTTGAAGATTACCCTTGGAACTATATGAAAAAGTTCCATGAAGTTAGGTCAAAATCCTGGCTAAATTAGGGCAAAATTTCACTAAGTGTTTAGTTTCATGACCCTATGTTCACAAAATTATAACTTGAGATCCAAGCACTTTTGGAAGAAGTTGTGTGAAGAAAAGTTGTATATTTCATGTAGATATACAACTTTCATGTTGTAAGTTTCTCTTGAATCATCTTGCATCATAATGAAAAAATTGCTCAAAGTTATGAAAAAATAAGAAATTTTTTACACTTTGAAAAATTTCTAAGTTTAGAAATTTTGATTTTTTTCAAAATGAAATCTTGATTTTTTGATTTCTTGATGAATAAGTTTCATATTTTGACATGTTTTGATGAATTGTGATATTTGGCACTTGAGTTTGACCAAAAAGTCAAAGTTTGACTTTTTAGTGTACAGTTGACTGAAAACTCATATGTCAATCAATTGATCTTGAGCAATATTTTGAACCATGTCATTAGGTCAAAATGGTGCAATTTTAATATTGAGATCATGCATTAAACTAATTGATCATTTTCTAGGTCAAAAATCAGAAATTGCCCTTTCCCAATCAAAACCCTAATTTTGACCATTTTGCCCTTTTGGATATTTGATCAAATTTCTTGAGGAATTATGGTCAAAACTTGATCAAATGATACATATGAGTCTAAAATGTTGATGTGGATCAAAAATTATGAAGTTTGACTGTAAATTGGCCATAGTTGACTTTTTTCCCAATTCAACTGATTTTTAGGTCAACTGTTCAATTGACTGAGCAAAAGAGTGATCCAAGGCTTGAAACTTGGCATGAGTAGTCTTGGGGGCCCATAATGATCCATGAAAGTCATATGGGGCATTTTAAGTTCAAAAATCCTTGTGCAAACTCAAACCCTAATTTTGGTCATCAATGCTTGAGAAGGTGTCTTGAGCTGATCAACCCTAATGCAGTCTTGATCCAAGAAGATTCTTGATAAGTGAGAGGGAAAATTTTGGGGTACAACAGCTGCCCCTGTCCAATCTTATTAAGCCTGAAGAGTTAGATGGGCATGTCTTGCCATTCGTGACTTGAAGATGGAAGATGATTGGACACTATAGTGTCCAGAAATTTGCACTCGACGATGTGGTGGTAGAGGGAATGGGCTTAAAGATGCCATTTAGAGAGGTGATAGAAAGCTGTAGGAGATGGGCTTAAAGATACCATCCAAAAGTGATTGTTTGTATTGTAAATTGTAAGCTGAAAGAATGAGTGTCAGAATAGCGTCTGTGTCTGGAGCGTATCTGAACTGTATCTGGGGGTTAATTTTAAATGATTATCATAATGGAATCCGTGTCTGGAGCATATTTGAACTGTATCTGAAAGCTAGTTTTGAATGATTATCAGAATGGCATCCGTGTCTGGAGCGTATCTGAACTGTATCTGAGAGTTGAATTTGAGTGAGTATCAGAATGGCATCCGTATCTGGAGCGTATCCGAACTATATCAAAAGGTTGAATCTGAATGAGTATCAGGATGGCATCCGTGTCTAGAGCGTATCTGAACTGTATCTGAAAGTTGAATCTGAATGAATATCAGAATGGCATCCGTGTCTGGAGCGTATCTGAACTGTATCTGAGAGTTGAATTTGAGTGAGTATCAGAATGGCATCCGTATCTGGAGCGTATCTGAATTGTATCAAAAGGTTGAATCTGAATGAGTATCAGGATGGCATCCGTGTCTGGAGCGTATCTGAATTGTATCTGAAAGTTGCAGTTAAATGAGTATCAGAATGGCATCCGTGTCTGGAGCGTATCTGAACTGTATCTGAAAACTCTGAACATTGTTAATGGTAGTTGTTTAATCTTATCCTGAAAAGGGTAAAATGTTAGCTAAAATGTAAAGTCATGTTGTATGAAATGCATGATATAATGCATTCGTTTTATCAATGTTTATGATATACGGATGTAATGTATGCGTATATGAGCTAGTCTATTACGCTGTTTGTTGGATTGAGGAAAATAAATCCCTGAATGTTGCTGAGGATATGTAGGTCTTCATGTCTTGAAGTCGAAGTGTTGATGAATTTATGTTTAGAGGAATAAACTTTGTTGTAGGGGAAATTTCATGTACTGCTTAAAAATCTGTTTGGGGAATCTGGAGAAATTGGATGATTTCTACCAGGGATTGATAATTGGAAGCTTGTTTCGCTGGGAATTAAACTGCAAATTGTGGGGGATTTATGGAAATAGATTAGAGAGATTTCCCTACCTCTTAAAGCCATTAGTAATTGTCTTTTATTTTGTTTATTTGTAAACAGTAATTATGTTCAAATGCATATGTTCAACAATGAATCATTGGACGTTTTTGTAAACAAAACACAAGAGTAAAGAAAAACATATAGTTTTGCACTTTCAAAGGAATATCTTTGTATTGACTTTGAGTAAGTATTTTTGTACAGTGAGACAAACATTCTAGTAGGAGAACTCTGTCGTAAGAAAAAATGAAAATTTTAATAGTAAGAAAAGATAGCTATGTGTATTTATCCCATGGGGTTCCCATTCTGCTATAGCCTTTGTATCTCTGAGCATTTTTTCTATTTGTTGCCTTGTCAGAAGATGATTGAATTGGTCGGAAATGTCGAGTTCATAAGTTGAAGCCAAAGGTTGTCCTCAAAGTGATCCAACGGGACATATTCATACGCTTTAATTCCCTAAGTTTTGCCTGGACCGCCTTCTCGGGTTTTCAGTCCACCGGGAAACCCTTTTTTTGCCCAAGTCACCCTTTCGGGTTTTCAACTTGTCGGGTGTACAGATTTTTTTTGTTTTATCCCTAATTTTTTCCCGAACCTTTTTTGGTTCGCCAGGATGCCCTTGTTTTTCCTAGGTATGTCAACCTAGCAGGTCTCTTATGCGTAGTATCTTTTGACTATGTCTATGTTTGCAGGGTGCAGCAGGTCGTCACCATCCATGGTAGTCAAGATCATTGCTCCACCAGAGAAAATGTTTTTGATTACAAATGGTCCTTCATAGGTAGGAGTCCATTTTCCCCTGGGATCACCTTGTGGCAGTATGATGTGTTTGATCACTAGATCCCCAACTTGATACACTTGACGTCTGACCTTCTTGTTGAAAGCCTTGATCATTCCTTTTTGATACATTTGACCATGGCAAATAGAAGTAAGCCTTTTCTCATCAATCAAGTTTAGTTGATCAAGTCGAGTCTGGATCCAATCTTCTTCATTCAGCCCTGCATCCTTCATAATCCTCAGAGAGGGGATGTGGACCTCGATAGGCAAGACAACCTCCATGTTGTAAAATAGAGAATAGGGTGTTGCCCCGGTTGATCTGCGAGCTATGGTACGATACCTGTGGAGAGCGAATGGTAGCATCTCATGCCAGTCTTTGTATGTGACTGCCATTTTCTGTATGATCTTTTTAATGTTCTTATTTGCAGCTTTGACAGCACCATTCATCTTCGGTCGGTAAGGAGAAGAATTGTGATGCTGAATCTTGAATTGTTCGCATAAGGCAGCTGTCATAGTATTGTTCAAGTTTGTACCATTGTCTGTAATGATCTTCTCCGGGATACCGTAACGACAGATGAGATTTTACTTGATGAAACGGGCAACAACGTTCTTGGTAACGGAGGCAAAAGAAGTTGCCTCCACCCACTTTGTAAAATAGTCAATGGCCACTAGGATGAAGCGGTGTCCATTGGAGGCTGTTGGTTTGATTTCCCAAATCATATCAATCCCCCACATAGCAAAGGGCCAAGGAGCCGTCAAGACATTCAGAGGAACCAGAGGTACGTGCACCTTGTCAGCATACACCTGGCATTTATGGCAGGTTCGAGAGTGTTGATAACAATCTGCTTCCATGGTAGACCAGTAATAGCATGCCCGTAGGATTTTCTTTGCCATCATATGCCCACTGGAATGGGTGCCAAAAGTGCCTTCATGTAATTCAACCATGATCCTTTCAGCTTCAACCTTATTTATGCATCGAAGTAACACAGAGTCATGGTTGCGTTTGTAAAGAATGCCATTACTAAGGAAGAATTTAGCAGATAATCTCCTTAAGAACTTCTTATCATTGATTGAAGCTCCTTCTGGATATTCTTGAGCCTCGAGATACTTCTTGACTTCGTGAAACCAAGGATGGTCCACTACTTCTTCAGTATTAATCTCGTGACAGTTTGCTAGTTCCTCCATTCGTTCGATGGTGATCTGGGGAGCCTCGTTGTCCCAATTAAGTTTAAACATAGATGACATTGTGGATAGAGCGTCTGCTAGCTGATTTTCTTCTCGCGGGAAATGCTCGAAGGTAATCTTCTTAAAATGTGGTAGCAACGTCAAAACATGTTCTTTGTAAGGGATAAGGTTTGGGTGTTTGGTGTCCTATTCCCCTTTGATCTGGCTGATAACCAAAGTTGAGTCTCCGAATACATTCAAGGATTTGATCCCCAAGTCTATGGAAGCTCTGAGACCAAAGATGCATGCTTCGTATTCCTCCATGTTGTTCGTACAATTGAAGCAGAGTCTTGCGGTAAAGGGAGTATGACACCGTTCCAGAGATATGAGTACATCACCGATGCCATTTCCAAGTGCGTTGGATGCACCATCAAAGAACAGGGTCCATCGGGATCCTTGTTCAGGTTTGTCATATGGCCTGAATTCTTTACAATTATCTAACGTCATGATGTCTTCATCCAAAAATTCGAACTTCATGGATTGGTAGTCTTCTACAGCTTGGTGAGCAAGGTGATCAGCTAATACACTTCCCTTTATTGCTTTCTGGGTAGTATATTATATGTCATATTCCGTCAGGATCATCTGCCATCTTGCTATTCTCCCGGAGAGAGCAGGTTTCTCGAAGATGTATTTTACCTGATCAATTTTAGATATCAATAAAATAGTATGAGTCAGCATATATTGTCTTAGCCGGAGAGCAACCCATGCCAGAGCGCAGCAAGTTTTCTCAAGTAGTGAATACCTGGCTTCACAGTCGGTAAACTTTTTGCTCAGGTAGTAAATAGAATGCTCTTTTCGGCAAGACTCGTCATGCTGCCCCAATACACACCCCATTGAGTTTTCTAAAACAGCCAGATACATGATCAATGGTCTTCCCTCGACTGGTGGCATCAACACAGGAGGCTCTTGTAAGTATTCTTTGATTTTATCAAAAGAAACTTGGCACTCGTCATTCCATTTGACTACTTGATCTTTCTTTAACAATTTGAAGATTGGTTCACAAGTAGTTGTCAGGTGAGAGATGAATCTGGCAATGTAGTTCAAACGCCCCAAGAATCCTCTGACTTCCTTCTCATTATGAGGAGCAGGCATCTCTTGTGTTGCTTTAACTTTGGCAGGATCTACCTCGATACCTTTGTTGCTGACGATAAATCCTAGGAGTTTACCATACTGTACCCCAAATGTGCATTTGTTTGGATTCAACCTCATCTTGTACTTCTTCAGTCTCTCAAACAATTTTTGTAAGTGATCAAGATGCTCTTCTTCTGTTTGAGATATGGCTATCATATCGTCCATGTAGACCTCTATTTCTTGATGTATCATGTCATGAAATAAAGCTACCATGGAATGTTGATAGGTTGCCTCGGCATTATTTAGTCAGAATGGCATCACCTTATAGCAGAAAGTGCCCTACTGCGTGACAAACGTTGTTTTCTCCATGTCCTCACGCGCCATTTTGATTTGGTTGTAACCTGAGAATCCGTCCATGAAAGAAAACACTTTGTGTTGTTCCGTATTGTCAACTAGAATATCAATGTGGGGGAGTGGAAAATCATCCTTAGGGCTTGCCCTATTCAAATCTCTGTAGTCCATACACATTCACACTTTGCCGTCCTTTTTGGGCACGGGAACAACATTGGAAACCCATTGGGGATAAGAGGTGACAACCAAGAATCCAGCGTTGAATTGCTTCATGACTTCTTCTTTAATCTTTTCTGACATATCAGGCCTCATGCGGCGAACCTTTTGCTTTACTGGCAGACAATGCTCTCTTGTAGGCAGAAAATGTACCACACTGTCTGCATCAAGTCCCGGCATGTCTTCATACGACCAGGAAAATACTTCAACATAATCGTGTAACAACTGAATCAGATGCTCCTTGATACTGGGTTCCAGATTGGCACCCACCTTGACCTCTTTTTTGTCTTCTTCGGTACCTAGGTTGATTGTATCCACGGGTTCCTTATGAGGATAAATGGTTCTCTCTTCTTGTTGTGGTAGTCTGGCGAGTTCCCCTGGTACTTCACAATCTTCCCCACCTTCGTCTTCGGCTTGGTAGATTAGATTCTCAGAGTCACAAAAGGCCATAGTAGTATCGTTACCCATGGGATCCCAAATGGATGTATACATGCATTGTGAATGTGAGTGTGTGTAAGGGTATAGCTATCCTTGAAAGAAATAAAAAGTGTAAAAAGAAAAAACAATGAGCACAAAAGTTTGTATGCAAAAACATCCATGATTCATTGATGTCATATGAAAATGAGATAATAACCCTTACAAATGGACCATTGTGCCTCGGGTAAGACACAAGGTTTTAAGAGTGCGAATTGTTTTAATATTACAGATCCAACAAAATGTAAAGACATATTATTGTGGGATAAAAGTGATCGAGACAAAATCTATAGCCTCCCAGTTGCTGAGCCCTCCACTGACAGTTGGGAATATCCAGTCCTCCAAGTCACAGCTATCTTCATCATCTTCTACGGTGTTGACTTCGCGGTTGCTGATCTTCAGGGGTGGTCCTCCGGCATGAGTGTGGCGTACAGCCTTCTGAGCACTTGAAGAGAAACCCAAACCAAACTTATCTGACTTGTATGGGATATCCGGGAGTTGTCCCCAGATAGTGCACCCACCTTCTTCTATTACTGCCTGAGCATCCTTCAGAGATGACATCCGGAGTGGAGGCCTTGTAATCTTGGGAACAGCCTTGGTTACCGCCACATCTTGCGGGACCTCTTCAAAGTGTTGGAATGGAGTTTCAATAAATTCACCATCTAATTCCATATATCTGAAGGAATTGAGATGGATGATCATATACTCTTCTTCTCCATGAACGATGATAATCTTCCCTTGAATCGGATATTTTAGCATTTGGTGCAATGTAGAAGTAACGGCACCGACATTGTGAACCCATGGTCGGCCTAGCAAGCAGGAATATGAGGGAAGGATATCCATTACATAAAAAGTTGAATCAAAATTTTGGGTTCCAACCTTTATGGGATTGTCTACCTCCTCATGTACCATCCTTTTCGAGCCGTCAAAAGCCCTTACTACTATGTTACTTGGATTCAAAGTTAATCCCTCACAGTCAAGCCTATCAAGAGCTTTTTTAGGCAATACATTCAGAGATGAGCCAGTGTCCACCAAAACATGAGCCAAGGTTGTGTCCCTACATTCAACTGAGACATGCAATGCCTCATTATGCTTCCTTCTTCTTGGCGTTAAATCAGCATCCGAAAAACCTAGACCATTATCTACAGTCAAGATGGCTACGCAGTCTTAAAACTGATCGGCAGATGTCTCTTGGGGTACATGAGCAGTTTTCAGGAATTTTACCAAGGCTTTTGCATGCGCCTCGGAACATAGTAGTAAAGCTAGCATGGAAATTTTAGATGGAGTTTGCTCCAGTTGTTCAACTACATCGTAGTCGCTTCATTTTATGATCTTCATAATTTCCTCCATCTCTTTCCGGGAGGTCTCAGGGATAGCCAATGATTGTGCCTTCGTCCAGACAGGCTCAATCAGAACACCTTTTCCTCGAATCTTGGTTAACTTGGCAGCAGGAGTGTCAGTAGGAATGATAATATGGATTGTAATAACTTTGTCAGTTGGAGTATTAGTGGATACGATTGTAGGACTGGGAACATCCTTCGGGGGAGCAACAACAGGAATGATTACGAGTCCATAAACTGCTTTTGGGGGAGCAATTTTTGGAGAGAATATCCTTCCGCTTCAGGTAATCTTGCTAGTTCCTGCAATATTACTGACATCGGAGTCAACCTTCTCAGAACTTGAATCTTCGGCGGCTGGCCAATCTTGCTTGATACTGTGGTAGTAGACATCCCCTCCATAATTCCATGGTATGGTTTTGTCTGACGAATACGGGACTGGTCCAGCCATTGTAATTATCAAAGGAGTTGCTTTCGGAACTTATGTAATTCTAACGGGTCTTTTGGTGGAGACCCTGGAAGAATTGGCTGAAATGGTAATGATAGAAACATCTTCAAAAGGAACAGGTGGAGCAAAAGTCTTTTCAAACAAAATTTATTTGTTATCTATTAGGCACTGAACGCCTTCTTTCAACAAAGGACATCTGGTTGGTGAGGACAAACAGAAATGACAGCCTTCATTACAGCCTGGGAACACACCGACATTCAACAAGTTCACTTTAATAGTCAGGAGTGGGTCATAAGTTCATCAACTGAAGTAACAAATATTTCTTCTTCAATGGCATTGGTATTATGTCCATGTTTGGTCATAGGGGAAGAAATGACATTTGGCTTTTCGGGCGCATCGAATTCAATCTCTTTGGCTTCAATGAGGTCTTGTATTTTGTTCTTTAAAGCCCAACAGTTATTAGTATCGTGACTAGGACTTTCAGAGTGGTATGCACAACGGGCATTAGGATGATAGTGAGGAGATGTTGTATTGGGGTTTTTTGGAGCTTCTTCAAGGTCACCGAATTGGATCTTAGTAGATGCGGTAATACCTGAGATAGGGTCATGTTAATTCTGGTGAATTTCCTGACTGGTATTTCCATCCTCGGTTAATTGTTTCTTTGTTGATCAGACGCATGTTTAGGGATCATCACAGCCCCCACCATTGGTCGGCGCTCGGCCCTATCTTGATTTCTTTGCGGATATACAGCAACCACCTCTTTCTTTCTGATGAAAGGCTTCCTTACAGTTGTAGAAGAGGATATATCTTTCTGGATCTTTCCATTCTTTATACCGGCTTCTACCCTTTCTCCGGTCAATATCAACTCAATAAAACTGCTGATGAACTTCCAATCAAGTGATTGAAGAAGGGACCAGACAAGGTGCCCAAGAACATGTCTACCAACTCTCTCTCAGATAGAGGAGGTTGAACTCTTCCGGCTAAATCTCTCCATTTTTGTGCATAGTCCTTGAAGCCTTCATTTGAAGCCATGGCCATACTCTGAAGTTGAGTACGGGTAGGTGCAAGGTTAGCATTGTATTGGTATTGTTTGTAGAAGGCTGTAGCAAGATCTTCCCAGTTGTGAACGTTGGCTCTTTCTAGTTGGTAAAACCAATCAAGTTGGGTTCCAGACAGGCTGTCTTGGAAGAAGTGTACCCATAAGTCTTTGTCAGCGGTATGGGGCTGGATTTTCCTCACATAGGACCGGAGATGCATTTTAGGGCATGAGACTCCGTCATACTTGGAGAACACAGGTGCTTTGAATTTGGGAGGAATGACAATCCCCGACACTAACCCCAATTCCTCAAAGTCCAAGCCAAACACTTTTTGGATTTCCATCGCACTCAACCGTTCTCCTAGATGTTTATACTTGTCATCAGCTGTAGGGTATTGTTCTTCAGAATAGTCTTATTCTTCCTCTTCCTCTTCCAATTCTGACGGGACAACTGTTTCCTTTCCTTTCCCATCTTGATTTTCTCTCTCACCGGATGTCGTTGCAAAGTCTAAGGTCCTTCTTGTCTGCCCATGAAATCTTCTTCCCATGTTTAGGACCCCGGTTACCTTCTTTGTCTTCTTTTTCTTCTCCTCAGCTAGCAAAGTCTTCAACTCTTCTTGTCCTTTGGCTAGGGTCAAGAGCAACTGTTGAAACTGTGTATTCTGAGCTTGCAGGTCCTTCACTGTTTTCTCGAGATCCATCTTACTGAAATAAACAGTAGAGATATGGGGAGACTTGTTGCAAGAAACCTGCTTATGTTATGATGAATGATAAATGTGTATGCAATGATTTCAAGGATTTTACTATTCAAATTCGTTTTAGACAAAAAGGAAACACACGTTATATTAATAAGTTAAATCTTGAGTACATCAATGCCTCTTGGGCTTATAAGGAAATACAAAAGCTCTAAGATAAAAAGGTAGTGCACATCCTTTTTGGCGTGATGTAGGCATTGAGAGTCTGCTCCTCATGAAGTAGCCTAGTGAGTTCCAAAACCTTCTTCTCGGTTGCGTAGAATTGGGCTTTGAAAGTATCTCGCTCCCCCTTGAGTTGTATCCAATCCCTTTGTAAGTCTTCAAGAGAGATGGGCATATCAGGATGTAGGATAGTGTATGGAACATCTCCCTCCCTGACAGGCTCAATGATTACCGGGAGAATGGAGGGGTAAGGCATCATAAGACTCTGAGCACGAGTTCGTACCCATTTGAGGTAAGGCTCAAGAGGGGGAGAAGCTTTGCTTCCCTGAGATGTTTATGGTGTGAAGAGTTAGACCATGGTGCTTAGGTAATTTTGGGCTTAAAATAAAGGACACTATTATAATTTGGTAATGATAGTGTATGCTCCATTATGGTTGTCAGCTACCTACTGACAAATTGAGGAACTGATCATCCTTAATCTCTTGCTGATAGTAGACAGGATCGTATTTGATGGGATAGGCTTGTCTTGCCAGCTTGATAGTATGTAAAATGAATGAGACTATGCAGGATGGTGTTGTGTTATTGGCTTTGATGGAAACATTAGATATTGGTGGGAAATAAACAATTCGTGAATTAGCAATAGTTCATGATTTTTCTGAGGTATTTCCTAAAGATGTTTTTGATTTGCCGCCTGAATGTGAAGTAGAGTTTATGATTGATTTAGTTCTTGGAACTAGTCCAGTATCGATGGCTCCATGTCAGATGTCATCATATGAATTGAAAGAGTTGAAGATTCAACTTGAGAATTTGCTTGAGAAGAAATTCATTCGTCATAGTGTGTCACCATGAGGTGCACCAGTTTTGTTGGTTAAGAATAAATAAGGTACTATGAGATTATGTGTGGATTATAGAAAACTGAACAAGGTGACTATCAAGAATAAATATCATTTTCCGATGATTGATAATTTGATAGATCAGTTGGTTGGTGCAAGTGCGTTCGGAAAGATAGATTTGAGGTCTGGGTATCATCAGATTCGTGTGAAGGCTAAAGATATTCAGAATACTGCTTTTAGAACAAAGTATGGTCACTACGAGTATTATGTGATATCGATCAGTGTGACTAATGCATCTTGTGTATTTATGGAATACATGAACAAGATTTTTCATCAGTATTTGGATAAGTTTGTTGTTATGTTCATTGATGATATTTTGAACTATTCAAAGAATGAAGAAGATCATGCCGAGCATCTGAAGATTGTGTTATCTGTGTTGAAAGAGAAACAATTGTATTCTAAACTTTCTAAGTGTGAGTTTTGGTTGAAGGAAGTGAATTTCATTGGTCATGTGATAATAAGTGGTGGTATTGATGTTGATTTGTCGAAGATCGAGGTTGTGTCTCAATGAGAAGCTCTGAAATTTGTTTCTGAGATTAGAAGTTTTCTTGGTTTAGCAGGTTATTATCGGAAGTTTATTGAAGGCTTTTCCAAGTTAGCTTTGTCGTTGAGATGTTGAGCAAGATGTCATGACATCTTGAATAACTGTTACAACAGGTTCTGCTGTTACTTTTTTGACATATTTTATTTGATTTTGTGAGATTCTCTTGGATACACCTCACTTATTTGTGTGGGTCAAGAAGATTTTATTTGGAACTACTGATTTTATCTCCAATTGTACATTAGTTTCTAGAACAGATGTTGAGACAATTTAGGAAACTTATGATTTTTGGTTCCAAGATTCAAGGAGGTTTTTCTGCATAATTGGTGCAACCCTCAGCTTGTGGATCAATAATAAATTGGCTGAAGATTTCGAAGCCCATGGACTGCTGAGGAGTTTATAAAATAAAAACATAAACCTAATGTAAAGAAGAACTTAAGACAAATAAGGGAAGCTTGATCTTCAAGAGTCTTAGGGATTGAGTATCTTTTAGTGTGCTTTGTTTGTGTATATCACTCATGTTTCATGTTGATACATGGAGTTTGACTGATTGTTCATTGTTCATTGTCAATCACTCACGAGCTTTTAAGCAAAGAGTGGATTGTGTATAATTGGAAGTGTGATCTTCTATTTTGGTCTTTTGTTATTGTCACTGGTGAATGTAGGAAGTGAGAGGGGATTCTCATATCTAGGAGGTTCCTAGGTAGAAGTTGCATGAGGTAGTGATTAGGTAATAAGTTGTAAACTAGGGTTATTTAGATTTGAACTAATACTATCATAGTGGATTTCCTTCCTGGCTTGGATGCCCCCAGAGTAGGTGATGTTGCACTAAACTGGGTAAACAATTAACTGTGTTATTTATCTTTTGCAATTTACTTTTTTGCATTACCTATTGTTTTAAGTAAATTGTTCTGTTAGTAGATGATGTCTTAGTAACATGTTTTGGTGTTGGAACATCAGTCTTAACATCTATTTTAAAAGTGCCAGAATTTCAGTGTACTTAATCAATTAGGAAGAAATATTTTCTCTCTAATCGATTAGAATATTTTTCTAATCGAATATGGAGTGAACTCACCCTATGACATACTAGGAAGCCTCTTAATCGATTAGGCTCTAAGCCTGGATTTTTCTTTAATAAAATTTAGATCATAATGGATTAGTGTGGTAGGCTAATCGATTAGGGAGCGACTCCGACCCAAAACTTTTCCTTTTTTGGAAAAATGTTTTCCTATATAAGGAGTACTTATGTTCACTTTTAAAACAAACAAGAAATATGATATAACACTTTCATACAACTAGAATTATTTTACTAATGAGAGAGCAAAATACTTAAGTAAGAGATGTGCTTATGTAAATTTTGTTTGAGTTTGATTGTATTGTAATTGTAAATCAAAAGTATCATTCTCTTATAACATTGATATTACTATAAAAGCTGCAAGCAAAACCTATGTAAAATATTTGTGTGACAAGGTTGTGGGCTTATCCTGTGATAAAGGCTCAAGTTAACAGTGGAACTCTCAAGAGGAAATCCTCAGGGACTAAAATAGGCCGCATTGTTTAAGGCTGAACTAGTAAAAATCCTATTGTGCCCTTTTCTATCTCTTATATTTATACTTTCCTATTATTTAGTATTTCAAACTTAAATCCATGATTCTTATCTCTTCCTAAATTTAACCAAGGAAAATCAATCGTTTTTGTAATTTTTTTTGAAAAAACATTTATCTCAATTCACCCCTCCCTCTTATGTTTGAAGTCACTTGGTCAACTCCTACCACACTTTATAAATTTCAAAGAAGATCCAATCATTCAATTTAAGCTATTTTATAAACTTTATCTTTTTTATTTACTTTGTTTTTATGCATTTCTTAGGCTAGTGGTTCACCTTCTCACGTATGTACTTAACACTCTTTGTAGTAATTAAGCAACCCATAGCCTAAGGGAATCATTCAACCCTCAATCCAATTGTTTAAGTAATAAAGAATAATTATTTAGTGCTACTAGTTGAATATTGGTCATGCTTTTATAGTACGACTACTAATTTGGAACACTACAATCAATACTACAAATCACCATGTGACAACTAAGCTTGGCGTATGCACACCCTGTTTGGAAAAAACCTTAATACTATGGATCAAACATCATTATCATCTATAAAGAGGCCATGCAAAAAACGACTAGAGGAACCCTCATAATTAGTGAGTGTAATGTTATATTTATGAGAGTCACAAACAAGGGCGGCTCAGGCGTCCCGACCTAAGTGATGTCGCCTGGGCGACATCCTCTCAAAACGGAGGGCTCACCCTTCGGGCTAAGGACATATACACCACTGTTGTCTTCCGTTAGTCAGAGGAGAAGAAGTCCACCATGATTCCCTGAAGAGTAGGTGTCAACAATCTCCCCTAGTTATGGGGCAACGTTGCCACCCTAAGGGTTTATCTTAGGTCCAAAAAGCTCTATAAGTACTTCTCCCTTAAGGGGAGTGTTTACCTGGGGATTTGGTAAACAACCGCTGATCCTCCAAATGGTTACTTATTTGGTTACTCGCAGGATCGATCAGATTGATCCTATGGACATAGGTTGATTTTGAAGTTTAATTAATGTGGATAAGGCTTTAAGTAAATTGTTTAAAGTAAATTGCATAAAGGAAAAGGCTTGGTAAAGTAAACGAGGCTTGAATGTAAAGGTTCGACAGGAATCTTAAAGGGAAAAAGCATGTAAAATACTGGAAAAGTAAATGACTTGAATTAATAAATTGGTGTTTCACACATACATTTCTCAACAATTCGTTCGCTCACACTGGGTACTTGAATCTAAATGAGTGACTATGTATCTATTGTGAACACACGCGAGAAACTACACGTCTACTCCTATTTATACAAAAACATTCCAAGTAACCGTCGGGCAGTTACACTGCTTCGAGATCAAGCCACTTGTCACGTTCTCCATGCTCGACGCTCCAGATCCTTGCACGTTCGCACGTAGTAACTGCTGGAAACCGTTTTCCCTCCAAAGCTTTGAATTTCAAACTGCTCCACTCTGGACCATCGAACACGTTCGTCAAGAGACGTCTTCGACGAAAACTCCTTCGATGTCGAAGGCAATCAGCCTTCTTCCTTGGAAGAAATCTTCTAAGTATTTGGCCATCTTTCTACGGGCACTTCGACAGGCTTAACCAGTCGAAAGCATCTTTCAGCTTTTAATGGCTGTCATCAATTGAAACAAAGGTGTCGAATTTAGGAGCCAACAAATTGCCCCCCAAGAATGCCTTATTTCGACTCTTGAAAGAAAAAGGCATTCTTTGAAAACGCCATTCGACACCTGTTTGTCCACGCTTAACTTGTGCACTTTTTGTTGCTTTTTACCAACTATTGGCAATCCCAAGAAACCATCATTGATTTGATCCTAGGACGTCACTGTCAGTACGGCGTGCAGAACCAAAACATCACTTCATAATTTGTCATTATGACAAATTCAAAAAACGAGGACGCACGCTGCGTCTCTCTGTTTCTGCAGAAACGGCCAAAACAACAGGATGCTGCCACGCGTCCCACTACTCCCTGCAGCATTAAATGACATTTAATGCCCTCGTTATTGGGAATTTCTCCCACTACTATAAATAGTAGTGAATATCCCATTGTGGGACTTTTCACGCAAACAATCTCTCAAACTCCCTTGCTTTCTTGCAAACCTGTTTCTCTTTGCAGAAAAACTCTTCCTTTTCCAACTTCATCTTCATCCTCAACAATGGCTTCTGCTTCAACTGCCCCCAAGACTAACGCACCAACTGAACAACTTGCTAAGCCCAAGGTTTTTGTAACCGCTCCGGTAGTGAACGCTACAGGGAAACGAAGGGTCCCTGAACCATCTGATATCTCCGTCCGCGACGCTTACTCGCGTCACTTGATGATTCCGGTTGGATACTCCAACCAAATCTTCGCAATGGCTGGACCCATGAACCCCAGCATCTCTGAAGCTCTGAAGATCAAGAGCTACTTTCCCATTGTCGAGAAGCTCAAGCCAGTAGCTTGTGCTAAGAAGGATCCAGAAGACAACGAAGACCCCACACACGAGAAGATCGACCTTCGTTTCTTCAACAGAAGTGTTAGAGTTTTTAGGTCTTGCCCTAATCTCACCCAAGACTACGTTGCTTGGCTAACAAAGCTGGAAAAACATCAAACTCCGGTCTGGAAGGAGATGGGCATCTTTGACCTAATAATGCTGTCGAAGACAGGTTTAAACTACTCCCCAGAGATGCTTATAGCTTCGATGCTGTTCTGGGATAACTCTCACTTCACCTTTCACCTCCCATGTGGGATGTTAACTCCCACACTCTTCGACGTAGCAGCCATCACTGGCCTTCGACCAACCGGAGATTACTTCGACCCGGAAGAGATGTCGGAGGACCAAATTGGCTTTTCTGAGACGAAGCCAACATTCACCACCTTTATCAACCACTTTCATGACAAGTCGACAGACACAGTGTCCGACGTTGAACACATAGCGTTTCTAGCCTTATGGCTAACTCGCTTCGTGTTCTGTTCGAAGTCCCTGCAAGTGACCAAAAAGATGGTCACTCTGGCCACCCAACTGCATCACCGTCAGAACATCTGTCTGGCAGAACTAATTCTGGCCAGTCTTTATGACTCCATCAGCAATGGGGTTACTCTTTTGAAGCATATCGAAGATAGGAACAGTCTGCTACTCGCTGGGCCTTTCTGGTTACTTCAACTGTGGCTCAACGCCACTTTCGAATCCTTCTTACCCAAGAAGAATCAGATAAACGAACAAGCCCCAGCGATAGCCAATAGACGGATCGAAGGAATTAGGCTGGCTCTACTGACGCCTATGGAAGATGGGCTAGAGTTCCAACAAACCTTCACTAACTTCGTGCTGATGTTCGCTCGAAGGAAGGAATTTGTTTCGACTATGGCTCCATTCGCTCAGCGAAAGGTGGGGCCAGCTTGGTTCACAAGGCCACATCCCAAGGAATCGAGTGGTCCCAATGTTGATGAGCACACCATACTGTGGGAGGCATTCCTTACCCCAAGGATTATGCCTCTTCGATTTAAGAGTTCTAAGACTCATCTGAGTCTGCTTGCCTATCAACCAAATCTGGTGTCTCGCCAGTTTGGTATCATCCAAACCCTGCCTTCTCCCATTTTCCAAAAAGAGAAGTCAATGTTGTACTTCTGCAACGATTATACAGAAGACGCTGCTACCAGGCATATTGGGAGATATGCTGGTCGAACCATCCTCTCGCTGTTCAACTACCAGCTTAACTTCCTTTGTTCGCCATCTTTTGAAGAATGGTGGAGAAGCTATTACGCTGAGTACTTCTTCGACGAGAAGGACTTCACAGCAGAGTTGCAGAAGTCTTTTGTCCTCGTATTTGACAAAGTAAAGAAATGTAAGTTCATACTCTCACATTACTTTTTATCTTTCTCTTCGACTGTTAGCTTGTTAACTTTCCTTTTCGCTTTCAGTTGTTCGAAAACCCCTAGCCAAGAAGGCTACAGAAGGCCCACAAGGAAGGGTCCCTTCGACAAAACCTCCACCGCCGGCGAAGACTATAGCGCCGGCGAAGACAACAGGCAACCAACAGGGCCAATGCTCTTCGAGGAGGCCTCCTGCATCGGTAACCAGATTTTCTTCATTTTCATTCTGGCTTTCGATTTTTTGTTTTCGACGTAATTATTCAATCGAATTCCTATTGGTTTTATAGGCCCCTTCGCCCAAGAAAAGGGCAGCATTTGTAATCGAATCGGGGAGTGATGACGAAAGTGATTCTCCTCCTTCTCCCTTAAAGAGGCGAAAGTTAACAAAGGACGCTTCTGTTCCTACTCCAGCTCCTGAAGGTCGAACCGTCAGAATAAAAGTTGGTGTAAGAAAGCCTAGGCCACCTGCAGTGGTCATCGAAGAACCAACTGAGGAGGAACTGAACGCTCTAGTTACCCAGCCTGTCGAAAGTGATAATTCCAGCCCTGGGGCTGAAGCCAATCCACAGGTAATCTATTAGACCCTTCTTATAACTTAGGCATAAATACCAATATTTGATTATATCTCTTTCGACATCTGAAGATTTGTCTTCTTCCTCTTTTTTAGGAAACTACTGGAAGTTCCCCACCAAGGACTTCAGAAACTCTGGAATCTGCTGACCTTAGCAGGCCTCAGGTGCAAGATTTTGGCAATGACGAAGCCCACACTGAGCATGAGGCCAATGCTGAAACAGTGGAGAAGACAACTGAAGAACCTATGGCGGAGGAAACACAGCCAGAAAAGGTTCCTGTGGTGGTCTTGTCGTCAGAAGAGAATCCTGAAGGAAGAGACCAAGAAAAGGGCGAAGAGAATCAAGATGCTGTTGTCGAAGCACATGAAGGTGGTACTGGCGAAGAACACCAGGATGACGCCAGCGAAGAACCACAGAATGACGCTGGCGAAAGACCCCAAGGTGAAGTTAACGAAGAACCACGAGTCGACGCTAGTACCGCCTCAGTTCAAGTCGAAGAACAACCAAACGAGGCACTCAGCATTCAACAGCCTCCAGTCCAAGATAATGCTATGGCAAGGGTCACCTCCTCAAAGCATAGGTCGAAAGAAGACCTGGAAATCTTGAAGCGAACTGACCCTATCAGCTACCTCAATGCAATCGTTGAGAGTAAGAGTTCTTCCGACACCAGTCAGGAAATTCCTACTTTGTCGGGGAAATCTACTGAGACTTCTCCTCTTGATGATGCATTGGCGAAGGTCAAGGCCCAGTTCTTCAAGAGAGATTTAATGAAGGCTTTAGAGGGGGACCCCACTGCTCCATCTTGCTTAAAAGAGGTTTTGAATGCTGTTGATTTCGATGCTGTAGCTCCAGAAATCTCAGACTTAATCATGGAATTACATTCTATGATTGACCAAGTCTCAGCGGATTACCGGCGCCAACGAAATTTCAACAGTCAGCTCGAAACGTTGCA
This sequence comes from Vicia faba, assembly GCA_948472305.1. Taxonomy (NCBI): domain Eukaryota; kingdom Viridiplantae; phylum Streptophyta; class Magnoliopsida; order Fabales; family Fabaceae; genus Vicia; species Vicia faba. The sequence continues at coordinate 1,182,062,635 of OX451736.1, forward strand.
TGGCAGGAGCTTATCTGCATGGACTGCCGTCACAAGTTCGACTTCTCGAATTGCCGAGTTGTCGAAACAGAAAGCGTCTGCACAGGAAAGGTTCGATGCTATTGAACGAGAGAATGTCTCCTTCCGAGCACAAATTGCAGAGATAGAGGCGAAGATAAACGCCAACACTGTGCTCCAGGAGGAAATTCTTTCGACCATCCCAGACGCTGAGAGCCAGACTGAGGTCAAGCAAGGCCTGGAGTTCGCTGAGAGGGCCCAAAGCCTCGACGCTCAAATTGCCAAACTGGAGCAAGAGAAATCTTGGTGCAAGAAGAGGTTGGATTTGCAGCATGCTAAGTATCTTCGACTGAAGAATTCTCTTTCTTTTTGATTCTCTTTTGTAACCATCTATTGTAATCGCTTTCGACAACAATTGCCATTTTGGCAGAAATTAACAAAAATTTCCATTTTGGCATTTCTATGGTTAATCTAGTTTATTATTTTATTTTTATCTCTTGAAGTATAGGCTTGTATTTTTTCAAATATTTACCATTTACTCTCAAGAGTCTTTTATCACCACTTATCTCTTCGACTTCATAGGCTCCACCAGAAAAAGTTTGGATAACTCTGAAGGGTCCTTCCCATTTGGGTGACCATTTCCCCATGCTTCGATCCCGTCGATCCATGGGAAGAATTACCTTCCAAACTAAATCTTCAGGCAAAAATGCCTTAGGTTTTACCTTTCTATTATAAGAGTCTTCGACTCTTTTCTTCTGAAGCCTGAGCAAGTCGAGAGCGTGTAATCTCTCTTCGTCTAAATCCACCAATTCATCTAACATCATGTTCCAATAAACCTCAGAAGGAATATCATAATGCCTCTGAACTCTTGTAGATTGAAGACAAATTTCTGCTGGCAGTACTGCATCATGGCCAAAAGTTAGCCTATATGGTGTTGTACCAGTGGCTTCTTTTGGGGACGTTCGACAAGCCCATAAAATCTGGTCTAACGTCTTATGCCAATTCTTTGGTTTCTTCCCAACATGCTTCTTTATCAAGCCAATTACCACTTTGTTAGCTGCTTCGACTTGACCATTCGCCTGTGCATAGTAAGGCGTGGATGTTAGGAGTTTGAAACCTGTTTCCTGAGCAAATTCCTGCATCTTTCGACCAGTGAAAACTGAACCTTGATCAGTTGTTATTGTCTCAGGGATTCCATACCTAAATATAATGTTCTTTTGAATAAATTCAATGACATTTTCTTGGTCTACATTGACTAAAGGGACAGCTTCGATCCACTTAGTAAAATAATCAATGCCTACCAATATGTATTTTTGACTCTTTGATGATACTGGTCGAATCTCTCCAATAAGATCCAACGCCCATCCTCGAAAGGGCCAAGGCTTCACTATCGAGTGAAGTTCGCTTGCTGGTACGTGCTGGATGCCTGTATGAACTTGACACTCTTGGCAACCTTTGGCGAACTCAACACAATCTTTCAGCATAGTGGGCCAATATAGTCCTTGTCGAAACAACAACCATTTCATCTTATGGCCTGCTTGGTGAGCCCCACATGCGCCAGCATGCGTAGTCGAAAGGGCTATGTATGCTTCAGTTTCACTTAAACATTTCAGCAACACCCCTTCAGGCGTCTTCTTGAATAACTCATTACCCATGAGTACAAAACTCAACGCCCTGTATTTTGTTTTTCGTTCTGTCGGAGCTCCTGGATTTTGAAGATAGTCCACAATGGGTTTCCTCCAATCCTGGTCTGATAAATTATCAATGAACGAAATCTCGAAGTTTGAGTGATCAGCATATCCTAACCTTGTTGATTCCAAGTCTGCTGGTGATAGACAAGTCGCTCTTATCTTCTCTCGAACTTCGATTGCTCTTTGTAATCTCGTTTTTGAAATTTTATACCCAGATGCAATCTGTGCCAAGTCATTGGCTATTTGATTTTCGACTCTGGGTATGTGTCGAATATTGACACTTTCAAATTGTTTCAATAAACGATTTGCTATCACAAAGTACATAATGAGATTCTCTCTTATGCATTTATACTCCTTTGTGACTTGCTTGATGACTAACTCTGAGTCTCCCATTATTTCGACTCGAGTTGCCCCCAATTCCAACAATATTTCAAGGCCAGTAATTAGAGCTTCATACTCAGCCTCGTTGTTCGAACAAGAACCTTCGATTTGGTACTTGAATGTTGTTGGAATTTTGTCTGGAGAAATAAGCAGGACTCCTACTCCTGTTCCATTTTTATGGCTGGAACCATCGAAGTAGAATTTCCAAGGTTCTATCTCCACATAATTAATATCCTCGACTTGAATAGAGTGGTCGACTATGAAGTCTGCAACCACTTGTCCTTTTACTGCCTTAAGAGGCATAAAGGTCAAGGAATATTCAGTCAATGCTAATGCCCACTTGCCAATTCGACTATGCAAGATAGGTTTCGACAACATATATTTGAAAACATCAAAATGAGACGAAACATAAACATCAACTGGTTTTATATATTGTTTGAGCTTTGTACAAGAGAAATACAGACATAGACACAATTTTTCAACTTCGCTATATCTAGTCTCTGCATCATTCAAAACTCGACTGAGATAATAAATGGGTCTTTCGACTCCATTCTCATCCTCTTGGGCTAACATACTTCCCAGAGTTTTATCAGATGCAGCTATGTACAATCTCATACTCCTATTGCTACAAGGAGGCACCAAAATAGGTGGCTTAGTGAGGTACCCTTTGATTTTGTCGAAGGCTTCTTGTTGCTCTTGCCCCCATTCGAACCCCTCCTTATTCAGTCGAAGCAAGGGTGAAAAGGCCTGAGCTTTCCCACTTAGGTTAGATATAAACCTTCTCAAGAAATTTATCTTGCCTAAGAGAGATTGCAATTCCTTCTTATTCGATGGCGCTTTCGCTTCCAAAATTGCCTTCGTCTTGTTCTGATTGATTTCGATCCCTTTCTTGTGGACAACGAAGCCCAAGAAATCTCCAGCTTTTACACAGAACGCACACTTCAAAGGGTTCATCTTCAGACCATGTTCTCTCATTCTTTCGAATGATTGTCGAAGGTGGTCAATGTGACTCTTCCTGGAAACAGATTTTATAACAATATCATCAATATAAACTTGCATAAACGTGTTAATAAAATCATGGAAGATAGTATTCATTGCTCGCTGGTACGTTGCCCCAGCGTTCTTCAGGCCAAAAGGCATCACTACCCATTCGTAAGTGCCTAAGGCCCCAGGGCATCGAAAAGCTGTTTTCGACACATCCTCATCAGCAATGAAAATTTGATTATATCCTGAATAACCATCGAGCATACTCAGGTATTCGTAGCCAGCGGCAGAATCGACTAGCATTTCCGCCACAGGCATTGGATATTCATCTTTGGGGGTGGCAGCATTCAGATCTCTGAAATCTATGCACACCCTTAATGTGCCATTTTTCTTAATTACTGGCACTATATTGGCAATCCATTCGACATACCTTGTAACACGAATGAACTTGCATTTCAGAAGTCTTTCGACCTCCGTTTTGATCTTCGACAATATTTCTGGAGCGAAGCGTCTTGGATTTTGCTTGATTGGCTTCTTTCCAGGTTTGATTGGCAACTGAAGTTCTACCAATCCTCTGTCGAGACCAGGCATTTCGTCATAATCCCATGCAAAACAGTCTTTAAACTCTTTCAGCAATTGGATTACTTCCAACCTAAGTTCTGGATCAATTTTGGCGCTGATGTAAGTTGGCCTATTCTCTGATCCTTCGCCTAAGTTGATTTCTTCTAAAGGGTCTTGTGCTAACATCTTAATGTTGTTCGCCAAGGGATCCTTTTCGAAGCCCAAAGGCTCATCGTCATAGATGGCGTCGAGCCTCTGTTCCTGCATTCCTTCTGTCGAGATATCGGGAGGTTCTGGGTCAAAATCTTTTCCAGGACCTATATCTGGTGGCTCTGGGTCGAAATCTTTTCCAGGACCTGCAGAAGGTAGTGCTTGGTCATTGGCCTTGGTGGCCATGTATTTTACTTCGGCTTCGAGAGCCGTTATCATCTTGGTTTCAGCCACATAGGCCGAAATTCGTTTCAGAGATTGTGACTCAGTCATTATCACTGAATTCACTTCCCCAACCAGTTGGTTGGATACCAGTTAGCCCACTGAATTCTATGTGTGACACGTCCTCTCTGTCCCATTGGAAACCATGCTCAGGATGCAGGTATAGGGAACAAAAGGTGTTTGGCGCTGGCGCCATGTCGAAATCAGGAGCTGGACATGGCCCTATGTGAGCCAAGTTTTTGTCGAAATCTGTCACACCCAAGTGGTTTACTTCGCCAAGGTAGTAACTCTGATCAGCCTCTATGTTTTCGACCAACCCATCTGGGCGCCATAGAAGCAGTCTTTGATGCATCGATGAAGGCACAGCACCTACACCATGTATCCACTCACGACCTAACAAAAGGTTGTAGTTAGGTTTGGCTGAAATAACCATGAACATTGTTGGTCGAAGGATCGACCCAACTTTTATGTCGAGCTGGATCACTCCCATGGTGGTCCCAATGCCTCCCTCATAGTTGGACAGGACCATATTGTGAGGTTTTATTTCTTCATCCCTTTTGCCAATCTTTATTAGCACAGAATGAGGGATAATATTGATAGTGGCCCCACAGTCGACCAATATCTTGTTCACAGTGGTCTCTTCGAGCTTGGCCCTTATGAACAAAGGTTTGAGGTGATTCTTCATCGCCTCTGTGGGTGGCTCGAAGAAGCCATTTTGTTCTTCTGTAGTGCCATTGTCCATGACAAAATAGCACACTGGCCTGTGTCTGGCCATTTCTTGTTCCATCTCCCAGTCACTGGTTTCGACTTCTACTTGTCGATTGAATTCCCTAGGCAGCATTGAAACAACGTTCACCATTATGTCCAGGGTATCGTCGGACTCAGCATCATCTTCGTCTTCGACTTCGCTCTGGTTAGGCCAAACTAGCCTGTTGGTAACTGGTTCTCTCTCAAGAGGCTTTCTTTGTTTCCTTTGAGGCACATTCGAACTAGTTTCAGCCTTAGGTTCATTGGCAGCCTCTCTTTCAGCTTTTCGCCTTCTTTGATACCTCCTCCATTGGGATCTCGACATAGGATTTTTTCCCTTGTAGTTGCTGGACACTTGAGCAGCCTTGGGTGCAGCAACTTGAGGATCTTTCTTCTGAATTAAAGAGGAACCTCTTGGCACTTCGAAAGAATGCCATTTGTCTTCACTTGGCCTTTTCCGGCCAGATGTTTTGTACCAAGTGTCTACTGGTACATTTGTTGGAGGCCTAAAAGTCAAAGGCCTCTTGTCTTGATTAGAACCCCTTCTGGGATCATGTCGAAGGTCAGAATTCTCCCTTCTCTTGTTCGCTGCTCTCACTCCTTGGATGTGCTCAGCAGCTTTTTTATCAAAGATAGAACTACATCTTGGACATAGCATGACCTCTGATTTCTTCTTCTGGCATCTTTGTAAAAAATCTGCCAAGTTTTCGTTTTCCTTGGGGAAAGCCGTTTTATTTGCCTGCTCTTGCCTTATGGCTTCCTCTGAAGCTTTAGGGTCAGAAAGTTCAACCATGTTAATGTTCATGGTGTCCTTAGTAGCAAGAGTTAGTTGTTTCATTTGTGTCTCCAGTTTCTCCGTCTGGCCTTGAACAGTGGCCAAGTGGGAACTGGGCTTTGGTCCAGTTGTTTGTACTTCAGCAGTCTTCGACTTTGGATCTTCGACCGCTTTCTGGACAGCCTCAATTGTCTTCCTGGATAAGTTTCCAGAAAAACTGCCAAAAATTGGCATGTTGATGTGGTCCTTAGAGACTTCGACCATGTTAATGCCTGGCTTCTTCGACTGGATCTTGGAAGCCTCTATCATGTTCACCTCAGAGGGTTCTGCATAGTGGGCTTCAGCCTTCATTGGGTTGGAGTCGACAGCCATGGGGGATTTGTCAGCAAACTTTAATCTCCCTTCCTCAATAGCGTCTTGGACAAGATTCCTGAAAAGAAAACATTGAGAAGTTTTATGGCCCAGAAAATTATGATATTTGCAAAAACCCCTCTTCTTTCTTTGATCAAGAGGAGGCACTTTTACCCCAGGGGGTACTATCATTTGGCCATCTTTAACTAGTAAGTCGAATATTTCATCACATTTTGTGATGTCAAAACTATAAGTCTTTTTTGGGAACCTATCATTGGTCTTGTCTGGACCAATGGGATTTTTCCCATTTGAGGGGACCAACTGTTTACAAGAGTATGGAGGCCCTTGTTTCAGTTCTGCTAAATCGACTTCTCCTTCCTCGACAGCTAAAGTATCGTCGAAGGATTCTAGCTCTTCGTCATCCATCTCAACGTAAGCTATTCTCTCTCTCTTGTGAGTTTTTGTTGCCTTAGCTTTTTCAGCTTTAAGGCGTTCGACTTGTCGAACTCTATCGGCCAGTTGGGCCATGTCTCTTAGGTACTGGGTATCTAGCTTCTTCCTAATGGAATAGTCTAAACCGCCTGCGGCCATTTCGACCAGCTCATGTTCTGGCACTTGTGTGAAACATCTCGCCTTAAGCAACCTAAACCTATTTAAATATTCGTCTATAGGTTCAGTGAAACGTCTCTTAACACTCGCCAGTTCTTTCAGGCTTATCTTGGTTTGCCCCATATAGAATTGTTCATGGAACAATCTTTCCAATTGGGTCCAATGGTGGATCGAATTGGGGGGGAGAGTTGTGAACCAAGTAAAAGCGTTCTTGGTTAAGGAACTTGGGAAGTATTTGATTCTTAGGTTTTCATTATTTGAAATGTCTCCTGCTTCGATCAAATACCTAGCCACATGTTCGACAGTAGATTCTGTCGTGTCCCCAGAGAACTTAGTAAATTTGGGGACTTTGGTTCTAGGGGGTAAGTCAGTTTGTAACACATATTCTGACAATGGAGATGTAAAGTTGGGCCTTCGAAAGCCCATGTTCATTCCATTCTGAGTCATGATCCTTTCGATCATGGTTGCCAGATTGTTTTCCAACCCCATGTTTTGGTATTGGACATGCTGAACCACTTCGTCAGCATTTTGGTTTCTGTTAACTAACCTAACCTCTGGGGCTATTACCCTAGGTTCTTCGACAGGTTGTTCTACAGGCTGTTGGGCCTGATTAATGGTGGTTTCCTCCTCTACAAATATCCCCTGATTTCCTCTTATTTGCGCCCTTTGGGGCTGTCGAATAGGTGGGGGTACTCCAAAGAAGTCAGCCAAACGCGTCATTTGCGCTGTAACTTGTTGATTCGACTGAGTAGTATTTTGTATTAGAGGATTTAGCACTGTACTCAAAGTTTGTGCCAACATTTGCACCATATCATGGTTGCTTTCGTCCATCTGTTGCCTCAAGACTGCTGTCGAGGCATTTGTAAGGCCATGGGCTACTTGGGACGTTCCTCCTAAGAGTTGGGTCCTATTTCTATTCGCCATGCCTACTCCAGAGCCTTGGAGCGGCGAAGTGGCACTCACGAAAGGGTCGGAATAAGTGGACGCAGCATTCGTCAGGCTTGCCAATTCAGAAGTTGGCATGCCATAGAATGGAATAAATCCTGGGGGAACCACTGGCCTTGGGCCAGTATTTCCCCTTGGAGGGGGAGTTCCCAAAGTCATTCTGGGGCCTGTTAACGAAGTTATTGGCCCCGTGGTTGTGACTGACACTGCTGGCATCGAACCAACATTCGTCGCTTCACTAACGGTCATATTAACCGTTGCTCCCACACTCGTTTGTGGGATTTCATTGTTGTTTGGCGGATTCGCCATCTCTTCCCTTCTTCTGGCAGTATTATTATCGTTGGTGTATATTCTACCACTCCTCAATAACATACAACTCGAAAAGATGAGATTTTTCAACAATCAACACACAGTCCCACTAGGTGTGCCAATTTGTTTACCTGGGGATTTGGTAAACAACCGCTGATCCTCCAAATGGTTACTTATTTGGTTACTCGCAGGATCGATCAGATTGATCCTATGGACATAGGTTGATTTTGAAGTTTAATTAATGTGGATAAGGCTTTAAGTAAATTGTTTAAAGTAAATTGCATAAAGGAAAAGGCTTGGTAAAGTAAACGAGGCTTGAATGTAAAGGTTCGACAGGAATCTTAAAGGGAAAAAGCATGTAAAATACTGGAAAAGTAAATGACTTGAATTAATAAATTGGTGTTTCACACATACATTTCTCAACAATTCGTTCGCTCACACTGGGTACTTGAATCTAAATGAGTGACTATGTATCTATTGTGAACACACGCGAGAAACTACACGTCTACTCCTATTTATACAAAAACATTCCAAGTAACCGTCGGGCAGTTACACTGCTTCGAGATCAAGCCACTTGTCACGTTCTCCATGCTCGACGCTCCAGATCCTTGCACGTTCGCACGTAGTAACTGCTGGAAACCGTTTTCCCTCCAAAGCTTTGAATTTCAAACTGCTCCACTCTGGACCATCGAACACGTTCGTCAAGAGACGTCTTCGACGAAAACTCCTTCGATGTCGAAGGCAATCAGCCTTCTTCCTTGGAAGAAATCTTCTAAGTATTTGGCCATCTTTCGACGGGCACTTCGACAGGCTTAACCAGTCGAAAGCATCTTTCAGCTTTTAATGGCTGTCATCAATTGAAACAAAGGTGTCGAATTTAGGAGCCAACAGGGAGGGGAAGAGGTTTTGAGTCCGATCTACCGTGATCGTGTATTGGAAAATGAGAAAGAGTGGTCGTTCTGACAGATGGCCCTAATGTTTTGATCTAGAACTCGAGTTAACAATGGTAATGGTAGTGCGCAGTCGGAATCCCTGATCCAGCCTTGGTTTACAAACACTATGACAATCAAGTCAATTATGACCACTGATGTGAGATTTAAGGTTTAGAACAATGTGTGCCTTGAGAGGTGGATGTCTCATGCTTATATAGCCTTGAAGATGTGATATTGGGTCCAAGTCAGCCCAGAGTCCAAACCAAAACAATGTTGATAATACTTTTAAAAATTTATAAATAAATAAAAATTAGTTAAATATGATTAATTGTATGGTATACTTGTTGAGACTTAACTTTTACAATGTCTTATTACAAACTTGATTCTTGCGAATTTTTTCCCCGTTATATATTGAATAATAATGATTTGCGAAACGGTCATATTTTACTATTTGCATCTGATTTAATGTGGTTTAATTGTTTTGATATATACATTCTCTTGATACATTTATAAGAAAAAGATAGTTTTCATGGTTATTAAGAAATTCAATTAAATATAGTAAAAAATTTAGATTTTAATAAAAACATTAATTAAATTTATTATAATGTCTTCTTTATTAAATTTAATGGAATGTTAGAAAATGAAATAGAAGGATATATTAGAAGTTACGATATTAAATAATTTAATAATAATTAACTTTTGCTTATAATAGTGATCAAAAGTTAAAATATTTTTATTGTTTATAAATACGTGAGAAAGATATATTCAATTATATAAATAATCTAATAACTTAATTGCACAAGCATGTGTTTGATTTTTTATCAAATAGTCTAAATTCTAATAGCTGAAATTAATCTAACTTAAGGAGACATCATAAGCCTGATTTCTAGTTTAACCGATTGATCACCCGCAACTGTCCAAATTTTAAAACAATTTATAAGTTCTTGTTTGTAACATCATTGCCATCGTGGCACCTACTAATAAGGTTTATGCAACTCATGGATAAGCTTCTCAATCTATCATACACTTATGTATAAGCTCTTTCTTTATATATTACTTTTCTTTTTTGTCTCTCCTTGTAATTTTCAAAGATCATAAAACAAGTGGGTATAAATAAAAGTGCAATATTTAAATGATATTATTGAATACGCGTTACGTCACCCATTGGTTGGATCTTTCAGCAACATGAAAAGCCGATTTATGACCTGGCTAAAATGGCCATGCATCTATTGAGTGAGAGTGAGTTATATCCATTAAAATATAAAATATATATATATAGTATATTTATCTATATTATTGTTCACTTTTAAAATAATATAATTTTAGAATTATTCATATAGTCTTCGGTCAAGAGAATTAGTTAAAATTATTAATGGATTTATCGACTTACAACTCTCAAGTTCAATAAAAGTTATATTTAACTGTTGTTACAAAGTATTATCACTTTATTATTTTGAGAATATTTTTATATAATCAATCTATCACAACTATTTATTTATATTACTTTATAATAAAATATTTTTTTTAAAAGTCAATTGTCTAATTAATTAATATCAATACATTTTAATTAGATTTTTATTTTAAATTATAGACAACATTTGCATAAAAGACGATTGAAAACGTTTTTTAATTATTTTAGTCAATGTATTTCTCAGTTTTAACAACACTTTTCAATTATTCAAAAAAAATAAAAAATTTATAGTGTCATCTCTTAAGTGAAACTTAATTAATAAATGCAAGTACATATTCAAGAGTTTTAGTTTGAATTAGGAGTTTCTTACTTCTCCACGTTATGCCTAAAAGTGTATCAGACTAAACTATTAGAATAAAAATGTGTCTACTAATATGTAACGTTTTAAAATTAATTTAATATTTAGAGATAACTTTTCTACAAAAGATCATTTATTTATAGACTAGGATATTATATAAATAAACAACTAATTTTTAGTCTATAATACAAATAAGTTTACTTAAATTATTCTTTTAATAAATAATAAAATAATGTGATGCTTGAATTAGTTTAATTAGATAAATGTAAGTTGTTGATTTAAATTTTTTTGACATTAGTATTTTTTTTAATAATCTTCAATAATTTATTAATGTAAATAAATTGTTGATATTTATAAATTTATAATTTTGTTTTAAAAATAAATTATATTAAATTATTTTGTATATGTTATAAATGTTAAATGTAATTCATAGTATCGAAATTATGTGTGTCGAAGGGTTTAGAGGTGGATCGAAGCAGGTTGAACGAAGGAAGCCATTGCTCAGTCGAAGAGCTTGTGGATCGAAACAAGCTGCACATAGATTAGATTTGTTTTAGATTTAGATAGATTTGATTTAAGTTTAAAATAGAATAGATTTGATTTAGTACCAAAATAGGTGTTTTGGGTTTTTATAGTTTTAGGCTTAGGGAGCAAGTTAAATCTATAAATAGAGGGGGTAATCCCTAATTTTGTAATGAAGTTAATTAAGTTGTATTCACAGAATTTAAAGTTGCAAGTGAATAACAAAATTTTTCACAGTTTGTGGGAAGAGAGAAACTCTGCAGAAAATAATTGTCTTCTTTCTTTTCTTTTCTCATAATTCATTGTCATTGTGTGGTGATATCAATCTTGTTCATCAAGATTGATAGAAATTCATCATAGACATTTTGGCAGATTTCCAACATCTTGTATTAAGAGCTCGGTTAATCGATTCAAGGGAAGTATCGATCAAGAACGATTGGGGAAGAAAAAGAATTCACAATGGCGAATCATGGGAATGCAAATTATCCAACAACTCTACCAATTCTGAAAATAGACAACTATGAGAATTGGTGCAAACAGATGGAAGTTTTGTAGGTGTCAAGGTCTTTGGGATCTTGTAAAAGATGAATTCGAAGCGCTTGGAGAAAACGCTTCAGAAGAAGAAAAGAAGAAGCACACAAAAATTGAGAAGCTGAGTTATAAAGCACTCTTTATAATTCATCAATGCGTGAGTCCGGAAAATTTTGAAAAAGTGAGTGATTCAGAATCTGCAAAAGAAGCTTGGGATGTACTTTAGAAGTCTTTTGGTGGTGTAGAAAAGGTGAAAGAAGTGAGGTTACAAACTCACAAGAGAACGTATGAATTGCTTCAGATGGAAGATAGTGAGAGCATATCTGATTTCTTCATTAGGGTTACAAAACTAGTGAATCAAATCAAGGTATGTGGAGAAACATTAACAACAAGAGTTGTTGTTTCGAAGATCTTGAGATCTTTGGCTCCTAAGTTCGACCACGTAGTGATGGCTATAGAAGATGGGAAAGACTTGTCGAAATTGAGAAAGGAAGAGCTTCAAGGGACGCTTGAATCTCATGAACAAAGAATGACTGAAAGAGTTGCAAGCAAATCGAAGAGTGATGTGGCTTTGCAGGCACATTCAGCAAAAGAAACCAAAGGCAAAGGAAAATGGTTTGATAGAGGTAGAGGCAGCTACAACAAATCGAATGGTAGAGGAAACCAGAACGAAGGAAACATGTAGAATCAAAGATGACCATACCAAGGCAACCAAAGAGGTGGTGTTGCAAATAGAGGAAGAGGTGGTGGTCGAAAACCTGACAAGAGTCACATTCAATGTTACAATTGTCAGAAGTATGGTCACTATTCGAGTGATTGTCCAGAAAAACAAAAGAATCAAGAAAGTGATGCAAAGTTTGCAAAACATGAAGAAGAAGAGATGATGTTGATGGTCACAATAAGAGATGAAGATAGATTCAAGGACCAATGATACTTGGATTCAGGATGCTCATCACATATGTCTGAAAGGAAAGACTGGTTTGTCAACATAAAGCCCTCAATGAAAAATATGGTAAAATTCGTAAATGACAATATCCTAGAAGCTGAAGGTATTGGTGATGTTATGATTATGAGGAAAGATGGCAAGAGGTCAGTAATTTCCAATATGTTATACATACCAGGCCTGATGAGCAATTTTCTCAGTATAGGGCAGTTGGTCAAAAAGAATTATAAAGTGTCGATCAAAGATAAGATGATAAGAGTCATCGACGCAAATGAAAGATTAATCTTGAAGGCTCCTATGTCTAAAAATAGAACCTTCAAAATTGAACTAAATGTGATGGAGCACAAGTGCCTTTCGACTGTAGCTAGCAGAGATGAATGGATATCGCATTATCGACTAGGACATCTCAATTCAGAGACATCAGAGATTTGAAGAGTTCAGGATTTCCAGAAATCGACATTCCAAACGAGGTATGTGAGGAATGTGTCCAGGAGAAGCAGCACAAGAATAGCTTCAGCAAGGATGTAGGAAGTAGGTCGAAGGCTATTCTTGAAGTCATATACTTTGATGTATGAGGACCAATCCAGGTGGATTCGATGGGAGGTAACAAATACTTTGTTACATTCGTAGATGATTTCAGTCGAAAGCTGTGGACTTACCTGATCAAGAAGAAAAGTGAAGTGATCGAGGTATTTGCCAAGTTTAAGTCTATGGTCGAAAGATAAAGTGGTCGAAAACTCAAAGTTTTAAGAACTGATGGTGGTGGAGAGTATGTGCCGAAAGACTTCGACAGGTTATGTGAAAAGGAGGGGATTGTGCATGAGGTGGTGCCACCCTATACTCCACAACATAATGGAACTGCAGAAACGAAGAATTGAACCATCACGAATATGGTGAGAAGTATATTGAAAGGCAAGAATTTACCTAAAGAGTTTTGGGGTGAAGCTGTGTCGACTGTAACATACATTTTGAACAGATGTCCTACGAAGAAGCTAGAAGGAATTACTCCAGAGTAATGTTGGTTTGGTGTGAATCCTAGCTTGAGTCATTTGAAGGTATTTGGATCTATTATACATAGACATGTGCCAGATCAGTTGAGAAGAAAATTTGATGAAAAGTCGAGTCAAATAATTCTAGTTGGATATCATTCGACAGGAGGTTACAAGTTGTTCGACCCAGTGAACAAGCAGATTATGATCAGAAGGGACATGATCATAGATGAGCTTAAAGAATGGGATTGGACTGAAAATGTCAAGAAAGATTCAGTGGGAATCATACTTGAAGAACCAGAAACTCAAGTCGAAAGAGAAGTTCGACAAAAAGAACCAGCAGTTATAGATCAACCAAGTACAAGCAGACCTCAAAGAACAATACGCATGCATGCAAATTGAAAGATTGTGTGATTATATCAGATGATGTGATAAATAATGAAGGTGAGTTAGTACATTATGCTTTCTATGCAGATGTCGGACCTGTCAATGCAGCTGAAGCATTGAAGGATTCGAAGTGGGTGAAAGCAATGAACAAAGAAGTGAAGTCTATCGAAGACAACCACACTTGGTCACTTTCACTTGTCGAATTACCTCAAGGCAAGAAGGCAATTGATGTCAAGTGGGTATGCAAAGTGAAGATGAATCCCAAAGGGGAAGTAACTCGACTCAAAGCAAGGCTTGTGACGAAAGGATTTCTACAGAAAGAAGGAATAGACTTCGATGAAGTTTTTGCACCTGTTGCTAGGATCGAAATAATCAGGTTGGTTGTTGGTCTTGCAGAAATAAACAGTTGACACATATGTCAGATGGACGTGAAGTGTGCATTTCTGAATGGACCCTTAGATAAAGAAGTTTATGTTAAACAACCAGTTGAGTTTGTGAAACATGACGAAGAGAGAAACGTGTACATGCTGCATAAATCCATGTATGGACAAGATCCAAGAGCTTGGAATAAGAAAATTGATAGTTTCCTAAGAGAGAAGAAACTTTTGAAGTGCACAACAGAACATGGAGCATATGTAAGAAGAAGCAATAGTGAATTTCTTATACTATGTCTCTATGTCGATGATTTGTTGATAACAGGTAGCTGCAAAAGTGAGATCGAAGACTTCAAATAAGATCTCAACAAGGAATTCAAAATGTCTGATCTTGGTGAGATTTCATATTTCCTTGGCATCGAATTCTACAAGAGCAGTAGAGGTTTGATGATGCATCAAAGAAGATATGCAGGAGAAATTCTCAAGAGATTTGAGATGGAAGAATGTAACTCAACTTCAACACCTGTAGAACCAAGACCGCAATTGTCGAAAGATGCAGATGAAGATGATGTCGACCTAACCCAATAGAGAAGACTTATTGGATCATTGAGATACCTTTGTCATACAAGGCCTGACTTATCATATAGTGTAGGTATGCTAAGTAGATTCATGCAGAAGCCAAAGGTATCACATCTAGTAACGGTGAAGAGGATACTAAGGTATCTCAAAGGAACTCTCGACTATGACATTTTTTTTCCTGCAGCTGATAAAGGAAAAGAATGCAAGTTAGTGGGATACACTGATTTGAGTTGGTGTAGTGATGCTGAAGATCAAAAATCAACAGTAGGATATGTATTTATGTTAGGTGGTGCACCAGTTGCTTGGAGTTCAAGAAAGGAACCAGTAGTGGCATTATCATCATGCGAAGCAGAATACATAGTTGCTTCTCTTTGTGCATGTCAAGCAACTTGGATGGTGAACTTGGTCGAAGAGATAACAGGAAAGATCATAGAGCAATTACCATGAAGATCGACATCATGTCAGCTATCAATCTGGCGAAGAACCCGATAGCACATGGTCGAAGCAAGCACATCGAAATGAGGTTCCATTATCTTCGAGAGCAGGTAGCAGATGGGAAGATGAATTTGAAACACTGCAGAACCGAGAATCAGATTGCAGACATCACGACGAAGGGAGTGCAGGTCGAAGTATTTCGAAGACTAAGAGCTATGATGAATGTAGATAGTTTAGACACAATGAATTAGGTGGTGTGTTAAATTGTAATTCATAGTATCGAAACTATGTGTGTAGAAGGGTTTAGAGGTGGATCGAAGCAGGTTGCTCGAAGGAAGTCATTGCCCAGTCGAAGAGCTTGTGGATCGAAACAAGCTGCACACATATTAGATTTGTTTTAGATTTAGATAGATTTGATTTAAGTTTAAAATAGAATAGATTTGATTTAGTACCAAAATAGGTGTTTTGTGCTTTTATAGTTTTGGGCTTAGGGAACAAGCTAAATCTATAAATAGAGGGAGTAACTCTTAATTTTGTAATGAAGTCAATTAAGTTGTATTCACAGAACTTGCAGTTGCAAGTGAATAACAAAGTTTTCCACAGCTTGTGGGCAGAGAGAAACTCTGCAAAAAATAATTGTCTTCTTTTTTTTTTCTTTCCATAATTCATTGTCATTATGTGGTGATATCAATCTTGTTTATCAAGATTGGTAGAAATTCATCATAGACATTTTGGTAGATTTCCAACAATAAACTGTAATATATTTTGAAAAACTTAATAAAATAAAATAAAAATTCTTAAAATATATCACAACTTAATTAAATAAATTCTTTTAAAGAGTCTCATAATTTCTTTTATTATAAGTATTTTTTTTAACTTAAAATTAATATTCATTTATTTAAATTGATAGAATATATCGAATAATACAAAAATTTAAAATTATTATAACCTAAAAACAATCAATTTACGAACAAACTCATTGTTGTTATAGACAATTAAACTCATATAAAGCCGATACAAACCATCTAAATTTTTCCTCGTATTACTTAGCTTATCACGATTAGTATATGGGGTTGAATTTAGTTTTTTTTTTTTTTATATGAGTCATTAGATGTTAAATTAAATAACTAAAATAGGACATTAAACATATGATAGATGGCATCACATGCCGCCCGAAGTGTTTTTAATCCTTCTTTTTATTTGTCAAGACTCGATTTCATTAAGTAATATATGTTTTTTAGTCTCGATTTTAATTATTTACATTTTATAATAAAATAGTAAATAAAAATTTCTATCCAGGAAAATAATAATGAAATGGAACCCGTCGATATCCACCACAAACACGTATGAGTGCTTACGAGGAAAAATGTGTGGTGACAATAGGTTCAGGTGTCGATATACGAATAGTTTACCCCTTTTTATAAATAAATTTAAAGAAATATTAGTTTGTATAAATGGAATTTTTCCTTAAAAAAATAAAGGAAAACATTTTCCGTACAAACAAAAAACATTCATGACTTATAAAGTTTAAATGTTGAACCCAAGACGATCATTTTTACCAACAGTTAACTATCTTGTTATATTATATACAAGAATGCAATCTTTACAACGATTTCCACGGTAAATATTTATATCATATATCTTCTTCACCGTATTTATATGGTGAATAGTATTTTTAATAAAATAATATTAAATAATAAATAATTTTTATAAATAATATCAGTAAACAGTATCAATAAATATTATTTATGAATAATATATGTAATAATTTTTAATAATAAAAAAAATTAATTAATAAAATATAAAAAATTAGTTAATAAAATGATAAAGTTGATAAATAATATTTTAATATTAAAAATAATTTTTAATAATAAAATAAAATTAATTATTAAAATGTAAAAAATTGATTATTAAACTATTCAAATTTTTAATTATTATAAAGTTAGTTAATAAGATGTAAAAAATTCACTAATGAAATTATCAAATTGATTGATTATATAATTTTATTTTTGTATTTCTCAATCTTAAAAAATAAGTTAGAATTTTTTTCTTTTATTTTTAAAAAAAAATATTATTATTATAATATTTTACTGTTGTATAGTATATATGAACAGTAAAATATGGTGCAAAGATAAGAAAATCGTGTAAGAATAACATTTTTCTATTATATATTTGTTACTTTGACATCTAAAAGATGTCTTACACCTGTTGTGGTTTTGATAGAAAAATGATATGTTGAAGTAAAAAATGAAACTATACCGTTCACAATACGTGAATGATAATTTTATTTTGATTTTATATATATATATATATATATATATATATATATATATATATATATATATATATATATATATATATATATATATATATATATATATATATATATATATATATATATATTATATATATATATATATATATATATATATATATATATATATATATATATATATATATATATATATATATATATATATATATATATATATATATATATATATATATATATATATATATATATATATATATATATATATATATATAATTATTTTTATTAATAAAATATTAAAGTTTAGTTAATACTGTTTATAATTTAGTTAATATATATTCTGATATAAAATTAATACATATATCATTTAAATTTCAGTTAATATTATGTATAAAATTGGTTAATATAATTCATAATTTGGTTAATAAATTCTTAAATATAAAAAAAAATAAATAGTAAAATAAAGTTGATTAACAAATGGTAAAAGTTAATTAATACATTAATAATTTAGTGTCAGAACATAGTTAATAGTATGTATTTTATTGATTAATAAAGTATAGAAAGTGGTTAATAAATTAAAAATAAAATAATTGATTAACGATGTATATTTTTGTGGTTAATCTAATTGTGAAATTGGTTAACGACACAATCTTATATTTGTGTTATAAAATAAATTTTAAAAATTAATATTTTTAAAAGAAATATTTTCTAAAATTAATATTATTTTATTAAAAAAATATTGTTCATCATATAAATACGGTGAACAATGTATATGGTGTAGGTATTAGTGTAGGATTTTGATGTCAATATAGCAAACATGTTTTTACATGAGGAATGTTACTTTGACATCTAAAAAGATGTCTTACACCGTATGACATTCTTATCACGCCATTTGCAGACTACCATTCTATTAATAAAATTTAAGCATTTATTCAATTTTTTGTAATTCTTATTTTATTCTGCTTATAAAAATTTCATTTATTATTGATAGTAAATTTTGAAACAAAATGTTTAAATAATAAAACATGTTTTTTTAATTACAAAAAATATTTTACTTCAATTTGTGAATCAAAAGAATATAAAACGGTTGTTCTAAGGATGTACAAATCTTGAAGCATGGAATGTAGCTTTTCTCCCCTTTATTTGAGAAGCCTTCTTCGATTATCCTTCAGCAGTTTTTAGCATGCTGTTATGTGTTGGTGTGGTGTATATTTTCCATAAGGTTTTTTAGTCTGGTACTTGCCGACAAGATTGTCTTGCTTCAGGAAGGGTGGAGCATGTTTATTGTTCACCAGATGTAATATTATCTTCCCCGACAAGGTCTATATATTACTTCCCAGTAAAGCCTAAAGAATATTTGGTGTTATTCCCAATAACTCTTTTATTTTCCCTAGTGAAATGTTGTTGCAGCAGCTTTGTGTCCCTTTACTAGATTGTTGTCATCATAAGATTGTGCTTTGGTTGTTCCTAATCAACATCTCCTTTCCATAGAGAGTTAAGTCTTGAAGTAGGACTTTGGTTCCTCAGTTAGTTGCTTACTCTCCAGCAGGACCTTCACCTTGGATGTGATTTTGCCAAGTTCTATTTTTACCCAAATGTTTTGTATGGTTATTCTCAGTGTAGTATGTGTATCCATCTTGTCAGCATACACATCATTATAACATTCATACATTTATTCATGCATCATGAATAGCCGAACTTAGGTTTGTGCACATTTGCATTCTTTGATTTTTAATCAACTCCCTTTGGTGATTGGTTATCCCCTAGCAGAGTACGTCTCTTCTCCAATAGAGTATCCCTCATAATCAGAAAGAGTATATTCCTTTCAAATTCCCCACTGAGTTTGCCTTTCGTTGAAGTTTTTATTCAACGTTCTTCCCTAATTTAAATTACCTCGATGGAACAATTCCCAAATTGAACTATTTCCTCATTGAGTTGAGTTTTATTTGACCTTTTCTTTCTAGTTTGTTCCTAGATTGAATTTGGGTCCTTGATAGCAAATGTCATACCGCTTAAAATATTAGATTATCCATA
The DNA here is from genome assembly GCA_948472305.1 of Vicia faba. Taxonomy (NCBI): domain Eukaryota; kingdom Viridiplantae; phylum Streptophyta; class Magnoliopsida; order Fabales; family Fabaceae; genus Vicia; species Vicia faba. The sequence continues at coordinate 1,182,082,184 of OX451736.1, forward strand.
ACCTTATGTGTTTACCTGTGTTAAACTATCGCATCTTTGATAGATGGTATTCACTTACTCCTTTGGTTGTTTACCTTTATTAAGCTATCACATGGTTGATAGTTGGTATTCATCCCACCTTTTGTGTTTACCTGTGTTAAACTATCACATCTTTGATAGATGGTATTCATCCACTCCTTTGGTTGTTTTCCTATGTTAAGCTATCACATGATTGATAGTTTGTATTCATACCACCTTTTGTGTTTACCTATGTTAAACTATCATATGGATGATAGATGTTATTATTTGGTACGTACTACCCATTCAGGACTTCTACCCTCAATAGGGTTTGTATTTACATTTACTCCTCCTTAGGTTAGTCCCAATTGAGTTGAGTTTTCTGTTTCAATCTTTTTGGGTTGTTCCCAGTAGATTTGAATTTCCTCCTCCTTGGGTTGGTCCCAATTGAGTTGTGTTTTATGTTTCAATCTTTTTGGGTTGTTCCCAGTAGATTTGAATTTCCTCCTCCTCGAGTTGGTCCCAATTGAGTAGAGTTTTCTATTTCAATCTTTTTGGGTTGTTTCTGGTAGATTTTAATTTCCTCCTTCTTGGGCTGGTCCCAACTGAGTTGAGTTTTTTGTTTCAATCTTTTTGGGTTGTTTCCAGTAGGTTCAAATTTCCTCCTCCTTGGGTTGGTCCCAACTGAGTTGAGTTTTCTGTTCAATCTTTTTGGGTTGTTCCCAGTAGATTCGAATTTCCTCCTCCTTGGGTTGGTCTCAACTGATTTGAGTTTTCTGTTTCAATCTTTTTGGATTGTTCCCGGTAGATTTTAACTTCCTCCTTTTTGGGTTGGTCCCAATTAAGTTGAGTTTTCTATTTCAATCTTTTTGAGTTGTTCCCGATATATTTGAATTTCCTCCTCTTTGGTTTGGTCCCAAATAGAGTTGAGCCCTTCCCCCCAGTGTGATCTTTTATTTTTTATTCTGTCTATGATTTTGGTTTTCCCCATTACACAATCATTCCCAGAGTTATCTCGTTCTCCCAGTGATTTATTTTCCTAGACGAACCCTTTTTTTTCCTCTGACAATTTTCATTTATAGTTTTGTACATTCTCTTTTTCCCTAGTGGTGTCTTATATTCCCCTGCGAGCTTTTCCTTTTAACATACATAATCATAAACGTTGCATGGTATCTTAGGACCAAAAATTGGGTTTGTTTTGTATTTAGGTATCTTCAATCACGTTGAGACGAAGATTTTAACCTTCATATCTCCAGATATAAGAAACTTAAATAAGGATAAATGTTATACCCTAATTTTTACCCCTAAGATCCCTCATCATTTTACATTTTTGTAATACATCAAGATCATAACCTTTAGTTGCCTATTAACCTTTGCTCCCTCTTCTTTCTTTAAGCTTGCCTTTGAGGGATCACCAAAAACCCATTTGTGTATCCTGTACATAAATACTTTATGTTTTACTAATATCTTATCAAAATACAAAAATATATGTTTTGTTTCCCTTTGTTTGTTTTTCAAGGACAAATGTGAATTAAATGGATCAAACAAATGCCCCCAGCTAGGGTTTTCATCTGATCAAAGTCAAAGTGGGGTCAATATTAATTCTCAAGGACTTGTGCAGTAGAGATTGACCTATAATCTTAGGTCATATCATTTTCAAACATCATTCAATCTCAATTGATCAAGAGATTCCCCAAGGGTTGGTTACTTATTTCTCAAGAAAGGTCAAAGGTTCATGTGTTTATTTCCATGCCTTCATCATCAAGTAACCTCAAGACTGGCCATTTTTTTAATCAAATTTCAATGGAGGATTAATCATTATAAGTTCATATGTGCATCATCATGCCTTGGATTGCAAGAAAATATCAAAAGAATCAAGGTTATGCAAAGTGGTTTGACCTAATTTGGCAAGTTTTCAAGACCCTAACTCCTTCTTTATTCAATACTTTTGGATGTTTTTTGTTAGATATTACTCTCCTTGACATCCTCTCCAACTTCTATTTACAAGTCAAGAGCTAATTATGTGAGAAAAGTCATCAAAAGTTTGAAAACATTATAGGTCATTTGTGGACTTAGTGAAATTTTGACTTATCTCCAAGTGATTTTTACCCAACTTTCAAGAATCATAACTTGATCACAATTTATCATATAGAGCTCGTCCTTTTTCTAAAATACTCTTATTCACTCCCTTTACAAGTTATCTTCAAGGATCAATTTCTAAAAATTCTTGGAATGTCATGTAATTCATTCGGACATTACAGGTCATTTTAAAGCACTTATACTTAGAATTTTTTCTAAGTACCAAGTCAGTATTTTTTGCCAACTTCAAGATGCATAACTTTTGACTCAAATATCCAAATTAAAACTTTCTTGGCACATTGTTATCTTTGTGATGTTGTCTATAAATTTCAAAAAGAATAAGATCATAAAACCTCATGTGCATGATGTCCCGTGAATTTAAAAACGAGGTTGCTTGGACTTGAAGTTTTTGCCATGGTCAGAATTTTTATTGTTAATTCAAATTAAAGGTCAAGTTAAGGTCCAATTTCGTGCCTAATCATGTTTAGCACATGTCCAAAGTGGGAAATAACCTTTAAACCATCCAATTTGCTGCATTTTGGCCATCACAGAATCACACTTTTTGCCTTTGTGAAGCTCACACAATTTCACTCAATTCATGATCATTTCACATGCTTGAACAATGCATTATCCCCAACTATAAATAAGGACCTTATTCCCTTCATTTTTCAAGATTTTGATAGCGAAAATCACCATGTCAAACTCTCTCTCCAAGCTTAATTTCTGCAAATTTGAATTCGCATTTCAAGAGCTTCTCGTTCCAATTTCTTGAGTCATTCATCTTCATTGATCTTCACCGAAGCTATTCTAATAAAAATAAAATTCTAAGAGTCCCTGAATGTCCCAACCAAATTAAGTTTCAGAAGTTTTTTCTCCTACTTCGTTCAGGTACTTAGAAACATCAATTTGCTTCAAATGAATCACCACAATATAGTTCATAACTTGCTGATGCTCACTGTATCTTTAGTTTTCATCGATTGATGCTTTAACCTTCCCTATTTTTTGAAATCATTTTTGAAATATAACTATTTTTTTCAAAATTCGGGAAGATTCTGTTTAAATAAATCTACATGAGTTATATGGTTGAAAAGGCAATGAAACGAGAAATCTGAATATATAAGTTTGAGCTTCTTTGGTTTCCATTTGAGGAAACACGATTTTGACCTGGTTCAGTGAAGTCTGGAGGTTGAAGATGATGACATGTCTCATCCAACCAATGAGAGCCTTCCAATTGTTATATTCTGGTTGGTCCTTCTTTTGTTAATCCAATGCTATTTTCTGAACAAATTTCCACCATGGGCAGGCGCTTTTAGATCCTTAGATCTACCAAGTTAGATTAGTGAAAGAGATCCAACACTTATTGTTTTATTTTGATTTTGATTTTATTTTCTTTTTTACTTTAATGTGATTTATTTTCAAAAATTCATAACTATTTCATTTTAATTCCAAAAAATCTCAAAATAATTTCTAATATTCTCTTTGTTTTTTCTTCTTCTGATTTTATTTTTTGAGATTTTATTTTTTACCATTTTCTATTTTTCTTTAATTTCCTCATTTTAGTTTTGTTTTAATTGGTTTAAAAATAGTTTTAAGTTTTTGAAAACTACAAAAAATTTTATAAAAATTTTATAGACCATTTATGATTTTTCTATGTTCTCACTTTATTTTTATTTTATATTTTGATTAGAATTTAATATTTTACCCTTTATTTTCATTTAAAATTCAATTTAAAATTAATTTTATGTATTTTATTAATTGTTTAAATGCATTTTAAATGTTGTTTGACTTTGTTGACTGGATGACCTTGGTTCATGGTTCATTTGATCATAATTTTTATCAGCATCACTGGATCTTGGGTGTTGATGGTTAAAACTCTAATCCGCCAAGGTGATTTCGCCTCTCTCAAACGAGGACTTAATCCAATAATCCAACTAATTATTACAATGCACAAACTACCCGTAAGTGACTAACAACAATCTCTAAGACACACAAGTCCTAGACTTCTTAAGAATACATACCTAACCAATCCCTTAACGAAAATCAAATCTCTAAGACACACTAGTCCTAGACTTCTTAAGGATACAAACCTAACTAGTCCCTTAAGGAAAATAAAACAATTGTTTGAATACAAGTTTTGTTTACATGAATATTTCTTTTTCACAAGCTGAATATGTAAACTATTTTAAGAACAATAGACTAAAAATATGAAAGCTATGAACAGTGCTTTTGCGTGAATATTCAGTGAATTAGTTTCAACTTCCTCTCTTAGTCTTCAAGCCTTTATATATCCAATAAAATAATATATCCATTGAGGGGTACTCTTGGGATTTCCAGAAACATTGGCGGCTTGAGCAGTAATGTGGGGGACAAGATTGTGCGATGCATCTGTCCTTTTGTGGTAGTGGAATGAAACGTTGATTGTACCATGTACTATTTGTACCATGTTAATGTTATCTTGTTTCCTTCTGCACTGTAGAGGCTTCTGCGAGCATGAGTTTAGAAGCGAGAACATAACACATAGGTCATCATAACTTCAAGTCTTCAGAATCTTCAGAACTATGTCTTCAGAGTCTTCAACATTGGGTGTGAGAACCTTTTCTTAGAACCTTGGGTCTTTAGAACTTCAAGTCTTCAGAGTCTTTAGAACTTCTGTCTTCAGAGTCTTCAACACTTGGTCTTTAGAACCCTTTTCTTAGAACCATGGGTCTTTAGAACTTCAAGTCTTCAGAGTCTTCATAACTATTGTCTTCAGAATATTTAGCACTTGGTATTTAGAACCCTTTGTCTTCAGAAACACGAGTCTTCAACATCTGGACTTAAGTAGAACTTTTATCTTCAAATCTTCTGACTTGTTTCTTTAGAACACATTGTCTTTAAGATCATGAGTCTTCAGCATCTGGATTTAAGTAGAACTTCTATCTTCAGATCTTCTAACTTGTTTGTTTTAGACAAACATCGGAGCCTACACTTCAGAAGCTTCTGAAGTGTCTTACTACTGTTCATCAGAACTTGTGTAGCGCAAAAGCAGAACTAATTATCTTCTAATGTCTTGGCCACGCCATCCATCTAAAGCAGAACCTGTTTGTTAAATACTCAAAAATAACAAACATTGGAGTATCAAAATTGTTCATACAAACATACTCATTTGTTATCACCAAAACTCAAAGATAATATTGCAGAACCAAATCTTGTTCTAACACATAGGAAATGCTGACCATTAGTCTATGCGTTTGACCTAGGGAAATTATTGTGCTTACGCCGACTGAATAGGAATAGGAGACCTCGAGTAGTGGTTTAGGGATTCACGTTCTGTTTCATTGTCTAATATTGCTTACGCTGGTGGATTAAGGATAAGAAGCTCTGAGTATAGATTAGTAATCTATACACCAAGGGATTGTGGTTTTGTTGATCCGCCTTGCAATAATAATAATAATATTAATTATGAAATGCCTCAAATATCAATAGTATAGAACTAAGGGATTGTATAACAAAACCTAACCGCCTTTATATTATCGTCAGAACAACCTTTTAATATTTTTCGCTTTAAAACTCGACCCCCCCCCCCATTTTATATTCAATTAACTTTGCACAATATTTGTCTTGTTAAATAGCAATCTCCGTGGATCGATTTTTTTATTACTTCGAAATTATCAGTACATTTGTCGAGAAGTCATCATTTAGGTAGACTAACTACTGGGTTTTTGGAAACTATCCTATTTATCAAGGAAAAGTGTATGCGTCTTAAACGTCTATGCCATAACCATGAATATTAATTCTCGATGACTAATCATTTAGTAGCATACCTTAACACATTATCTAGGTATAACAAACATATATTATCAACCCTAGAACCCTTAAACACAAGACTCTTACTAGCCTTATGTTAAATTAAGCAACTCAAGGTCTCAAAGAAAATTGAATACCCTTTTCCACATAATTGGCTAATGCTTAATAAGTTGTGTCTAAGCTATTTAACTAATAAAAGTCCATCTATGGTAAGTGTGGAGAGATTTCCCACAACACATTTTCCTAGAATTTCATCTTTATTATGGTCTCCCAACATGACATGACTATGTTGTTTGTGACAAACTTAATGAATATTGAACCTTCCCATGTCATATGTCTTAAGTATCTGCTATTTAGAAACTGCATCCTTTTTGTAGAGGCAAGACCATCTTAGAAGAGATCAAACAGGTAATTTAGGTACCCAACTACTAGGTCCTTAAAGATTGGTAATATGATACAAGCCATAATAGCATTAAGAACTTTAATATTCCTAAAATGGAAAATAATTGATCCTTGAAATTATTCACGCTATCACAAAAATCATCGAAAAATGGGTAACCTGTCTCAAAGAAATCAAGACAGGGCCATGCATATGGTTCATTGAGCTGTGTTGAGCCTTAAAAAGTGAAAGAAGATAATAAAGGTAGACATGCCCTCTTGATTTTTGCACCAATGCTAGAAAGCCTTGATAAACGCTAACCCACAGGGTACAACTATGAGAGAACAATCATCAAATGATACAAGACACCAACTCCAAAATTATTAAACGGAAGGACGAAACCCAAGATGGAGAATATGCACTTGTAAAGTGGGATGACACACCCGTCATATTCACTACATATCCTATTATCCTTTTCTATAGTCAATAACCCCAATCACCAAAGGCATGACCGAGGCCTCCTTCGTAATCAAAAGTAGAAGTTGTTTCCAAAATCTCTGGGTCCACCTAGACACTTGAGATATCATTCTTAACTTTCCAACGCATAGCAAGTGCAACCTCCTTAATAAAAAATCCTACACATAAGACACCAAAAATGTAAAATTATGATAAGAAACCTCAACTAATGAATAAGACAAAGAAATGAATGTTACCTTTAGGCAGTGAAACTAAGGGAAAATTGAAAAAATTGCAATATGAACAAATGCGAAATAAACCTAAGAGTCCAAGAATTGTGGTGGTGATTACAAATAAACACTACTACAAATAATACATTCATGACAACTCTTTCACTTCAGCCATTGAAAATCCAAGGTCAAACGACTTGGAACACGCCATATTTCTATTTTAAAAAAGAAATCTTATACCTCGGTTTTACACAAAACCGACATTAAATGTTGCTCAGGGGTTGAGCTTCGATTCCCATCTCTTGCAATTTTAAGTTTATTTAAAACCAAAAAGGATCCTTTAATTTACAAATCATATTATCCCTCATTTTATGATAAAATCGAGGGTAAAAAAAATTCAGGACAAATGCAATTTATTTTTTATTTGTAAATCAAATCATCTTGGTTTCTCTAATAACCGAGGGAAAATATAATCAGATTTTACTATAAAAGCACTCGTTAATAAATTTTTAACATAAACCTAACTTATATATAGCCACTCCAAAATCGCATGCATAATTCTTTTGGATTTATTGCAAGACAGAAAAAATCTTCAATGTTCTTCGGTCTATCTTGAACAAAACATTTTTTGTGCCCTTGTAATCTATCCCATATAATGATGTTGATGTTGTTGTTTTGGAATACAACAAAATCAGCTAAAGATATTGCCAACACTATATATCCTGTTCTCTTTCTTGTGAAAGCATTTTTCATGAAAATATTTTCTCTAGAAACACTCAAGAACTTAGGGAACAGATCTCTGGGATGGATTGCAAGTGCAGAAAAAAATTCCCATGTTGGGAATAGATAACTTATAAGAAGTTGGATAAGTTATGAAGTGTTTATAAGGAACAAAGGGTATGCAACTAAATCTGGATAACAACAAAGATTTCCTGTCCCCCCAGAAATAAGAGTAAAGATTTATCAAAGCCTGGATTTGTTGTAAACAATGTATTTTAATATTCTGTGTAAGCGGTGTAATTTTTTAAAAAATAATAAAACTTATTCACCTCAGTTTTTAGCTGAAACCAAGGGGTATGTGGAAAGAAATACTTTTTACCTAGATTTTTGTCATAACCGAGGAGATTTTTAAGCGTGTTTATTGAGGATATTTACCATCCTTAAACAAATATTTGTCATCTATTTAATAAATATCAACACTCTAGACACTACCATTAGTGATCCGCGTGAAACCTACATGACATCTATTATAAAAGCATTATGAATATAAAAAATTGATAATGAAACATTTTCCATGAAAACTTTGAAGCGTAAAGAAGCTTGGTAAAGTTCTCTATGATGGATTGCAAGAGCAAAAATATTATTTGAGTTTAAGTTTTATGTTCTTTCAATAATCATATAACTGAATATTTATTTTTATTTATCTAACCTTTTTTGTTTTATAATAGAAACAAATGAATGCAAAATCCATATAAAATATATTGCACCAACATTTTATCTTGTTGTGAAAATAATACCTTGGAAATAACGTATAATCTGTTTCTCTATGATCAAGAAACACACAATGGTAGAAAAGATGGAAAAACAAGAAGAACACAAGAATTTGTTATTAATTTCTATTTTTTACTTTCTTTAGGAACAAAATTACAAGTACAGAAGAATAACAAATAACCCTCTCACCCTAAATCAGGATTTACAGTATGTGAAGCAACTAGGAAAAACAATGAATTCACCATCGAATATTTATTTATTCCACATAAGGGAAAGGAAAACATCGAAGAAAACCTGAGAAGGAAGAAATCAAGGTCTTGCAACCAAGAGAATGGGTAAGGGAGTCGATTACACAAGGGGAAGGTATTAGCACCCCTCACGTCCGTGGTACTCCACGTGATCCACTCTTGTTGTCTAATCTAAAGGGTGAGTTTTAATCTAAAGATATATTGTAAAGGGAATGAATGGATTCAAATGATTATATACAAAAAGAAAAGGTTTTATTAGTGCGCCACTGCGCTTGCGAGCCTTTGTGCCTATGTACCACCTTTCGTGCAATAGGGGATCAGGGCACTCGTAGTTCACCTAAAAAATGTTGGTTTATTGTGTGTTTTTTAGGCGGATAATGTTACATTCACACTCTAGAATTAGATATAGGGTTACCCGACCTTTGGGGACTTTACGAGTCTTATGCATGGAGAGGAAATAACACATCCTTATTATGAAAAGGTTTTAAAAGGAAAAAAAGTCTGAAGCCAAAAATAAATTTGTTGAATGTTTTTGTAGAGAGAATACATCAGATGGTCCCTCAAAAGGTGTGGGTATCTGAGTACTTCCCTCTTAATTGTGAAAGGGTTTAAGTAATGTTAGAGTGTTTTATAAGTTTGATTAAGAAAAAGAGTTTTAGTTTTAGAAGGGATGCAAAAAGAAAAGACTAACAAAATAGGAATCTTGATCCTACTTGTTGTCATGCTTGTGGATCTAAAGTTGGGATCAAGAGAATTCTATCTAATATTGTCATGCATGGATATCAATCCTAAGGTCTACTTAGTTCAATATTAACCAAGAATGAACTAAAGATCCTATGGGGAACATGTGATCACACAAGAAGAGAAAGAAATAGAGAAATGCAAGCAATCAAGAACTTAAACAAGATATGAAAGAAAGCATACAACATATGAGAAGTAACCACTTACTCATAAAATATTCACTTAACCAAGATACCTGAAGCATACCTACTTAACCAAGCAAGTACCAAAGCAATAAACATCCATGTTATTAGGTGATCACCTAAGCACTAAGCTTGATCTAGAAAAACAAGAATCCAAGGTGGATTTCGGTGTGGGTGTCGAAAGACTCTTCTTCCAATAGAATAGCTCAAGCACAAATCGAGTAAGCACTCGAAGCATCAACGTTTAAGAAACGTGAGCTAAGTATCGTCGAAACAAAGACAAAATGTGGGGACCGATTGTGATCCCTCCTTCCACTTTATTGACTCGATAATAAGAGAAAAACATGATCCAAAGTATCAAGGTAAGACATAGGCTAAGAATGATCAAGGGACTCAAAATATGGGGGCCGATTTCCTTTTCTCATTTATCTTATTCCTGCATTGTCTTTCAATTTCTTTGCCATGAGAAGTAGGAATAAAGATGCATGACTAGAATTCCTACTGTTGTAGGAAATGCTTCGATATGGAAGTCCTACTTTGTAGGAAATTTTTCTGTGATTGTTAGTTTGTTTTCTCTTTTTTACTTTGTGCTTGCAATCGAGTCAATAAAGTGGAAGAAGGAAAAATGTCTGTTGACTTTGCCTAACAAAGCGTAAGAAATCCAAAGACCTTCGTGTAAGCTTCATCAACAAACAAAATAGTCAGAAATTGAATACACAGGATAAGTGTTGAAGCATCGTCAATGTGAAAATAAATCACAAGCAGAAGGCGCGTCAAGCATATCCAAATAGAAAATAATAGTCCTGCATAAGATATAAATCCAGACAAACAACAACAATCCATAAGTCTCGTGAAATGAGAATCCAAGTTTAAACTCGTTAGAAACAAATCCGAATCAAAAGAGAAGTGGGATAAAGGTTTAATCGAATAATAAAGAATTAATTAATCGATTAAATGCGAACAAAGGTGTGGCTAGTCACTCTCTTGAACCGTCTTAGGAAGCTTGCACAAGTCAACATATGAGTTAGTAATAACAAGGAGTGACAACCAAAGTTAAGAATTCATATCATAACTCGAATCAAGCTTAATTCATTAAGAAACAAGTTCCAAATAAGTGTCGGGGCAACAAAAACAATTACCAGACAACAACTTTTAGGTTCATGAAAATGCTCGAAAATTCAATTTAACATCATCAAAACTCAACACCGACATCAAGCAATCATCAAATTAAACCCAATCATGAATCAAGGAAGAATTAAATCACAATTGGTGTGCATTTGCGGATACCGGGCAGCAACGTTTCATGGATCAGAATTCACCAAAAATCAATTGAGAATCAACCTTCGAATGCGTAAAATTGAACACCGACACTCGAAACTTCACTTGGAATTCACAAACAAATTGCAACAACTAAATTCGCACCGATACAATGACTTCCAAGCATCGAAACAAATAATATTCAAGTGTCAACAACAATTAATCAACTCAAAATCAAACACCGACACATGAATCTCAATAATTATCAACAATTATCAACTCAAAATCAAACACTGACACATGAACCTCAACAACTATCAACAATTATCCATGAGATCCAAACAAATAACTAAAGTAATCATCTGATTCCAACAATTATCAATATCATCAACATGAAGATTTTCAAGAATCACATAATTTCCACAATCCAAAAATTAATTCATGCTAAACCAACGCAAATCTCAATTAATTAACTAATTAAACTCAACACGACAATTAATCAAAGTGAGATAAAGAATCAACCTACCGAAAGAGATGAAGAGGAGTTGATCGAAGATGCACGGAGGGAGGAAAATCACGCGAACAAACTGATCAGAGAGAGGGAGATCGCGGACGGTGGCGGTAGGGAGACGCAATCGGTGCAATGTCTCCGCGGCGTGGGCGCAGGCGGTTTGGTGGTCTGGAGGCTTCGGTCATCGGCTTTGGTCGTTGTGTCGAGCTTCAACGGTGGTCAGAGCTTCAGTGTCGTGTCGAAGCTTCAGAGATGATTCGCCGGAGCTTCGTGATGCAGTATTTTTGCAAGTGTACGAATCACATCAGAGTAATACAAAAGATTATCGTTCCCACAAATACCAAATGTCAATCTATCGATTTATATTTCTATGTAGTTTATTAAAGGCGAATCAAATCAATGTTCGAGAGTGTATAATAAAATGAAATAGTAAAAAGGTATGTAAATTCAGATAAAAAGACAGGCTCAAATGTAATTCACATCAGTTAGATACTACTCTGATTGTTTCTAAATAGAACTACTTATGGGGAAATATTTTTTTACTTTTGAAAAGAATCAATTTAACGGGAACTGTCGCTTTCGCGTATTCAGAATTGAGCTTACTCTAATTAATGCCTTCTCGGTTACTTATAAAAGGTGCATATTTGCGTTAAAGTAGTAAACCTATTTTGAAGAAATTGGACTCTAGACTTAGTTAAAAGAAGTGATTTTTATTTGGAATGTTTAGCTTAAAAGGGATATATGGCTTTCGTTCAAGGAACCAAACTTTATACCTATAAACGCGTCCGAAGATAGTTTCAAAATCTTTTTTTAATAATGTTAAAAACTCCTAATTAACTGGACAAAGTTCTTTCGCCCTCTTTGGACAGTTAAAACTAACTAAGTTTGACTTTGAGAATTGGACGACTTTCGATCTTACCCAATGAAATTTAGTACTGAAAAGTTGTGTTAAAAATCAAAACAGCCCCTAAAGTATTTCTACAAATAAAATATATAGATTATTATCATACCAGTGATCCTTACATTCTAACCTTAAAAGACTTAGCCATACATGGAAAAAGAAATATACATGTTGAAATTGATCATGTTAAAATAGATTGTAAAACTTAAAAGGCGAGTAAAGTATGCAAGGTAATAAACAAGTAGGCAAGGACAAAACATGAAAGTAAATAAAGTAAGGCAAGTGCAAGAAAATAAACGAATAAGGCAAATGCTAAGTAAATAAAGGTAATGCGAAAACTGAATAAAACCTGCTCCAAATCAAAGACTTTAAATCTGATACAATTGGAAAGTAAACTTTGACCTGTAAAGAAAAAAGCGGCAAGATTAATGTACAAGTTCTCCAATCTAATCACAACTACAGTGTGATAATCCCCCAATGTAACGAATTATCGCTTTTACAAATGATGAGTATAAGCTTAGTGTTGTAAACTAAGCTGGTTCCTTTAAAATGAAACTAGGAATGCCTATTTATAGAGAAAACAAAATCCTTGGAAATATAAAACTACCCCCAACTACTTTTGGGCGGGACAAAAATAACAAAGATGGCACCCGCCATCCCTGCCATGGCGCCCGCCATCTGAACTCATGTGGAAGATCATGGGATCGTGGCAGTTTCCTTCTGGTTGCAAGCAGACACGTCATGGCGCCTTCTATGGCAGCCACCATGCTGAACGCCATGTGCATATTTTCACTAAAAAAACTTGATTTCTTGGGCTTTTGGCTTTGTTTCTTCAAGAAGGGCTCTAGGTAAGAAAAGTACCTGAAAATAAGACAAAAATGAAACATAACACAAGAAAATACACTAATACTCTAATAAACATGTGCAATCCGAGTAAAATACGCAATATGTTTCAGTGTTATCAAATCCTCCCACACTTAAACCTTTGCTTGTCCTCAAGAAAATATCTTTATAGTTCATGAAATAAAAACAACATCAAAATGATTTGGGCAAAAAGGGCTTCTAAGTTCAATCTAGGATGTATTGATTTTTACTAACTATTTGAACCAAGGATATTATGGTGACACTTTCCGTGATTGCGGTCATAAACTTCATTCCTATACAAACTAATCCACATCAACCCAATATGCCTAGGCCTACCTCTTCATCTCTGATAAATCCTTTTCATTCTGGCGCAATCACATTAAGCCCGTTATCCACACATAGTCATAATAAAGTGACGCTTAGTGATTCTGATTTCAAGCGCGGGGCTCTAGTATATAAATTGGCGTAACCCCTTTATTAACCCAATTATAGTTGTGGGAGATTGGATCGTAATTCGCCCTACCAAGTCAAGCACCAGATACCTCTGAATCAACCAACAATGAGAAAAATTATTCTATTTTTTTGCAAATTTTACAACAATTTAGGTTAAATGACTGTGTGAGAGTCACCTAGCCTGGAGTCGCATTTTATATTTTTAATAGCATAACAGAGAGAATAATTTAGGATCAGTCACTTACTTTCATCGGTTCTTGTAGCGGTGAAAATCAGAGAGCTATTAATTAATTTGACTCGCAAATAAGCAAGAGTCGCCATCGCGCCTTATCATTTCTAAGAGAAAAGGGAAAAGTGCGAAATAAAACCCATAAATATACAAAGTAAGTGCAATACTAAAAGTAAAGAAAAATACAATGCATTTGAAAAGATCGAAGATTCGGGGGGTTGGTTATACAAAGGGAAGCTACTAGCACCCTATGTATCTATAGTATCCTATAAAAACCTTTTGAAATATCTGTATTTTTGGATAAAAAGTTTATTTGTAAAAAGGATCGGGGAGATGAGAAATTTTGAAAATGCAATGACCTAATATCGAAGTTTTTGGCTTAAAAGAGGTGCGGGTTTTTTAAAATTAGGGTTTAGAAGAGATTTGTTTTTAGATTAATAAAACTAAAAAAATCTACAAAGGGGTTTTCGTACAATCGTATTAAATATATTCGATGACATGAAGTCAATGAATTCGATTTTTTTTTTGGAGTTAGACAAATAAAATATAAAGACTAAATGATCGACAAAGGGAAATTAAATAAATAGAAATTAAATAACTAAGTAATTAACAACCAAAAATTAAATAAAATAAAGAAAGACAAAATTATACTAATATATATTTTTGGCATTTTTAAAGAGGGCAAGAAAGAAATAATTATAATCTTAATCTAATAGTTTTTTTTTGTATTTTTGTATGGATTTTTAAATGAAAATAAGACAAAAGACTTAAAAATTAGAAATAAAAAATAAAGTGAGCAAATAGAAGATAAATGCTCAAGTGAGCAAAGAAAAAATGCATAAAATAAAAAAAATAAAATACTATGGATGATAAATGGTATAAAAGTAAAGAGAGGAAAATATAAAGTGCGGAAATATAAATGACATTAAAGTAAAGTTAGTGTAATATAAAGTTAATAACGTGATTTGGGATAAATGTAACTTCATATGGAGATAGAATGTATATACTCATACATATTAGAGAAATGACACTTTGAAATTCATTCTCTTATACATGTAGTACAATTAACAAACATGAGGGATCAAGACAAAGTCAAGAAAAATATATTATGACAAACTTATCATCAATCCCAAATACCTTGAATGATCAAAGGACCATTTAGAGGTAGATTGAAAATGATGAAAGTTTATCAAATATTCGACATGCTTAGATGAACTAAAAACACTCAAATGCTTTCCAAATTGATTCAAATAAAAAATAAATAAAAAATAGATAAAGAAGAATAAAATGAAGTCTATAATAAAAGTAGTATAAATGTCATAAGTTTCTCAATTTTTCATGAAATTAAATAAATGAATAATGAAAATTTATCTACTTAATCTGACAACCAAGAATCTATGCTTAAAATAAGTAAATAAATAACAAAAAAATTACAGAAAAAATGAAAATTAAATAATAATAAATCACTTTTGCTTTTGGGGGTTCAAGAATAGATTTTAACTCTTGATTTTGAATCAATAAAGTTTTCTTGCAAAATGGTGATAATTATGGTACTAAATAAATAAATAAATAAATAAATAAATAAATAAAGAGTAAAAATGTAATAGAATTAAATAAGAACAAGTATAATAGCCTACATATTCAATAAAAGGAAGAAATGACTTGAAAGAAAAAGAAGAGAAAAAGAAGAAGAGAGTTTTAGCCTAATTTAGTGAATGATTTGTGGTATTGTTCCTCCAAATAAAAGAAATAAATGTCTTATTTATAGGATGAATGAGGTGGAAGTGTTGATGTGGTAATCCATGTGACTTTATGAGATGTTTATTGGCTATTAATAAGTTCAAGTTGACAATCCATGTGAAGTTTGAAAATGATTCTTGGTCATTGATACGTACAAGTTGGCAATCCGTGTGAAGTGTTTGTACTATATTATAGTGGTCTCAATTTTTCTTTATTGACACAAAAAACAAAAGGACAAAGTAATAATAATAATAATAATAATAATAATAATAATAACTAAAAGTGTTAGTAATAATAATAAATACAAAGATAGAAAATAAAAGAGACATTAAATTAACTATTTGTGATTTTTCTTGAATTAAAATATATGAAAATATAAGTGCGGATTAAAAGATGAAAAATAAAATACATATAAGAAAGTAAAAGAACTTATATAATTTTTTCTAGATTTTTTTGAAATAAATGATACCAATATATAAATTTAAATTAATAAAAGAACATATTTTTGATAGTTTTTTAGTAAAGAGGTAAAAATAATAAATAAAAATAACATGATGCTAAGTAAATCTTTTTGTGATATTTTTAAAATGGAAAAGAAATCATGAATAAAACACAATAAAAATTAAATTCCACTAAATTCATAAACGACTTCTAACGTTTCTATTTTTTTGTGGCTTTTCAAAGCATAATCAACTCTTGACTTGTAAAGAGAAACTGTAGATGATGTCAAGGAGAATCATATGCAAAAAGAACCGCTCAAAAATGTCGAAATTTAAAGAAGTTATAAATTTTTGAAATCTAACTCAAGAATTGAAAAAAAAGTAGATCAAACCACTCGTGAACACTTGTTATGCAATGATGCAAATGGAGGGTGAGATCTTAGGTCAAAAATTGGGGTATGACAGTCACCTACGTAGATCATGCTTAAGTCGGAGCTGACTGCTAAGATAAAGTACTTAAGGACTTATTTTGAAAAGATGATTAAGGCCATAACATAGGGGGTGACTGGATCAATTCCTATAATCACGAAGCTTACGGTGTTAAAACAATACCGATTTTTCAAAAAGATTTCCTAATTCATTTATATCCTATCTCAAACCTGTCTTATAGCCCAAAATTTTAAAGTATACTGTTTACTTTGGCAAATTTTTTTGATAAGGCTCAAGAAGTGGGGAAATAAGGGTACACTATACAAATGACTCGTCAAACACATGTAATTTATTGAAAACAAATAAAACAACTAAAATAAACAAAAAAGGCAATAAAAACTAAAAGCAAAGAAAAAGAAAAACGATATAAATCTCCTCCCACACTTAAATCGAACAATGTCCCCAATGTTTCGATAAAAAATGAGGAAGGAGTAACCTAAATGACGCTACTGGTGACCACTGGTACCCTTGCCTCCCTGGTCTGAATACATAGGGCGACGACTCCTGCTGCGACAACGATCACTCTAAGAAAGCTCAAATCTCTCAAATCTAGCGGATAGCTCGGTATGAAAATCTTGCAGATGGCGAAGGTTACCCGGAACGGAGCCTTGAGTGGCTTCCATTAGGGTAAAAGGCCTCTGAAAATAGGTATGCTAGCGCTGCTTCACTGAAAGGATGGCTTGCTGAGATTCCATAATAGAACGATCAGTTTGCCGCTGTGGTTCAGACATAAAGGCCATGTTGTCCTCCACTTATTGATTCATGTAATAAATGAGGCCATCTCGCATTTCTTTCCAAGCTAGATTCTCTCACCATATTTCTTCAGTAATATGGAAATCAGAAGTTGTACCTGCAGAAGAGTGAGTAAAAGATGGTGCAGTGTGTATAGGTGATGCATGGTGTGGGGATACATTATGACCAGGAGACTGGTCTCGCTCGTGATACTCATCATCGGTCCCGTGTCCACCGTCTAAAGGAACATTGGGTGGAATCGGGCCGGTAAAAGGTGGAGCTTCCAGATTATATGCCCGGTTTTTCTCAAACCGCACATCTGTACGTCGAGAGAAAGGAAAAACTACACTTGTGATAGCTACACCATTGACCATTAGGTTATAACCACTCTCTTTCCTTACTTTTCACAATCACATGTATTTTAAAATTTTCAAATTTATAATGTTGTGAGGAAGTAGATCTAGTGTAGCTAGCTCGGTGTCAAGCTTCAAAGCTCTAGCAATAGAGGTAATTAACCCTCCAAAAGAAATAGTCCCTCCTTTTTTCAGAATTGCACTCATATGTGCAAGCATAAAGGGGACATGGTTAATTTTTGCATTTGTGAGACTACCTTGCAAAAATATTAATTCTTTAGCATTGACTTTATTTGGATTCTCCCGGCCAAAAATTATGCAAGCCAGAAGATAGCGAAAAACGCGTATGGTCAGGTTATGGATACTTAAGGCGAGGTTTCCTTCAAAAGAAATTGTAGTTAAGTTTGAAAATTTGTTCCAAAATGAAAATGCCTCAAGTGACCATTCAGAATCCAAGGGTGCCTCACAAATGACACCTTCCCCATGAGGCATTCCTAACAAACCTGCTAGCTCATCAGTAAAGTACTGATATTCGACATTGAACATTCTAAGCCTTATCAAACCAGACGTGCTAGAAATGTTAGGGATAACATTATAGATTAGGGAACTAAAAAATTCCTGAGTTAGCCTCTCATGTAGTCCTAATTTTTCCAACATGTAGAAAACACTATGATAAATTCCTAAAGCATACAAATAACCTTCATCGATATACCTGGTGGAGAAAATTTCTTGTGACTGCAACTTGTCGAGTAGCTTCCTTTTCCTATCTCCGGGTTGTCCTCTGCGAAGAAGAATGGCATTATACTTCATTGACGCCATTGATGTTTAAAGAAGAAAAATGGGTTTTATAGGGATGGTAGTGAAATGGATTTTTAATGGGTTTTTAATGGAGAAAATTGAAGATTGAAGTTGGAAAGGATAGTGAGTTTTTGTTTGAATGAGAAAGTTATGAGCTTTAGTGGGGGTTTAATGGTGGTCAAGAAAGGAGAAAATGAGGGTTTTTGGGAGGTTGAAGAGGCAAAATGGGAGTTTTAGAGCTGCTGTTCCAAAATACACCAGACGCCATGGCGTCCACCTGACAAGGGATGGCGCCCGCCATCTTTGTTAGGTCCGCTGGGCCGAAAATATATTTTATTTTCTTTGGGCCTTGGATTTCTTTCTTGGGGTGTATATAGCATCTTCTACATGTTCTTCTTTCAATGTTGGTACATGCATGATATGGTTAAAATAATAATTAAGTAAATAAATAAATACAACAAAGACATAATATATATATATATATATATATATATATATATATATATATATATATATATATATATATATATATATATATATATATATATATATATATATATATATATATATATATATATATATATATATATATATATATATATATATATATATATATATATATATATATATATATATATATATATATATATATATATATATATATATATATATATATATATATATATATATATATATATATATATATATATATATATATATATATATATATATATATATATATATATATATATATATATGGTATCAACAATAAGCTAAGTACAAAGAGATGCTGGAAAAACAAATCTATGCAAAAAGCTAGAATGCATGAAACAAATAAAGAGAACGCAATAGATAAGAAGTCTGAAAGGGAAATAAACAAAGAGGTAAAAACGACATCTCTCTGTCAAATAGTGGAAACAAAGTCATCAGTGAGTTGGAGACTCCTCAGTGTGTCTGTAACCTCGTGCTTCTGCTAGCTGACGACAAAGATCGGAAATTTCCTGGTATAGGCAATCAGCCTCTATCGCATGAGTAACATCAGACACCTCAAGTTGCAAGGTGAGATCGGTCACCTCCTGGAGAAGTCTGGACATCTCTCTGCGTAACTCAGCAAGCTCTATGTAGACATCTGGCCGCTGAGACTGAAATTGTTAGAAATCACTGTGGTCCTAGTTGAAGGGTGTAGATGGTGGTACTATGATACTGGAGGAGGTCTAGCTCGTTAATTTTCTCTCCCTGGCCCTCTAAAGCAAAGGTCCAATTGGCTCTGTCGTGGACACTAGTCAATGATGGGTCAGACAGAGTAAAGGAATGGATGGTCTCATTATATATCAGGAGCCTATACTGGTTTGGGTTAAAGGAGACTCTCCTCATTAGGCCACGGTCTAAACAGAAGTTGATATCCATCAGGGTGTAACCACAATAAGAAGTTAAAGGAGATAATTTTCTGTCGAAACCCAGGGCAAATGCTATATGCGTCACTGTTCCTCCCACATGAATAAGTCCTTAAGAGGATAAGGCAGTACGATGAAGGTTCTCAATAAAAAAAATTCCATAGGCTATAGGGCGCGGGTTGTGGATTTTGTTGGACAGTTGGGTGGAAGGATCAGGGCTTTCTCCATTGGTGATATCACTCCAAAATTTATATATCTCATCCTGAATAAAATAGCCTACAAGGAGTTGAAGCATAACATCAAAGCTACATTGAAAGCCTAGTAAATTAGCAAACTCCTTATGATTAAAGGTGTACTCAATTCCAAACATTCTGAAGTTTATACGGCCTCTCTGAAAACCTCTACCAATGTATGGTTCATAATTGAGTGAGCTTAGAAATTCCAGGGTAAGGTTTCTGTAGGTGAAATTCATGGCATCACCATATTATTCCCATTGAAGTTAACTACATAGGTACCACACACTTGGCTCGAGTCCTAAGGTTTCCATGCAATTTTGGTAGGGGTATCAGGTAGGAAACATGGGGCACTGAGATAGGACCACATATCACTTTCTTTGCATTTCATCTTTGAAAACAATGTGCATATCATCGAAACTCTGCATCCTAAAAAATACGGTTAGAGAAGAATGCTATCGAGAGTGATGGGATCTGAAAACATAAACGTTATGAAAGTTAGTCTAAAATAAAATTAACTTATAAATATAAATGCAAGAAAACCATGGGTTTCCTCCCATTCAGTGCTTGTTTAACATCGTTATTTTGAAGAATATAACTCATATCTCAGAAGTAGGGACCAATGGATTGATCAGAATGTGGCTGGAGTAGTCAGCAGGAATGTCACCTCCTTGATAGTGATTTAACCTTTCCCATTTACTATGAAGTGATTACAGGAGTTGTTCCTGATTTCAACTACTCAAGATTTCAGAATTTTAGAGACCTCATAAGGGCCAGTCCATCTTGAACGCAACTTACCAGGAAAAAGTCGCAGCCTGGAGTTAAAAAGGAGAACACGACCGCCTATATTGAAGTATCTTTTTACAATTGTTTTATCATGCCATGCTTTAGTTCTTTCTTTATATATTATGGCATTTTCATGGGAATTTTGATAAAGTTTTTCTAGTTTTTGAATGTCAAGAACGCGCTTCTCATCTGCTGCTAAGTAATTTAAATTCAGAGTATTGATGGCCCAATAGGCTTTGTGTTCTAGCTCAAAGGGTAAGTGACAGGATTTCCCATAAACCAATTGGTAAGGTGTGGTTCCAATAGGGGTTTTATAAGCAGTTCTATAAGCCCATAATGCTTCTTTAAGCTTTTGAGACCAATCTTTCCTAGATATTGAAACTGTCTTTTTTAGGATCTATTTAATATCCCTATTAGATAGTACTACTTGACCATTAGTTTGCAGATGGTATGGTGTTGCTACTTTATGATTAACTCCATATTTATTTAAGAGTTTGTCAAAAATCTTGGATATAAAATGTGATCCATTGTTGCTTATAGCAAGACAGGGAACTCCAAATCTGGGGAATATGTTATTCTTGAATAACTTAATCACTACTGGTGTGTCATTTCTGGGTGAGGTTATGGCTTCAATCCATTTAGACACGTAGTCGACAGCTACTAAGAGATATTTGTTTCCTATTAAGGATGGAAATGGTTCCATAAAGTCAATTCCCCAAACATCGAAAAGTTCTACTTGAATATTCCTTAAGGGAATTTTATCATATCTTGAGATGTTCCCAGTACGCTGGCACCGATCACATCTGAAAATGTAAGCATGAACATCACGCAATAATGTAGGCCACTAAAGGCCAACTTGGAGAATTTTAGAGCATGTTTTAGATGTGCTTGCATGTTCACCATAGGGTGCAGAGTGACAATGTTCTATAATGTTTCTTACCTCTTCTTCTGGGATACATCGATGGAAAATGTGTTATGTCTCTTTTGAAAAGAAGTGGTTCGTCCCAATAAAAATGTCTTACATCCTTAAAAAATTTCTTTCTCCGTTGATAGTTAAGGTCAAGTGTGATATCAGCAGCTAGATAGTTTACAAAGTCAGCGTACCAAGGTACATTGCTTACTGCTAAGGCTTTTTTCAAAGTTCTCAAAAGTATCAAGGTCATTATCTTTAATGGTGTTAATTTTAGCTATCAGTTTGTCATAGGTAAAGTAATCATTTATAGGCACTGAATCTGGTTTTAGGTATTCAAGCCTAGAAAGGTGAACATCAACTACATTTTTTGTGCCTTTCTTGTCTCGAATATCTAGGTAAAACTCTTGTAGTAAAAGGATCCATCGAAGTAACCTAGGCTTAGCATCCTTTTTTCTTTTCAGGTACCGAATAGCTGCATGATATGTATAAAGTATAGTTTTTTCTCCGACCAGATAAGATCAAAATTTATCAATTGCAAAAACTAAAGCTAGGAGTTATTTTTTGGTTGTTGCATAGTTAATTTGGGAGACATCTAAGGTTCTACTGGCATAGTAAATTACATGTACTTTCTTATCCTTTCTTTACCCTAGAACTGCACCAACAACATAATTGCTAGCATCACACATGATTTCGAAAGGTTGGGTCCAATCTGGGGTTGGATAATAGGTGCTGAAATCAGTGCTTATTTCAAAAGGTTAAAAGCTCCAATACATTTTTTGTCAAAAATAAATTCAACGTCTTTCATTAGAAGGCCAGTTAAATATTTGGTTATTTTAGAGAAGTCTTTGATAAAGCGCCGGTAAAAATCGACATGTCCAAGAAAACTTCGGACTTCCCTAATGGTTTTAGGTGGTTTGAGGTTTTCTATCACTTGGCTCTATCAACTTCAATTCCCTTTTCAGAAACAATGTGCCATAATACTATACCTTCATTAACCATAAAATGACACTTCTCCCAGTTTAACACAAGCTTTACTTCTACACATATTTCCAGAATTTTCTCAAGGTTAGCGAGACTGTCTTTAAAATCAAATCTGCATATCAAGAAATCATCCATAAATACTTCCATAATTCCATCAAGATAATCTGCAAAGATTAACATCATGCAACGCTGAAAGGTATCTAGGGAATTACGATCCAAATGGAATTTGTCTATAGGCAAATGTTCCATAAGGGCATGTAAAGGTTGTCTTTTCTTAGTCCTCAGGGTGAATAGGGATTTGGAAAATCCCGAGTATCCATCTAGATAACAAAAATAAGAGTGACTAGTAAGATGTTCAAGCATTTGATCTATGAATTGAATAGGGAAACAATCCTTCCTAGTTGCTTTGTTTAGTTTTCTATAACCTATGCACATACGCCAACCGCCTTCTACACATTTAGCTACATGTTCGCCTTTCTCATTTTGCACGACTGTGATACCTCCCTTTTTTGGTACCACATGCACAGGACTTACCCACTTACTGTCTGAAATTTGATAAATTATACCAGCCTCTAGTAACTTAAGCACTTCTCTCTTAACAACATCACTCATTTTAGGGTTTATCCTTCTTTGATGCTCTCTGGAGGGTTTAGAATCTTCCTCTAATAAAGTGCGATGCATACATACGAATGGGCTTATCCCTTTTACATCAGAGATGTTATACCCTAAAGCCGGAGGATATTTTCGTAAGACATCTAAGAGTTTATTTGTTTCATCTTGGTTTAAGGTAGCACAGACTATAACCGGATGGTTCATTCCTTCATCTAAAAACTCATATCTTAAATTCTTGGATAGTTATTTAAGCTCTAGAGATGGTCTCTTATGGCATGGTATATGGTCTAGGGTAAGGGCTAAACATTCATATAGGTTGTCATTAATGTAGGGTTCATTTTTTTTAAATCTATCATCCTCCATTATGAGGGTCAAAGGTAATCTGATTGTTTCTGTAGGTTCTTCTTTGTCTAGTTCCCTTATGCATTCATCAATGATGTTGATAGCATAACATGCGTCTCCTATCGCTAGTGCCATTAGGAATTTTGAAAGAATAAATTCTATATTTTCATCACCTACTTCAAAAGTTAATTTTCCTCTCTTAACATCTATTATGGCTCCGACTGTTGATAAGAATGGTCTACCTAGGAGGATTGGGATTTCATCGTCTTCTTTAATGTCCATGACCACAAAATCTGTTGGGATGTACAGTTGCCCGATTCTAACTAGGATATCTTCTAATATGCCTATTGGATATATAATAGATCTGTCAGCTAATTGAAGGGACATCTTAGTCGGTTGTAATTCTCTTAAGTTTAACCTCTTACAAACTGCTAATGGCATTAGGCTCACGCTAGCACCTATGTCTAAAAATGCTTTGTCGATAACATGACTCCATAAAACACAAGGTATGGAAAAACTTCCAGGGTCTCTCTCCTTCTTAGCAAGTTTATTTTCAGAAATGGAGTTGCATTCTAAGGGTTTGGGATCGTCAAGCCTACATTTATTAGTCAGGATGTCTTTGAGGGATTTTGTATAAGATGGAATCTGGGTGATGGCTTGGGTGAAAGGAATCTCTACATGGAGTTTCTATATTATCTTTATGAATTTTTTATATTGAATTTCAATTTTGGTTTGTTT
The DNA here is from genome assembly GCA_948472305.1 of Vicia faba. NCBI lineage: Eukaryota > Viridiplantae > Streptophyta > Magnoliopsida > Fabales > Fabaceae > Vicia > Vicia faba. The sequence continues at coordinate 1,182,106,539 of OX451736.1, forward strand.
AAGTCTTTACGAATATGGAATCAGTGGTTTATATGGGGGGGGGGGGGTGTATAAGTTTTATCTTTAGCTTTCACTTCTTGGTTTTTCTGTTTTTCTGGTTCTACTGATTCTTCTGGTTGGTTTGTGTCCACATAATTTTTCTTATAAGCTTCAGATTCATTTGATCATGGGTTAATAAGTTCATCGTAAATGGTCCCACTTCTTAAGGTAATGGTGTTAGCTTTCCCTCGAGGGTTAGGTTGAGGTTGTCCAGGAAATTTCCCTCCAGGTGTAGTCTGGGGGGCTTGTGTTTGAGCTACTGTGAGATATGGGTTTCAAGCATCTTATTATGAGTGATTATATGGTCAACCTTAGTTCCTAACTGAGTGATCAATTCATTTACATGAATGTTCTGGTTCAGAAATGATTTGTTTTGCTGAGTTTGGGCCGAAATGAAACTTTCCATGATTTTCTCAAGGTTCGGTTTTGGGGGCACAACTTGCATAGGTTGGTTTGGTTTTTGAGCTTGAAAACCTTGTGGTCTTTGAGGTGCAGAATTTTGAATAGGGTTATAGTTTTTATAGGAGAAGTTTGGGTGATTCCTCCATCCAGGGCCGTAAGTGTTCGAAAATGGGTTTCCTTGGGCATAGTCGACCTGGTCTATGTTTGATTCATTTAATAAGTTACACTCTTCCGCTTTGTGATGCGGTGGGAGAACTTACTTGAGGTTTTGTGTTTGTGTTCGCAAATGTTTCGGTTTAGCAAGAGTCGCCATCGACTTTTTATTTTATCCAAAGGAAAGGTCAAAAAGCACAAGAAAGACCTTTGAGATTGTTTTTGGGTTCGGGGGGTAGATTATGAAAAGGGAAGGTTCTAGCACCCTTTTCATCCATGGTTTTCCATGGGCTCTTAGTTACTTGTTTTAGATCACCTGCTTTTGCTTTTCAATTGTTTGAAATGGTGCTTTGTGTGTGGTTTTGAAAGTATTTTGAAAAGAGGCCTTTGTCTAGGCAACCTTTGTAATGATTCTTGTTTGAATGTATACAAAGGTGTTTGTCTTTTGAAAAATGTTTCAATGTTTGAAAGTTTGTTTTGGGAAATGTTTTGAAATTGTGTTGTGTTTTTGAAAATAGAAAGGATGTTTGCAAGTTTGATCAAGTAACTAGAAGCATCTACCTACCTACTCAAAAGTCTTTCCTACACATTTTTAACCCTTTGACATTGTTTTTTTACCATTATATTTGGTAAACAACCTTGTGTTTGGATGTTAAACGGGACAGGCGTGGGTCATCGTATGACCATGATAACGATGTTGCCAAGTATCTTAGCAAATTTTTTGAGGGACTAGATCATTTGTGTATAGGCAACCAAAATAGCGTCATCGAGGGACTATGATCTTTTTGTTTTGATTTTAATTTGCCATGATACCTAGCATGCATACCATGGCCATTTTTAAGGCAACAAGTGGATGAAACCCTAGGGGTGCTTGTGTGTATTGTGTTGTCATTTTCATGCATTTTTGTCTTGTATTAGTCAAGCTATTTGTTTTGATTTTGGTATTTGCATACAAACCCTAGTTTTACTATCATGGCATTTGAAAGCGATAAAATGCGTAAAAGTAAATCTAAGACTATTACAACATTATTATGGGGAGGGGGATACAAGTTTGAATAAGGGGATATTGCTCAAAAATAAACCCTAAAACTATTATTACAACCAAATTGAAATATTGCACAAATAAATAAATGAAGCAAATATTAAATATGCAAATAAATGTAAATATGCAAAAAATGTTTTTGTGTTATTTTTATGTATGTAAAAATAAGTTTATTTATGTCCTAAAAAAATTAAAAAAATTAATGATTATTTTTTGGAAAGGGTGAAGAAACCCTAATTTTTGTTTTAAGAAAATATGCTTTATATTAATTATTTATTCATTTATGTACAAGAAAATAAATAAAAATAATATATACAAAAATGTTAAAAAATAATATTTGTGAGAAAATAATATTTTAAGTATAAAAATAAAATGTATAATATTTTTATATTATTTATAAGTTTATCCAAGAAAATAAATTATATTTAACCTAATAAACTATTATTTGTCATAAAAAATAATAAAAAATTAATAAAATAAATGTGAAAATTTAAGAAAATATTTTTGGTGGTTTTTAATATTTAGAAAAAATTATAAAAGTCGGAAAATATGAAAAGAAATGAAAAATATAAAAAATAAAAGAAAAGGGCCAAGGGGGTGCAAAAAGAAGGATGGGGGGGGTGCAAAAAGCAGGACCAAGCCAGGCCCGACCCAAGTTGCCTTCGTCCCTGTCCTCCAGAACAAAAATGCGTGCGCTGCAACTTCAATCTTGTTCTCTCTATTCTTTACTTGAAATCAAAAACTCATAACATGAAAATTATAGAGCTTTAAACCACGATTCTAACCATATAAAAAACTTGATCTAACTCTAAGAAACCAGGGAGAATTTTATCACCCCCAATTTCTGACCTAAAAAATTCAGTAACTTTAACATCCAAATTCTCCTAGCTCAGCTAACATAAATGAATTCTATGCATATGTACAGTTCAAGGACATTAAGGGCTACATTTTTGCTTCACAAACCTAAGCCTAATGATTCCTAAATAAGGAGATAGAAGTTTGAAAATTACCTGCTTCATCCAAGTTTGGATATGGCAATGTAGGGGTTTTTGATGAGTCTTGAAGGTCGTGTTAGCTTGCCTGAGGTTCACTCAACCTTTCCCAATGCTTGACTTGCTTTGAAATGGCCTGAATATGCTTGTAGAACTCAACCTGCAAAGCTTCAAAGCAAAAATGGTGAAGTGTGAAAATGGAGTTACAGTGGCTTGAGAATGGTTGGGATAGTTTAGGTATGTTGTATGAAGTGTGTTGGAACTGGTTTCAAGCAAAATGCACGAGTGGATTTTGTTTTGGAAGTGAATCTGCAGAACCTGCCCTGTTTTTGCAAGAACTTGTGATTTTGTGCTTAAGGGTGTTTGAGAGGCTTGGAGCTCGTGTTTTGGACTTGGTATATTGTGTTTAACTTGTTTGAAATGTGCACAAAGTTTGATTTTATCAGATTGAAGAGTTCTCTCACTTTTGCAAGCTTTCTTGTTTTTGAAGCAAAAGGTGAGTTGACAATGCCAAGGGTTGTACTTGATAGCTTAGGGCCTGCTAAGAGTTGGTACACCTTTACTAATATTTGTGAACTTTGTTTGCATAAAGAAATCAGGTCCATGGCTCAAGACAAACAAAATTGCCAAAAGCATGCTTTATGTAAATGGCATTGTTAACTTTTTGCCAAAAATGGATTAAACCTTTGTATAATGCGTCATAGATCAGAACAAAGCCTTAATCCAATGTGTTTGCATTTAATTTATGAGTGTAGAAAGGATTAGAACCTGTAAACCAAGTACAAACAAGGTTTGGACAGATTTTGCAACTTGTAGCATGGTGTAAAATGCCTTGGACAAAAGTGAGAAATGGACATTTTCTTTTCTTCGATTCTCCCTAACCACAAATGATCTTGGAGAGTTCTTGGACATTTTCGAAAGCTTGTAACATGCACTATAATCCATCTTTGAAATGAATTTTGAGATTCCACTTGGAACTATGTGAAACATTTCCATGAAGATAGGTCAAAATCCTGCCTAAACTAGGGCAAAATTTCACTAAGTTAAAAGTTTCATGGACCCTTGTTGACAAAATCATAACTTGAGATCCAAGCATCTTTTGGGAAAACTTTGTGAATAAAAGTTGTAGATTTTGTGGAGGAATACAACTTTCATGTTAGAAGTTTTCTTTGAATCCAATTGCATCTTGGTGAAAAAGTTGGGAAAGGTTGGGAAAAATAAGAAATTTTCATAACTTCGAAAATTTCTAAGTTATGAAAATTTTCCATTTTAAACCCTAATTTTCAAAATTAGGTTTCTTGGTGAAAAAGTTTCATATTTTGACACATCTTTATGAAAAATGACCCTTGGCACTTGATTTTGACCAAAAAGTCAAAGTTTGACTTTTCAGTGTACAATTGATTTTTGATCAGTTGACTGGAAAATTCATCTGTCAATCCAATGCAATTGAGATCTTTTGAACCTTGTGATTAGGTCAAGATGATGCCATTGAGTACTTGAATCCATGCTTGAACCCAATTTGCCATTGGCTAGGTTAAAAATCAGAAATTGCGCTTCTGCAGTCAAAACCCTAAAAATGACCATTTTGCCCTTTTGAAGATCTGATCAAATTTATTGAGGAGTTGTGGTCCAAACTTGATCAAATGGTTCATATGAGTCTATAATGTTTATGTGGATAAAAAATTATGAGGTTTGACTGTAAGTTAGCCACAATTGATTTTTCCCCCAATACAGCTGATTTTTAGGTCAACTATTCAATTGACTGGGTAAAAATTTGATTCAAAGCTTGAAACTTGGTATGAGCAATCTTAGGATTCCAACATGAAGTATGAAATTCATATTAAGCATTGGAAGTCCAAAAATCCTTGTGCAAACTCAAACCCTAATTTCAGGTCAATAGTGCAAAGAGATGTCTTGAGCAGAGCAAACCCTAATTCTGTCTGGAGTCCAAAGAGTCTTGTGAGGGGAAATCTTGATAAAATGAGAGGGCAAATTTTGGGGTACAACAGCTGCCCCTGTTCAATCTTCTTGAACCTGAAGAGTTAGATTGGCAAGTTTACCTTTCGTGACTCGAAGGTAAAAGATGATTGGACACTAGAGTTCCCGTAAATTTGCACTCGTCAAAATGTAGTTGAGGGAATGGGCTTAAAGATGCCATTTGGAGATGGTAGAAGAATCTTGTTGGAGATGGGCTTAAAGATGCCATCTAAGAATTTTTGTTGAAAATCAGGAGAATGAACATCAGAATGGTATCCATATCTGGAACGTATCTGAGTTGTATCTAGAGATTGAATCTGTATGAGCAATGGAATGGAGTCCGTGTCTGGAGCGTATCCGAGCTGTAACTGTATTTGGTTCTTGAATGAATAACAGAATGCCTGCCGTTCCTGGAGTGTATCTGTATTGTATCTGAATCTGAAATCTGAATAGGTGACAAAATAACATCCGTGTCTGGAGTATCTCTGGGCTGGGGAAAAAGTTTGAATGAGTGACAAAATGGCTTCCGTGTCTGGAGCGTATCTGGACTGTATCTAAAGTTGAGATCTATATGAGTAGCAGAATGACTTCCGTGTCTAGAGTGTATCCGTACTGTAACTGGGATCTGAATAAGTGACATAATGACTTCCATGTTTGGAGTGTATCTGAACTTGAAATTGATAGTTGAATCTGAATGAGAAATAGAATGGCTTCCGTGTCTGAAGCGTATCTAATCTGTATCTGATTGTTGAAGTCTGAATGAGAAATAGAATGGCTTCTGTGTCTAGAGCGTATCTAATCTGTATCTGATTGTTGAAGTCTGAATGAGTGACAGAATGGCAACCGTGTCTGGAGCGTATCCATACTGTATCTTGACTTGAAATTCTGAATGGGTAATAGAATGACCTTCGTGTCTGGGGTGTATCCATACTGTATCTGAATAAGAGATCTGTTGGCTCCTAAATTCGACACCTTTGTTTTGATTGATGACAGCCATTAAAAGCTGAAAGATGCTTTCGACTGGCTAAGCCTGTCGAAGTGCCCGTCGAAAGATGGCAAAATACTTAGAAGATTTCTTCCAAGGAAGAAGGCTGATTGCCTTCGACGTCGAAGGAGTTTTCGTCGAAGACGTCTCTTGACGAACGTGTTCGATGGTCCAGAGTGGAGCAGTTTGAAATTCAAAGCTTTGGAGGGAAAACGGTTTCCAGCAGTTACTACGTGCAAACGTGCAAGGATCTGGAGCGTCGAGCATGGAGAACGTGACAAGTGGCTTGATCTCGAAGCAGTGTAACTGCCCGACGGTTACTTGGAATGTTTTTGTATAAATAGGAGTAGACGTGTAGTTTCTCGCGTGTGTTCACAATAAATACATAGTCACTCATTTAGATTCAAGTACCCAGTGTGAGCGAACGAATTGTTGAGAAATGTATGTGTGAAACACCAATTTAATCAATTCAAGTCATTTACTTTTCCAGTATTTTACATGCTTTTCCCTTTTAAGATTCCTGTCGAACCTTTACATTCAAGCCTTGTTTATTTTACCAAGCCTTTCCTTTATGCAATTTACTTTAAACAATTTACTTAAAGCCTTATCCAACTTAATCAAACTTCAAAATCAACCTATGTCCATAGGATCAATCTGATCGATCCTGCGAGTAACCAAATAAGTAACCATTTGGAGGATCAGCGGTTGTTTACCAAATCCCTAGGTAAACAAATTGGCACACCCGGTGGGACTGTGTGTTGATTGTTGAATTATCTCATCTTTTCGAGTTGTATGTTATTGAGGAGTGGTAGAATATACACCAACGATAGCAATACTGCCAGAAGAAGGGAAGAGATGGCGAATCCGCCAAACAATAATGAAATTCCACCACCAAGTGTGGGAGCAACGGTTAATATGACCGTTAGTGAAGCGACGAATGTTGGTTCGATGCCAGCAGTGTCAGTCACAACCACGGGGCCAATAACTTCGTTTACAGGCCCCAGAATACCTTTGGGAACCCCCCCTCCAAGGGGAAATACTGGCCCAAGGCCAGTGGCTCCCCCAGGATTTATTCCATTCTATGGTATGCCAACTTCTGAATTGGCAAGCCTGACGAATGCTGCGTCCACTTATTCAGACCCTTTCGTGAGTGCCACTTCGCCACTCCAAGGCTCTGGAGTAGGCATGGCGAATAGAAATAGGACCCAACTCTTAGGAGGAACGTCCCAAGTAGCCCATGGCCTTACAAATGCCTCGACAGCAGTCTTGAGGCAACAGATGGACGAAAGCAACCATGATATGGTGCAAATGTTGGCACAAACTTTGAGTACAGTACTAAATCCTCTAATACAAAATACTACTCAATCGAATCAGCAAGTTACAGCGCAAATGACGCATTTGGCTGACTTCTTTGGAGTACCCCCTCCTGTTCGGCAGCCCCAAAGGGCGCAAATAAGAGGAAATCAGGGGATATTTGTAGAGGAAGAAACCACCATCAATCAGGCTCAACAGCCTGTAGAACAACCTGTCGAAGAACCTAGGGTAGTAGCCCCAGAGGTGAGGTTAGTTAACAGAAACCAAAATGCTGACGAAGTGGTTCAGCATATCCAACACCAAAACATGGGTTTGGAGAATAATCTGGCAACCATGATCGAAAGAATCATAAATCAGAATGGAATGAACATGGGCTTTCGAAGGCCCAACTTTACATCTCCATTGTCAGAATATGTGTTACAAACTGACTTACCCCCTAGGAGCAAAGTCCCCAAATTTACTAAGTTCTCTGGGGACACGACAGAATCTACTGTCGAACACGTGGCTAGGTATTTGATCGAAGCAGGAGACATTTCAAATAATGAAAACCTAAGGATCAAATACTTCCCAAGTTCCTTAACCAAGAACGCTTTTACTTGGTTCACAACTCTACCCCCCAATTCGATCCACCATTGGACCCAGTTGGAAAGATTGTTCCATGAACAATTCTATATGGGGCAAACCAAGATAAGCCTGAAAGAACTGGCGAGTGTTAAGAGACGTTTCACTGAACCTATAGACGAATATCTGAATAGGTTTAGGTTGCTTAAGGCGAGATGTTTTACACAAGTGCCAGAACATGAGCTGGTCGAAATGGCCGCAGGCGGTTTAGATTATTCCATTAGGAAGAAGCTAGATACCCAGTACCTAAGAGACATGGCCCAACTGGCCGATAGAGTTCGACAAGTCGAACGCCTCAAAGCTGAGAAAGCTAAGGCAACTAAGACTCACAAGAGAGAAAGAATAGCTTACGTTGAGATGGATGACGAAGATCTAGAATCCTTCGACGATACTTTAGCTGTCGAAGAAGGAGAAGTCGATTTAGCAGAACTAAAACAAGGGCCTCCATACTCTTGTAAACAGTTAGTCCCCTCAAATGGGAAAAATCCCATTGGTCCAGACAAGACCAACGATAGGTTCCCAAAAAAGACTTACAGTTTTGACATCACAAAATGTGATGAAATATTCGACTTGCTAGTTAAAGATGGCCAAATGATAGTACCCCCTGGGGTAAAAGTGCCTCCTCTTGATCAAAGAAAGAAGAGAGGTTTTTGCAAATATCATAATTTTCTGGGCCATAAAACTTCTCAATGTTTTCTTTTCAGGAATCTTGTGCAAGACGCTATTGAGGAAGGGAGATTAAAGTTTGCTGACAAATCCCCCATGGCTGTCGACTCCAACCCACTGAAGGCTGAAGCCCACTACGCAGAACCCTCTGAGGTGAACATGATAGAGGCAACCAGGATTCAGTCGAAGAAGCCAGGCATTAACATCGTCGAAGTCTCAAAGGACCACATCAACATGCCAATCTTTGGCAGTTTTTCTGGAAACTTATCCAGGAAGACAATTGAGGCTGTCCAGAAAGCGGTCGAAGATCCAAAGTCGAAGACTGCTGAAGTACAAAAAACTGGACCAAAGCCCAGTTCCCACTTGGCCACTGTTCAAGGCCAGACGGAGAATCTGGAGACACAAATGAAACAACTAACTCTTGCTACTAAGGATACCATGAATATCAACATGGTTGAACTTTCTGATCCTAAAGCTTCAGAAGAAGCCATAAGGCAAGAGCAGGCAAATAAAACGGCTTTCCCTAAGGAAAACGAAAACTTGGCAGATTTTTTACAAAGATGCCAGAAGAAGAAATCAGAGGTTATGCTGTGTCCAAGATGCAGTTCTATCTTTGATAAAAAAGCTGCTGAGCACATACAAGGAGTGAGAGCAGCGAACAAGAGAAGGGAGAATTCTGACCTTCGACATGATCCCAGAAGGGGTTCTAATCAAGACAAGAGGCCTTCGACTTTTAGGCCTCCAACAAATGTACCAGTAGACACTTGGTACAAAACATCTGGCCGGAAAAGGCCAAGTGAAGACAAATGGCATTCTTTCGAAGTGCCAAGAGGTTCCTCTTTAATTCAGAAGAAAGATCCTCAAGTTGCTGCACCCAAGGTTGCTCAAGTGTCCAGCAACTACAAGGGAAAAAATCCTATGTCGAGATCCCAATGGAGGAGATATCAAAGAAGGCGAAAAGCTGAAAGGGAGGCTGCCAATGAACCTAAGGCTGAGACTAGTTCGAATGTGCCTCAAAGGAAACAAAGAAAGCCTCTTGAGAGAGAACCAGTTACCAACAGGCTAGTTTGGCCTAACCAGAGCGAAGTCGAAGACGAAGATGATGCTGAGTCCGACGATACTTTGGATATAATGGTGAACATTGTTTCAGTACTACCCAGGGAATTCAATCGACAAGTAGAAGTCGAAGCCAGTGACTGGGAGGTGGAACAAGAAATGGCCAGACACAGGCCAGTGTGCTATTTTGTCATGGACAATGGCACTACAGAGGAACAAAATGGCTTCTTCGAGCCACCTACAGAGGCGATGAAGAATCACCTCAAACCTTTGTTCATAAGGGCTAAGCTCGAAGAGACCACTGTGAACAAAATATTGGTCGACTGTGGGGCCACTATCAATATTATCCCTCATTCTGTGCTAATAAAGATTGGCAAAAGGGACGAAGAAATTAAACCTCACAATATGGTCCTTTCCAACTATGAGGGAGGCATTGGGACCACCATGGGAGTGATCCAGCTCGACATAAAAGTTGGGTCGATCCTTCGACCAACAATGTTCATGGTCATATCTGCCAAACCTAACTACAACCTTTTGTTAGGTCGTGAGTGGATTCATGGCGTAGGTGTTGTGCCTTCATCGATGCATCAAAGACTGCTTCTATGGCGCCCAGATGGGCTGGTCGAAAACATAGAGGCTGATCAGAGTTACTACCTTGGCGAAGTAAACCACTTGGGTGTAACAGATTTCGACAAAAACTTGGCTCACATAGGGCCATGTCCAACTCCTGACTTCGACATGGCGCCAGCGCCAAACACCTTTTGTTCCCTATACCTGCATCCTGAGCATGGTTTCCAATGGGACAGAGAAGACGTGTCCCACATAGAATTCAGTGGGCTAACTGGTATCCAACCAACTGGTTGGGGAAGTGAATTCAGTGATAATGACTGAGTCACAATCTCTGAAGCGAATTTCGGCCTATGTGGCTGAAACCAAGATGATAACGGCTCTCGAAGCCGAAGTAAAGTACATGGCCACACAGGCCAATGATCAACAATTATCTGCTGTTGGCCCAGGAAAGGATTTCGATCCAAGACCTCCTGATATCATGCCAGACGAAGTGCAGGAACAGAGGCTCGACGCCATCTATGACGATGAGCCTTTGGGCTTCGAAAAGGATCCCTTGGCGAACAACATTAAGATGTTAGCACAAGACCCTTTAGAAGAAATCAACTTAGGCGAAGGATCAGAGAATAGGCCAACTTACATCAGCGCCAAAATTGATCCAGAACTTAGGTTGGAAGTAATCCAATTGCTGAAAGAGTTTAAAGACTGTTTTGCATGGGATTACGACGAAATGCCTGGTCTCGACAGAGGATTGGTAGAACTTCAGTTGCCAATCAAACCTGGAAAGAAGCCAATCAAGCAAAATCCAAGACGCTTCGCTCCAGAAATATTGTCGAAGATCAAAACGGAGGTCGAAAGACTTCTGAAATGCAAATTCATCCGTGTTACAAGGTATGTCGAATGGATTGCAAATATTGTGCCAGTAATTAAGAAAAATGGCACATTAAGGGTGTGCATAGATTTCAGAGACCTGAATGCTGCCACCCCCAAAGATGAATATCCAATGCCTGTGGCGGAAATGCTAGTTGATTCTGCCGCTGGCTACGAATACCTGAGTATGCTCGATGGTTATTCAGGATATAATCAAATTTTCATTGCTGAAGAGGATGTGTCGAAAACAGCTTTTCGATGCCCTGGGGCCTTAGGCACTTACGAATGGGTAGTGATGCCTTTTGGCCTAAAGAACGCTGGGGCAACGTACCAGCGAGTAATGAATACTATCTTCCATGATTTTATTAACACGTTTATGCAAGTTTATATTGATGATATTGTTATAAAATCTGTTTCCAGGAAGAGTCACATTGACCACCTTCGACAATCATTCGAAAGAATGAGAGAACATGGTCTGAAGATGAACCCTTTGAAGTGTGCGTTCTGTGTAAAAGCTGGAGATTTCTTGGGTTTTGTTGTCCACAAGAAAGGAATCGAAATCAATCAGAACAAGACGAAGGCAATTTTGGAAGCGAAAGCGCCATCGAATAAGAAGGAATTGCAATCTCTCTTAGGCAAGATAAATTTCTTGAGAAGGTTTATATCTAACCTAAGTGGGAAAGCTCAGGCCTTTTCACCCTTACTCCGACTGAATAAAGAGGGGTTCGAATGGGGGCAGGAGCAACAAGAAGCCTTCGACAAAATCAAAGGGTACCTCACTAAGCCACCTATTTTGGTGCCTCCTTGTAGCAATAGGAGTATGAGATTGTACATAGCTGCATCTGACAAAACTCTGGGAAGTATGTTAGCCCAAGAGGATGAGAATGGAGTCGAAAGACCCATTTATTATCTCAGTCGAGTTTTAAATGATGCAGAAACTAGATATAGCGAAGTTGAAAAATTGTGTCTATGTCTGTATTTCTCTTGTACAAAGCTCAAAAAATATATAAAACCAGTTGATGTTTATGTTTCGTCTCATTTTGATGTTTTCAAATATATGTTGTCGAAACCTATCTTGCATAGTCGAATTGGCAAGTGGGCATTAGCATTGACTGAATACTCCTTGACCTTTATGCCTCTTAAGGCAGTAAAAGGACAAGTGGTTGCAGACTTCATAGTCGACCACTCAATTCAAGTCGAGGATATTACTTATGTGGAGATAGAACCTTGGAAATTCTACTTCGATGGTTCCAGCCATAGAAATGGAACAGGAGTAGGAGTCTTGATTATTTCTCCAGATAAAATTCCAACAACATTCAAGTACCAAATCGAAGGTTCTTGTTCGAACAACGAGGCTGAGTATGAAGCTCTAATTACTGGCCTTGAAATATTGTTGGAATTGGGGGCAACTCGAGTCGAAATAATGGGAGACTCAGAGTTAGTCATCAAGCAAGTCACAAAGGAGTATAAATGCATAAGAGAGAATCTCATTATGTACTTTGTGATAGCAAATCGTTTATTGAAACAATTTGAAAGTGTCAATATTCGACACATACCCAGAGTCGAAAATCAAATAGCCAATGACTTGGCACAGATTGCATCTGGGTATAAAATTTCAAAAACGAGATTACAAAGAGCAATCGAAGTTCGAGAGAAGATAAGAGCAACTTGTCTATCACCAACAGACTTGGAATCAACAAGGTTAGGATATGCTGATCACTCAAACTTCGAGATTTCGTTCATTGATAATTTGTCAGACCAGGATTGGAGGAAACCCATTGTGGACTATCTTCAAAATCCAGGAGCTCCGACAGAACGAAAAACAAAATACAGGGCGTTGAGTTTTGTACTCATGGGTAATGAGTTATTCAAGAAGACGCCTGAAGGGGTGTTGCTGAAATGTTTAAGTGAAACTGAAGCATACATAGCCCTTTCGACTACACATGCTGGGGCATGTGGGGCTCACCAAGCAGGCCATAAGATGAAATGGTTGTTGTTTCGACAAGGACTATATTGGCCCACTATGCTGAAAGACTGTGTTGAGTTCGCCAAAGGTTGCCAAGAGTGTCAAGTTCATACAGGCATCCAGCATGTACCAGCAAGCGAACTTCACTCGATAGTGAAGCCTTGGCCCTTTCGAGGATGGGCGTTGGATCTCATTGGAGAGATTCGACCAGCATCATCAAAGAGTCAGAAATACATATTGGTAGGCATTGATTATTTTACTAAGTGGATCGAAGCTGTCCCTTTAGTCAATGTAGACCAAGAAAATGTCATTGAATTCATTCAAAAGAACATTATATTTAGGTATGGAATCCCTGAGACAATAACAACTGACCAAGGTTCAGTTTTCACTGGTCGAAAGATGCAGGAATTTGCTCAGGAAACAGGTTTCAAACTCCTAACATCCACGCCTTACTATGCACAGGCGAATGGTCAAGTCGAAGCAGCTAACAAAGTGGTCATTGGCTTGATAAAGAAACATGTTGGGAAGAAACCAAAGAATTGGCATAAGACGTTAGACCAGATTTTATGGGCTTGTCGAACGTCCCCAAAAGAAGCCACTGGTACAACACCATATAGGCTAACTTTTGGCCATGATGCAGTATTGCCAGCAGAAATCTGTCTTCAATCTGCAAGAGTTCAGAGGCATTATGATATTCCTTCTGAGGTTTATTGGAACATGATGTTAGATGAATTGGTGGATTTAGACGAAGAGAGATTACACGCTCTCGACTTACTCAGGCTTCAGAAGAAAAGAGTCGAAGACTCTTATAATAGAAAGGTAAAACCTAAGGTATTCTTGCCTGAAGATTTAGTTTGGAAGGTAATTCTTCCCATGGATCGACGGGATCGAAGCATGGGGAAATGGTCACCCAAATGGGAAGGACCCTTCAGAGTTATCCAAACTTTTTCTGGTGGAGCCTATGAAGTCGAAGAGATAAGTGGTGATAAAAGGCTCTTGAGAGTAAATGGTAAATATTTGAAAAAATATAAGCCTATACTTCAAGAGATAAAAATAAAATAATAAAAGAACAAACTAAAATAACCATAAAAATGCCAAAATGGAAATTTTTATTAATTTCTGCCAAAATGGCAATTGTTGTCGAAAGCGATTACAGAAGATGGTTACAAAAGAGAATCAGTCAAAAAGAAAGGGAATTCTTGAGTCGAAGATACTTGGCATGCTGCAGATCCAACCTCTTTTTGCACCAAGATTTTTCTTGCACCAGCTTGGCAATTTGAGCGTCGAGGCTTTGAGCCCTCTCAGCGAATTCCAGGCCTTGCTTGATCTCAGTCTGGCTCTCAGCGTCTGGGATGTTCGAAAGAATTTCCTCCTGGAGCACAGTGTTGGCGTTTATCTTCGCCTCTATCTCTGCAATTTGCGCTCGGAAGGAGACATTCTCTCGCTCAATAGCATCGAACCTTTCCTGTGCAGACGCTTTCTGTTTCGACAACTCGGCAATTCGAGAAGTCGAATCTGAGACAGCTGTCCACGCAGATGAGCTCTTGCCATGCAACACTTCGAGCTGACTGTTAAAAGTTCGTTGGCGCCTGTAATCCGCGGAGACTTGATCAATCATAGAATGTAATTCCATGATTAAGTCTGAGATTTCTGGGGCTACAGCTTCGAAGTCAACAGCATTCAAAACCTCTTTCAAGCAAGATGGAGCAGTGGGGTCCCCCTCTAAAGCCTTCATTAAATCTCTCTTGAAGAACTGAGCCTTAACCTTCGCCAACGCATCGTCAAGAGGAGAAGTCTCAGTAGATTTCCCCGACAGAGTAGGAATTTCCTGACTGGTGTCGGAAGAACTCTTACTCTCGACGATTGCATTAAGGTAGCTGACAGGGTCAGTTTGTTTCAAGATTTCCAAGTCCTCTTTCGATCTGTGCTTTGAAGAGGTGACCTTTGCCACAGTTTTATCTTGGGCTGGAGGCTGTTGAATGCTGAGTGCCTCGTTTGGTTGCTCTTCGACTTGAACTGAGGCGGTACTAGCGTTGACTTGTGGTTCTTCGTTAACATCACCTTGGGGTCCTTCGCCAGCGTCATTTTGTGGCTCTTCGCTAGCGTCATCCTGGTGTTCTTCGCCAGTACCACCTTGATGTTCTTCGTCAACAGCATCTTGATTCTCTTCGCCATTGCCTTGGTCTCTTCCTTCAGGATTCTCTTCTGACGACAAGACCACCACAGGAACCGTTTCTGGCTGTGTTTCCTCCGCCATAGGTTCTTCAGTTGTCTTCTCCACTGTTTCAGCATTGGCCTCAATCTCAGTGTGGGCTTCGTCATGACCCAAATCTTGCACCTGAGGCCTGCTGAGTTCAGCAGATTCTAGAGTTTCTGAAGTCCTTGGTGGAGAACTTCCAGTGGTGTCCTGAAAAGGAGAAAGAAGACAAATCTTCAGATGTCGAAAGAGACATAATCAAATACTGGTATCTATGCCTAAGTTATAAGAAGGGTCCAATAGATTACCTGTGGATTAACTTCAGCCCCAGGGCTGGAATTATCACTTTCGACAGGCTTGGTAACAAGAGCGTTCAGTTCCTCCTCAGTTGGTTCTTCGATGACCACCGCAGGTGGCCTAGGCTTTCTCACACCAACCTTTATTCTGACGGTTCGACCTTCAGGAGCTGGAGTAGGAACAGAAGCGTCCTTTGTTAACTTTCGCCTCTTTAAGGGAGAAGGAGGGGAATCACTTTCGTCGTCACTCCCCGATTCGATCACAAATGCCGCCCTTTTCTTGGGCGAAGGGGCCTGGAAAACCAATAGGAATTCGATTGAATAATTACGTCGAAAATAAATAATCGAAAGCCAGAATGAAAATGAAGAAAATCTGGTTACCGATGCAGGAGGCCTCCTCGAAGAGCCTTCCCCCTGTTGGTTGCCCGTTGTCTTCGCCGGCGCTATAGTCTTCGCCGGCGGTGGAGGTTTGGTCGAAGGGACTCTTCCTTGTGGGCCTTCTGTAGCCTTCTTGGCTAGGGGTTTTCGAACAACTGAAAGCGAAAAGGAAAGTTAACAGGCTAACAGTCGAAGAGAAAGATAAAAAGTAATGTGAGAATATGAACTTACATTTCTTTACTTTGTCAAACACAAGGACAAAAGACTTCTGCAACTCTGCTATGAAGTCCTTCTCGTCGAAGAAGTACTCAGCATAATAGCTTCTCCACCACTCTTCAAAAGATGGTGAGCAAAGGAAGTTAAGCTGGTAGTTGAACAGCGAGAGGATCGTTCGACCAGCATATCTTCCGATATGCTTGGTAGCAGCTTCTTCTGTATAATCGTTGCAGAAGTACAACATTGACTTCTCTCTTGGAAAAATAGGAGAAGGCAGGGTTTGGATGATACCAAACTGGCGAGATACCAGATTTGGTTGATAGGCAAGCAGACTCAGATGAGTCTTAGAACTCTTAAATCGAAGAGGCATAATCCTTGGGGTAAGGAATGCCTCCCACAGTATGGTGTGCTCATCAACATTGGGACCACTCGACTCCTTGGGATGTGGCCTGGTGAACCATGCTGGCCCCACCTTCCGTTGAGCAAATGGAGCCATAGTCGAAACAAATTCCTTCCTTCGAGCGAACATCAGAACGAAGTTAGTGAAGGTTTGTTGAAACTCCAGCCCATCTTCCGCAGGTGTCAGTAGAGCCAGCCTAATTCCTTCGATACGTCTATTAGCTATCGCTGGGGCTTGTTCATTTATCTGATTCTTCTTGGGTAAGAAGGATTCGAAAGTGGCATTGAGCCACAGTTGAAGTAACCAGAAAGGCCCAGCGAGTAGCAAACTGTTCCTATCTTCGACATGTTTCAAGAGAGTAACCCCATTGCTGATGGAGTCATAAAGACTGGCCAGAATTAGTTCTGCCAAACAGATGTTCTGGCGGTGATGCAGTTGGGTGGCAAGAGTGACCATCTTTTTGGTCACTTGCAGAGACTTCGAACAAAACACAAAGCGAGTTAGCCATAAGGCTAGAAACGCTATGTGTTCGACATCCGACACTGTATCCGTCGACCTGTCGTGAAAATGGTTGATAAAGGTGGTGAATGTTGGCTTCGTCTCAGAAAAGCCAATTTGGTCCTCCGACATCTCTTCCGGGTCGAAGTAATCTCCGGTTGGTCGAAGGCCAGTGATGGCTGCTACGTCGAAGAGTGTGGGAGTTAACATCCCACATGGAAGGTGAAAGGTGAAGTGAGAGTTATCCCAGAACAACAGCGAAGCTATAAGCATCTCTGGGGAGTAGTTTAAGCCTGTCTTCGACAGCATGACTAGGTCAAAGATTCCCATTTCCTTCCAGACTGGAGTTTGATGTTTCTCCAACTTTGTTAGCCAAGCAATATAGTCAGAGGTCAGATTAGGGCAAGACCTGAAGACTCTAACACTTCTGTTGAAGAAGCGAAGGTCAATCTTCTCGTGTGTAGGGTCTTCGTTGTCTTCTGCATCCTTCTTAGCGCAGGCTACTGGCTTGAGTTTCTCGACGATGGGAAAATAGCTCTTGATCTTCAGAGCTTCAGAGATGCTTGGGTGCATGGGTCCAGACATGGCGAAGATCTGGTTGGAGTATCCAACCGGGATCATCAAGTGACGCGAGTAAGCATCACGAACGGAGATGTCATATGGTTCAGGGACCCTTCGTTTCCCTGTGGCGTTCACTACCGGAGCAGTAACAAAGACCTTGGGCTTAGCAAGTTGTTCAGTTGGTGCGTTAGTCTTGGGGGCAGTTGAAGCAGAAGCCATTGTTGAGGATGAAGATGAAGTTGGAAAAGGAAGAGTTTTTCTGCAAAGAGAACAAGTTTGTGAGAAAGCAAGGGAGTTTGAAGGCTAGTGTGCGTGAAAAGTCCCACAATGGGATATTCACTACTATTTATAGTAGTGGGAGAAATTCCCAATAACGAGGGCATTAAATGTCATTTAATGCTGCAGGAATTAGTGGGACGCGTGGCAGCATCCTGTTGTTTTGGCCGTTTCTGCAGAAACAGAGAGACGCAGCGTGCGTCCTCGTTTTTTGAATTTGTCATAATGACAAATTATGAAGTGATGTTTGGTTCTGCACGCCGTACTGACAGTGACGTCCTAGGATCAAATCAATGATGGTTTCTTGGGATTGCCAATAGTTGGTAAAAAAGCAACAAAAAGTGCACAAGTTAACTTGTGACTAAGCGTGGAAAAACAGGTGTCGAATGGCGTTTTCAAAGAATGCCTTTTTCTTTCAGAGTCGAAATAAGGCATTCTTGGGGGGCAATTTGTTGGCTCCTAAATTCGACACCTTTGTTTTGATTGATGACAGCCATTAAAAGCTGAAAGATGCTTTCGACTGGCTAAGCCTGTCGAAGTGCCCGTCGAAAGATGGCAAAATACTTAGAAGATTTCTTCCAAGGAAGAAGGCTGATTGCCTTCGACGTCGAAGGAGTTTTCGTCGAAGACGTCTCTTGACGAACGTGTTCGATGGTCCAGAGTGGAGCAGTTTGAAATTCAAAGCTTTGGAGGGAAAACGGTTTCCAGCAGTTACTACGTGCAAACGTGCAAGGATCTGGAGCGTCGAGCATGGAGAACGTGACAAGTGGCTTGATCTCGAAGCAGTGTAACTGCCCGACGGTTACTTGGAATGTTTTTGTATAAATAGGAGTAGACGTGTAGTTTCTCGCGTGTGTTCACAATAAATACATAGTCACTCATTTAGATTCAAGTACCCAGTGTGAGCGAACGAATTGTTGAGAAATGTATGTGTGAAACACCAATTTAATCAATTCAAGTCATTTACTTTTCCAGTATTTTACATGCTTTTCCCTTTTAAGATTCCTGTCGAACCTTTACATTCAAGCCTTGTTTATTTTACCAAGCCTTTCCTTTATGCAATTTACTTTAAACAATTTACTTAAAGCCTTATCCAACTTAATCAAACTTCAAAATCAACCTATGTCCATAGGATCAATCTGATCGATCCTGCGAGTAACCAAATAAGTAACCATTTGGAGGATCAGCGGTTGTTTACCAAATCCCTAGGTAAACAAGATCTGAATGAGTAATAGAATGACTTCCATGTCTGGAGTGTATCTGAACTGTATCTGAAATCTTTGAATATTTGTTAAAGATAGCTTTTAATCTTATCCTGAAAAGGGTAAAATGTTAGCTGAAACACAAAGTTATGTTGCATGAAATGTATGATGCAATAAAATGTGTTTTATCACTGTTCATGATATATGAGTGTAATGTATACACATGTAAGCTGATTTGCTGTCTTGCTGAGGAAAATAAATCCTTGATGGCTGGAGATAATAAAAATCCTTGACTGCTGCTAGGGAAAATAAATCCTTGACCGCTATTGGAGACTCAAAATCTTTGATTGTTGAGGATGAGAAATCCTTGGACCACTGTTAGGGATATAAAATCCTTGGCAACTCGCGTGGATTATCAAAAACTTTGGCAACTTCTATGGGGATGTGAGAATCCTTCAGAACTTTCCTGGGGATAAGGATCCTTTAAGTCTGCTTGAGAAACCTGCTTGGGGAATCCCGAGAACTTTGATGACTATGGCTGGAGATTACATCATGGGAATCCTTACTCGGATGGGAAATAAGGAAACTCTGATGAATCTCTACTGGGGATTAGATGACATAAATACCTTGGTCTACTGGAGAATAAGGAAGACTTTGATGGCTTCTATGGAGAATTAAGAATGAGAAACTTCGATCTCCTGGGGAAATTGAATTCTTGGGGGCTTCACTAGAGGAGTGAAAATGAGAATCTTCGATCTGCAGGGGATTAAAAATTCTGAAAAATTCATGCTGAGAAGTAATGAAAACTCTGGCAACTTCACTGGGAAATTAGGAATGAGAATCTTCAATCTGCTAGGTGAATTAAATCCATGGGGACTTCGTGTTGGGGAGTTAAGAATGAGAATCTTCATTCTGTTGGGGGAGTAAAAACTCTGTGGGGAATAGCTATACTGCTGGAGAGTAAGCTATCCTCCTAGAGGGTAAGTTCAAGACTCTGGGGGAAAAGGCTTATCCCTGTTTGGAAAAAGTTCAAGAGTTTGGGATGTATGCCAATCTACTGGGAAATTATTCGGAGGTTGGGGATAAAACAAGAGTTAACTGTTATCTGATTGATTCTCAGACTTTAAGACAACTTGCTGGGGAATCCGGAGAAAACTGGATGGTTTCTGCTGTGGATTGGTAGTTGGAAATTTGACTTTATTGGGGAAGAAGGTTTCATCTCCACTGAGGGTCTGTAGTTCAAAGTTTTGCTCCGCTGAGGATTGGGAGTTTGAATATTTTAACTCTGATGGTGGATTAGGGATTTGAAATATGACTCCACTGGGGATTGGGAGTTTGAAGTTTTGACTCTGGCGAGGACTTTTAAATTTAATTCCGCTAGGGATATGTATTTCAATGGTTTTAGCTCCGCTGGGGATCTGGACGATGTACTGTAGGGGATTTCTCTTGGAATGGCCTAAAGACGTTTTCATATCCTTTCAACCTGTTAGTAATTATTCTTTCACATTTCGTTTATTTGTAAACAGTGATTATATTCAAATGCATATGCTCATTTAATAAATCATTGGACATTTTCAAATAAAACTTAAGTGTAAAGAAAAAGAAAAGGCAAATAGTTTTCTGCACTTTGAAGTATCTTTGTATTAAATTTGTGTAAGTATTTTGTACAAAGGAGACAGACATCCTAGTAAGAGAATGTTGTCATAAAAATTGAGAAAAATTTATACAAAGGAAGATGGCTATGTGTAAAAATTCCATGGGGTTCCCATTCTGCTATAGCCTTCGTAACTATGGATATCTTGTCCATTCGTTGCTTCGTCCAAAGGTGATTGCATTGATCAGAAGCACGAAGCTTGTTTGTGAAGAGATTGTCCTTAAAGTGATCCGACGAGACATAGTCATACGCTTTAATTCCCTAACTTTTTCATGGACCGCCCTTTCGGGTTTTCAGTCCACCGGGAAACCCTTTTTTGCCCAAGTCGCCCTTTCGGGTTTTCAACTTGCCGGGTGTACAAATTTTTTGTGTTTATCCCTAATTTTTTCCTGAACCGCCCTTTCGGGTTTTCGATTCACCGGGATGCCCATTTTTTCCCAAGTCTCCCTTTCGGGTTTTCAACTTGCCGGGTCATTTATGCGTAGTATCTTTTGACTATATTTGTGTTCGCAGGGTGCGGCAGGTCGTTTCCGTCCATGGTGGTCAGGATCATTGCCCCACCAGAAAAGATGTTTTTGATCACAAATGGTCCTTCATAAGTATGATTCCATTTGCCCCTGGGATCACTTTGCGGCAAGATGATCCGCTTGATTACAAGATCTCCGACTTGATATACCTAGCGCCTGACTTTCTTGTTGAAAGCCTTGATCATTCGTTTCTGATACGCCTGACCATGGCAAATAGCAGTAAGTCGCTTTTTGTCAATCAAGTTAAGTTGATCAAGCTGGGTCTGAATCCAATCGTCTTCACTCAAACCAGCATCTTTCCTGATTCTCAAGGAGGGAATCTGAACCTCGATAGGTAAAACAGCTTCCATGTCGTATACCAAAGAATAAGGTGTTGCCCCATTTGAAGTGTGTGCCGTGGTACGGTACCCATGAAGAGCAAACGCTAACATCTCATGCCAGTCCTTGTAGGTGACTGTCATCTTTTGAATGATCTTCTTGATATTTTTGTTCGCAGCTTCGACAAACACCGTTCATCTTTGGCCGATAGGGAGATGAATTGTGATGTTGAATCTGGAACTGCTTGCACAAGGCGGTAATCATAGTATTGTTCAGGTTTGTACCGTTATCGGTGATGACCCTTTCGGGGATGCCGTACTGGCAAATGAGATTCTGTTTTATGAAGCGGGCAAAAACATTCTTTGTAACGGATGCAAAGGAAGATGCTTCGACCCACTTGGTGAAGTAATCAATGGCCACTAGAATAAAGTGGTGTCCATTGGATGCTGTAGGCTTGATCTCTCCAATCATGTCGATTCCCCACATAGCGAATGGCCAAGGAGCTGTTAAGACATTGAGAGGAACTGGAGGTATATGTACCTTGTCTGCATAGATTTGGCATTTGTGACAAGTCCTGGAATGTTGATGGCAGTCAGCTTCCATGGTAGACCAGTAATAGCCTGCCCGTAGAATCTTCTTAGCCATCGTATGTCCGCTAGAGTGAGTGCCAAAGGTACCATTATGCAGTTTAGCCATGATCTGCTCTGCTTCAATCTTGTCCACACAATGGAGCAGAATGCAATCATGATTGCGCTTGTATAGGATACCATTGCTCAAGAAGAACTTTGCAGAGAATCTCCTTAAGAACCTTTTGTCGTTGACTGAAGCTCTTTCAGGGTATTCTTGTGTTTCGAGATACCTTTTGACTTCGTGAAACCAAGGTCGGTCCACTACTTCTTCGGTATTAATCTCGTGACAATGTGCAGGTTCGTCCATTCGTTAAATGGTGATTTGAGGAGCCTCATTATCCCAGTTAAGTTTAAACATGGATGACATTGTAGGTAGAGCATCCACTAGCTGATTTTCTTCTCGCGGGAAGTGCTCGAAGGTAATCTGCTCGAAATGTGGTAACAATGTCAGGACATGTTCTTTGTAAGGGATGAGGTTTGGATGTTTAGTATCCCACTCTCCTTTGATTTGACTGATAACCAAAGAGGAGTCCCCAAATACAATCAAAGATTTGATTCCCAAGTCAATAGCAGCCTTGAGACCAAAGATACAAGCTTCATACCCAGCCATGTTGTTGGTACAGTTGAAGCAGAGTCTGGCAGTGAAAGGTGTATGGCAACCTTCTGGAGAGATAAGTACCGCGCCGATACCATTTCCAAGTGAACTAGAAGCACCATCAAAGTACAGGGTCCATCGGGATCCTTGTTCAGGTCCGTCATACGGTCTGAAATCTTCAATGTTGTCCAAGGTCATAATGTCCTCGTCGGGGAAGTCAAACCTCATGGATTGGTAATCTTCGATAGCTTGATGGGCTAGATGATCGGCTAGTACACTCCCCTTTATATCTTTTTGGGTTGTATACTGTATATCATACTCTGTTAGGATCATCTGCCATCTAGCGATTCTTCCGGATAGAGCAGGCTTCTCAAAGATGTACTTGATCAGATCCATCTTAGAGATCAGCAAAGTGGTATGAGTCAACATATACTGCCTTAGCCGACGAGCAGCCCATACCAAAGCACAATAAGTTTTCTCGAGCAGTGAGTATCGGGTCTCACAGTCGGTAAACCTTTTGCTAAGTTAATAAATGGCATGCTCTTTTCGGCCAGACTCGTCATGTTGGCCCAGTATGCACCCTATTGAATTCTCCAGGACAGTCAGATACATGATTAGCGGCCTTCCTTCGACGGGTGGCATCAAGATAGGAGGTTCTAGTAGATACTCCTTTATTTTATCAAAAGCAACTTGACAGTCATCATTCCATTTAACCACCCGATCTTTCTTCAACAGCTTGAAGATTGGTTCACAGGTAGATGTTAGGTGAGAAATGAACATTGCAATGTAGTTTAGGCGTCCCAAGAAACCTCTAACTTCCTTCTCAGTGCGAGGGGAAGGAATTTCTTGTATAGCTTTGACTTTGGCAAGATCAACCTCAATGCCTTTGTTGCTGACTATGAAACCCAAGAGTTTACCGGACCTGACTCCGAAAGTGCACTTGTTAGGGTTCAGTCTGAGCTTGTACTCTTTCAACCTGACAAACAGCTTTTGTAGATGGTCGAGGTGTTCTTCTTCAGTTTGTGAACGGGCTATCATGTCGTCTATGTAGACCTCTATCTCATGATGTATCATATCATGAAACAAAGCTACCATGGCGTGTTGATAGGTTGCCCTGACATTCTTCAGTCCGAATGGCATCACCTTATAACAGAACGTACCCCACTGTGTAACAAAAGTAGTTTTCTCCATGTCCTCGGGTGCCATTTTGATCTGGTTATAGCCCGAGAATCCGTCCATGAAAGAAAATACCTTGTGCTGAGCTGTATTGTCAACCAATATGTCAATGTGCGGTAGTGGAAAGTCATCTTTAGGGCTGACCCTGTTTAAGTCTCTGTAATCCACACACATTCTCACTTTTTCGTCTTTCTTAGGCACGGACACAATGTTAGCAACCCATTATGGATAGGAGGTAACAACAAGAAATCCAGCGTTGAACTGCTTCATAACTTCAGCTTTGATATTTTCAGACATGTCGGGCATCATGCGGCGAACCTTCTGTTTAACTGGTGGACAATCTTCTCTTGTAGGGAGACAGTGAACCACAATATCTGTATCAAGTCCCAGCATGTCTTCGTATGACCAGGCGAAGATCTCAACATATTCATTCAACAGCTGAACTAAGTGCTCCTTGACACTTTGCTCTAGGTTGGCACCCACTCTAACTTCTTTTCTGTCTTCCTCTGTGTTGTACCCCAAAATTTGCCCTCCCATATTCTTCAAGATTTGCCAAGATCAAGGTTCAAAATCTCCCAAGGGTTGCATAGTCCAATTGCCTCCTAACACAGTCAAAATTAGGGTTTTGGTTCTGGCAAACAAATTGAGGTTTCCAAGGGTCCAAACAAGTCCCACATGCCTACATACATTGTCAAGCACCCATATGCCAGGTTTCAAGACTCACAGCATCAAATTGCACAGTCAAAAACCCTAAATGCTTCATAGTCAACTGCAGGGGCAAAATGGTCATTTGACAGTCAAAAGTCAAAATTTTTGGTCAACATCTTATTTTGAAGCCACAAACATCATTTGATCAATTCTTGATCATGATTCTCAAAGCATGGCTCAAAAAGTCTCAAGATGCAAAAGTTTCTATTTTTGGACAGTTGAAAAAGTCAACTGCAAATTGACCAGGGCATAACTTCTTCATGGTTTATCAGAAAAATTCCATCCAAAGCTCATTTTGAAGATAATGACATTTCCTACAATTCATCTTCACACTTCAAGTCCAAGAAATGCTCTCACAAAAAGTTAGCAATTTCAACATTATAGGTCATTTTCAAAAGTCAACAAAAAGGCACTTTAAGCCAAAGACCATAACTTGAGATTGGTAAATCAAAATGACACGGGACCAAAGGCATTGGTTAGAGGACTTCAAGACCTTTCCAAAATGTCCAAGAACATGATCATAGCTTCAAAATTGAGCAAGATATGCCTTGTAGAAGTTGGGAAATTTTTGGGAATTTTGAAAAGTCAACTTTGCACAAAAGGCTTCAAAAATGCTAATGGGCCTCAATTTCTTTCATGAATCATTACCCAAAGGCCATGCACGACCCATTTACCTCTAAGGGAGTTATTTTCTCATTTTTGATTAATTATTTGAATTTTTATTATTATTATTATTATTAATTCATTTAATTAAATTTAAATATGAAAAATATCAAATAACACTTATCAAATCTTTTTTTGCAGCAAATTCACTCATTATGAGCTAAATATTTCGTGCATCAATTAACAAGGCAATATCTTCCACAATTGGCAATGATTGGCATGAAAAAGATTGAAAAAAGATATGGAAAATCAAATATTCAAAACATTGATTCAATGGACTATGGGCTTGGTTTTTGACCTAGAAAGCTTCACTTACATATGCATAACATAACCTAATCCTAACACACACGAAAGCTGCTCAGAAAAGGAAGAACAAAATTGCAAATTTTTGGCAAAAAGTTGAAAACTGATTTCACACCTAGAAGGCGTTTCAAAGCTTCAAAAGCATTCCAAAACATTGCCAAGACATCCAGGAACGTGTTACAATCAAAACCAAGTCTCCAGACCTCAAGAATTGGTAGAACAAAGTCACACTTTTCACAAACTTTTCCATAATCGTGTTTCAATTTACATGCATTATTCATGAGTTTTAATTATTGATTCTTGCTAATATTGATGCTCTGAAGCTAATGGTACCATTTAATTGTCCTAACAATGCCTATATCAAAATCTTCCATTAACGTTTTCTAGGGTTTCAGAAGCTTCAAATTGGGGCTTTCCCCATATGGAAAAATTGGACAACCAAACCTATGCCAATGGATTCGTGACCTCAAGACGAAATCAATCCACACCTCGCGCCCTTTTTATATTTGCCTATGCTCTAATCGCTATTTTCATGGTTTGCAGTTAGTGGGGGTTTAAAACCCCCGCTATTTAGTTATATTTGCAGGTATAAAACGAAGAAGACGCATATGTGTCATCTGATGGTTGGACCATTCAAATGCTGGCGCGCAAATTGTTGTTAATACCACTAACTAACATGTTTTGTATATTATATTTCCCATGCACTATGTTAACAAAGAAACGCGCTAGCTTGGATGGTCGTTGAGGTGTCTGGCAGGTATTGGGACCTGGGTTCGATTCCCAGGTCCCCCCACATATTCCATATTTTTTTCCTTAATGCGTTCCCGTGCAGTTCTCTTCAAATCTTCCACCATGCATCCCAACGCCTGTGCCTGCCAAGTGGATCTGATGGTCAATCCAATGGCCATAACGTGAGTTCCACCATGTACCTCAGTCAATGCTCATACACACGCGCCAGAAAGTCAAGCAGGCCTTGATTCAAATGGGCCAAATTTCTCAAATCATACCTCCCTTTGGGTCTGAATACCCCCATGGTTTGCACATTTTTTTTAATTTTCTTTTCTTTTATTCTTTTCAATTATTCTTTTTAATTGTTTTATTTAATCCACATAAATTAATTTTCACAATATAAAATACAGAAAAATTAAAATATGTTTAGTTATATTTAATTTCTATTAATTTATTTTGTAAATAAATGTTAAATAATTAATTTAGTTAAATTAGGTTTTAAAACTTAAATATTTTTCTTAACAAATTAAAATATGTAGAAATTAGGGTTTTTAACTTTTCATCATTTTTTTTTATAAATAATTTTCTCGTCATTATTATTATTATTATTATTAATTATTAAATATTTTTGTAAATAAACATGTACATTAAATATTTAGTAAATTAGGTTAAACTTTCATATTTTTCAAATAATTAAAAAATAACTTAGAATTAGGGTTTCTTTTAATTTTAATTTTAACTTTCTTATTTCCTTAAATACCAAAACCTAAAAAATATTCCTTTTCTTAATTTAATAATCAATTAGCTTTTAATTCCATTTAATTTCTCAAAAGGGTTCAACGCCCTCGAACATTCGATTCTAATTTCTTTTCGCACATTTATTCTTATTTATTTTCTTTCAAATATTATGTAATTGCTCAAGCCTTGTAATAGTAATTAGGAATTTATTTACTTTCCGCATTTTTATTAAAACGGGTCTTTGTTAATTTGGCGATGTATAGACCCGCGCCTTGTAATAGCGTAGGATTTTACTTTCCGCATTTAAATTTCCGCACTTTTAAACTGCTAAACTTTGCATGAAAGAATGAATGACTAAATTAAAAAACAAGCGTAGATCACCATGATACATGTACAAGATAAAACATAACTGAAATAACACACAAATTCACACACCACTCTTAGGGTAAGCCTCACTGTTGCCTTGCCTCCGAAAGGTGGTCGTCGAGTATAGGACGTTTTAGTAAGTCCTTGTGTCCATGACATGATCCAGTTGCCTCGAAACGGTTGCCTCGGAATTAAAAAGGATCAATGGCATAAGGGTAGCTTCTAAGGTGTCCTACTGTTGCTCTGGTGACCACACTGTCCCTAACAAACGAATTGACACGAACACCTCCAACGGTGGTGCTACCTACCTCTCAATGGTGGGATGGCACTACCTTAAGGACTTCTACACAGCTTAATTCCTTAGGGTAGGTAGATGACTCATAGATACTTGCTCTAAAAAAAACAAATCAAAACTCTTTTCACACTGACACTTTCAAAAAAGTTTTCAAAACAATTTTTCAAACACTCTTGAGGACTGATACAAGAGTCGATCTGAAATCTTTAAACGAAACTTTTTTTAAACCCACTCACACTTTGAAAAGCAAACACTTTTGAAAACATAAGAGCAAGTACCTAAGAGCCCATGGATAACCATGGATAGAAAGGGTGCTAACACCTTCCCTTTCTATAAATCTACCTCCCGAACCGAGAAACTATCTCATAAGGAATTTTGCTGTGCTTTTGTCCTGTCCATGTTGGAGAAAATAAAAGACGGTGGCGACTCTTGCTTACCGCGATATTTCGCGAACCAGCGTTAAACAGTCAGTTCCAGATCCACCGATCACAGAACTGGCGACTCTGCTGGGGATATTTATTTTAAAGTGAGGTGTACCTTAGGACTAAGATCACTTGTGTTTTCAATTGTCTGAATTGTTTGCTTTAAATTGTGGGCCTGTCTTGGGAGTTCTATAGATCCTAACCCGGATCTGGGGGATACCTTCTTAGAAAGTAGCAACAAGGCTGTGAGGGAACTGTGCGGGGTATACCGACATGGTTGAAGCAGTCTGCTACGTTGATGTGGCACTTTGGTGTGTACCGGTAACCCTTGAGTTCAGTCAAGGAGAGTATAGGGCCTCCGCGTGGTGTCGTGAAGCATCAACTGACCTTAGGAACCTTAATTGAACCATCTTGTCCTCTTTAGGGTAGTGAGATAACTGACTTTGGTGCAGTCCGAGGTTGGTTGATACTCGATACTACACTCAATTGAGGGTTGTTTTCTTGGAATATTTCGGTCGCCAGTTCAGTGGCTAAATCGAAACGATGAACAATGAAAGCAATCCAATGATATTGGGACCCTTAGAACCCGGTTACTTCTGATAGGACAGGTTGAGCCCACCAACTTCAAGAGGGTAATACCCAGACCCCATGCTGGCCTAAACTCTAAGGGCTGTGGTGTGACTTGTGTGCCTTATCATGTTTGCTTCTTGTGAATATTTATGGTGTGTTTTATCATAGCATCATAACATCATACAACATCATATGCATTGACTAACCATTTCAAGGGTTCAAATCTTCAACTTTGTTCTTGTTTTTGTAGGACATGGAAACTGTTTGCAGAAAGATAATTCAGATCAGCCTTGTAAGGATCCTTCCTCAGCTTAAGGAACTTACATCCAGGATTCCCGAGGGCTCTTCTTTCAGTGAGAGGCATGGAAGACTCATCAGCTTGGTCAACACCAACATTGAGGAAGATATGATAAAGGTCCTCTTCCAGTTCTTTGACCCTCTGCACCACTGTTTTACTTTCCTGGATTATCAACTGGTGCCTACATTGGAAGAGTTCTCCCGGCTTCTGAAGATCCCTATCCTTAGTCAACTACCCTACAACGGTACGGAAAAGGAACCCAAACTTGAAGAGATTGCTAAAGCACTACGCCTACAACCATCTGACATCAAGGGACATTGGGAAGTTAGAAGTGGTATCAAAGGGTTCTTAGCCAGGTTTCTGTTTGAGAAGGCCCAAGAATGTTGGAACTCCCTTGACCTACAAGCTTTTGAAGAAGTTGTGGCCCTCCTTGTCTATGGTTTGGTGTTGTTCCCTAATCCAGATCAACTTATAGATATCAGTGCTGTCCAGATCTTCATGTCCAGGAATCCTATACCTACGTTGCTTGGGGACATCCTTCACTCATGTTACACTCGAACCATGAGAAAAAGAGGTGTTCTTATGTGCTGCACTCCTCTCCTGGGAAGGTGGTTTATTTCGCACCTTCCACAATCAGTTTTGAAGAACGAGCGGAGTTTGAGATGGTCACAATGATTGATGACTCTTACACATGCTGATATACATTGGTGTTCTCGGTCCAGAGAAGATGTCACTATCATTGATCGTTGCGGGGAGTTTCCTAATGTTCCTTTACTTGGAATTAGAGGAGGTATTACTTACAACCCGTGTCTGGCTTGGAGACAGTTTGGTTATGCTCGGAGGGACGACCCTCATGACATGTTAATTCCTGACATAGTTTTTGACTTCGACAACGATGCACAAGGACTTCGCCAGAGATTTATCAGAGCTTGGAGGATGCCCAACAAGATAGACAGCAAGACACTGGGGCATATGAATTCCATCCCGTTGGAGCCTTATCTCAAGTGGGTACGAGCCCGCTCCCAGAAGTTAGTGATGCCTTATCCTCATGTTCTCCCTGTAATCAAAGAGCCAGTTTTGGAAGGGGAGGTGTCCTACACCATTTAACATCCTGATATGCCTACATCCTGGGAAGAAATGCAGAAGAGCTGGATCCAGCTTAAGGAAGAACGGAATTCTCTTAAGTCCAGTCTACATGCTAGTGAAAAGAAGGTCTTGGAGCTAACCCGCCTACTGCACGAGGAAAGGAATCTCAACACTTACATTGCTCCGAAGAGGATGCGTAGTGTCTTTTGGGATTGATTTGCTTCGTAATGTTTGCCCATGAGGCTTTGATGTACCAAACAATTATTTTCTTAATGATAACGTGTGTTCCTTTTTGTCTACAACAAATTTGAACTTTTGAACCCTTGAATGCATTACATAAACACATATCATGCATCATGTGCATAGCAGGTACTTTTCTTTTCAGGTTGCTTAATATTCTTCGCTGTTTATTTCAGCATCATGAACCCTGAATCATCTACCGAGCAGTCCATCAAGGCCCTTCAGGCTCAGAACGCCCAATTTCAAGAGCTGATCATGAGTCTGGCCCAAGGTCAAGAAGAGTTGAAGGCTCTGCTGGTTAAGAAGAAAAAGAAGAGAACTGTTCTATTCAACACGGGCCGGAGGTTTGGTAACACACTGCAGAATGAGGTTGATCAAGCTGGTTCTTCTGTAGGCAAAGGCAGTCCCCAGGGGGGGAGAGTTCCTAGTCTGGTGGTCTCTGACAACGAGACTGATTTTAATGATGAGCAGTATCCTCCAGCTGAAGACAGGTACAAGCAGTTGGAAGACCGTCTGAACGCCATGGAAATTCAACAAGTGCCTGGTTTGGATTTTAGAGACTTGGGTCTATCTTCTGGTGTGGTCATCCCACACAAGTTCAAAGCACCATCTTTCGCAAAGTATGACGGGGCGTCTTGCCCTAAGCTACATCTCAGATCTTATGTGCGGAAGATCCAACCATACACTGTGGACAAGAACTTGTGGATCCACTTCTTCCAGGAGAGTCTTTCAGGGACTCATCTCGAATGGTTCTATCAGCTGGATGGAACCAAGGTTCGTAACTGGGAGGAGTTGGCTACTGCTTTTTACAAGCAGTATTAGTATAATGCCGACCTCGCTCCTATGCGTACCCAACTCCAGGGTATGTCGCTAGGATCGGGAGAAGGTTTTAAAGAGTACACACAGAAATGGAGAGACCTGGATGGAAGGGTGCAGCCCCCGTTGACGGATCGTGAACTAGTGGATATGTTCTTAGGGACCCTATCTGGTCCATTCTTCAACCATCTCATTGGTAATTCCTCTACTGGGTTTACTGATCTGATCCTTACTGGTGAGAGGATCGAGGCTGGTATAAAATCAGGGAAGATACAGAAGGTTGCCTCCTCAAATACTGAAAAGAAGCCCTTCAAGAAGGAGGCAAGTGCTGTGTATGGTCCAAGAAGGAAAAACAAACCGGAACGCCGCCAAGCTGTCAACGCGGTGGTTATTTCTAAGCCTGCTGCTGCTCCTCAGCAATACAACCAGCCCAGAGCTGAGAGGCCCAAAAGGCAGTATACTCGGCTCATCATGACTCTCTCTCAGATCCTGCCGCAACTGCTGTCAACTAGCCTGGTAACTGTCAAGGAGGCTCCGAAGATGGTAAACACAGCATCTCCGAAGTACAACCCCAACGCCCGTTGCGCTTATCACTCTGATAGCCCGGGGCATAACACAGATGATTGTTGGGCTCTGAGGAATAAGGTTTAAGACCTTATTGATGCTAAAGAGGTTCAGTTTGAGGCGCCTGAGAAGCCTAATGTGGTGACTGCTCCCATGCCTAACCATGGAGTAAATGCTATTGGGGACGAAGACGAAGTGGAGGAATCCGAATTTGACAGCTGGATCTACTCAACGACCAACGGTGGACCTAGCAACTGGACCACAAAAGACTTTACACCCATTACTTTTGTCACCCAGTAATGAACTTCTTTGTTTTGGATTTGTAATGAACAATAAACTGAAACTTTTATGGCCCGGTGTCTTACCCGGGGCACCGTGGCTTCATTTGTGAGGGCTTATTACTTGTCATTTCCATATATCATGAATAAAGACATTGGACGTTTTTTCGCATTTCAAATCTTGTGCTCCCTTTCTTTCTTTCTTTCTTTATATATTGCAAAATAGCTATATTTACACACACTCACTCATACAGGTTTCAATCCACTCTGGATCTCAGTGGTAACGACTCTGCTACTGCCAGTTATGACTTCGAAAATCCGATCAACTTAGCCGAAGACGAAGGTGAAGATGATTGCGAAGTGCATGGTGAGCTTGCAAGACTGTTACTCCAGGAAGAGAGGGCCATTCAACCACATGAAGAGCCAGTGGAAACGGTAAATCTGGGTACTGAGGCAGATGGAAAGGAAGTTAAGATTGGTGCCAATCTGGAGCTCAGCGTAAAACAACGGTTGATTCAGATGTTGCATGATTATGTAGAGATCTTTGCCTGGTCCTACGAAGACATGCCTGGGTTGGATACCGACATCGTGGTCCATCATCTGCCTACCAAGGAAGACTGCCCTCCGGTTAAACAAAAGGTCCGCCGTATGCGTCCAGAGATGTCCGAGAAGATCAAACCTGAGGTTATGAAGCAATTTGACGCCGGTTTTCTTGCAGTGACTTCTTACCCTCAGTGGGTTGCCAACGTGGTTCCAGTGCCAAAGAAGGATGGTAAGGTCAGAATGTGTGTCGATTACAGGGATCTGAACCGGGCCAGCCCCAAGGATGACTTCCCTCTACCTCACATCGATGTTCTGGTTGACAATACTGCTCAACACAAGGTGTTCTCCTTCATGGATGGTTTTTCAGGTTATAATCAGATCAAGATGGCTCCTGAAGATATGGAAAAGACTACCTTTGTTACTCAGTGGGGCACCTTCTGCTACAAGGTCATGCCATTTGGACTGAAAAATGCTGGGGCAACCTACCAACGTGCCATGGTTGCTTTATTTCATGACATGATCCACCATGAGATTGAAGTGTATGTCGACAAAATGATTGCAAGGTCCCAAACTGAGGAGGAACACCTTGACCATCTGCAAAAGCTATTTGACCGTCTGAAGTTATACAAGCTGAGGTTAAATCCAAATAAGTGCACATTTGGGGTAAGATCTGGAAAGTTGCTAGGCTTCGTCGTAAGCGACAAAGGTATTCAAGTGGACCCGGCCAAGGTTAAAGCCATTCAAGAGATGCCAGTTCCCAAGACAGAGAAAGAGGTTAGAGGCTTTCTAGGACGTCTGAATTACATTTCCTGATTCATCTCGCACCTAACTGCTACTTGTGAACCAATCTTCAAGCTGCTGAAGAAAGATCAGGTAGTACGTTGGAATGATGAATGTCAGGCCGCTTTTGAAAGAATCAAAGAGTATCTCCAAGAACCACCCATCCTTATGCCACCGGTTGAAGGGAGACCTCTGATACTATACCTGACAGTACTTGACAGCTCAATGGGGTGTGTGCTGGGGCAGCATGACGAGTCTGTCCGAAAAGAGCACGCCATTTATTACCTTAGCAAAAAGTTTACCGACTGTGAGACCCGATACTCACTGCTCGAGAAAACTTGCTGCACTTTGGTATGGGCTGCTCGCCGGCTGAGACAGTATATGCTGACTCACACTACTCTATTGATTTCAAAAATGGATCCAATAAAGTACATATTCGAAAAGCCTGCTCTGTCTGGGAGAATAGCAAGATGGCAAATGATCTTGACAGAATACGACATCCAGTACACGACTCAGAAAGCCATCAAGGGAAGTGTATTGGCAGACCACTTGGCACACCAGGCAGTAAACGACTATCAGTCAATGAACTTTGAATTTCCTGACGAGAACATCATGGTAGTGACTGATTGTGAAGTACCTGGACCAGATGAAGGACCTGAGGAAGGATCCCGATGGTCTATGCACTTTGACGGAGCCTCCAACGCTTTGGGTAACGGTATCGACGCTGTGATCATATCCCCTCAAGGCACTCATACTCCACTCACTGCCCGGCTATGTTTCAACTGTACTAACAACATGGCGGAGTATGAGGCATGCATCATGGGTCTTCAAGCTGCGATTGACTTAAGGATCAAGTTTCTGAGTGTCTTCGGAGATTCTGCTCTCGTGATCAATCAGATCAAAGGCGAGTGGGATACGAAACATCCGAATCTTATTCCTTACAGAGAATGTGTGTTGACATTGATCCCCCATTTCACAGAGATAACTTTTGAACACTTCTCGAGAGAGGAGAATCAGTTGGCGGACGCGTTAGCTACGATGTCTTCCATGTTCAAAGTCAAATGGGACAATGAGGCTCCCCGGATCATCATTTGGAAACTGGACGAACCTGCATACTGTTATGATCTCGAGGCTGAGGTGGTAACTGAAAAACCCTGGTATCATGAGGTGAAGAGGTATCTGGAAGCCCAGGAATACCCTGAAGATGCATCCATCAATGACAAGAAGTTTCTGAGGAGGTTCGCAGCAAAGTTCTTCCTCAGCAACGACATTCTATACAAGCAGAACCATGATTCAACCTTATTGCGTTGTGTGGATAAGACTGAAGCAGAAAGGATCATAGCGGAGTTGCACGAAGGTACCTTCGGAACACATTCCAGTGGACACACCATGGCAAAGAAGATCCTTCGGGCAGGATATTTCTGGTCCACAATGGAAGCTGACTGCTACCAACATTCTCGGACATGTCACAAGTTCCAGATATATGCAGATAAGGTGCACGTTCCTCCAGTTCCTCTGAATGTATTGACAACACCTTGGCCTTTTGCAATGTGGGGCATAGATATGATCGGCGAGATTAAACCTACGGCATCCAACGGGCATCGCTTCATCCTGGTGGAAATTGATTACTTTACAAAGTGGGTTGAAGCAGCTTCCTACGCTACAGTAACCAAGAATGTTGTGGCACGGTTCATTTGTCATAATCTGATCTGTCGATACGGCGTCCCAGAAAGGATCATTACGGACAATGGTACCAATATTAATAACAAGATGATCACTGAGCTCTGCGAGCAGTTCAAGATACAGCACCACAAATCTTCTCCTTACCGGCCGAAGATGAATGGGGCTGTAGAAGCAGCTAATAAGAATATTAAAAAGATTGTGCAGAAGATGACAGTGACCTATAAAGATTGGCACGAGATGTTACCATTTGCTCTTCACGGGTACCGTACCTCAGCAAGAACATCAACCGGGGCAACTCCTTTTTCTTTGGTCTACGGCATGGAGGCAGTCTTTCCGATTGAAGTGCAGATACCCTCTCTCCGGATAATGAAGGATGCAGATCTGAGCGAAGATGACTGGATCCAGACACGACTTGATCAGCTAAATCTAATTGACGAAAAGAGACTCACTGCTATTTGTCATGGTCAGACGTATCAAAAACGGATGATCAGGGCATTTAACAAGAAAGTCAGACCACAAGAGTATAAAGTTGGGGACCTGGTAATCAAACGCATCATCCTTCCTCAGAGTGATCCCAGGGGCAAATGGACCCCTACGTACGAAGGGCCATTTGTGGTAAAACATGTGTTCTCAGGAGGAGCCATGATTCTAACTACCATGGATGGTGACGACCTTCCTCACCCCGCCAATGCAGACATAGTAAAAAGATACTACACATGATAAAAGACCCGCTAGGTTGACATACCTAGGAAAAAATTAGGGCTTCCCGGCGAACCAAAAGGGTTCGGGCAAAATGAGGGATGAAATGAAAAAATCTGTACACCCGGCAAGTCGAAAACCTGAAAAGGCGGCTTGGGCAAAAATGGGTATCCCGGTGGACTGAAAACCCGAAAGGGCGGTCCAGGCAAAAGTTAGGGATTAGAGCGTAATACTATGTCTCATTGGATCACTTTGCATCCAGAATCCGGTATCAACTATCAAGTTCAAACGGCATCGATCAATCAGCTTCATCGTCAACTGAGCAGCGAAGTGATGAGACGCTCGAAGATATAAAGGCGATAGCAGAGTTGGAACCCAGTGGGATTATTCTTTTCACATAGCTGTTTTGTTTTCCCTTTTTCACAAAATTGTATAAACTCTGTTGTTCGGCGGCATTCTCTTACTAGGACGTCAACCTCTTGTACAAAAATGCCTATTTACAGGCAATTCAAAAATCAATACAAATTCACTTTTCAAACCAATTGCCAATTATTTTTCCTTTTTCTGTTTTGTTTTGCGAAGAACGTCCAAGGTTCAATTTGTGATATATGCATTTGACGCTAATTGCTAACTCATAAATATTTGCATACGAAACAAAGGATTAATTACAGGTAACATTAGAAACAGGGGCAATAATGAGTTGTCTAAAGCGATCTAATTGCTCTGTCCACCAAGGTACCAAGGTAAGTTCGGCTGAAGAATATACCTAAGATATCTTAACTCCCCAGAGAGCGAGTCAGCAAGTCAATACACTCTCCCTAAGCAGAGTTATCCTGTCAGCCTTGAGGAAGTTGGGTATCCTCCAGTAGATCTCAACATTCCTCAGCGGAGTACACAGACATTCTTAGCAAGCATCCCCGGCAGTCTTGATCCAAGATTGTTCCCCGGCGGTATACCAGACATTCAGTGGAGCCACTTCCCCAGTATATCTCAAAAATTTCCCCAGGAGAGTCCAGTCCAATCTGAAGAGTTTCCCCAGGAAAGTGGAATCCATCTCCCCCAGCAGGAAGCTTATCCCCAGTAGATTCTGGAAGCTTCTCCCCTGCAGAACACGAACGCGTCCCCCAGTTTTATTCAAAGGTTATTTCCCCACCAGGATATAACTGGGTTATCCTCAGCCAATTGCCATGGAAAGATCGTCCTCGGCGAAGTCTTCCTATCCTCCAGCGGAGTTCATTCTTCCAACAAAGCTTATCAATGGTATCCCCAGCGGAGTTATCATCAACACCTCAGCAAAGTACATCTCTTTCCCCACAGAGTTCACTCCCCGCAGAGTAATATATCCGCCAAGTTCATTCCCCAATGGAGTCATCTTCTCCCACCGGTATTCGTGCAACCATCATCCCCAGCGGGAACAAAGAATTCTCCTCCTCCAACATCAGCCCAGGATTTAACTTCCCGGCACCCGTCAAGGATTTACTTTCCTAGACAAAAAAAAACATACATTCATAAACATCGCATTTTCATACATTATAGCATGCACATACGCATCATGAACATACAATCTCATTTATTCTGAGAACATCACGCATGTCATACATCATGACATCGCATACAACTAACGTTTTGTCTTTTCAGGACAAAGGTCAGTACAAAGATGATTACTATCAACTGTCGTGATTCCAGATCCGATTCCTGTATCTTGCTAGGGTGTATCTGTTGACGACTAATTCCAGACTCGATTCCTGTATCCTGCCAGGGCACGTTTGAAGAGTTTGAAGATCTAATTCCTGTATCTTGCCAGGGTGTATCTGTTGACGACTAATTCCAGACTCGATTCCTATATCCTGCCAGGGCACGTCTGAAGAGTTTGAAGATCCGATTCCTGTATCTTGCCAGGGTGTATCTGTTGACGACTATTTTTCCGGACTCGATTCCTGTGTCCTTCCAGGGCACGTCTGAAGAGTTTGAAGATCTGATTCCTGTATCTCGCCAGGGTGTATCTGTTGACGACTATTTTCCGGACTCGATTCCTGTATCCTGCCAGGGCACGTCTGAAGAGTTTGAAGATCCGATTCCTGTATCTTGCCAGGGTGTATCTGTTGACGACTATATTCCAGACTCGATTCCTGTATCCTGCCAGGGCACGTCTGAAGAGTTTGAGGATTTGATTCCTGTATCTTGCCAGGGTGTATCTGTTGACGACTAACATTACCAGACTCGATTCCTGTATCTCGCCAGGGCACGTCTGAAGAGTTTGAGGATCCGATTCCTGCATCTTGCCAGGATGTATCTGTTGACGACTAACATTACCAGACTCGATTCCTGTATCTTGCCAGGGCACGTCTGAAGAGTTTGAGGATCCGATTCCTGTATCTTGCCAGGGTGTATCTGTTGACGACTAACATTACCAGACTCGATTCCTGTATCTTGCCAGGGCACGTCTGAAGAGTTCAAAGATCTGATTCCTGTATCTCGCCAGGGTGTATCTGTTGACGACTATATTCTCCGGACTCGATTCCTGTATCTTGCCAGGGCACGTCTGAAGAGTTTAAAGATTCAATTCCTGCATCCAGCCAGGACACATCTACATAAAGAGTTTGAAGATTAAACTCCTGTAACAGGCCGGGTAATTATTTTTCTTTCTCAGGTACGCAAGTTCTCGCTAAGGAATCTCTTATGCGATCAACACCTAGATGGCATCTATAAGCCAATCCACATACCAACAGTCTCCAAATGGCATCTATAAGCCCATTCCCGACAAGGTACTGTCACACTTCCAGATGGCATCTATAAGCCCATACTCATATCCATCAGTCTCCAAATGGCCTCTGTAAGCCCATTCCCACCATCACACTGCTGACATTCTACTATGTGAGTGCAAATTTCTGGGCACTCTAGTGTTCAATCATCTTCCACCTTCAGATTACGAAAGGCACGCCAGCCAATCTACATCTTCAGGTTTAAGAAGATTGAACAGGGGAAACTGTTGTACCCCAAAATTTTCCCTCCCATATTCTTCAAGATTTGCCAAGATCAAGGTTCAAAATCTCCCAAGGGTTGCATAGTCCAATTGCCTCCTAACACAGTCAAAATTAGGGTTTTGGTTCTGGAAAAGAAATTGAGGTTTCCAAGGGTCCAAACAAGTCCCACATGCCTACATACATTGTCAAGCACCCATATGCCAGGTTTCAAGACTCACAGCATCAAATTGCACAGTCAAAAACCCTAAATGCTTCACAGTCAACTGCAGGGGCAAAATGGTCATTTGACAGTCAAAAGTCAAAATTTTTGGTCAACATATTATTTTGAAGCCACAAACATCATTTGATCAATTCTTGATCATGATTCTCAAAGCATGGCTCAAAAAGTCTCAAGATGCAAAAGTTTCTATTTTTGGACAGTTGAAAAAGTCAACTGCAAATTGACCAGGGCATAACTTCTTCATGGTTTATCAGAAAAATTCCATCCAAAGCTCATTTTGAAGATAATGACATTTCCTACAACTCATATTCACACTTCAAGTCCAAGAAATGCTCTCACAAAAAGTTAGCAATTTCAACATTATAGGTCATTTTCAAAAGTCAACAAAAAGGCACTTTAAGCCAAAGACCATAACTTGAGATTGGTAAATCAAAATGACATGGGAACAAAGGCATTGGTTAGAGGACTTCAAGACCTTTCCAAAATGTCCAAGAACATGATCATAGCTTCAAAATTGAGCAAGATATGCCTTGTAGAAGTTGGGAAATTTTTGGGAATTTTGAAAAGTCAACTTTGCACAAAAGGCTTCAAAAATGCTAATGGGCCTCAATTTCTTTCATGAATCATTACCCAAAGGCCATGCACGACCCATTGACCTCTAAGGGAGTTATTTTCTCATTTTTGATTAATTATTTGAATTTTTATTATTATTAATTCATTTAATTAAATTTAAATATGAAAAAATATCAAATAACACTTATCAAATCTTTTTGTGCAGCAAATTCACTCATTATGAGCTAAATATTTCGTGCATCAATTAACAAGGCAATATCTTCCACAATTGGCAATGATTGGCATGAAAAAGATTGAAAAAAGATATGGAAAATCAAATATTCAAAACATTGATTCAATGGACTATGGGCTTGGTTTTTGACCTAGAAAGCTTCACTTACATATGCATAACATAACCTAATCCTAACACACACGAAAGCTGCTCAGAAAAGGAAGAACAAAATTGCAAATTTTTGGCAAAAAGTTGAAAACTGATTTCACACCTAGAAGGCGTTTCAAAGCTTCAAAAGCATTCCAATACATTGCCAAGACATCCAGGAACGTGTTACAATCAAAACCAAGTCTCCAGACATCAAGAATTGGTAGAACAAAGTCACACTTTTCACAAACTTTTCCATAATCGTGTTTCAATTTACATGCATTATTCATGAGTTTTAATT
Organism: Vicia faba; assembly: GCA_948472305.1. Lineage (NCBI taxonomy): Eukaryota > Viridiplantae > Streptophyta > Magnoliopsida > Fabales > Fabaceae > Vicia > Vicia faba. The sequence continues at coordinate 1,182,146,329 of OX451736.1, forward strand.
ATTGATTCTTGCTAATATTGATGCTCTGAAGCTAATGGTACCATTTAATTGTCCTAACAATGCCTATATCAAAATCTGCCATTAACGTTTTCTAGGGTTTCAGAAGCTTCAAATTGGGGCTTTCCCCATATGGAAAAATTGGACAACCAAACCTATGCCAATAGATTCGTGACCTCAAGACGAAATCAATCCACACCTCACGCCCTTTTTATATTTGCCTATGCTCTAATCGCTATTTTCATGGTTTGCAGTTAGTGGGGGCTTAAAACCCCCGCTATTTAGTTATATTTGCAGGTATAAAACGAAGAAGACGCATATGTGTCATCTGATGGTTGGACCATTCAAATGATGGCGCGCAAATTGTTGTTAATACCACTAACTAACATGTTTTGTATATTATATTTCCCATGCACTATGTTAACAAAGAAACGCGCTAGCTTGGATGGTCGTTGAGGTGTCTGGCAGGTATTGGGACCTGGGTTCGATTCCCAAGTCCCCCCACATATTCCATATTTTTTTCCTTAATGCGTTCCCGTGCAGTTCTCTTCAAATCTTCCACCATGCATCTCAACGCCTGTGCCTGCCAAGTGGATCTGATGGTCAATCCAATGGCCATAACGTGAATTCCACCATGTACCTCAGTCAATGCTCATACACACGCGCCAGAAAGTCAAGCAGGCCTTGATTCAAATGGGCCAAATTTCTCAAATCATACCTCCCTTTGGGTCTGAATACCCCCATTGTTTGCACATTTTTTTAAATTTTCTTTTCTTTTATTCTTTTCAATTATTCTTTTTAATTGTTTTATTTAATCCACATAAATTAATTTTCACAATATAAAATACAGAAAAATTAAAATATTTTTAATTATATTTAATTTCTATTAATTTATTTTGTAAATAAATGTTAAATAATTAATTTAGTTAAATTAGGTTTTAAAACTTAAATCTTTTTCTTAACAAATTAAAATATGTAGAAATTAGGGTTTTTAACTTTTCATCATTTTTTTATAAATAATTTTCTCGTCATTATTATTATTATTATTATTATTATTAATTATTAAATATTTTTGTAAATAAACATGTACATTAAATATTTAGTAAATTAGGTTAAACTTTCATATTTTTCAAATAATTAAAAAATAACTTAGAATTAGGGTTTCTTTTAATTTTAATTTTAACTTTCTTATTTCCTTAAATACCAAAACCTAAAAAATATTCCTTTTCTTAATTTAATAATCAATTAGCTTTTAATTCCATTTAATTTCTCAAAAGGGTTCAACGCCCTCGAACATCCGATTCTAATTTCTTTTCGCACATTTATTCTTATTTATTTTCTTTCAAATATTATGTAATTGCTCAAGCCTTGTAATAGTAATTAGGAATTTATTTACTTTCCGCATTTTTATTAAAACGGGTCTTTGTTAATTTGGCGATGTATAGACCAGCGCCTTGTAATAGCGTAGGATTTTACTTTCCGCATTTAAATTTCCGCACTTTTAAACTGCTAAACTTTGCATGAAAGAATGAATGACTAAATTAAAAAACAAGCGTAGATCACCATGATACATGTACAAGATAAAACATAACTGAAATAACACACAAATTCACACACCACTCTTAGGGTACGCCTCACTGTTGCCTTGCCTCCGAAAGGTGGTCGTCGAGTATAGGACGTTTTAGTAAGTCCTTGTGTCCATGACATGATCCAGTTGCCTCGAAACGGTTGCCTCGGAATTAAAAAGGATCAATGGCATAAGGGTAGCTTCTAAGGTGTCCTACTGTTGCTCTGGTGACCACACTGTCCCTAACAAACGAATTGACCCGAACACCTCCAATGGTGGTGCTACCTACCTCTCAATGGTGGGATGGCACTACCTTAAGGACTTCTACACAGCTTAATTCCTTAGGGTAGGTAGATGACTCATAGATACTTGCTCTAAAAAAACAAATCAAAACTCTTTTCACACTGACACTTTCAAAAAAGTTTTCAAAACAATTTTTCAAACACTCTTGAGGACTGATACAAGAGTCGATCTGAAATCTTTAAACGAAACTTTTTTTAAACCCACTCACACTTTGAAAAGCAAACACTTTTGAAAACATAAGAGCTAGTAACTAAGAGCCCATGGATAACCATGGATAGAAAGGGTGCTAACACCTTCCCTTTCTATAAATCTACCTCCCGAACCGAGAAACTATCTCATAAGGAATTTTGCTGTGCTTTTGTCCTGTCCATGTTGGAGAAAATAAAAGACGGTGGCGACTCTTGCTTACCGCGACATTTCGCGAACCAGCGTTAAACAGTCAGTTCCAGATCCACCGATCACACTCTGTTCCCAAGTTGATTGTCTCTAACAACTCCTCGTGAGGTAGAATAGCCCTTTCTTCCTGTTGTAGTAGTCTAGCCAATTCTCCCAGCACTTCACAGTCTTCATCACCTTCGTATTCAGCATGGTAGACCAGATCTTCAGAGTCACTGAAGGTCATAGCAGAATTGTTACCCATGGAATCCGGAATGGATGGGTACCTGCATTTGTGAGTGTGGGTGTGTGTAAGGGATAGCCACCTTTAAACAAATAAAATGTAAAAAGAAAGAAAATGAACACAAAAGTTTATATGTGAAAACGTCCATGATTCATTAAAATGGCATATGAAGATGAAAAATCAAACCCTTACAAATGGACCTATATGCTTCGGGTAAGGCACAAGGTTAAAAGTGTACGAATTGTTTAAGAATTATTACAAACCAACAGAAATGTTTGAAAGATAAATTACTGATCGATGAAATTAATGGCAAAAAGTCATTTGCCTCCCAATTGCATAGCCCTCCGTCAACAGTAGGGAAAATCCAGTCTTCCAGATTGTTCTCCTCTTCACCATCCTCCAAAGCATTGACTTCATGATGAGTGATATTCACCGGTGGCCCTCCATCCCGGGAGCGGCGCACATCCTTTTAAGCAGAAGCAGTGAAACCCAAACCGAATTTATCAGATTTAAAGGGAAAGTCTGGAAGTTGCCCCCAGATTATGCTTCCTCCTTCTTCAATCAAAGCCTTTGCATATTTGAGAGACGACATCCAAGGCGGAGGTCGGGTAATCATGGGTACAGAAGGCACTGTCTTGGTCGCCGCAATCTCCTGAGCTACCTCTTCAAAATGCTGAAAGGGGGTTTCGATGAATTCACCATCTAATTCCACATAGCGGAAAGAATTAAGATGGCTTATCATGTATTCCTCTTCACCGTGAATAGTTACAATTTTCCTCTGGACAGGGTACTTGAGCTTTTGATGCAGAGTTGAAGTGACGACTCCAGCATGATGAATCTAGGATCTTCCCAACAAGCAAGAATAGGAGGGACGGATGTCCATGACATAGAATGTGGAGTTGAAGGTTTCAGTTCCCACTTTAATCGGGATGTCCACCTCCCCGTGGACCATAGAACCATCAAAGGCACTGACAATGATGTTGCTGGGCTTCAAAGTTAAACCTTCACAATCTAGCCTGTCCAATGCTTTCTTTGGTAAGACGTTCAACGATGAACCAGTGTCTACCAGAACGTGTGCTAGAGTAGTCCCTCTGCATTCTACCGAGACATGCAAAGCGTCATTATGTTTTCTCCCTTTGATTGTTAAATCAACATCGAAGAATCCTAGACCGTTGTCTGCTGTTAGGCTAGCTACACATTCCTGGAACTGGTCCGCGGAGGTTTCCTGGGGCACATGGGCCGTCTTCAAGAATTTGATTAGGGCTTTGGCATGAGCTTCTGAACAAAGTAGTGAGGCCAAAATAGAGATCTTTGAGGGGTTTTCCCTAGTTTCTCAACAACATTATAATCGCTTTTCTTGATTATTTTCAAAATCTCTTCCATTTCTTTTTGAGAGGTTTCAGGGATGATCAACGGCTGAGCCCTCATCCTGACAGGCTCTTCTTGGATCCCTTTTCCTCTATCATCAGCAGCAGCAGAGGGGACAACCATAGGAGTCCCAACTTCTTCAATAACTGGAGTTCTCTCAAATATGTTGACCGGAACAGGGGTAACCTTAGGAGAAGCTGAGGGTCCGAAGATTGCCTTTGGAGGCGCAATCTCCGGAGAGAAAATTCTTCCACTGCGGGTGATTTTACTTGTTCCGGCAATGTTTCCAATGTCAGAAGTCTCTTCATCAGAACTCTCTTCATTTGATTCAATTTTTTTAACACCGTGGTAAAAGATCTCTCCCCCATAGTTCCACGGTATTGATTTGTTGGACTTGTACGGGATAGGCCCCGACATAGTTATCTTTAAAGGTACAATCTTCGGATCAGATGTAATCTTAACATGTCTTTTGGAGACCTTGGAAAGATTGGCGGATATGGTAATTATCGAAACATCATTGACAGGAGTCGGTGTAACATGAGTCTTTTCAAAAAGGATTTCTTGGTTATCCATTAGGCGCTGGATGCCTAAATTCAACAACGGACCGTCGGTTGGTAAGGAGGAACAAAGGCAACAATCTTCTTCACAACCTGGGAAAATCCCAGCCTTCCGCAAATTCAACTTGATTATCGGAGCGGAGTCATCAAATCATCAACAGTAGCAACAAAAATATCTTCCTCAACAGCATGGGCATTGTGGCCATGCTTTGGCATTGGAGCAGAGATTATGTTAGGCTTTTCAGGGGCGTCGAATTCGACTTCTTTAGCATCTATCAAATCCTAAATCTTATTTTTGAGGGCCCAACAATTGTTGGTGTCATGCCCCAGGCTGTCTGAATGATAAGCACACTTGGCATTTGAATGGTAATAAGGAGAAGATGTATTCGGATTCTTCGGTGCCTCTTTCAAACTTGCAAGGTTTAACTTCAAGAGGTGAGGGAGAACCTGAGCAGGTGTCATATTGATCCGGGTGAATTTCCGTGCAGGCCTTTCCACCCTTGCTTGGTTGGTTCTGGGTTGATTGTTTCTAGGCTGATCAGCTGCAGACTTCTGAATCATTACGGCCCCCACCGCTGGCCGGCGCTCAACTCTTCCTTGACTTCTTTGGGAGTAGACAACTGATACCTCTTTCTTTGCTGGAAAGGTCTTTTTGATGGCAGCGGAAGCAGATGCATCCTTTTGAATTTTTCCGCTCTTTATGCCAGCTTTAACTCTCTCACTAGTTAGAATTAACTCGGTGAACCCCGCAGACGAACTTCCAATCAAGTGATTGAAAAAGGGGTCTGACAGTGTACCCAAGAACATATCTACCAGCTCCCTCTCAGATAGAGGTGGTTGTACTCGTCCCGCCAAGTCTCTCCATTTATGGGCATACTCTTTGAAACATTCATTTGAGACCATGCCCATACTCTGTAATTGAGTACGGGTTGGTGCTAAGTCCGCATTATATTGATACTGTCTGTAAAAGGCAGCTTCCAAATCCTCCCAATTATGCACATCAGACCTCTCTAGTTGGTAGAACCAATCTAACTGCGTCCCCGAAAGACTGTCCTGGAAGAAATGAACCCATAAGTCTTTATCAGAAGAATAAGGTTGGATTTTTCTGATGTAAGACCGCAGGTGCATCTTTGGACAAGACAAGTCGTCGTATTTAGCAAATATAGGCACCTTAAACTTAGGGGGAATCACAATCCCAGCAACCAGCCCTAACTCTTCAAAGTCCAGCCCAGGCAGTCTCTGCACCTCCATGGCAGCCAGACATTCTTCCAGATTCTTGTACTTGTCGTCTGCAGGAGGGTACTGCTGTTACGAATAGTCTTCATCCTCCTCCTCTTCTTCTTCCTCAGACTTAAATTGCACTGCAGTTCCTTTACCCTTTCCTACCCCTTCATCAGATGTTGAGGGGAAATCCAGGACCCTTCTAGCTTGGCCTTCAAATCTTCTACCCATGGTAGCCACACCAATCCTCTTATTTTTATTTTTCTCCTTTTACTTTTCCATTAGAGTTTTGAGCTCCTCCTGACCCTTAGCCAAAGTCATGAGTAGCTGTTGGAACTGTGAATTCTGCGCTTGTAAGTCTTTGACTATCTGCTCTATATCCATCTGCTGAAATAAACAGCAGAGAGATAAGGAAACCTGGTGTGAAGACATGCTTACGCATATGATGAATGATATGTATTCATATAATGCATTCAAGGATTCAGAAATTCAAAGTTGTTTTAAACAAAAAGGAACACACGTCATATTAATAAGATAGAATTTGTTAGTACATAAATGCCCCGTGGGCAAAATAATATAAAAATTCTAATGTAAAAAGACGTTGTGCATCCTCTTTGGTGCAATGTAGGTGTTGAGGGTCTGCTCCTCGTGAAGTTGGCTAGTAAATTCTAAAACCTTCTTCTCACTGGCGTAGAATTGGGCTTCAAAAGTGTCGCGTTCTCCCTTGAGTTGTATCCAACTCCTTTGCAGATCTTCAAGTGATGTTGGCATGTCAGGATGTAGGAGGGTTTATGGAACCTCTCCTTCCATAACAGGCTCTTTGATCACAGGAAGCATGTAGGGGTAGGGCATCATAAGACTTTGGGCGCGGGTTCATACCCACTTGAGGTAAGGTTCAAGGGGGATGGAATTCTTGTGTCCCAAGGTCTTACTATCCACCTTGTTGGGCATCCTCCAAGCTCGGATAAACCTTTGTCTAAGTCCTTGATCGTTGTTGTCGAAGTCAAAAACCAAGTCCAGAATCAGCATGTCATGTGGGCCATCCCTTCGGGCATACCCAAACTGTCTCAGAGCTAAGCAGGGGTTGTAGGTAATGCCTCCCCTAATTCCAAGTAGAAGGACATTAGGGAATTCCCCATAATGATCAATGATGATAACATTTTCTCTGGATCGAGAACACCAATGAACATCTGAATGTGTAAGAGTGATCAATCGTTATGACAACCTCAAACCTTGCTCATTCCTTAAGACTGATTGGGGAAGGTGAGAAATAAACCACCTTGCCAGTAGAGGAGTACAACACATGAGAACACCTCTTTTCCTCATTGTTCTAGTGTGAAATGAGTGGAGGATATCCCCAAGCAAAGTAGGCACCAGGTTGCGAGCCATGAAAATCTTGACAGCACTGGCATCTATAAGTTGGTCAGGGTTTGGGAACAAGACCAACCCATAGATGAGAAGAGATACAATCTCCTCAAAGGCTTGTAAGTCCAATGAATTCCAGCAGCTTTGGGCCTTATCAAACAAGAACTTTGACAAGAAACCCTTGATACCACTTCTAGTTTCCCAATGGCCTATGATATCAGATGGTTGCAAGTGTAAGGCTTGAGCAACATCTTCAAGCTTTGGATCTCTTTCCGTATCGTTGTAGGGTAGTTGATGGAGAATAGGAATCCTCAAGAGTTGAGAAAATTCCTCCAAAGTAGGCACAAGCTGGTAATCAGGAAATGTGAAGCAGTGGTGTAGGGGGTCAAAGAACTAGAAAAGAACTTTCACCATGTCTTCCTCAGTGTTGGTGTTGACTAAGTTGAGAAGACGACCATGCGTCTCGGTGAATGGAGAATTCTCAGGAATCCTTGAAGCTAGCTCCTTTAGTTGAGGAGGAATTCTTACAAGGTTGACTTGAATTGTTTTCTTGCAAAGTGAATCCATTACCTACAAAACAGGAACAAAGATGAAGATCTAAACCCTTGAAATGGTTAGTGGATGCATATGATGCTTCATGATGTCCATGATGTTATGCACAAGTATACATGTATAAACAAATCACACAAGTTCCTAGTTTCAGGCTTGCATGGGGTTTCATAGGTAAGTACCCTCTTGAAGTTTAGTTGGCTCAACGTGTCCTATAAATAGTAACCGGGTTCTAAGGAGCTCAATATCACAGGATTATTTTCTATGTTCATTGTTTCAGTTTAGCCACTTTACTGGCGACCGAAATATTCCAAGAAAACAACCCTCAATGAGTGTAGTATCGAGTATCTACCAACTTCGGACTGCACCAAAGCCGGTCATCTCACTACTCCTAAAAAGGCCAAGATGGTCAAGTAAAGGTTCTAAAAGTCCATTAGTGCTTCATGACATCACTCAGCAGCCCCGTATTCTCTTTGATTAACTCAAAGGCTACCGATACCTACAAATATGTTGCACTAATATAGCTATTGCTTCAACTATGTCGGTATACCCCACACAGTTTCCACAACGTATTGCTATTTACCTATGAATGTTTCCCAAATCCGGGTAGAGGATTCAAACCCAAACAATAGAACCAAATGTAAAGCAATCAAGTCAAGAAAGATAAGCATGTAAAGTTTATCTAAAACCCTAAGGTAACCCCACTTTTAGATATTCCCCAGCAGAGTCGCCAGTTCTTTGATGCGGTGGGAGAACTGACTTGAGGTTTTGCGTTTGTGTTTGCAAATGTTTCGGTTTAGCAAGAATCGCCACCGATTTTTTATTTTATCCAAAGGAAAGGTCCAAAAGCACGGGAAATACCTTTGAGATTGTTTTTGGGTTCAGGGGTAGATTATGAAAAGGGAAGGTGCTAGCACCCTTTTCATCCATGGTTTACCATGGGCTCTTAGTTACTTGTTTTAGATCACTTGCTTTTGCTTTTTAATTGTTTGAAATGGTGCTTTGTGTGTGGTTTTGAAAGTATTTTGAAAAGAGGCCTTTGTCTAGGCAACCTTTGTAATGATTCTTGTTTGAATGTATACAAAGGTGTTTGTCTTTTGAAAAATGTTTCAATGTTTGAAAGTTTGTTTTGGGAAATGTTTTGAAATTGTGTTGTGTTTTTGAAAATAGCAAGGATCTTTGCAAGTTTGATCAAGTAACTAGGAGCATCTACCTACCTACTCAAAAGTCTTTCCTACACATTTTTAACCCTTTGACATTGTTGTTTTACCATTATATTTGGTAAACAACCTTGTGTTTTGATGTTAAACGGGACAGGCGTGGGTCATCGTATGGCCATGATAATAATGTTGCCAAGTATCTTAGAAAATTTTTTGAGGGACTAGATCATTTGTGTATAGGCAACCAAAATAGCATCATCGAGGGACTATGATCTTTTTGTTTTGATTTTGTTTTGCCAAGATACCTAGCATGCATACCATGGCCATTTTTAAGGCAACAAGTGGATGAAACCCTTGGGGTGCTTGGTGTATTGTGTTGTCATTTTTATGCATTTTTGTCTTGTATTAGTCAAGCTATTTGTTTTGATTTTGGTCTTTGCATACAAACCCTAGTTTTACTATCATGGCATTTGAAAGCGATAAAATGCGTAAAAGTAAATCTAAGACTATTACAACATTATTATGGGGAGGGGGATACAAGTTTGAATAAGGGGATATTGCTCAAAAATAAACTCTAAAACTATTATTACAACCAAATTGAAATATTGCACAAATAAATAAATGAAACAAATATTAAATATGCAAATAAATGTAAATATGCAAAAAATGTTCTTGTATTATATTTATGTATGTAAAAATAAGTTTATTTATGTCCTAAAAAAATTAAAAAAATTAATGATTATTTTTTGGAAAGGGTGAAGAAACCCTAATTTTTGTTTTAAGAAAATATGTTTTATATTAATTATTTATTCATTTATGTACAAGAAAATAAATAAAAATAATATATACAAAAATGTTAAAAAATAATATTTGTGAGAAAATAATATTTTAAGTATAAAAATAAAATGTATAATATTTTTATATTATTTATAAGTTTATCCAAGAAAATAAATTATATTTAACCTAATAAACTATTTTTTGTCATAAAAAATAATAAAAATAATAATAAAATAAAATGTGAAAATTTAAGAAAATATTTTTGGTGGTTTTTAATATTTAGAAAAAATTATAAAAGTCAGAAAATATGAAAAGAAATGAAAAATATAAAAATAAAAGAAAATGGCCAAGGGGGTGCAAAAAGCAGGATGTGGGGTGCAAAAAGCAGAACCAAGCCAGGCCCAACCCAAGTTGCCTTCGTCCCTGTCCTCCAGAACAAAAATGCGCGCGCTGCAACTTCAATCATGTTCTCTCTATTCTTTGCTTGAAATCAAAAACTCATAACATGAAAATTATAGAGCTTTAAACCACGATTCTAACCATATAAAAAACTTGATCTAACTTTAAGAAACCAGGGAGAATTTTATCACCCCCAATTTCTGACCTAAAAAATTCAATAACTTCAACATCCAAATTCTCCTAGCTCAGCTAACATAAATGAATTCTATGCATATGTACAGTTCAAGGACATTAAGGGCTACATTTTTGCTTCACAAACCTAAGCCTAATGATTCCTAAATAAGGAGATAGAAGTTTGAAAATTACCTGGTTCAGCCAAGTTTGGATATGGCAATGTAGGGGTTTATGATGAGGCCTGAAGGTCGTGTTAGCTTGCCTGAGGTTCACTCAACCTTTCCCAATGCTTGACTTGCTTTGAAATAGCCTGAATATGCTTGTAGAACTCAACCTGCAAAGCTTCAAAGAAAAAATGGTGAAGTGTGAAAATGAAGTTACATTGGCTTGAGAATGGTTGGGATAGTTTAGGTATGTTATATGGAGTGTGTTGGAACTGGTTTCAAGCAAAACGCACAAGTGGATTTTATTTTAGAAGTGAATCTGCAGAACCTGCCCTGTTTTTGCAAGAACTTATGATTTTTTGCTTAAGGGTGTTTAAGAGGCTTGGAGCTCGTGTTTTGGACTTGGTATATTAAGTTCAACTTGTTTGAAATGTGCACAAAGTTTGGTTTTATCAGATTGAAGAGTTCTCTCACTTTTGCAAGTTTTCTTGTTTTTGAAGCAAAAGGTGAGTTGACAATGCCAAGGGTTGTACTTGCTAGATTAGGGCCTGCTAAGAGTTGGTACACCTTTCCTGATATTTGTGAACTTTGTTTGCATAAAGAAATCAGGTCCATGGCTTAAGACAAACAAAATTGCCAAAAGCATGCTTTATGTAAATGGCATTGTTAACTTTTTGCCAAAAATGGATTAAACCTATGTATAATGCTTCATAGATCAGAACAAAGCCTTAATCCAATGTGTTTGCATTTAATTTATGAGTTTAGAAAGGATTAGAACCTGTAAACCAAGTACAAACAAGGGTTGGACAGATTTTGCAACTTGTAGCATGGTGTAAAATGCCTTGGACAAAAGTGAGAAATGACCATTTTCTTTTCTTCGATTCTCCCTAACCACAAATGATATTTGAGAGTTCTTGGACATTTTGGAAAGCTTGTAACATGCTCTACAATCCATCTTTGAAATGAATTTTGAGATTCCACTTGGAACTATGTGAAAAATTTCCATGAAGATAGGTCAAAATCCTGCCTAAACTAGGGCAAAATTTCACTAAGTTAAAAGTTTCATGGACCCTTGTTCACAAAGTCATAACTTGAGATCCAAGCATATTTCTGAAAAACTTTGTGAATCAAAGTTTTAGATATTGTGGAGGACTACAACTTTCATGTTGGAATTTTTATTTGAATCCAATTGCATCATGGTGAAAAAGTTGGGAAAAGTTGGGAAAAAATAAGAAATTTTCATAACTTAGAAAATTTCTAAGTTATGAAAATTTTCCATTTTAAACCCTAATTTTCAAAATTAGGTTTCTTGGTGAACAAGTTTCATATTTTGACACATCTATATGAAAAATGACCCTTGGCACTTGATTTTGACCAAAAAGTCAAAGTTTGACTTTTCAGTGTACAATTGATTTTTGATCAGTTGACTGGAAAATTCATCTGTCAATCCAATGCAATTGAGATCTTTTGAATCTTGTGATTAGGTAAAGATGACGCCATTGAGTCCTTGAATCCATTCTTGAACCCAATTTTCCATTGGCTAGGTTAAAAATCAGAAATTGCCCTTCTGCAATCAAAACCTTAAAAATGACCATTTTGCCCTTTTGAAGATCTGATCAAATTTATTGAGGAGTTGTGGTCCAAACTTGATAAAATGGTTCATATGAGTCTATAATGTTGATGTGGATAAAAAATTATGAGGTTTGACTGTAAATTGGCCACAGTTGACTTTTTCCCCAATACAACTGATTTTTAGGTTAACTGTTCAATTGACTAGGCAAACATTTGATTCAAAGCTTGAAACTTAGTATGAGAAATCTTAGAAGTCCAGCATGTAGTATGAAAGTAATATTAAGCATTGGAATTCCAAAAATCCCTGTGCAAACTCAAACCTTAATTTCAGGTCAACAGTGCAAGGAGATGTCTTGAGCAGAGCAAACCCTAATTCTGTCTGGAGTCCAAAGAGTCTTGTGAGGGGAAATCTTGATAAAATGAGAGGGAAAATTTTGGGTACAACACGCTTGATGTCCTTTGGTTCCATAGATTTCACACTCTAGGTGGACGCAACTGCAGTGGCAGGGTTTGTAGACACGTGTTCGACTTTCAGGGCTAGAGCATCCATTTTGGCTTACATCATGTCCATACAATTTATCTCATGAATTACTCCTTGAGTCTCCTTTTTCTCTACTGGTCCTCGCTCTTCTCCCCATTGGTAATGGTTTTGAGCCATATATTTGATGAGAACGCAGGCTTCAGGGTAAGGTTTGTTCATTAGTGCACCGCCGACGACATCATCAATGATCATCTTAGTGTTATAATGGAGCCCGTTATAAAAGGTATGAATGATCAACCATTGTTCTAGTCCATGGTGTGGAAAAGCTCTTAATAGTTCTTTATATCTATCCCAAGCTTCAAAAAGTGATTCTCCTTGATTTTGAGTAAATTTGGTGATCTGATTTCGAAGGACTACGGTCTTACTCGGGGGAAAATATCTCGCGAGGAATACTCTCCTGAGGTCTTCCCAGGTTGTTATTGAGTTGGCTGGAAGGGAATCTAACCAAGAGCATGCTTTATCTCTGAGGGAGAAAGGGAATAGTCTTAAACGAATTGCCTCAGGTGTAGCACCGTTGGTTTTAAAGCTGCCGGCTAATTGGATAAAAACTTTTAAATGCTGATTCAGGTTCTCTATAGTGAGGCATGTGAATTGATTTTGTTGTACTAATTGTAGTAAAGAGGGTTTCGGTTCAAAATTATTAGCAGGTATAGTTGGGTTCACTATACTAGAACTGGGTCCCCCGTCACATGGTTGGGCAAATTCCTTAAGGGGTCTTCGGTATGATCTTCAGCCATTGCTCTCCTAACTCACTGGAGTAAGAGACGTGCACATGCGTAACATTTGGGTTCTGCTATAGGATATACTAAACTATTGGTACTGCAAATTCTTTGCATTTATCGGCTAACAAAGCCTTAGTGTAGACGTTGTAACAACATGGTACGAAATTTGACGAATTTGGTCCCTGACAATGGTGCCAAAAACTTGATGCGGTATTTTTGCAAGTGTATGAATCACGTCAGAGTAATACAAAATATTATCGTTCCCACAAAGACCAAATGTCAATCTATCGATTTATATTGTTACAGTGTTTATCTAAGGCGAATCAAATCAATGTTCGAGATTGCACAGTAAAATGAAATTGTAAAAAGCTATGTAAAATCAGATAAAAAAGATAGGCTCGAATGTAATTCACATCAGTTATATAATACTCCGATCGTTTCTAAATAGAACTAATTATGGGGAAATATATTTTTTCTTTTGAAAATAATCAATTTAACGAGAATTGTCGCTTTCGCATATTTAAAACCGAGTTTACTCTCTAATTAATGTCTTATATTCTCACTTATAAAAGGTGTGTATTTGTGTTAAAGTAGTAAACCTATTTTTAAGAAATTGGACTCTTGACTTAGTTAAAAAAGTGATTTTGATTTAGAATGTTTAACTTAAAAGGGATCCATGGCTTTCGCTCAAGGAACTGGATTTTAAACCTATAAATGCGTCCGAAGATAGTTTCAATATCGGTTTCTAATAGTGTTAAAAACTCCTAATTAATTGGACAAAGTGCTTTCGAACTCTTTGGACAATTAAAACTAACTAAGTTTAACTTTGAGAATTGGACGGATTTCGATCTTACCCAATGAAATTTAGTACTGAACACTTGTGTTAAAAATCAAAACAGCCCTTAAAGTATTTCTACAGATACAATATATAGATTATTATCATACTAGTGATCCTTACATTCTAACCTTAAAAGGCTTAGCCAGACATGGAAAAAGAAACAAACATGTTGAAATTGATCATGTTAAAATAGATTATAAAACTTAAAGGCGAGTAAAGTATGCAAGGTAATAAACAAGTAGACAAGGACAAAACAGGAAAGTAAGTAAAGTAAGACAAGTGCAAGAAAATAAATGAAATAAAGCAAATGCAGAGTAAATAAAGGTAATGCAAAAACTGAATAAAATATGCTCCAAATAGGAGACTTTAAATCTGATACAACCGGAAAGTAAACTTTGACTTGTAAATAAAAAGGCGACAAGGTAAGTGTACAAGTGCTCCAACCTAATCACAACTACGGTGCGATAATCCCCTGATGTGATGAATTATCGCTTTTACAAATGGTGAGTTTAGGCTTAGTGTTGTAAACTAATTTGGATCCTTTGAAATGAAACTAGGAATGCCTATTTACAGAGAAAATGAAATACTTGGAAATACAAAACTACCCCCAACTCCTTTTGGGCGGGACAAAAATAAAAAATATGGCGCCCGCCATCCCTACCATGGCGCCCACCGTCTGAACTCTTGTGGAAGATCATGGGATCATGGCAGTTTCCTTCTGGTTGCAAGCAGACACATCATGGAGCCTTCTATGGAGGCCACCATGTTGAACGCCATATGCACATTTTCTCTAAAAAAACTTGATTTCTTGGGATTTTGGTTTTGTTTCTTCAAGAAGGGCTCTAGGTAATAATAGTACTTGAAAATAAGACAAAAACGAAACATAATACAAGAAAATACACTAATACTCTAATAAACATGTGCAATTCGAGTCAAATACGCAGTGTTTTTCAGTGTTATATTTTGTCAGAAAATTGATCGGAACTTGAGAGAGAGAGAGAGATAAAGTTCTTCTCTTGAGAGCTTCTTGAATATCTGAGAGTGAATTTGTAATAATGATGGATTCCTTTTTGAAATTGAGAGAAAAAAAATATATAGAGATAAGCTTAATTCATGTTTGGCATTTGGAATTAGAAAAAAATGGTTTTTGGAGCCAAATTTTCTTTTTTTTCCATGTCAAATTTGGTTGCGCAACTTTTTCATCAAATTTTCGTGTTCAACTTGAGAAGCGAGCCAAAAACCATATCTTTTTTTAGCATAATTCGAACTCAAATCTTGAAGAAAATTTGTAGATGACAAAATTTATGATATCGTTCCGCAAGAATCATCCTGTAATGTGGAAAACGAGAAAGTTATAATTTTTGCAATATTTGAGAAACAATTGAATGGAAATCCGCTTCACCATATAATTTTCAAAGTATTTTCATTTTCGGAGATCTTCCATACAGAATTGGCTCCCGACCCGAACATATGAAATAGAAAGGATGTCAATGAGATTCTTATGCCTAAATACCCACTCGAAAATGTTGAACAGTGAAAAAGTTATAAATTTCTAAACCCGAACAATGAAATGATGACTTTCGGCCCAAAATGTTTCAAATCAACTCAAACGCTTGACTTTCTTTGCAATCCAAGGAATTTTGGAACATATGGGAGTTTGGCATGATAAGGACTTGATTAATCACTGGTTAAATATCCAGGGGGAACATGCTGAATGCATTTCAATTCCGAAACTCTGAGTCTATGCTTCGTTACATTAATTGACGAAACAAACGTCTTATGTAGCTTGGCGAAGCTTAATAGAAGTTCATTGATCCCATGACCTTAGAAACGATGATATGTATGTATGCATATAATAATGAAGTATAAGCCAAATAGGGTTGGAATGAAGAGGGTAAATTTTTGGGTATAATAGTATGCAATGATGAGAGATTAGTATGCTATTTATAATAAACCTAACATACTAAACTAATGGGCTTTTTCACAAATACCCATTACAAGCTAACTTAGGGTACAAGATAACTTAAAAAATTATACATAAAAAATAGGCCCTATTCGAAATACTAACAACCCTAGCGTTTCAACACGCACATACTGGAACACACTTCGGCTACAGTATATAGGTCTTCGACACCAACATGTGAACATACTTCAACAACATGCTAAACTCCTGTCGAACCAGAAGCTATTGTTCGACCATCTAGAGTTCGATCCAATTCTCACAAATTTCCACCTTGGAACAAACTCTAATATATGAGAACAATCTAGATTTCTTCATGCAGCTTTTTCAACTGCATACAATAGAAAAACATACAACTGAGCAATGTCTTGGTGATCATATCAGCAACATTGTGATTTGTCGAAACCTTCAGCACTTGGACTTCTCCATACTCGATTACCCCTCTGACAAAATGCAGCCTCACATCAATATGCTTGGTTCACTCATGATAAGCTGAGTTCTTTGACATGTGTATTATACTTTGACTATCACATTTAACAGTGATAACTTTACCATGAAGTTTCATCTCCTTAGCAAAACCTTCAAGCGACAATGATTCTTTCACATCTTTAGTGAGGGAAATATATTTTACTTCAGTAGTTGATAAGGCAACAATCTTCTGAAGTGTCGCTTTTCAACTGATTGTTGTACCAAACATAGTGAAAACATATCCTGAAATAGATTTTCTAGAATCCATACAACCGGCATAATCAGAGTCGACATACCCTTCAATTACTACTTTACTATCTTCACCCAAGGCTCCATTATAAATTAAGACTCTGTTAAGAGACCCATTTATGTACCTTAGAATCCACTTCAATGCTTGCCAGTGAGCCTTTCCAGGATTCGTCATGTACCTGCTTACAAGACTTATTGTATATGCTATCTCAGGTCTAGTACAGACCATATCATACATCAAAGAACCCACTATTATAGCATGTGGGATGCTATTTGTATAAGCTCTTTCAACCTCAGTACTGGGATACTAATCTATACTCATGTTGAACTGAGGGTTTATTGGAGACACAACAAACTTTGAATTCGATATACCAAACTTGTCGAGAATCTTCCATAGGTATACCTCTTGAGATAAACATAATTTCTACTGCTTTCTATCTCTTCGGATGTCAATCCCACGAATCCTGGATGCAGCTCCCATATCCTTTGTTTCAAACTCCTTACTGAGTTGAGCCTTCACCCTTATTACATCTTCGACATTGTTGCATTCTATGAGAATATCATCCACATAAAGCAACAAAATAACAAATGAATTACCAGGATGAAATCTGAAGTAAACACAATGGTCGAAATGACTTCTAATGAAACTTATGTGTGCCATGAACTACTTGAATATCTTATTCCACCGTCGAGAAGACTTTTTTAAACCATATAAAGATCTATTTCAAGTTGCACACATAATATTCCTTTCCCTTTTCGACATATCCTTCAGGTTGCCTCATTAGGATTGTTTCATCTAGATCACCATACAA
The DNA here is from genome assembly GCA_948472305.1 of Vicia faba. Lineage (NCBI taxonomy): Eukaryota > Viridiplantae > Streptophyta > Magnoliopsida > Fabales > Fabaceae > Vicia > Vicia faba. The sequence goes on from OX451736.1 coordinate 1,182,163,711, forward strand.
GAACACAATCTTCACATCCATTTGTTCTAGTTTAAGGTTGAATTGTGCCACCGTGGCAAGAAATATTCGAATGGACACGTTCTTCACAATAGGATAAAACACATCATTGAAGTCTACACCTTCTTTCTGAGTGAACCCTCTTGCAACGAACCTTACCTTGTATCTTTTCAACGTCACTCCTTCGATTCCTTTCTTAACTTTGAAAATCCATTTACAACTAACTAACCTGGCTCCAACAGGTTTCTTGATTAGTTCCCAAGTGTTGTTATCATGAAGAGATTTCATCTCATCATCCATGGCCTTAAGCCATTCAGTCTTATTTCGACTCCTCGTAACTTCCTTATGGTGTCTAGGTTCTTTGTCTAGAACCTCACTTGTAGAGATTAAGGCATAAAATATAAGATCTGCATACCCAAGTCTCTGAGGTGGATTAATGACTATTTGCGTCCTATCTCTTGCCAATAGGTAGTCATCGACAATTTCCTTAACTTCCTCAACATCTTATGCTTCTTCTTCGACTTCATCTGGGGTACGCAATTCATCATAAACATGCCCCACCTCAACATAAATCTCTACCTGTTCCAGCTCTTCGTCATATATTTTTGCACTTTGACCAACATCATTAGATTTCTTGAAAGCCATTTCAGCTTCATTGAAAACTACATCTCGGCTAGTGATACTCCTCCTGTGAACTGGATCTAGGCACCATAGCCTATAAGCTTTGACTCCTTCAGGGTGTCCCATGAACATGCATTTCAAAGCTCTAGGTTCAACCTTGTCTTGCCTAATATGAACATAAGCTAAGCAACGAAATACTCTTAGTTTGTCGAGATCTGGTGGATGTCTCGACTGAACTTCTTCAGGTGTCTTCATATCTAATACAGTCGAAGGACATCTGTTTATCAGATATGTTGATGTCGAAATAGCCTCAGCCTAAAACACCTTCTTTAACCTAACACTAGTCAGCAGCATCTAACTCTCTCCAAAATAGTTCGATTAAACCTTTTAGACAAACCATTTTGATATGGAGTACCTGCAGTAGTTTTGTGTCTTACAATACCAAAGGAAGCACAAAAGTTATCGAAAGCCTCATTGCAAAATTCAAGGCCATTATTGGTTCTCCACCTCTTGACCTTTATGCCAGTTTGATTTTCGACCAGTGTCTTCCAACTTTTAAAATTCTCAAAAGTTTCATCCTTAGTCTTTTGGATGAATACCCATAACTTTCTGGAATAATCATCTACTATGGATAGAAAATACCTTGCTCCTGAATGTGATGGACACCTTGCAGGCCCCCGAAGATAAGCATGGATGTAATCAAGGGATCCATGTGTTCTTTGTTTTCCTTTGTTGAACTTCACTCTACAAGATTTTCCAAGTACACAGGGTTCATAAAACTTCAACTTTTTGACTTTGTCTCGACCAAGCAAATTTTGTTTCCCCAATTCGACCAGACCCTTTCACTGGCATGGCCCAATCTCATGTGCCAAATTTATGTCTTCGACAAAGGTTTTATGGATTCAACCCTTGTCGGACCACTTACAACATCAGCCTCAAGGGTATACAAGCCTTACTTCTTAACGCCTCTCAAGACTTCCTTTGACCCCTTCATGACTCGTAGAATACTTTTCTCTCCTTTGAAAACATAACATTTCTTGTCGAATTCACCAAGAGAAATCAAATTTCTCTTCAAATCAGGTACATACCTGACTTCAGTCAATAGCCTTATTGACTCATGAAGAAGCTTGAATCTCATAGATCCAACACCTGCAATCTTGCAAGCTTAGTTGTTTCCCAGCAATACCAATCCACTATCTTTATCATATAGTTCCTCGAACAAGTCTTTGTTTGGAGTCATCTGCCAAGTGCAATCTGAATCCATAATCCACTCTTTTCTTGAGTCACTGCTTGAAACCACAAGAACATTAGATGAGTCGAAATCATCTTAACAATGGATGCATTACCATTATCCTTACCTCCATGATCTTTTAGGCGTTCAAGGCACACCATTCTTGTATGACCCTCCTTCTTACAATGATAGCATCAAATACCATATGCTTCACCACTATAAGACTTTCTGCTGACTTTTACCTTTCTTCTTGTTGAACTTACCATCCTTTCGCAAGAATTTTCCTCTAACAGCCAAACCTTCACCAACAGTTGAAGGTTTATGCTCTTTTCGTTTGTTCAAGTACTTAGAATACAAGGATAATTGAACTTCTTCAAAGGTTAGGAACTTTCTTTTATACAAGAGGTTTCTTTGAAGTGAGCATGTGATCTAAATAAAGCACATAACAACAACAATGCTTGATATTCATTATCGATCTTCACATCAATATTTTCAAGATCAAGAATCAGCTTGTTGAACATATCCAACTACTCAGCCAACACTTTTTCTCCAATCATCTTGAATGAATACAAAGTTTGCTTCAGGTAGAAGTCGATTTACCAGCGATTTAGTCATGTAAAACTTTCAAGTTTCACCCATAACCCTGATGTCGTCGTCTCCTTTGATACCTATCGAAGAACCTTATCACCAAGGCTCAACAAGATTGCGCTGAGGGCTTTTTCTATCATGGTCGTCTTTTCTTTTTCCATTAATGCAGTACCCATAGTCGTTGCTCCCTTCAACGCTTCCAAACAACCCTGCTGAACCAACAGGGCTTTCATCTTCAAGCGCCACATACCGAAATCGTTCACTCTGGTGAACTTTTCAATCTCATACTTTGTTGAAGACATCTTCTCCATGCCCACCGCACCAATTTATTGTGAAAACGCTACATTGCAAACAAAGTATAAATTGTTTCTCTATGATCAAGAAACACATAAGGGCATAAATGGAAAAACAAGAAGAACACAAGAATTGATTATTAACTTCTATTTTTTACTTTCTCTAGGAACAAGATTACAAGTACACAAGAATAACAAATAGCCCTCTCACCCTAAATTAGGATTTGCAGTATGCAATGATGATAGACTAGTATGCTATTTATAATAAATCTAACATACTAAACTAATGGGTTTTTTTCACAAATATCCATTATAAGTTAACTTAGGATACAAGCTAATTTAAACAGTTGGACATAACAAACAGACCCAATTCAAAATACTAACAACCCTAGTATTTTGACACCCACATACTAGAACATACTTTAAATACAGTATGTAGGTCTTTGACACCATCACATGAACATACTTCGACGACATGCTAAACTCATGTCGAACCAGAAGCTACTCTTCGACCATCTAGAGTTCGATCCAATTCTAACATCTCTTCCCCAAGATTTTAATGAAACGAGGATCCATCATTTGTTATTCACTAGCAGTGATGACGATGAGTCAGATTCAAAATTTAATATATATTTTTACTTTAATATCATGTGTAAACAACATAGTTTCTAAACAAATTAATTTATTGATATTCTGTGTAAATAATGTAATGAGTATTAAAAAATATATATTTCCCCTCGTTTTTTGTCATCAACTAAGATGTATGTGGCGCTAGTTTTGAAAATATAAAAAAGCTTTTGCTGAGGATCGAACCCATGTGCAGATAAATTTACCCCTCAATTTTTTAATAATCGAGGGGTAAAGTGACAACTCTTCATGATGCCCTTCGTTACCTCGCTTCTGTAGCCGGGGTTAAATGCATTTTGTATCCGAGGTTAAATGTGTTTTTTCATAGTAGTAAAAGTGAAGGAAAAAAAGAATACTTTAGAATTTCAAACGACAAAAGATTGGAAAAAAACACAAATAAGTTTTTATGGGTACTTCGAACATGGTGGAAACACGATCTCTTACAATTGGGAGAGAAGAAAACATTACCAACAATCCAGATCTCCTCAAAAATCGTCCTAGATACTCAAGTATCCTAGGGTCAGAGGATCATCATTGATGGTATGAGAGAGGGCGCAGATCAAGGGTTCCTCAGCATAAAGACACATGACACAAGAAATATATTTAATACGCGAGTTCCAAATGCTAGTAGTGTTCAATCACTACACTTCATTTGACCTAAAATCCAACTGATCCTAGGAAATGTACGACAAAACCCTTCCATTGTATGGCAGAGGAAATGACTTCGTTCTCTTGAACCCACACAATCCTAGACTTTAGCTCAACTCACACCATCCAAATCATTCGAGCAATCCTCAACATAAATCACATATTCCACGCGAATCGCTTATACCTTTGCTATATAAAGAGAGGATTACACCATTTCACAAGTAATTTAAATCTATCTTTATTATCTGACTCTCACTAACTTAAACATTAGAGTGCTAATCTAACATGTACACACCTGCATCTCCGTACTAAAAATTTAGTGTGATGCATCAGAAGTCCAATCACACATATCCCTATCACATTTTTAGTTTTATCACATAACAATAATGTAAAATATATTTTCATTTGTAATTATTAATTCTTAAATATATATTATTTTTAATTAAATAAATAATTATATATGCTTTTTTTCACATCAAATAAAATTTTTTTCTTCCAAAATGACTAATTTTAATTGCAACGGTTAGAACATTGCATAAGACTTAGGTTCATAATAATGACACAGATAACATAACCACAAAATCAACAAATATATTGAAATATGTCAATATTTGAATATTATAATGTAATGTGTACACTCCATTATAAATTCTTAGTAATAAATAAATAAATAAATAAAATCAAGTTTTTGATCCAATTAAAGTAAGACTTTTTATTAAACCAAAAAAGAAAGTCAGCCTTTCTATTATTTTAATCAAACCAGTTGGTCACGTGTCGTTTTTTCTCTCAAAAAATCATATTTTCCCATAAAAATGATCTTATTCGAGTTATGTCAAACAATTAGTTATTTTCTTTAAAAAAAAATTACTTTGTTGTTTTAATATATTTAGATGCACCGAGAAATACATTTAGTAAATTTTTATGAAATTATTATTTTACTTTTATGCTTTAAAAAAATTATTGTTTTATTCTACATTTTTTTGTTCTATGTAATAATTAGTTAAAATATTATTAGTAAAATACTAGTTAAAATTCGACCATTAATTGTTAGACTAACAAAAATTACTAGTTAATATTATATTGAACTTTGAAATGAAAAATAAATAAATAAAATATTGTTTTGCAAGTTCAACAATTAAAAATAAGTAAAATATAAAGTACTTTTATTTTGACCTAAAAATAAATAATTTATTAGACGAAATCGACAAACAGTTGAATTTAAGTTCAAATAAGTTTCCTTTAATCGATGACAAGTTAGACAAGTACAATGAGATTTTAATGTGAATTAGTTAAGTCTTTTTCAAATCTAACGAGGTCCACAAAAGTCGCAGATGTGTTAGATTCAATCAAAATTGAAAGAAAATTTGGACATTTTATTTGTGCTACTTGTTTATAGCACCAATAACTAAAATAACTATTGGCACGAAGCTATGTTTTGAGCATTTATGGATTGGAGAAATGTGAAATGCCAAAAATAAAAAGGAAGAGCAAACTAAATTTGAGGTGCCATTGTACTCTCAATAGCGAGAAATATCACAGGTTATCCACATATTTAATCGAATAAGATTAAATTTATTGACCACATGATTGACCCGGTAGGCATTCTCAATGTTATGGAACTTTTAACCTTGAAAACTTGGATAACAATATAAATGTCATAATTTCAATCGACATCAATATGAAAAGTTTCATGAGGTAACATTCTACACACTTAGTATTCTCATAACCGCCTTAGTGGTAGGTTCCAAAGGAAGTGAAGTTAACATAATTTGTCAAATATATGAAAAATATTTCTATAACAAAAATTTGGAAAATATGTGAGCAAAAGTGAACCGAATTGCAAACAAAATCGGAGCAAGAATAACTTGACAAATTCAAAATAAGATTAGGCGCCAAAAATTGAACAAGAAATGATATAAATAGAACTCACTAGTCAATACCGTATTTATCTTTTGACTCATATGCACAACTTAACGTTTTTTCAAGAAATTTATCATAAATACCAACATGAGTAACATATTAATTTTTAAGGGACTAATGAAAGTGTTAATTAAATTAGAGAGAGAGGAAAAGATACATTAATTAAGTTAAGGATATATAAATATAAATATATATG